>OX328123.1:81628638-82365778 GCA_946811695.1 Gonocerus acuteangulatus
ATACATGATACTGTACTACTTAATAAATACACAAAAATTTCACATTCCGTCTTTTGATCTGACGCAGGAACAGGACAAAGTCCCCCTAGGGGATAGCGCTCCTCGTGGCGGCTTTGGGAACCTAGGTCTGGCTGGCTAATTGTAATGAAACAGAGTATAAAGTAAACCCTCCTTTCCAATTGACCGATTTACTTCATTTTTACAACACCTCTTTCTCATGAGATACCCACGAAGTATACCGCGTTTCGTAACAATACAGCAGAAATTACGACCGGTATGAGTATATTAGTACTTTAGGTCCGGAGTAAACCCCCCCCCCCCCCCCCCTCCAAATAACCCGAATTAGTTTATTTTTACAACCCATTTTCCTCTGTTGATTACCTCCACGAATTCCTAGTTTCGTTGAAATGTAATAAAAATTACGGCTGGCAGTGGCAAATTGGCATTGTGGGTCCGGAGTAAACCCCCCCTTCTAATGAACCGATTTAGTTTATTTTTACAACGTATTTCTCTCTTTAGATCAACATAAAGAATACCGAGTTTCGTTGAAATATAAGAAAAACTACGGCTGGCATGGTCAAATTAGTGTGTTGGGTCCGGGGTAAACCCCCCCCCCCCTCCCGGTGGACCAATTTTGGTGGTTAACGAACTCGTTCAATCGTTTGCTATTTGAACGCTATATACCACGCTATATACGCCGTGAAGAAAAAAGAAAAACTCTGGCCGCTATCGTGTTAACAGACATATATATATATATATATATATATATATATATATATATATATATATATATATATATATAAATATAAAAAATATAATTAAAGCCTTATCTGGAGCCGATAGCAGCATATCTACCTTTGGAGGATTAGATGTGATATATTTATCTATATACAACTTCCTTATAGGAGAGTACAAGGGGCGGGTAAAGAATATGTGTTCTAGTGTTTCTAGTTCTTGTTTCCCGCAGGCAGAACATGGCGTGCTTGTGCCAATGGTGAGTTTATTTTTATTGTAGAGGTTTATCATCTTTTCTGAACTGAGCCTTAATTGGGCTAAGATTTTTTTTTTTGTTAAATGGAATATTGTAATGAAGATATGGTGCTCCCGTTATGTGAGTAGAGGAGTTCAGCCATTGCTGTTGAAGTATGAACATCTGCTCTGTAACAGTTCGTCTTTTTAAGTGTTTAACCTGGTTAATTCTGTCTTAATTGTGCACCAAAGTGATTTTTAGATTTCGTAGTTTCATAATCTTGTGTCTTGTGAAAACCCAAATCACTATAAATCGCTAATTAGCGAAAATTATTTTCGTTAATTAATAGCAGAAGTAGACCTTATCTGGCTCCGAATCAGCAAGCTGCAAGGTGGGGATAACCTGCGCAATCTATATGCGCACCAAGTTTACAGCCTCGTGACATTACTATCAGCAACTTCTTATCACCCAGGTGACATTTGGATATCAATGACAAGTAAGAACTTAAACCAACAAGAAGAAAGCTCTAGCTTTGAATTATTGATTAAGAAATTAGATTCTATAAGTAGTGATGTGAAGTCTATTAAATCTGAACAAGAGTCTCTCAAATCAATTATATATAAATATAGAGACGAAATGACCTCTGCAATAGCTGGATTAAGAAGTGAAAATAAGAAGTGCCTTAAGACTATACAGGACCTGAAATGTGAAAATTACAAATTAAGGAAAGATTTATCTCTCCTTCGAGGTATGGTTATAGAAAACAGACAAACTTTACGATACAGTGGGATTAGAATTTGCAGTGTTCCAACATCTCAAAACGAGGATCTTTGTGGAATCATTCAGAAAATAGGAGACTTAATTAAAATAAAAGTTTCACAAGAATCTCTTGAAAGTTATTACAGATCTAGCAACCCGAAAATCAATGCTCCCCCTACTATAGTTAAATTTAAGCAACCTGAAGACAAAATTAAATTTCTAAAAGCAAAAAAAAAAAAAAAAAACAACAAAACAATTATTGCAAAATTAAGTCTTCTTCCGGCTATGTTTCTGTCAAATTATCATCGACAGTGTAGCTACAACATTTTAAATTAAAATTAATTTTTAATACATTATAGAACGCCATCTGATTTTCTCCGATATATTTGTGTGCTCATTACGGCATTGTATTTCTCAGTTTTTAAGAGCAGGCGTTGGCTGACGCAGATGGAAAGTCAATAGTGGACCTCACACAGCGGTTTAGGTGCTGACTTCCAACTATTGAAGTGACCAGAGCTACTTCCTTATTGTACCAGAAGATAGAGATAAGTTTTAAGTCTATAATAATGTTCCGACCTGAAAATCCCCAAAAATAGAGCGCAGTTCTTACAACCTTAATCATTATCATTTATTATTAATGGATATCCCGGCCTTGGTCTACATGATAGTGGTATAAATGATCCATCTCGCGAGTGTACTTAAAGAAAATGAAGGCATCCTTTGGAAAATGAGCCTGTCTTACTCACCCCGATTCCTTGAGAACGCCTGAAAGAATTTAGAAATAATTTAATTTCCTGGAGAGGCCGCCTTGACTGGAGGGTATAGAGGAGGCTATTTCCTTTTCCGACTGGAGAGGAGGGCTGGAGAAGGTCGAGGGCGGTAAGGTGGAGGCGATAATTTTCAAACAAACCGCCGTATAATGGGATGCCGATAAGGGGCTGGAAGGGGTCCAGAGATTGGAATCAGCATTGTACTCTCCCTCCAGTCCTGGACAAGTTTTTCCATTCTACCCAGGTCCTTCCAAACTGATATAGGTAAGCCTTTGTAGCTCACTAGAATGTTTTTATCCCCTTACCCATCATGCGTCAGGAAATGGGGTATAACGGTGATTGATGTCGTGGGCTTTTGCAACCAACTATCGAACATGCTAAAAATCGTTATATTCCTCAAATATTAAAATACAAAAAAGACCGCCTTGCAGATGGTTCGTCGATACAAATGCAAACTAACGAATATGAAAAAATGCATCTTTCATGGTCCATCTTTAATAATTTCTGCTGGACTTATTTACGGCGAATTCTTCAATCTGACTTCACTCTATTAAAGGGAAAGTATTCCCCTATCAAAAGGTCAAATCTGCCGAATATTTGACTGTCCAAAAAAAAGTTATGAATAAATACTTTTCCACTCTGAAAAGTGGTGATTTCCATATTCGTTAGTTTGCTTTTGTATCGACGATATGTGCAGCTGTGCCTCTAATATACTAAAATAAAATGTCAGCATTTTGGCATATTTGGTTTCTTGTATTGTAGATTTCATTTCAACTTAATTTTTTGTTTTGATCCATCTATTTATACTGTAAGACAGTTTATGTATTTGTTCGGCAATGTAAAAGTTTATTTTAATGATATTCGTTTTTATTTTTCATATTTTATAACTGATAGGCGTATATTGAAGTTTAACTCTTTCGGTTAGCAGTTGATGTTAGTTTTGTGCACTGATATTCCTATAACCTATGTCAAAGAGATGAATCATGTCTATGTCAACCTATGTTTCGAGAAATCATACAATCTTGGGTAGAACATGTCTTTGACTTTGTAGTATTTCTTATTGAATTGGTTTATTTTTATTTCAGTATGGAAACGCATAGTTTAGCAGAAACAGATTTCAGCTTTTAGAACTACCGGCTGATTAGCCAGAAGGGGTAAATTTTAATATAGTCTGTCTAATGCACTCGATCTCAAACACCTTGTGATAATAGTCTGTATTACTTATTGTTATCAGTACATTTAGTGTACTGGGCTTGGCAGGCGATTACTACGCTGCCGGAGTCCAAGGAGACCTGATTTGACTACAGTAGACTGATAGGTATTCGACCAAATTGTTGTATATTTGGATTAATAAGCAAAATATAACTATTTCTTCCTCACATTGTAAGAATTGATAATACTGATTCGGATGCGGAGGAAAACTCTTAGTTGTCTAATGACCCGGCTCAGACCTTTGTTTGAATCATCTATGTATAAATAAATAAAAATGATATTTTTCAATGAATATTTATAATTGCAGCTCCTGCCTACCTGCTCACGAGTATGATGAAGCGGAAAACACAAGTCTCACACCAACCTACGATAGATAGAAGCCGGAATACATAAAGTAGAGCAGAACCCCAGCAAAGAATTTTAAACCATATTAAATAAAACCAGATAACCATTCAGAAAAGGCACAATGTATATCAGAAATGAAGAGTAACTAGAAGAGGCTATGATAATATATAACAGAAAGAAAGGTTTTAAATTGAGCGAGTGTATTTTCAGGTGTAATTTGGGCCAAAAGGATGTACTGACTGTTCGCAAGTTGGCTAATGAAGCAAAGTAAATGAAAGAGTCACAGATGGATTGGATTACTACAACCAGTGTTATTTACTAAATCTTTGTTTTTTGCCATCTTTATTGAAATTTACAACCTGTACAGATAACAACATGTAAATAGTACTGTAATGATCTATAACTCATGGATACATAGGAGGGGAGAAGACAACCATTGTTGAACTCCCTATATATATATATATATATATATATATATATATATATATATATATATATATATATATATTTATATATATATATATATATATATATATATATATATAAAGAAAAAGATGTCATAATGTTTGGCTCTTTTTCTGTGTTTACAATTGATCACTAGTTTAAGAAACAATTTATTTACAATATATACAACATATATGTATGTATGCATACATCCATGTGCATGCATACACACACATTTACAAGAAAAAAAATAAAATAAAATAATAAAAAATAAAAATAAAAATAAAAATAGAAAAAAAGAACAAATAAAAGGAACAAATACAGTGTATATGAAAGTTATGTTATAATGTTGTCTCGGGGCTAGCGCCTTTGGAGACGACGTGGAGGAACATCAGGGATTGTATCAGAGGAGAGGAGATTTCCAAGAGGATTCGGATGAGCAGAGAGTTTGGTGTGGAATGTTAGGAATCGGGATTTAGCTAGTTCTTGAACGGTTGGGATTTGTAGGTCTCGATGGATAGTAGAATTAGAAACATAAAAAGGAGCATCAAGGATTCTACGGAGGACTTTTGATTGGAAGCGCTGTATTATATTGATATTTCATGGTTTCGCTGTTCCCCACAATTCAATACCGTAGGTCCAGATTAGTACTATGATAGCCTTGTATATTGTTAGTTTGTTATTGATAGTCAGTTTTGACTTGGGCCTGAGTAGTCGTCGAAGTAGTCCATAGCGTTTGTTAAGTTCTTGTCTTTTTTGTTGGATATGTGTCTTCCAAGCTAGATGTCTGTCGAGATGGAAACCTAGGTAGCGGACCTCCTTTACTAAATCTGATGGAGAATTAATGAACTCTGACAGCATATTTATTGTAACTTTCATGGATCGTGTGCCGTGCTCTTAAGGCGTAAGGACGTACAATGTTCTAAATAAAGCCATATTTTTCTCTTTTAAATACGCGTATAAGATAGATGAATTAATATTGAGAACATCAACTGTATTTGTTGTAGCGTGTGACTAGAAGAAAAATAAGGGCTCGAGAAAGAAAAGAAAGGACAGGCTTGGACTTCTTGAGGCTAATAGCAAAGCACTCTGAAATATTGGCTTAAAGGAGGCTTCATTCATTTGATTGAGGTCCCACAAAACATTTCAACATCTCTGGAGCAGTGGGTTTTTCTTTTACTCCCGGTGTGATGGATGACGTCTTTCTGTAGTATTTGGAACTTCTATTTCTGAAACTTTTATGATTTTATTTATTTATTTCATTGATGTATTTACATTTAGGTATTGAATTATTCTATAAAGTTGTACTCAAAATCGTTACGAAATGACACTCCTTTATTCGTTCTGTAACTGTCATTATAATATGTATATCAATAAGCTTTCTTTTATACACACTTACCTAAATACATAAATAATATGGGAGGAATTTTTTTCCTGAAATTGGCCTAGCTAGTTCACGATACGAGTACAATTCACATTTATCGAGTAGGTAATTTTCTCTGAGTAAGGTACAGGGTTCGGACTGTCGACTGTGAAGGAAGACAAAGGGGAAAGGAACTACAGACCGTCAGGAAGGCTGACACCTCTTTGTTGATGACAGCTTGTTTTCCGTGTTCCTTTCTACGTGGGCTAGCTTTAATCATTTTCAGATCTCTATTCCAGTCTCTCCCAAATATTGCTCTACCTTCATGGACCCATTCTCACTATCATCATTCAATTTTTGGCAATTTTGCTGAAATTACAAGATACATATATAATTTTATACATATATTTTTATAAATTTGAAGGGACTCGTAAAAAAATATCTTGAACAAAGTTGGCGAAAAAAAGATTGAATGTTCATTTAGCAAACAACTATTTTTTTCAGTTTCTCAAAGGTTTAGAGTGCTCTAACTACTCACATGTTGGCTAAATAATTCTAGAAGACAGTTGCCGAAACGCTCTATTTTCCCACCATCCGGCTTAAACGTTTTAAATATATATTTAAAACGTTTATAACGTTTATATTATGTTGTCCGGTAAAAGCTTCATAAACTATAATCATATCATCCCGCCTTACTCGTTTCATAGATAAAGGGAGAAACACTTAGAGGTTCCGACGTTATCACTGCACTAAGCAGTCCTACGTTATCGATCCGAAAGAAGAATAAGTAGGTATTGAATTCGGTTTAGGAAGCCTCGTCTATGAAGGCCTGACTGGTTTGAGACGTCGAGGTGCCATTCTTTCAGGCAATGAACCTGCAAGTGAAGCCTCCTCCAGATTTGGCCGGGTTTGATCCAAAGCCAATTACTATCCTTGGTGACGACATTAAATTATAAAATTTTTAGTCCAGGGGTTTATCTTTTGTTTTAAGTAGAATTTAAAGCAGTTAGGTGTGAGGTAGAGTATTTTTTTTTGGAGAGGGAGAAGGGGATGTTTCGTTTTAATGTTTTTAAGTGAAGGTTAAGCCCCCTTAATGTTTTTAACCACCTTACCTTATTTATCAATTTTCCACAACATCTCTAACCAAGCCTCTTGCCACATCCCCTTCTATATTAGTCATTATTATGTTTGCTCTTTCTTCTTTATCTTTATTAGCTTTTAGTCTTCCAGGGGCGTCTATAGGAAATTATTTCCAAGGGGGGGGGGGGGGGGCTGGGAGCACCGGGGAATTTCAAGACGCTATTTATTAGCGTCTAAAACGCTAATAAATCCCCCCCCCCCTTTGAGATTTTTGTAACAAATTTTTACCGATTAAAAAGTAGCTATTGAGGTTGGATGGCATCAACTATTTGCTAATAGCAAAATAGTTGATGCGCCGTTAAAAACGAAAAAAAAAGTCCGTCACGCAGGAGCTGCATAACTAAGCACTCTCCTCAGAATTTGGGTAGTGTAGACTGCTTTCCAGAACAATTTGCTTAAAATATCCTACATAAATAAAATAAAAACATGAATAGTTCTCTTTTAAATTTGTAATGAGTAACTGATCAATTATTAATTTGCTTCCAGAGTTATGTTTACACATGGTACCTACTACACTACGTAATAAATACAAAAAACCTCATATTATCGTATTTTGATCTAACGCAGGAACAGGATACAGTCACTCTAGTGGTAGAAAGCGCTCTTTGCGGCGGCTTTGTGGACCTACGTCTGGCGGGCTTTTATTTTATTTATTGAAATATATTACAAATTAAACCCCCGCTTTCCGATTGACCGATTCAGCTCATTTTTACAACACTTCTTTCTCATGGGTTACCCACGACGTATACCGCGTTTCGTTATAATACAGCAGAAATTACGACCGGTATGAGTATATTAGGAATTTGGGTCCGGAGTAAATCCCCCCTTCTAATGAACCGATTTAGTTTATTTTTACAACACATATTTACCTGTAGATTACCACTACGAACTCCGAGTTTTGTCGAAATATACCAAAAATCACGGCTGGTAGTGGCGAATTGGTATTGTTGGTCCGGAGTAAACCCCCCCCCCCCCTTCTAATGACCCGATTTAGTTCATTTTTATATCTCACTTTTCTCTCTATATTACCACTACGAATACCAAGTTTCGTCGAAATATAACAAATATTACGGCTGACATAGTCAAATTAGTGTTTTGGGTTCGGGGTAAACCCCCCCCCCCTTCCGGTGAATCGACTTTGGTGGTTAACGAACTCGTTCAATCGTTTGCTAATTGAATGCTATATACCAAGTTTCGTGACAAAAAACCAAAAACTCTGGCCGCTATCCTGTTAACAGACACACATATATATATATATGTATATATATATGTATATATATATATATATGTATATATATATATATATATATAGATATATATAAATTTTAACGGGGGTCATTTTCGGTGTCTACTAGGTAGGATCGATAAAGATTTGAAGAAATTTTTCAAAAATTCCGTCATGAGTCCAACCTCAATAGCTACTTTCCTTCGGAGGAAAGTGCTAAAAGTAATAAAGAATTTATTCTGATTTAGTTGATTGAAATCATAGGAGCGTTGTTCATAATGTTCGGGCATAATGAAACATTAGAAATTATAGGGAATTGTCACCAAGATTAGGTATTGAGTTTGATTAGATCTGATCATCAAGTAGCAGTGGCATATGCAAATAGCTTAATGGAACTTGCGATTAATTGCTATTTTGCATGGAATGTCTTTATATGTAAATCTGCCTTTGAGAGAGAATCTCATGTGAACCGTGATTCTGCTATTGATTGTCAATTATCCAGTTCGACTTAGAGGGTGCCCAAAGAGCCTAGATATTGCGGATGAGAATTCAATACTCAACATTTCGATTAGAAATATTACACACTTTCCAACAATTCCTATTGTATATAGAATATTTTCCTTCATTTATTAAAGCTGCTGGTTCTTCAAAACCGTTTCCTATTTATAATACATAACGTTATACTTTGAAGCTTTACAAACTTCTGTTCAAAGAGAATGTCATTTAAATTGTTTTATTACCTACCCACTTAGTGTTGAGCAGAATAAGTTTTGTCTTTCTTTATACTTATTTCAAAACATAAACAATAAAGTCAGAAAGTAAAATATGTGGTTATATAAATAGACAAGATTCAGGTAATTAATAAAACTTCCGATTTTGTTATTATTAATTAACCTATATCTTTTTGTAATGACATTTGTTCAGGTAAAAAGAAAAGAAAAATATTACAGCCTAACAGCAAGAAATCTTCTGCTACCCGGGTCACGCCATGAATGAAATTTATTTGATTTTATTTATTTTCAGAGCTCTTTTTTTTTTTCTTTTTTTTTGTTTATGAAATATAACTTCTTTTTTCCGCTGAGGTTCCGTTTCAACGTTCCCTTCATTCGTACCGGATACATACTGGAAGAAGGTTACCATCATTCATTAGAAGTTTCAAAATAACTCTACCTAATAATTTAAATTTCTTGGTGAATATATTTGTGTCAAAGTTTTGAGTGATCCAACTAATAATTGTTATTGTAGCCAAAAATGGTTATAAATAATTCTCTCCTCTACTCTAGTATATTTTGATTTTTATACTGACATAATGTTTGCACGTTATTTATTTTCAAGATGTATACAGTTTTTAATTTGGGATAGTTTTTTTTTCCCTCAGATTTCACTATGTTGGCTCCTGTAAAAATAATGTGCTGTATTCGGGATGATAATTTTCCCGGAGTATAATCTAAAAAACATAATTAATTACTGTGTAAGTAAGAAAGTAAGCGGGCGAAGACCTTGCCCTGTAATTATAGGTGGCTCCCTAGCATAAGAAAAGAACGATAAATGAGGCAAGCTAAGCCCTCCTGACCCCCTAGCAGGGACAATATTTCTCAATCACACTCACTTTATAAATAATTATCTACAGAATCTACCGTCCACCGCTAATAGCTTACACAGGACTTTCTTACCTTATTATTAAACATTTTTTTTTTAATTTTCTTCAAAACTCCGCTTGTTAATATTCGCCTGAAAGGAGTGTTGGAAACTTTATTTTACTGTTTTGTTCTTGTTTTCTTTTCTTTTTTTTTTCAAAATAATTTTTTTAGAATTAGGTTTCTTAGGTATCTACATTTTATGCTTCAAAAATAACATTGAAATTAGAAATTTCTCATGCATTGCTTTGAATTAGTGGATTTTCTGATGGGGTAACATGGCTTTGCCTTCCGCCATTTTTTTAATTGTTTTTTTTTTTTAAATAATACTTCTTCCAAATTTTATTTGCATTATTTTGTCGTACAGTGTGCGATACATTTTTGCTTATAAGGTTACAATATACCTTTAATTATTTAATTGACAGTCGCAATTGGTTCTTCTTCTTTTTCAACTTAGTAATATTTGCATATTATTTCACTGATAATAACAACCACCAGATTCTTTTTATATTCATTATATATATATATATATATATATATATATATATATATATATATATATACACATAATTTTTGAGTTTTCTTCGCGGGAGAAAATTATTTTTGATTTTGATATGGAATTCTCCAGCGGTCGGCTTTTTTGGGTGATATTTCAGGCGCCGATACAAGAAACTGTGGTAATTTCCCTGAAGGAAATGATGCATTTTCATTATTTTCAAAAGTGTTTTTTATAACACTATAGAAAATAGTAGGTATTTTTGAATCATTAATATTTTATTGAGTGGAAAATCTTAATCCAGAGTTTCCAAAATCTCATTTTCGAAATTTCGTGGACCAGGATCCTTTGGAAAAGCTTGACTCATTTTAGCGTGATTTTATCATCGTAGAGAGGGAACCTGTTAATCTCCGCGAGGGAGATATTGAGAGGGAGAGCAAGAGAGAGAGAGGAAGGGAGTAAGGGCATGAGAGAACATGTAGCGGGGTGGTTGGTGGTGGTGACGGAGAAGGTGTTAGCTAACTTGCGGCGTTTCTGAGATATAGGCGATGGAAAATCTGTATTTATAGGACTCACTCATCAAAATTATTAGGCACTTTCCAAAAAGCTAGAGACTTGAAATTTGGCACGATGATAGATATTAGAGAGTTATTATAGGCAAAAATCGAAAAATCCTGAATAGTTTTGCCCAAACTATGCTATCAGGGGTGCTCTTCTAGTACTTCTTGTTCATGTGGGGCATCGAATTAATCGTCTTGGTAAGGAGAACGTAAAAGTAAAGAGGAAAATCTGAAAATACAAATAAATTGAGTTAGGCCCAGGGCTTTTCGTATAAACGCAAAAATATCCGACAAACAGCTCGGCACACCATCATACAACTCTAAATTTGTTTCGCAGGCCAATGATTAGATTTAATACCTATACTCTTTTTTTACTTAATAACGATGTCGAAATCATACATAGATTCAAATTGAATCTTTAATCTCAATATGACAAACAGCTAAAAGCTCTTTGTTCAAATATAATTCTAGTTGATCGCAAATCTAAAGACCTGAGTTCTCATCATAAAGATGAAATTCTGTGGAGAAAGCTACATTATTTGCTAGAACTCTTCCCATAATCTTATGAAAAAACCGAAAGAGCGCAAATCTTTGAGCTCTAGTTCAATAAAGCTGAATATAGTGATAGGGCAGTTAAGAAAATACCACGTATAAATTAAATAATTAGACAAAAACTAATAATGTTTTCCCGGAAGCATGAGAACAAGCCGCTTTCATCGAGGAAAAATCTGCCGTTTTCGGGGAAAACAAGAGAAATTTTTTGTGTTCCCTCGGACGATTAGGGGAAAATTGCAAAGCTTTCAAAGCAAAAACTTTCACTCCTACAGTGAAGTATGACCAGGATAATGTAATGTTAGGGTTGTATATGCGTTAGTGTAGTAGGCGAACTTAAAGAAATTGACGCTGTTATGAATGGTCAGAAGTGCGTGAATGTGTTTCGAGGTAATTAAAAAAAAAGTTACGCGAATCCCAGGAAATCCCAGACATTTCTGGGAATTATTGAAATTAAAAAGATACAAAATATTCTTGTTCTTTGCAGAAAGATATAATTTATAAGCTCCTTAAATCGACCCTCACCAAAATAAAAAGGTTCCCAGAAGACGTGAAACTTTTAAATTTGAAAGTGTGTCCGGCAAAGTAGTGAAAATGTTTTAGTAAAATTTTTATTTTTGTTAATTAGATGCATGATTATATTTTTGTTTATAATTTTTTTTTATATTTTGATATTATATACATTTTTTAAGGTATTAAATTTCTCTGCGATTTATGAAATGAATGTCAAATGCTGTTTGTTATAATATTCTGTTGATATTTTGCGTTACCAAAATCTAAAAAAATTTTTTTTGGCCAATTAATTAAGTGCTTGAATAATTTTTTGATCCATTGATATCCTCTAATTGATGTGAAATGAGTAACGTAAATATTAAGGATGATTGTAAGTAATATATTTTAGAGTGTAGGACAGACGATCTGTCTTCTGCTTCTAAAAGGAGGTTATAGCCCAGTTTTCGCTCTGTTCACACATGGCTGAACCGGGATGTACTTTGTCACTCTGCCTGCCGCCAGCCCTTTTGTTTCCGAAAATGACGTATCTCTACCCCTCCTCTACCCTCATTTTACTTCCCCTCATTTCCTGGATACACCCTTTCATTTCCATTCTATCACTACTACTTCAAACTCCCATTTTCTACCATTCCCCTCACTCCCGGCCTCCTTTCTTTCTCTCCCTCTCTTTCTCTTTCTCTTTTTGTCACCGCTCATTTCAACTTCCTATGATATTCACTCTCCAGGTTTTTATATTCCTACTCTTCTTTCCGTCTCTCTCTGTTTCAACAACGTGGCCAAAATTACCACGAAGCTCACGCAGAAAAATTCGGGTTGTTGGATATGAAGGTCCCTTATCTGCTACGTATCACAAATACTTCTAGAGAAAGTGTAATGGGACGAGGCAATCTTAACGGATATCCATCGCAATAATCCGTATATTCTTATCCTCGACAAAGTGAATAAGACAGGTGATATTAATGATATTGCAGTCCCCAATGATGACAATACACGGAAATCTTATCCCGTTAAGCTAAGACGTACGAGGACTCTGCCATAGAGTTGAAAGATTTGTATAAGTTAGATTCTGCAAGGATAACAGCTACTATTATATCGAAGAATAGACGGTTACAGTTACAAATTACTTAAAAGTCTCTGAGGAATTTATTGAAAACGCCCAACAAGCGGTACTGCTAGATACTGCGAGAATAGTTCGAAACTTCTTGAACGAATGCCCATAATAACATAAAAATAAATAAAATCAAACAAAAATCTCTTGGTTAGCAATTGCACCCGAAAGAAATTATCCCCGGAAATTGGGGAGAACAAACCCCGATAATAATAATGAAATATGCGTGGTATATTTTAAATTATAAAGTTACATGAATTTTTAGAATGGGGTTTTAATAGCATTAGGTATTCTGACAAGGATGGAAGGTAGGTATTGTATGTATAAAGTGTCAGTTATTTCATTTGTGCTTTTCGAAATTTTATGCTCGAAATTATGGTGTAAATGATTCAGAACTCATATACAAATATCTATGTTTCTTGTCAAGAAAGTATTTGAATAAATAATTTTTAGTTAGATATGCTTCTATCCAGTCTTGAGGTTTTTGTATGTTTTCGTAATATCTTGAAACGGTTAAGAAGTCATGGTAAGTGGAAGGGTCGAAAGACGACAAAATCTCCTGGAAATATGATTCTAAATAAGTTTTTGATAAAGAGATCTCAGTAAAATAAATCAGTGGTTAAATGTTTTTTTGGAGTAGTTTTTTTTTTTTTTTTTTAATTTCATTTAGAAAGTAAAATATATATTTTAGTCAAACAAGGTTGGAGTAAATGTTTAATTTTTTTTTAAGAAATATTAAAACAACATTACAAATGATACTTGAGATAAGAACGGAAACGTGCTACGGTGAGTTGGACGTCTTTATTGTAGATTTTAGCTACTTTCATTTTTCTATTCTATTTCATTCCTAAAAGGTTTCCTGCTGGACACTCCCATTCAAAAAGTCTGCTAAAAATGTTAATAGTTTTTAAAAGGCAAATTTATTCATATAATTGGAAATATGTACTTCCCTGTAAGTTTTAAGAGCCTAAATTTTACCACCGAAATATTTCCTCAATATTCGTAAGCGGGAGCATTATGTTGGGTCGCACATGTAACCGTGGCTTAGTAGATGTAATGTTTATTTAAAAGGGGCTTGCTCGACCCATGGATCTTTGTGACACGGCTTTGTAATTGCTTTAAACCAGACGAAATATTTCAAGGAAATTACTTAAAAAATAAGATATTTTTACAATCGAGTCAATTGTTTTTTACAAACACATGCTACATTTTTTTTAACAAACCCTGTGTAAATAGCGGCTAGTTCGAAACCGAGTCGATGTAATAGAATATGAATGAATATACTAAGAAAACTAATAATTCGATTTTGATTTTAATTTGAACGCTGTACATAAGTGAAATAGTATTTTTACAGGTATTTATTATCTTTTTAATTTATTAATTTAATTTTACTCATTTATTTATAATTATGCTACATTATTTATTTATTTCACGAGTCTAAAACGACGGCGATTTGCTCTAAAATAATAAAATGTCCAACTCGCAGGAATTGCGTCACTTTAGCGCGGTTCCGTACTAATTCGTAGTGACATTTGGAAAGATTGGAGTAGAAATAAACAATTTTTTGTTTAGTAATTCGTGTAAAATGTCAACACCTAATCTAACAACATTTCGAAGGAAAGGGATAAATTAGACGTCACAGAGCTCGGCAGTAAGTAGCCAACTTACACAGAAGCGGATATTACTTAATTCTCTTTCTCCCTCATTCTTAACGAAGGCTCTATATGTCAATACAAATATGAATTCAGAAACTAACTCACTCAGAGTAAGTACAGAAGGCTCAATTCCAAACAACCAAAAATTCTTTGTCATTTTAAGTATCTTGTTTTACTAGCATATTTTTTTACTGTTTAAATAAATTGTCAATAAGTAGTTCTTGGCGAATAAAATGTCATTCTCTTGTGGGTTTGCTATAATCTTTGCTATAAAAAAAGAAATGAGGAAGTTAATATATAAATACACACACACACACACACACACACACACACACACATATATATATATATATATATATATATATATATATATAGGAAAATACAAAAAAAGACAAACGTTTGTACATACCATCATGATTAGCCACAGCCACACTGAAGTAAATTAGAATACTTACAATTAAATAGCGAATTTAAATAAATAATTTATCTGATGAAAAATAAATTATTGTTCATCGATTGTATTTGTTCTTTAATATAGTCTGTAAAACAAATCAATTGGTGAAAGAATCATATCAATATCATTTTCTAAACTCGATATATAAAATAAAGCATTTTCAACCTTTTTTATTTTATTTCTCAGCTCCTAAGGCGTATTAGACAGAACTCTTAGACACATGTCGACTATTTTGCGACGTAGAATCACCAGAAATGTAGAATTACCTTCGTGAAATTTATTAACAAATAAAATAGGCATTCACCCTGTTGAAGGAGGTTTTATTTTATTCATAAGGTTTTTAATAAATAAAAATTTCTTATTTAAGTTATTTTAACACAAAATAACTTAAATAAGTCTCTCATGAAATGACTCTGGACTCTATGTGATAAAAAATATCTCGTTAAAAAATTACAATTTCACTTGTAAACTTATTTAATGTTGCAAAACTAATTCATTTCTTGAGTTACTTCAATTAAAAGGAACCGGTTGACATGATCTCATTTTTTGTTACCATTTTATTGATACAGGATTGATTAATTTCTTTTGAAATGAAATTTTATCTTAGAAGTAAAAATTATGTATAAAAAGCAAATAAAAGAAATTCATATAGTTTAAATTTCGGTATACTGCATGATCAAGATCAATAAGAATAAGAAGAAGGGAGTAACGATGCATAATAATGGCTTCAAAGCAGAGTGGGCTTCCAAGTAGCTGGTCATAGACCCGTTTAATCATAAGGAACCAGCTTTTCTAGTTATAACCCTAAATTATACTTGTTTAGTTTTATTTGAATTACAGAATCAAATCAGGTTCGTATATTAAAGAATGAGACCAAATAAAGAAAATTGTTATCAGAAACACATGTTTTTAGCACTTTCCTCCGAAGGAAAGTAGCTATTGAGGTTGGACTCATGACGGAATTTTTGAAAAAATTCTTCAAATCTTTATCGATCCTACCTAGTAGACACCGATAATGACCCCCGTTAAAATTTATATATATATATCTATATATATATATATATATATATATATATATATGTATGCATATATATATATATATATATATATATATATATATATATATACATATATATGTGTCTGTTAACACGATAGTGGTCAGAGTTTTTGTTTTTTCGTCACGAAACTTAGTATATAGCATTCAATTAGCAAACGATTGAACGAGTTCGTTAACCACCAAAGTCGGTCCACCGGAAGGGGGGGTTTACCCCGAACACAAAACACTAATTTGACTATGTCAGCCGTAATATTTGTAATATTTCAACAAAACTTGGTATTCTTAGTGGTGATATAGAGAGAAAAGTGAGATATAAAAATGAACTAAATCGGTTCATTAGAAGGGGGGTTTACTCCGGACCCACAATACCAATTTGCCACTACCAGCCGTGATTTTTGGTATATTTCGACGAAACTCGGTATTCGTAGTGGTAATCCACAGGTAAATATGTGTTGTAAAATAAACTAAATCGGTTCATTAGGAGTGGGGGGGGGGGGGGGGGTTTACTCCGGACCCACATTACCAATTCGCCACTACCAGCCGTGATTTTTGGTATATTTCGACGAAACTCGGTATTCGTAGTGGTAATCTACAGGTAAATATGTGTTGTAAAAATAAACTAAATCGGTTCATTAGAAGGGGGGGGTTTACTCCGGACCCAAATTCCTAATATACTCATACCGGTCGTAATTTCTGCTGTATTGTAACGAAACGCGGTATACGTCGTGGGTAACTCATGAGAAAGAAGTGTTGTAAAAATGAGCTGAATCGGTCAATCGGAAAGTGGGGGTTTAATTTGTAATATATTTCAATAGAAAAGCCCGCCAGACGTTGGTTCACAAAGCCGCCGCAAGGAGCGCTTTCTACCACTAGAGTGACTTTATGCTGTTCCTGCGTTAGATCAAAATACGATAATATGAGGTTTTTTGTATTTATTACGTAGTGTAATAGGTACCATGTGTAAACATAACTCTGGAAGCAAATTAATAATTGATCAGTTACTCATTACAAATTTAAAAGAGAACTATTCATGTTTTTATTATATTTATGTAGGATATTTTAAGCAAATTGTTCTGGAAAGCAGTCTACACTACCCAAATTCTGAGGAAAGTGCTTAGTTATGCAGCTCCTGCGAGACGGACTTTGTTTTATGGTGAAGGGTAAACATAAACTAATCAATTTTTGCTTTTTTGAGTGTTAGTTTGAGTGTTAGGAGAATTAATGTTTTATAAATGTTGTATAATTTTTTCTTTGAATTACTATAACGTGTTAAGTAACACAGGCGCCCAAAATGAAAAAAAGTGGTCCATTCCAAAAACTCCATACATATATTCTAATGTATTCGACGCAATGAATCCATAGCCGGAGTCCGTTTGGCCCCAGCACGTCACACAGTGCGGCATTCTTATGGAGTAAGTGGACAAAAGTCGTTCTTGACGGACATTTAAAGAGTAAACTAAGTTGATCACTAAAAAAAACAAACAAAAAAAAACATGTATTTTAAAGGTTTTGAATAAAAACATTTTTTTTTTCAATTAAAATTTATTTGCAAAAAGTTATTTGAAGTTGTTTATTGACCATCCAAATTTTTATCAAAGAAAAAAGAAATTACAAAAAAATGGAAAATAATTATACAAAAAATGTATAAAGAATTAAAATAAAGTATTTTCTGTCCGAAAAACTATCTTCTGATGGCGATAAGCTGTCCAGTTCAACTTTGGAGAGAGTTTAAATTTCTGTTCGCAGTCGTCATCGTCCAAAAGATAAATTTTTATGCCTTTTAAATTAAGCTTTGAATTTGAATGGTTTATTTTCCTGCTTGAGGAAGCGTTTTCATTAGAAACGTTGGATTCCCGATTCGAAGTGTACTTGACAGCTCTGCCGATGTAAACAAATCCTGATTTAACCATACACTTTGGTGACGTTTTAAATTTTCTCGCTGACGAGCACACGATTTCCATTTTTGTCTTAACGCCCAGTCAAACTTTTTTGCCTTTTTTTGTGTCACCTGATGCGTTGATTCTGAAGGGGCATCAAGACGTAAGTTGACCACAATAGCTGCGTAAACCGCTGAAACCCTGTCCGGGCCTTTGGCTTTTACCCAAGTTTCGAAAATGTCAACATGTTTTGGGTTTATGTTTTCTAAAAGAGAAATATAAACACAGAATCATTCAAAGCAGGTCAAAGCAAGAAAAATTAGTATAAACATGAAGTATAACTGTTATTAAAGCAAAATAATTCAGAAACTCAGGATGTTTTGGATCGAAATTGAAAAAAGTGTATCTGAAGTTATTTTAAAAATGTTATTTAAAAATATTTACGAAAAATGTTAACAACAAAGACAATTGATATTTTCTTACCTGTTTCGATGCCTTCCATACTGAAAATTCGAAAAGATTTTTATATAGAAATTGTTTCGTTTAAAAAGATAAGCGAACTGCTACTTGTTCAAACATGGTTTTATTCCTTTGTGTTAATAATATTCCTATAAAAGCTCCCATTCCATGTCACTGAGGTCAATCTAAAAGGATTAGTAAAGCAAAACTAGTTGGAAAAAAAACTTTTGTCCACAGACTGCCACACTGTGCGTCAGTTTGAAGAAGAATATTTGAAGGTCAAATTTCGAATGAAGTCTTTTAAGAAGAAATAACTCGAGCTTCTATTGGTCGAATTTATTCTGAACTAGGCAATGGACGATGTCAATACTAATAATGACGTGCTAAAAAAGTGGTTTAGTATTTTATTGAATGAAAGATTGAGTATGCATCTTTAAATACCACAAATACTATAACATATCCTATCGTCATAGCGGCTATTTTTAACGAAAACTGATAAAGTTGTAAATGCACAAATAAGTGAGAGGGTGTTATTCGGTTCATGACAAGGCATTAAGGGCCTACAACTTGGAGGAGCCTGGAACTTAATTGTTTGAATTAAAATTGAACTCTTAACGCTTTCTCTCCTAGTGAATTATTTGTAGAGCAGCGGCTATTGTTGAGGTAAGAGGAAAACATGAGGAGAATGAAAACTATTCTGAACATTTTATTCTACCTGGAGAGAGGTAGAAAGGAATCCACCGAATGAGAGAAACATCCTCACTGAAGAATGCCTAAATTATCAGACTGATTAATTAAAAACTTTTCCTTTATTAAAGGAATTCTACTACTTTTCAGCCTAGTGGTTCTACTCTCATCTTATGGCTTCTTCTCTTTCTTTTCCAGGGAATGCGGTAGCTTTGGCTGGATTTCGGTTCGCATATGGTGAGTTTGTACAGTTTAAATCTAAAATGCACGTTATTTTAATAGGTTATAGCTATTATGCGCACTTAGAGATCTATAATTGTAAAAAAAAAAAAAAAAAAAAAATATGTCTTTCAGAAGTCTCAATATAAAACTAATGTGATGAAAGATACCTTCCATTATCCCTGATATTTCAATCGTTGCTAAACAGCAACACAGTATTTTATGTCGGATATATATATATATACTTATATAGTTAACGGTATTTTAACAGTTTTATTAAACGTTATTTGTTTTGCATATTTTTCCTGTCTATAAGAAAATTCAGCTTATTTGCAGAACCATATTAAATAAAATAAAGGATTAGAAACGTATCACGAATTTTGTGATTTGAATAAGTCCTTATACCTTGTTCTCATATTTTGTTATTATTGACTTGTAGTTTAATATTTCTTAAATTTCGACAAGAGCGAAACGAAGATTAATATATCATAATGGATATTGACTAATTTTTTAATATTTCTTAATTTTCGACAAAAGTTAAACGAATGTTGATATCTCATAATAATATTGACTCATTTTTACAAATTGTTTTAATGAATAGGTCCACTATAGAATAGTGTTGAAATTGTATAAAATATGATTGGCAATATATAAGAAGCATTCAATTAATTAAACAATTATAAACGAGAAACTAATTATGATTTTAAAAAACCAAAGCAATAAGGAATAAATTAGTTGGGTAGGTTTAACTCTTGATAGTTATAAGTGCCTTGAAGTGTTTCGATAGTTCTAGGATTAAAAATTCCATGTTTAATTCACTCTCCCTATTTCTTTGGACAAATTTCCATTGGTTTAGCCCTTTTTGTTAAATCACATGTCGGCTTTTCTTATCGTTCAATTTCTGAAAAGCAATGGAATATTTTTGTTTTTCCGCCCTAGGAACCCATTAAATAGAGGAACAAATTACAAACTGTATATTATTCTAAAAAAATATAGTGACCCCGTAAAAGTCTGTTTTTATGTTTGTTTCAAACGAAAACAAACATAAATTGCTAAAGGCCAATTAGCTCTTCATATTTCAGGTAATTTGACTGCAGTTTTAAAATCGTTGTATTGGTCAGACTTTGCGTATAACAATGCAGCACTGAAGAAGTCATATATTTTTATTTTTTTTTTAGGCAGAGTGCATACCCATAAGTATTTAATTTAATAAAAAAAAATCTTCCTAATTTTCCTACTAATGCGAAACTAACATTTGCAATATGTCATGAATAACGTTAGAAAGTGGCGATTTAAGGGAATTTATTAATTAATTGGAAAACATTGTTACCGATAAAACTAATATTTTAGGATGTTTGAGGGCGTGTAGGTTTTTACTATTAAAGTGTTTAATAAATAACAATCAATCCACAAGTTTCTAGGCTTTTGGGTAGACTCGGTGCTTTTAAACTATTACACAATTATGAATTTATATTTATCATGAAAATGGTAGTTTTTAAGATACTCATGGCTTGCTATGCCTATGTTGTTCGATGAGGCTAGTGCAATTTTTTTATTTATTTAGAAATAAGAAAGGTACACGGAGTTATAAACAAAAATATAAATAAAATAATGGATCGTTTAAGTCACATAATTAAAATCACAATGAACGATCGAAGAGCAAGAATTCCTGAAATAATTAATTTACAATAGGATGAAGACTCGCATTTTTATTTTGCGGGAAAATGTGAATGTAGCTTGTCTAAGAGGAGAGTATATTGTGGAAGACAGGCTGCAGGCCTCGGGAGACCAGGGCAGCCTTTCAGATGTAAACCTTTTCCACGGGGAGATGGAACTCACTAGTCCATTTCTACACAGGCGGAGATATTATCTCCAATGGTTTTATCTTACCCGTAAATGTTAGGAGGTACAGACAAATTATTAAACATTAGTAGTAACAAAAATACTGAAGAAATTCTGCTACTAGAGGAAGTGATGTATCGATTGTTTTAGAACTATTTTCAAAACTTTGTTGGTGTTTTCTGGTTATTGATAAAGCAAACAGAGCAAAGTTCGGAATGGCAAAGTTTCACCGAACAAACCCAGAATATGACGACCACACAACTATAATATTATTTAAACGTGAGATATGCGTCTCGTCTAGGCGCTCATTAATGCCATTACTTGAACAAGTCTGCGAATTAGCTACAGAATAAAACAACAAAAAGTAGTATGTAATAATAATACAGAAATGTGTGAAATGTAATACTAAGTATCAAGAAATGCTTTAGCAGTAAACTAAAATATAGTGGAATGTTCAAAATTTACCAAATTTGCTGGTTAACGAACTCGTTCAATCTTGTTCCAGGGGAATACTACACACCCAGTTTCGTGGCGAAAAAACAAAAACTCTGGTGTGTATCATGTTAACACACACACACACACACACACACACACACACACACACACACACACACACATATATATATAAATAAATTTTAACGGCGGTCATTTTCGGTGTCTACTAGTTAGAATTGATAAAGAGTTGAAGACATTTTTTAAAACTTCCGTCATGAGTCCAACCTCAATAGATACTATGCTTCAGAGTAAAGTGCTAATAAGGCAAAATAAAATCATTTTTTACAAAATATAGTGGATCTTTGAGAAGACGTGGAACAACTTTGACAAATCCTGCGATACAATCCTTTGAATCAACTCGAAGACATTCCGGATATTGTTTCTAATTGATTATTGTTTTAACGACGGTCTTCAAGAACTATAGTTTGAATAATTTGAACGTTGTCGTCAATTCATGATGTTGAGGGGTGCCCAGACAGGTTTTCTTAAAGCATTATTCCTTTAATCGATACAAGTGTTTCCACGAGCGTCTAAGAAGAAAAAAAAACAATGTTTCAATGCCGCGCGCTGCTTGCTGGCTGTCAGGCGACGGCCATCCTAACCGGCCCTGCACGACTATCATGATTCCTGTTACCTTTGGATGCCCCATGAAAAATTTTGCTTTTTATTTATAAAATCTTGATAAACTTGAATATACTTTGAGGTTCCGGGGTCTCCCGTGGTCTAGTGGCTAGCGTCTTAGATTCATAAGCGGGAGATGGTGGGTTCGATTCCCATCGACGCACAGTGTAACGTCCAAATGACAAAAACCTGAATTTTTGTTTTTTTATATTTAATTTTTAATCCTCTAGCTAAGTTTAGAAACTATTCAAGGAATTAAAATCGTATAAATCTAATAAATATTAGCTTTATTTTGATCAACAAACACTTTAGCAGCATTAACAAGGCAAAGTCTTCAAAATCTGCTTTATACCACCAATTAGTTTGAGCCTCACTCGTTGAAAATAGGACAGTGTTTTTATTAAGTCTTCCCAAGGAAATTACGTCAAAACTATTCCTTTTCTATCTGATATAATTGATTATGGGTAATTACTCCCTCATTATTTATCCTGAATTATTCTTCATTGATCTTTGACATTATTCTTAAGTACAAAACTTTGATAGACCATAGCAAAAAAACTTCATCTGAACACATCTCAAGTTTTTTAGAGCTTATAGTTTACCTCAAGTATAATGTACTGACAGCAATTTAGTTTGCCGAAATTTGCCGATTCCAAAGATTTTTTTTTTAGATCCATCAATTTTTTTTCCAAATTTGAAAAAATGTGGATAAATCCAAGAAAACGGTATCAATCCTCGGGCAAATGATTCAATTTGATCTGCAGAATGCTCCTAAAGAAATATTACGCAATACTAGAAAGAATGATAGTTTAGTCTTATATTAAATGTAAAAAATGTGGGAACGTGTTCACCGCAGAGAAAAAAACTCTTATATAAATACTGGTTGAAACAATATATCAACTTAGAAGAAATTGTTATTAATTTTTATCAAGAAAAAATATATTCGCGCCCTGATGGCCCTTCTGGCTACCTTAGAGGCAGATATAAACATGAGTTTATTACTACATTATATGTTACAGTTATATTGTATTTTATAATGTTGTTATTAATAATATTATTACCTGCTATATTATTTCTATTAATATTACAATTAATATTATTATAGCCGTATAGTACGCATTATTATACTATTGTTACCTTGTTTTGAGTTGATTTCAATTAATGAAAATGTTTATTTGAAAATAACTAGTGGTTAATGATTTTTGTCCATAATCTCCACTACTTCGTTACACTGTGCGACGGCAGGAATGTCTCATCCCACGCCTCGTTGGGAAAATTCCTCGCTGCACCCTGGATGTCGGCGCTAATGGCCTAGACGTCGAAGTGCCGTAATAATTTTGAAATTATTAAAGGATATGATTCGAACTGAGAATCATATCCTGTTGAGTTTATAAAATTAATAGTTTATCTATAATATTTAATTCAAAATAATACTTATTTAATCACCCTCTCAGGGATGTAGACATTATCGATACATGGGATGATTGTAGAAGTTAATTCTCGACGTTGAAAGATTGCATCCTTAGAGTGGCTGTGGTAGATTGCAAGGATGTGTAGGCATACATATAAATTCCACAATGGCTATAATGGTTGTAACTATGGGCTTTACTCACCAATGAAGAGAGCTTGGAATCCTTTTTATTACCTATAAAAATCCTCTATATGGAGTCCCTGCAAGATTAATACAATGTGTTTTCCCTTATAAAAGGATAAGCATATATCATTATCATTTGCTCCATTTTAACGAGCTAAAATTTTATAACATGGGGATTCATTACATACCAATAACTTTTATGATTATACCTCAAGTTATTAAATGCTTCAACCATACATAGTCTTTAATAAAAATATTACTTGCATTCACTAAATAGCTCTTATCTTAAGGAAAGGCTGTTTTAGACTACAGAAGTTTGTTCTTAAACCCTGACTGTTGTTGTCAACGTTCATTTTCTCTCTTTATTCTACTTTTCCGTCTTTTTTCAATGTCTACTGTATTCTTTGCCCACGTTATAACTTATTGCTAAATATGGATATGCTAAATCTGCCAGGAGGAAAATCCTATTGAAGAATAGAGCCTTGGTTTCACCGTGGTCCTGTGGCGAACGCCTTAGATTCTCATGCTCGAGATGCAGGTTGGAGTCCCACTCCAGAAGGTTGGGTTTCTTAATATCAGAACCCGATGAGAGAATTCCTCACTATGGATGTTTAGGAAGGGAGGAAACTGTAGATAATGGCCTAGATTCAGAAGCTCTGTAAACAGATATAATATATATATATATATATATATATATATATATATATATATATATATATATATATATAAAATAATAATAAATAAAATATAAGAGGTTCTCTGAGCAGTACAAAAAACTTGTGGTTATTTTGTAAATCTTTTAATCACCTATTTTAACCAATCTCTCGAAGAAAAACGAGACATTCATTCCTCTCGACTTTAGCTCAATCTCCGAAACCTCGATTGCAGATGTTTTCCTTCTTTATAATATTCTAATTGTATATTATAAAAATACTTCTAATTGTAAGCCCCAAATTCTTCGACTGAGCACGCTGTTCCTTAAGTTACATAGGAACCGATTTTATAGAATATTTAGTAAGATTTCGAATGGTTGCCTTCAACATAACGTGGCGTGCTAACGTTTTTGTGATATACCTATCTTATACGAAAATCTCAAAGCTGTTCACATGTGTTTATTACATTTTATTTTAATACTTTCTTAACACCAGGACTGTCAGGGGACTAGCAATTTATATATATAAATTAGTATATTTAAAGAACCAGATCAAGAAAAAATACCTACAAAAATAGTCTAAAAAGAAATGGTGTTGCGTTATATGGTTTGTACACGTGAAATAAATGAAAATCAGAGTTTCATTATTAGAAAGAAAACGACAAGCTATTTTTAATTAAGAATAATTATGTTTATTGAACTCTAAGATATAATTGAGTGAGTAGATGACATATGTTAAATGAATTGAAACATTGTATTTAGAGAATATATGAATTTTTTTTATAGTGAATACATTATTTTCCACTTGGTTCGATAAGAGTCGGTTAGTGTGGGCTAATATATTCCATCTGCTCTGTGCCGAGGTTCGCAGGGAACAACCAAGATAATTGGGATGCCTTGCTTTTATTGGAGCGTGTGGATTGTGGATTTGCTGGCTTTCAGCGTTTGGCCCTTCCTCTTCTCCATCGCTTACATTATAAACCTTGATGTAAATGACATACATGGCTCTAAGGGAAGAACCACCTGTCAATGGACATTTTCCACCTCACATGACCAAGAGAAGATGGTTCTGACTAATCAGTCCGGTCTATCTGGCCGGATTCCTCACCGTTAAAAAGGATTTGCTCATTTCGTATTTTTGACGACATTTTCAAATATATAGATAAATAAGTAGTTATTACACTTTAAACATTAAGTCTAGATATTGTCGATACAAATGCAAAGTATGGAATATGAAAAAACGCATTTTTCATTTTCAATTTTTCTGATTGCTGTTGGACTGAGGTACGTTGTGAGAAACTCTCGAAACTTAAAGAAAAATATATATAAATTACGGAAAATCAAACTAATGAATGCGCATTAAGTCTAATTAAAATATATCATAGAATAAAATATATATAAAGTCATCTATAAGGTACCAACCAATTTTCACATTCGATACTTTGTATTTTTGTCGACGATATATATTACATAATAGTAGGGGTTACACAGCGTGCCATGCTACACCTACATTCTGCATCTAGAAAAGCAAAAATAAATTAGAAACGAAATAAGAAATATTAAAATCTAACTATTTGGGCTCATAGATTCGAACCGAGACCTCCGAACTGTGAGTCCTAGACGATTTTAGCCTAACCTATGGCTCCCCCCAAATAAAGACCTACATGTGTGCCAAGTTTGATCAAAATCGGTTGAACTGTGTGGATTTGTATAAGGATCTAATAGACAGCTGGTAGACGTATTTGACCTAGCCTATGACAATCATCGTATCAAGACCTACCTGCGTGCCACGTTCAGTTAAAGTCGGTCAAATGGTGTGGATATGTATAACGACAGACATACAAACAGACAAATAGACAACAAACACGTGATATATATATATATATATATATATATATATATATATATATATATGTATATATGTATATATATATATATATATATATATATATATATAAATAAATAAAGAACATCTAATTGGAATTGTTCTTTAACGGGGGCCACTATGTTTTCTAGTCTAAACATAATACACGCCTTAATTCTGTTCTCTATCAGATAATCTACATTGTACTGCATTCCTAGGTATTGTTTTAATATTCAATAAGCCTTATAAGATTACGATATCTATTCTGGAGCTAGTCCCGACCGATTATGATTAATTTTGTAATACGTTTGTACACAGTTGCATTTTGAATGGAATATTTCACAATGTGTCGAAGTATTGTAATAATGAAATTGTGGGAGGGATATCTCGACAACAGAGGAAGCCTCATGTGAAAACGTGGTCGCCACCATTTTATCAGCAACAAAGGATATTATTACTTGTGTGTGTGGCTATAAGTAATTTTATGTTGTTGTTTGAAAAATATTCGAAATAAATTGGCCCCCGTTGATGAATAATAGCCATCTAATATTTTCTGAAAATGCCAGATATCAACAGAAGTCGACAAAGACTCATCGAAACCCTCTGAACACGAATGAAAGTTGAAAATATTAAAAAGTTTACAATTTATTACTTCATTTCTATAGCATCCTGGAAAATGTTCACTATCTCCTAAACCTTTTTTTATTTAATAAGTTTTCAAATGTTATGCAGAATCTCTAAGTTAGTGTAATTTTAGTTGCTATAAATTGGCAGAAAGCAGAAAACGGAATAAAAAGACGTCCGAGCTGCAGAGGAAAAAGGCCTATTGGAAACGTCATTTGTGAAAAAAAAATGCGTAATATATCCGATTTTGTTTTTAATTTTATTATTATTAGGGAAAAATATATTTATTTGTTTCAGTTTTTTAACATACAGTGCCCTCTTTATTCCTGAGAAATCAAAAAGATAATGTTATCTAAATTGATTGTATTTTAGTCACTTAATTTTAATCTAGAAATACTCCAATATTCTATCTTGTTTTCTGTAAATTTTTTAATGAACCAAAATCTTTCTTCGTGATTCTGCAAAAACATTTTGAACTTTAGTCAAATCAAAAACTTTTTTTTTTTGTTCGAGGGGGAGGGAGTTTCATCCATTGGATGCTTTTTTCAGTAAAGTGTATTCGATCCTTTGATTCAAATTCATGAAAGATAATATAATAATACATCCTAATGATATCATAGACTGTATAAAAATAGATAAATACAAAATAAATTTTTATATATTTACCTATGTCTATGTATGAATATCAATACGTACATAAAATTTCAGCTATTGCAGATAAAACAAATTGTAGGGTTCTTTATTTATTCTTTTTGAGAGGTCTCCCCATGAAAGGTGTTTTTCTGTTCTTAAAAAAAAAAAACAACTTTGTTTTAAAGTCGATATATAATGTACTTACTCATGAATATTTTACATAATATTCGCTTGATGTTCTTGGAGCTTTCTGCCCCAGCAGAAGAGCTGCCAGTGAAATTTGAATGTTTAAACTTTTTCTTTGAGATGCTTAGAACAGTAAATATTTAAGTGATTATACAAAAATAAATATCTGATTATAAAAATGTGAATTTTAGTTTATTTCATTATTGATTCTAATAGTCCAAAATTAATTAAAATGAAAATAGCAACCACCGATAATAACACTGGACAACAACAAAATATTTTTGTAATGTTTCCTTCACTTCATGAGTCAAATCTTACTAATTTTGGGTTGAAAAAAAAAAACGAAAATGATAATGAAACATTTTTATTAGCTTTAGTTTCTGTGATACACCATGAGTCAAAATATAAAACGTTAACAAATTGAGGCAAATCTGTAAATTTTAAACCATAAGTTTATCAACATTATAAATTAATTTGGCTTTATTAAATTGTAGTTAATTTTGTTTAAGAGTTGAAAATTAATGGTAGAATACTTGGG
The DNA here is from genome assembly GCA_946811695.1 of Gonocerus acuteangulatus. Classification (NCBI taxonomy): domain Eukaryota; kingdom Metazoa; phylum Arthropoda; class Insecta; order Hemiptera; family Coreidae; genus Gonocerus; species Gonocerus acuteangulatus. The sequence continues at coordinate 81,657,190 of OX328123.1, forward strand.
AGGTTGGATATTATTACCATTATGTGGATTTCATGGCTGTCTCTTGTAGGTGAGTTGTGGAGCATCCCTACACACGCACCAACAGTAATCTCCAAACATTGATTCATTCCAATGGCCCTGATATCTTTGTTCCATTATAGAAATATCCTGATGGAATCTCTCACCGTCTTCCGCACCACAACTAGGAGGGAAAAAGTTTAGATGAGTGTGGAGAAAATGAATTTTGAGAGACTTGTTGCATCCAAGTTCATGATATTTTTGTAGAAATATCCTCACCAACTGAACATAGTTGTCTTCTCTGTTGTTCCCCAAAAAACCTTTAATAACTCCCTTTAACGCATTCCAAGCTTCCCTTTCTTTCCCCTCCAAAACTCTGTCAAACGCAGGATCCTTCACAAGCTCCCAAATTTGTGGCCCAACAAAAACACTTTCCTTAACTTTTGCTTCAATTAAGAAAGCAAATTTTTCCCTCAAATATCTAAATGCCTCTCCTTCTTTGTTCATTCCTTTGAAAAAGTTTTTCATCAAACGTAGTTTTATATGTAGTGGTGGAAGAAATATATCTTTCGGGTCGACGAGAGGCAGGGCAACAACATTTTTGTCACTAGGGCCAAGATTTCTTGCAGGCCAGTCTGTTTGAATGTAATGTGATTTCCTATCCCTACGGTCCCACTTACATAAAAAGCAGCAGTATTTAGTATACCCCAGTTGCATTCCTAAAAGTATAGCGATGACCTTTAGATCACCACAGATTTTCCTCTTGTGTTCAGCATATTCGATTGAGTGAAGGAGGACTTTCATGTTTTCATTAGTATCTTTTATGTATATAACCTCAAAATAGCTGTACGACATTTGGTTTTGTCAGTTAACAGGTGTACCAACATCCAAAAACTAAATTTATCAACAAAGTGAAAGTTGAAAGTGTAAAAAGTTACATGTTACTGTATCTTGAAAACAAGAGCTAATTGGCCATTTTCGAGGTGATTTTTGAACTCAGGGGGTGAAAATACATAATAATTGCGTATTTTTAAGCCCGAAACATATTCATTGTTGTTCAGTGTAATCTGAGTACCTGCATAGTATTTTGCTTTTAAGCATAGGTTAGACCCGCACGCCCGGAGAGTTACGTAGGTGAAGTCCGATCTGGAGTGTTTTTGAATCGTTCTTAAGAATTTATTTTCAATATAGAACTTTTCACAGATTTTGTGTCAGTAGCAGATTACTAAAACACAGTATAGTGAATAAGAAACTAACATTTGAGGCGTAGACTTTCAAAAAAGGATGTGTCTATAAAATTAGACTTGTCTAAGTATAATTCTTTTAGAAAATTACGTGGCCACATTCATTCACACAACATTCATTAGCTTGTTTTTGATTAAATTAAATGAATTTATAACAAAAAAAAAAAGGAAAAAAAGTTTTTGCTTTGAGGGGGGAAAAAAGGTTTCTAGAAAAAAAATTAATTTTATGACAACATTGACTAACCTAACCCATTTTGAAAGTCATCGTCTCATTTATTCGATCCATAATAAACCGAGAAGAATTCGAAAAAGGCGGATTTACGGTTGGAAACCTAGATTTTCATCAAAGAAAAGCTGCATTTTAGATTCTCCCCGATTTTCCTGATATTTGCCGATATAAATATTGCGCCTGCAGGAATAGGATAAAGTCAGAGTTGAAACTTGAAGGCGATACGTTGATACAAAGTTCATTAATAAATCGTACAAGTAAGCGAAAGAAAAGTAAATCATATCATTTTAATAATGATTGGGAGGAAGAAATGTTCTTTTTTTGAACGATAAAGAATAAGTGCTTTTGTCTCATTTGCCGTTCGTCAGTTATAATACCTAAGCTTGGGAACTTATGTCAGGCATCAATAAATGTTCAAAACAATGAAGAGGATTTTCTATCACAGAGGGAAGTCCAGCCAAACAATCAAAAGCCGCAACGATCTCATTATTTAAAATATCTCATATAAAGAGTCTCAGTCCTCAAATTTACCCAATGACGTGACTCAGATGTCATCCCTAACTAATAATAATAATACATGACGAATGTGAGTAATCCTGCGTTTCTCGAGCAAAGCAAATACATAAAATGTCTCAGCCCACAAAGGGTCTCACCGTGTTTCCGTATGAAATCTGCACTGGCGTCTTTCTTGAATTTGATGTATTTATTTTATTTCTAGTTACTAGACATAATTTTTCGTCAACTATCAAACCCCTAACTATACTCGTATTGAAGGAATAAGGGTTGAAACCCCTAACTTCAAAGTCGTTTTTCTATGAAACTATACTAGATCATTAAATGAAACCAACATGAATTGAAGCTATTGATTAGGTGTACCTTGCGTATTTCCACGCTCGTTTTTGTTATTCAAATATTAACCCTCAGATTGGTCAGTTCATAATCTGTATTATACAGATACTAAAAAACTTCATTTTCTACAAAAGATAATTAATCTTAATCACTATTTTCCTCAACAGTTTTGGTATCACTTGTAACTTCGAATAAATGTGTTAATATTTCCGCGGGTTTAATTTTTTTTTATTAGTAACGACCAAGCGATAAGAAATAAATTATCGAGACTACCTGTGAGCAGCAAACTGTGGTCATATTTCCATTAGCGTAATCACACGTGTATCTTTTTATTAAAAAAAAAAACAAAAAAACATCCCATGTCTCTATTATATTCAAACAAATAGAATAAAAAACAAAACGAAGGTATTGCGTCACTTGGTAAACTCTAAAGAACGAAAAATAAGTAATGAACGAATTTGTAACATTATGTAATCCGATTTATAACTAATTGATCAACCAGATGTATACGAATAATACCATTTGTTTATAGATGTATATATGTAATATTGTAACTGATGTATATATGCAATAACTGTTTGGAGCGAAACGCCTTAGATGCTCATAATTAAATATAAACAAATTAAAAAAAAAACATTCGATATTTGTTGCTATTGAAGTGCCGATAACGAACTTTAATCCTTAATGTGTTGCCATTTTCTTGTAAGTACTCAACATGAATATCGTTTTTATTGTCGTCTAATAGAACAGCGAAGTAATATTAGTTCCAGTTTCATTTCATGTTACAAATCTTACCAAAACTATTGAGGAAAATAGTGATTAAGATTAATTATCTTTTGTAGAAAATGAAGGTTTTTAGTATTTATTATTTTAGTGGCTTGCAATATGGCAATAGTTTTTCGATCTGTATAATACAGATTATGAACTGACCAATCTGAGGGTTCATATTTGAATAACAAAAACGTCCTAAGATTAACTTGAGATATTTGCGATACATCTGGTTTTTAGTATTTAGCTATGGATATAGGATTTCTGTAATTTCATGTATGATGCACCTTTCACACATCTATGAAAGTTTTACGGATAATAGTTGAGAAATTACTGATTTTACGTGATTTTTTTGGTAGGTGTGCTTGGAGGGGTAGTTAGGGAAAACCGCCCTTCAAATGTTCACAATTTTTTTTTCTTATCTTATAAGTGGTCCGAAAATTATGAAAAAAATACCCAAGGTACACCTAATCAATAGCTTCAATTCATGTTGGTTTCATTTAAATATCTAGTATAGTTTCATAGAAAAACGACTTTGAAGTTAGGGGTTTCAACCCTTATTCCTTCAATACGAGTATAGTTAGGGGTTTGATAGTTGACGAAAAATTATTTCTAAAAACTAGAAATAAAATAAATACATCAAAGTAAAAAAAGACGCCAGTGCAGATTTCATATGGAAACACGGTGAGACCCTTTACCCAAGGATTAGACACTGAATGGAAGCTAAGTATATTTTGCACAGCAATCAGGTTTAAAAGAATTTTTTTTAAATAAAAAAAAAAGAAAATAATTTGTTATCTGCAAAAAGAATCACAATAAGATAAAATAATATATTGAAAAGCGCTCTGCCGAGTTTGAGTTTTGAAAATAGAAGGAAAATATTAACATTTATTATTTTTTGGCGTGGGTTAGATTGAATGTGTTTGATACGATAAACATAAATCGATTTACATAAATGTTACCATGTTAAGGACGATTGATGTTAGAAGGAGTATATATTGACTTCGCATGACAGTACATTCAACTAAAGAGCAACGATATTAGGCTAAGTTGTGTTAATGCTCTAATGCCTGAGTTAGTTTCCTATGTGTCTGATAGCATTACCAGGTAATTGTGCTTCCTTATTACGCCTAGATTAACGGGATGTAGGATCTTTTCATTCCATATCAACACAGTAATGAGTTTGGAGTGATTTGGATTAATCTAGTGAAAAAACAATATAGTTGTTTTGCCCCCAAAATAGAAAATATTTTTTATTAAACTATATCTAGGGATGTTTATCTTTTAAGGACATGAAAAGGCCAACTTTCAATAATTGTAATGATTTATTTTAAGCTACAGAGCGCTTGATGAGACAAGGTCTCATCTTAGGTGCCTGTACACAACAACATTACAAATTTACTAAGCGAAAATCTGAAATAAATTAAATATTCTACGTAAAAATAGAAAATAAAAGACGTTTAGAGTTTCTGCCGAATATTTAAAAACATTAAAACTCAGAAAGGTTAAAAACTAATAAAACAATGAGATTTTGGTCCCGACAACAATTACAAATAAGCAAATAAACAGAATTGAAATCAAATGTTAACACAATACTTCAAGACACATACAGACAGTTCATCAATCAAAAAATAATTATTACGAATAATATGAACTCACAAGCAGACTAAAGAAGCCCTTTACTAGGAATAACTCGATGGTTAAAAGGCACATCATTCAGGAGAAACACGACTCAAATCCCGTTGTTTTTGAACTACTCCATATACTGAACAAGGATAGAAAGAGATCTACTGGAGATGTCGAAATAAAATAGTTATTAAGAATAAGAAGAACTCGGAAACAGGCTGCACTTTACAAGGAATGTCTCCACGGTTAAACGACACATGAAACATGAAACCATTTGAAGATGGCTCGCTTTTGAAGGAAGCATTTATTGAAGCCGGTGAGACGTCATTTGGAGATTCTTTAAACAAAAGGGAGATTTGTCTGCTATTTGAGTAATTCACCTATCTAGCCCGTCTGCAAAACGTGAATAAAATTATGACTGAGAACAAGGCAGATAAAATAAAACACCATATCATGGAATGCACATACAGTCAGTAACAAAAGTTTCTGGACACTCACAGTTCAAAAAACTTTCTACAATAAAAAATCTGAGTATTGGGCGAACGTTATATTTAGTGACGAGACAAAAAGTTAGCTTTTTGGGTCACTTAGGACGGTAAAAGTGTGGAGAACAAAAAAATAAAGCGTTAAAAATTAAAAATATACAGCCCACAGTAAAACATGGGGGAGGCTCTTTGATGGTGTGGGGGTGTATGGCGGCTGCAGGTGTTGGGCAGTTAACGATTATTGACGGTAAAATGAATTCAGCAATGTATGTTGACATTTTAAAGAAAAAATTTATTCCAAGTGCAGACATCTTAGGACTTAAGGGTAAGTTCCAGTTATATCAGGACTATGATCCTAAACATACAAGTCTGGCAAGCCGAACTTGGTGCCTATATATTTGCCCGAAATTAGTCAATCCACCATCTCAATCTCTCGTCTTGAACCCTATTGAGCACCTGTGGGATCATTTATAGCGGGAATTAAAGAAGATTCCAATAAGCTCCAAGGAAGACTTCAAAAAGCCTGTTATCGAAGAATGGTCGAAAATTCCGACTTCTGGGATCTCGAAATTGGGGTTTTTTCTATGCCCAACAGGCTCAGGGAGGTAATGAATGCTAAGGGCAATCCCACAAAATATTAATTAATATTTTTTTAATCATAAATATTGATGTTGTTGAATTTTGAAAAAAGTTCGTTTAAAAGTGTCCAAAAACTTTTGTTACCTTCTTTTTCATTGATTTTTGTTTACTAATTCTATTGTTATCGTTGTTCACATGAAACATTTAATTTAATTATGTTAAAGTACTCGTGAATAAAAGCACTAAATGTTAATCCGTGTTTTTTGTTTAAAACCCCAACTGGTAATAATTGCAACATTTTATTTGCTGAGCCTGTAAGTGTCCAGAAACATATGTCACTGACTGTACATTTCTGTATACTTCCACGAATCCACAGATATGACAGCCATCGCCCAGCTGTTTATTTTTAATCGAATATTAGTCAATGACATTGCTAAGGAAGAGTTTTTTTTACAATGATCCCTCTGAAAGGAAAGACATTTTTACAAACTTACAGTTGCGTTAACTAAATAAATAGATGCTGTGCGGGAAACTAAATATTTATGCCTAAATACATCCTACCTAGACGAAAATCCTGCATCACATATACTTGCAGCCTTTTAGAGTTGATCGATCCTAGTCAGTTTTAACAATATTTAGGTCGGTCAATAACAGTTTAGGGAGAGACCTCTGATATAAAAAATCAAGAATTAAAATAATCTTTAAATTCAAAAGTGAAAATTTGAATCTGTTCTGAGGGACTGCAATTTTATTAGTCATATTAGGAATGCCTTATAATAAATATGTATTAACACGTACAAAATAAAAATAATTAAATTATTTTTGTCCTCCTACAAAGATAATGCTATTTACATCAATAATTAATGTAAATAGCATACAATTATTGAATGTACCTGTCATAAATTGCTGCAACAAAAATGTTATTGCTTTTACTAACAAAGAGAAGTGTTTTCATTTATAGTTGATGTTTGTTCCTGAAAAAGTTAAATTTTCAATTATTAATAGTCAATGTTGTGTCATTTTAAATGTAAGTTAATTATTAATTAGATAAAATTGAAAATAAGCGTGTCATGTCAAATATAATGTAGTCTAAAAGGACTTTTCTGTAGGCGTGAATGCAGCGTTATAAACAAGTTGCAAGTTATACCGCATATTCTATGAGCTTATGAAATATCTGCTCAAAAGAGACACCTTTGTTTTGGTTTTGTTTGATAAAACACAGATCTGCTGGCGTCTTTCTAGCAGTTAGGTATATTAAAGCTGGGAAAGCTCTAAGACCTCTCGTCCTGGTGTAGAGTTTCAGCTGACCCACTTTCACTCCTACTTCTCTTTGACAAGTTTACCCGGCCAACTATGTGCCAACCCTCTCCAGTCACGACCATTTCGAGAAACTTATACGGCTCTTGTATATGTTGCAACTTTCAACTCACCAATCGAGAGTCCTTCTAGTGACGAGGACCTTCTCAATGATATCACCCCCCTCCCGCGAAGAATGTTCAGTACAAAAACGTTATTAAGCAAAAGTACATTTTTAATCTTTATGATTTCTCACAATTTCTATACATCTCAGTAAACAAGTAACAAAATTTCCTTTTTTCTTTAATTTTTAACAATCTTTCAACTGTTTAAATAACTAGTCCTATATTATTTATTGATGGCTATTTCTAACATAAATTATTATCCGAATTGGTGTACAACTTAATTGATTCGTTTATCGAAATCTGTATTATCTAATTATTAGAATGGAATGTATCATGTCACTTGGAAACATGCTAAACACCCAGGTAGAGGATAAATGTCATTTAAAAATCTAAGAATAGAAACAGGTAATGTAGGAAGGAAGGACCGCCCTAAAAAAATAAATGTTTCTTGAAAATCGACAATCACCCGCATTACTTGCCAGTCATGCGGGCTCAGCCTACGCATTCTTACACACGAGCCGAGATTTGACAGAAAATATAATACATTTGCCTCATTACTACAGCGATTAAGAAATTTCTACGAGGAGTTTTAAAAGTTACAAGAAAAAAGTACTTAATTATAAAAAATGTATTTTTTTTTTTAAATATTTGTTGTGGTGAAACAAAATTGTTTTGTGAACTGACACACTAACCACTATGGAGCTGGGAGATTCTAATACTCTGAAGATTGAATTAATACTCCGAATGAAGAAAGGAAAGTACAGTGACATATTTGTCTCTTTTTGGTATCAGTGATATATAAATGATTCTAAAAATCTTTTCTCGGGATATTAGGTGTTTGGAGTTTATGACTCGGAAACTTTAGGCGAAGGTCAGACGACAATAATCGATCTCACAAGGACTAATAACATGCCAGACAACTATAGGAATTAAAACACTTCCTTTTACCGAACCTAGACTAGCTCTATCAATCCTAAAGGCTAGTTAGTTTACCCGACTTGATCTCGGGACCCCTGAATTCCGAATTCGACACACAGACAGTTCATCAATCAATAAATAATTATTACGAATAATATGAACTCAGAAGCAGACTAAAGAAGCACTTTACTAGGAATGACTCGATGGTTAAAAGGCACATCATTCAGGAGAAAACGACTCAAATCCCGTGGATTTTGAACTACTCCATAAACTGAACAAGGATAGAAAGAACGATCTACTAGGGGTGTCGAAATAAAATTCATATCAAATAGGGTTGAATTGGACAGCACACATCAAGACCCTAAGAGCCAGTGGCCTAAGAAGTTTAGACCTACTCAAATGCTTAAGTTCTACTTCTTGGGGTGCTGATCGTAGTTGCATGCTACTATTTTACAAATCATTTATTAGAGCAAAATTGGACTACGGTTGCATGACCTATGATTCAGCTTCCAATAGAACACTAAAGATGCTAGATACTGTTCATCATAGCGGACTTAGACTTGCAACCGGAGCTTTCCGATCGAGCCCTATCTCGAGTCTGTATGTAGAAGCAGGAGAACTCCCATTGCAGTACAGAAGGAACCAGCTGATGCTAAGCTACTTTTTCACAATTAGAGCCTCACAACATCACCCCCTAAATCCTTATTTCAATAGAAATCCTAGGAACCGCCGTTCACAAAAATCGTATCCGACAAGAATCCAAAACTTATTATCTGGCTATAATATAATAATACCAGTTATATATCATGATTCCATATCAACCGTTGAACCCTGGACATTACCACATCCTATCATCAATTTAAATCTCACGAAATATATTAAAAAGAATACAGATCCGTACATATTTGTCACTTAATATAGGAAATTAAAAAGCATGCTTTTTCTAGGACACGAAATTTACACGGATGGCTCCAAAGACAACAATGGAGTTGGTGCTGCTGTACTTAGCTCATTAGGATCCTGTATGTTCGCTCTCCCAGCGATCTGCAGTAACTATACAGCTGAGCTACTAGCAATTGATGAAGCTCTGAACATCAATTCTCCAATGAAATCCGATTCAAAGATATTTACAGATTCTCTTTCTGCTCTCCTTGCTATAGGTGATCCATATTCAACTCATCCTCTGATAGTAAATATATTTAAAAGAATATATGAATTACATCTGCAGAAACAGAGGGTGACATTTATATGGATTCCCCACCCTCCCCTGGATATCAGAACGAGAAAGTCGATACCTTGGCAAGGAACGCAATTTGAGAAGGCATGCTATTTCATAAAGTTCCGAAAAATGATCTAATAGCTCATGGAAAAGACTCTATATGGATGAGATGGCAAACTGTCTGGCACGAAATGAGAGATAACAAGCTCCGAGAGATAAAAAGAAACGTGAAGCCATGGAAAACATCTACAAACAATACAAGGAGAAAAGAAGTAGTCTTGACCCGAATGAGAATTGGCCATACAAACCTCACGCATTCCTTCCTAATGTCTCAGGACCCCCCACCAGTTTGTAGCTCATGCTATGTGTTGCTAACTGTGAAGCACATCTTGACTAATTGCCGGGCCTATGAGCAACTGAAAGAGCAACACCAACTGTCTGACTCCTTAGATGAAATTCTAGGTGATCATACTAACCAAGTCGAGCGGCTTTTTGACTTTTTAAAGGCCGCTCAATTAATATACAAAATCTAGACAGAACATAAAGACCGAAATGCTCGTTGTTTATTTCATTTATATATAATTTTTATATATTATTTTATTAACATTATTCTTTTTTTATTTGATTTTTATTATTATTTTTTATTTCATTTATTATTATGTTTTATTATTTTCCATTTTTTTTATTCATTTATTTTTTTTTCATTTATTTATTTTTTATTATTTTTTACATTTTATTTGTTTACAAGCAATTGAGCATTTCTCGCTTATCGTTTGAATTAATAAAATCTGCAAATAGAAAAATTATTGATAGCAATTTAATCATAATGTATACATGTTGATACTTATTACCCAATTATAATGAAAATTACTTCACACAGGAATGGCGTTAGTGACCTTAAGGGTTGACACGCCATTATAATAATTAAAAAAAAAAAATTCATATCGTACATAATGGGGCTGCAGCCCCCCCCCGAAATTTTGGTTTGATGGTAAAAATGTGGCATAAAATCATTAAAAATAAATTAAATAAGACCAATTAGTTCATAAATAATATTTTATTTTAGTTGTAGTAGTGTTTTAGTTACCTAAAACTATTCCAAGTTCTAAATTGTTAGTATTCCATACCCCGGAAACGGTCTCAGCCCCCCCCCACCCCCGAAATTATTTTCTATATACGCCCACGGAAAGTATCCCTGTCAAATGAGACGGTTGTGCAGTGGCGAATGGCCCAGCATGCATACAGACCATCTCCAGGTGAAGCCCGTCTGCTACGACAGCCACACAATTCTCCTACTCAGACGCACTCTATTGGTCTGTACTTCCTTAGTTCTATAGTTGTATAAGCAACTTTATATTTTTAATAATTTTCTTTTTATTCAGAGACAGTATGTATGTGTTTCGTGAGAGTATTTGTGTTTCCTTTTAATTTCAATTCTATTTATTTATTCTTCAGGCTGAAAATTTCATTCTTTGATTTTGTTTACCTAAAGGTAAGAAAGTTCTCACTTTTACGCTTTTTAATTTTGTTGGCCGAAACTCTAATCAACTGTTTTTATCTTTTATATTTACGTTTATTTCAGATTTTAAATTAGTTTTCATGTGTTACTTCGTTGTCTGCAGGCACTGAAGATGAGATCTTATCTCGAAAAGATCCCCTATTGCTTGAAATAAACCATCACAATAAGTGAAGGTTGGCCTTTTCCTTTTCCTACAATAAAACGTCCTTACATATGGTAACTCCAAACTGATTATGTTGTTCTGGAAAAAAATGTTTCTTACAAACCCTTTATCCAGGTATATTAAGGAAATGAGGTTAACTCGTAATGCGCTCAGCTACTTAGGAAAACCACAGTAAGGTTACTCTTATGTTCCTTGACATAATACCATTACAAGCAACGAAAGTACTAAAAAAAATGCCTAGAGGGGTTTAAAGTCCTTTCAGAGACCTGAGCCCTTTTAAGAAATAACAAAAAGCTTTGTCAGGAAGGGAATGAATGCCTGTTAGTTTAAAGAGATTAGCCAAGGAATGGAATGACAGCTTCAGTGAAGTTGGCAACAAAGAACATACACGGGCTGGTCTAAGAAGGATATACCTTACCGTCAAATCTGAGAAAGTACCTGCACTTACTAGAGTAAAGTGAATAACTACTTTAAACTGTGTAAATTGTCAATGTGTTATGAGTAGGGTAGAACTTTCTCTATTTGTGGTTATTTCAAAAATGATTAAGCCTGATGATATCTAACAATAAGATATGATCTGGCGAATCATTATTCAAACTGGATGGAATAAGAGACAGGAGAAGTGGAGGGGTCTCCCGTGGTCTAGGGCAAGCGCCTTAGATTCATAAGCGGAAGATGGTAGGTTCGATGCCCACCGGGGGCGGGAAATTTCTCATGTCAGGGTTCTTTGAGAAAATTCCTGGCTGCGCCCTGGATGTTGGAGCTAATGCGTCAGATTTGTCGACGCGAGAAAAAAAAAGAAGAAAAAAAAAAGAAAAAAAAAGAGTTGTGTCTTTTAGCACCTTTTGAAAAAATGGAGGTATTTAAGTTTCACTCATAAAAGAATTTTTGAAAATGTTTTTCTTTTTAATTTCCATCGGTCTTAATCTACGTCGAGGGTATTTAATGCGATTAATTTGTTGTAAATGTTAGCTAAATAGATCAATATGAAGTGCGGAGGAGGCTAGTTCAGATCGAAATTATTAATTTACATGTAGCGGCCTTTATTTTTACTCGCGATGAAAACGGAACGTATGATGCCCAATATGAGGGATGTAGAAAAAAAATTAGAAAATGTTTAGTAAAAAAGCACAAAATTATTTATACAGTCTATTAGATGTTTGGGCTTACTCTGTAAACAAATGAATAATTGGAGTTTTCATCACATATATATATATATATATATATATATATATATATATATATATATAACTATTCATTCTTATTTTCTAATTGTATACACTACCCACCTTGTTGAGGAAAGTGCCTAGTTCTAGTTCTACAGTTCCTGCGTGACTTTGTTTTCTTGGCTTACTTCATACATATTTTATTTTTTTATTAGATTAATCATTATTCTTTGTTAATAATAATTGACGTTATAATTTAAATAAATAAATAATTATAAGAAGAAAAAACAGCAATAACTTTAATTTAGGGGTAGAACCCTTACAATGTTTTGTAAAATTTGAATATGGGTTGTAAGGTTTCAAGAATTCATCGCTAAATAAATGAATAATAATAATCAATAAATATTTATAATAATGAATAATCTATTTATCTGAAAATGCACATAGTGTCCAATACATTTTCATTATCTAAGATTTTTTAATCTTGTTGAGATACACTAGAGTGTCTGTGATAGTCTTTGGGGTTAAGATCCAATCTCTAATTCAGACTAGTCAGCTGTCACCTCTTTCTAGAATATAGCAGTCCATGCAGAGTCTCTGCTTAGCTTAATGCCCCCAATAATAAGTGCAGTTTGGGCCTCCGGGACAGATATATTACAAATTAATTATTATCAACTCGAAGGATACGGTTTTGTATATAAATATATATAGAAGTAAATGTATATTCAGAGAAGCGTTTAAATCGGTACTAAAACCAATACTGCTATGCTTCCGGGTATTGGGGGAGTTTACATGTCTCACAAGTGATGGATGACAATTTTAGTCAGGTCCTACACTTCTTTAATTTCTTCCACCGCTTTCTTATAAAAATACATTACATTCCTAAAAAACATACATAAAAAAAAATAATGTAAAATACATTAATTTTAACTGATTGGTTTTAAAAATGTTTACTTCAAAAACAAACAAGTCGACACATTGTTAACGCTATTGTTCAACACGTTTTGACACTTTGTTAGATTTTTTATATAAGTCTTATTAGTTTTCTACATATATTTTTTAAACTTATATGTGGAAAGTAAACGTGAATAGTAAACTTAAGAAGAAGCTAACAACAAAAATTATAATTAAAAAGTCAGGGAGGAGCTTGTGATAGGTTCATTTGAGGATTGTTTCAAGTATCAAGACTTTGCAAATGTTTAAACATGAAGTTGCTATTCCCAGGGAATCCCTAAATTGCTAGCAGATTGGTCATGCATACGTGATGTGTGGGGTTTGACGCAGTATCACCTGATTGGTATAAACCAAACTCAACAAGGTATCTTTGCCATGATACCGTTTCCACTTCACAAGTGGACAGTTTTATTTTTTAAGTTTTTAATCTCGTGTATGATTATGTATAATGTTTAGTGTCTAAAATGTATGACTTTATGTTACGGTAAATTAGAACATCACTATACAGAAAATAAAGCTAGAACGTTCGAATTTCTTGAAACATATTCAATTTATTTTACCACAACATTATTTTACAAGAGAATATTTTGAGAAATATAGAAATAGCTTTCCGTTCAATTATTTTGATACCATTTTTTCACACAATTAAAACATTTTATATCATTTCCATACCTCTTTTAGGACTAATTACATGAGTAGGATTCCTAATTGGTTTTGTAAGCGTCGTATAAAACTGCTTGATTTGGCTTTTGTCTCAGACATATATTTAACACTTAATTGAACAATTGAGTTATATATTGTTATGTAGATCATATTTATAGTGAATATTTAGTCTTCAATTAGGCCAGAAACCTTTAAGACGCACCAGTCGTTTTGTCAGTATCTGCACAGCTCCGGTCACATGGAGAAAATTATAAATAATAAAAAATAATACATCAACTTACATTTGAAACATTACAAGAAATAGATTTTTAGGCTGATTATTACGCGTTTTTATCGATTAAACACCATAAATTTCCTGTTATTATGATGTAGCAACATCTATGACATATTTGAAATCAATATTTCCCTATATCGGATCCTTTAATTAATTATTTATTTTTTTCTTATTAGCGGGTTTACATTTAGAAGAGTGTGTCTTTCAATGCTCACATTGTATAGAGTACATATAAACAAGCTCTATGCTTTCAATACTCTTCAAGAGAATCAATTTTAAAGAAAAAAAAATTAATATATTATTTATACTTAGACCTCATAAAAAAGAGAATTCTTGTCCTATGTGACCCTTATCACGAGGCTCAGGGACTATGGAACGTTAAAAATTATTCTTCATCGCACTTGAATGTAGTTCACTTTTGCAGGTATCACATTGAGCAATTGGAATAATAAAAGGAATTGAGCATGGAATAGCATAAAGGTATATTCGATATGAACATAAACCTTAGGAAAATGGTATTGTGGAAAAACATATTCCGTGAAACATTTTATAACTGAAATCTGTATAAAAGGGCCTATACCGAATGTCAGAATAAGGAACATGTGTTTTAATGCATTTATGTTGTGTGAATGTTAATGTTCTCTGCCAAATCGGCAGGAAATTGGATGTTGGTCCATTATTCAAACATATAGAAATGCTAGAGTGGAAATATCATCAAAGAACTTCAGCCTCGTGCTGTGCCTGTATAACCTCTGAAAAATAAGAATCAAACGTGCTAAACATAAACTAAGCTAAAACATTTGAAATATATAAATTGCACAACATTTGACAAATAAGATCTTTAGAACCCTTCTAATGTGTTTATTTGGGTACAGTACGTTTGCATTAGGCTCATTAAATTGATTTTGTTTCCTCTGCATTCGTTTAGTGCTACTGAAACTGTGGATTTTGGAATTTGCTCTTATGCAATATCCTCAGATGCTGGGCTCTTTTCTAGAAGGCAGGTAATATTAGCCTGCTTAGGTGGAGAGAATTCCATCTCACGTAACTTGAGAAAGTTCCATGAAGATAAGGCGAGATGGTCGCACGTTTGTACCGATAACAGTGCTCTTGGAACGCTTCCAATACAAAGGAAGACAGCATCGAGTTTCAATCGGGAATGCTCTGTTTGTGCTAAGCATGGGAACAAAGGATCAAAAACTCGTAGGAGATGCGTTCTTATAGCGTATTTCTATGTTATGTTTATATATCTGGATTGATTCGAGAATCTCAGAACAGAAAATTTTAATATTTTGTCTTCAATGTAGTGAAAGCAATGCTGTCGGAACTGCAAGAATCGTTTTCCAACTTGGTGGTCGTATCGCAGTTTGTACCTGAGCTGATTATAAGCATTTACTAAAATATCTGAAAAGCCTAAAAGATGTTTTGCCTTTTCAGATTTTTTTTTTTTTTTTTTTTTTTTTTAATACATCCTCATCTCCAAACGACAAAAAAAAATGCCTATTATCTTTGAGGAATACCAACTTACAAGGGGAGTGCACGACGTGCCCCTCATCGATTCAAACGAGAATTTTTGTATGCGTAGTAATTAACTATAAAAAGGTCCTGTTAAAGCGAGAAAACGCACTTCTCAAGGAGTTAGCAGAAAAAAAATGTTGAAAATTTAACTGGAATAATTTATAAGCGAAAAAGTAACGTGCCGTTTTGAAATTCAATATTTCGCCGTGAGATAATCCGATTTTTACATCCTTAAGCTCTTTCAAAAGAAGACTGACTCATTTTTCTAACAATATAAATAACTACCTATTGTATTATCTCAGAAAGTACTTGTAAAAAATGGTTCTGAAAATAAAAATAAAATGTAAACATTTTCGCATATAACGTCAATTCCAGAACACGTAGAAACACCCCAGTTGCAAGAAAATGTGTCACATTAGAGCCTTTATTGACCCTCCAAGTTTGGTTTGAATTGAGTAAATGATATTTGAAATATGGCCGGAATTTTGAATCTTTAACAAAATTTTAAGATTTTCCGGCTTTAGCGAAAATACATTTTTATTTTTATCTTCCCAAAATTTGAATAGGCGGGTTTTTTAATGTGATAAAATCCAATCTGACATCCGTTTTTAAATCAAAATTTATTTTACATACTCGACTCCATAGAAGTCATTATTGTGCCACCATTCCATATACCTACCGTTAAAAAGTTATCCATTATAATAAAAATTGTATTTAAAAACGGATGCCAGATTTGTTTTCAGTACATTAAAAAACCTCTATATTCAAATTTTGGGAGCGAGGTTTTAGGCGTCACCGTACACAAAAACATTTCGGTACCCTAAACTAATCGGAAATTACTCACTCCGCCTCTCGCTCATCGTTTTGGAACTTTCTTACAAACACGTTTCCCGTTAACTTGTGGAAATTAGATATGCAATTAAAAAAAACACAAACCACTTCATAAGGGGGTTCCTTGGAGGGAAAGATGAACCGCATACTACTCACTAACTCAGAAGAGACTCACTATTGTGGTTCTTTTCTGCTCTTTCGTCAAAAAAGAACGACTTTGCTAAGGCGAAAATTCAATAAAATGCACAGAAAGCGCGTATCCCGGAGTGAAAATTGCTGAATACTTGTTTAGTGAATTATTTTAATTTATTTTAGCAATCTCGTTGAAATGTGTCAGCTACAAACCTTTGTGCTTTTAGTAGCATGTTGACACTGGTAGGCAGGGCTCATTAGAATATAAATTAAATGAGATGAAATTAAATGTTCTTCCCAGTATATATTACTTCATGGACATTTATTTATTGAGTGTTCACAAAATAGCGGTTTTCTCTATATGTCTGAATAAAGCTAACAATTATATAGAACTACATGAGCATGCCATAAAATATAAACGAAAAGGAAAACATAATTGGGAGGACTTATAAAATAGTAAAGTTCCACAGTCGGCTTAATCTAGGCGCACGGTAGTGCGCCAGGCCAAGTTCCGGCCTAAGCATACTGTGTGTATATTACAGGCGGTCTTAAAGCCGATTTTTACCCTCTCATAACTTCCAACCAGGTAAAGATAAAGTTATGAAATTTTACACAGGTATTATACTACTAGATGTGAGTAAAACTGAAAATTTTCATAATTCTACATCGAATAGTTTCTGAGATATAAGCGATCGAAAATCGGGATTTATAGGACTCACTCACTCACTCACTGACTCATCAAAATTATTAGGCACTTCCCATGATGCTAGAGACTTGAAATTTTGCATGAAGACAGATATGAAGACGTCATTAAAGGAAAAAATCGAAAAATCGCGAAACGTTGTGTTTGACTCCGCTTCCGGGGCGGGGGCGTGCCAGTTTTGTACTTCCTTCGGAAACCCATCATTCCGTCCGAAACCCATGATGTGGGGTATCAAATGAATTGTCTCGGTATGAAGAACCTATATTTGATGTTATAAGAAACAATTAGACGCATATAGGCTCGGAAAAAATCTTATACCAGCTGTCTGTCTGTTGTTGAATGTTTAGTTTTTCTCTAAAGATAATTTCGGCACAAAAAAAACATTGCCAAGTTTAAGAATATACCTGGTTGAGGAAAGTGATATTTTAGTAACTGGATATAAGTATTTTTATTGTTGTTTTTAAAGGTCAGTTGAAGTGTCTTTACTGTTCTTAGTAAATAACTATGAGGTCTTCCAAGTAATGAACTTGGACATTTCTTTCTTGTATCATCTCTTGTATTGGCAAATATTTTTGGTTGAATTAATACACCAACTCATACTACTTTTTTGGAATGTAGAATGGTAAAGCTTTTTTGGGGGGTTTTAGGAGGGGATATTTTTGAGGAAGGGAGTGTTTCTTTGTGGGGGCAGGAACTTGGCCTCTATTTCACATTTATGTTTTTTTGGGTATCCATTTACTTGTCATGTGTAGGTCCATTCAGTTTTCTTCTTGTTGATTATGTATTGTTTTATAATATGATATACGTCTTGCTTAGTTATTTCCTTGACGTCTTCAGTTGATTTATTAACTTCAGGGATAATACATCACGTTGTATGGTCAAAATTAAGGATATATTCTCAATTTATTAATAAACTGTAAATCTGTGTTTTTCAATTCTCTATATTATAAGTTAAGGCATTAAAGTATACTAAAAACAACAAAAATTCGAATCACAGGAACTGCGTCGTCTGATTGAGTTTGCTTTCTTATTCTTAGTGTCATTTGGTACCCGGAGAATACAAACAGTTTTGATTTTTCATGAAAAACAAAACAAAAAACACATGACGGTATTCTTAGCGGAAATTACTGCGTACTCTTCACTCTAGGAAAACATTGTTATTTTTTTGCCTTTTTTTACTAAAATACACATTTTTCTGTTATATGCAATTTAAAAAAACAACCAATTAAAAACTACCAACATAAAGAAAAAAAAATCGTTTAAAAGAAGGAAACCGAGTGTTTTTGACACTTATTTCTCGGATTGACATCGTCGGGATCACTTTAGCCCTTATCTTGGCAAGAAGGTTTGCAAGTTTTCGTGGTTTACGAAACATAATTACTGATACTACCACTTGATAGTCTTCCAACTTCCAAAAAATGCTATCTACTGTATAGCTGTATTCCCTCGTGAGATCAGAAAAGAGAAAAATAGTTCTACCCCACCCTCATTTCTTAAAACATTACAAAAGTCAAGGTGTCATGTGTGACACTTTGCCAATGAAAGGGTTAGAACCTTTTTTGTAGAGTGTTTAGTAAGCATTCGAATAGTCACCTTCCTCATACCACGATTATCCAACCGTTTATAGAGGAAGAGAAGGTTGTTGTCTCCTTTCTGTGCATTGCATAATAGGAAAACCTTCCTAAGAAGGCTTTTCCTAACAGAGTTCATTGGTGTTACCCTAAACAAAACTACGCTGCATAGTATCATATAATAATTACCACATCTTCTAGAATTACTTCAACTTGCGAATTCTTTTACGCTGGGAAAATATCCTTCTTGTATTTTTATAAACATAAAATAAAATTGAGAACAACAATTTGTTGGGATAAGGCATCTTTGGAATTGTGACATTTGAACATATAGGAAAGTCAACACACTTCCTCCTCTAAGCAAACATATCAATGTAGCCCACAGCAAACACAATACCGCTGTTCAAAGAGAGAGAATATTTATGGATATTCGAACCCCACTCAACCAAGCTCTCCATGTTTGTTTTTCATTGTAGTGATTTTCAAATGAAGATAAAAACGGAAATAATTCCCTTTATTGGATCTGTTTTAATATTTCAGCATCATAATGGTTTCCCATCAACCAAGTAGTAAATTTGGGTGTTCGAGTATTTATTACACTTCTATAGGTCCCAACTGGACTTGGAAGTCGATAAAATTTTACAAGAATATTTTAAATTAGGTTTTCCCTACAGAATATCTTCTAATATATAAAATTCTCGTTTCACAGTGTTTGTAACTAAACGGCTCGACCGATTTTTACTAATTTGTTTGTATACATTCAGCAGGCATGAGAATAGGACGTAAACTATTTTTAATGCGCCTTTGGCCGATTTTAGCCATGCGTGGCACACACGTAGGTCTTGATAAAAGGAGTGTCCTAGGCTGGGTAAAAATCGTCTACTAGCTGTCTGTATGCCTGTTTGTTCCTTGTACAAATCCACACCGTTTGACCAATTTTGACTAAACTTGGCACACACGGAAATCTTGGTAGGGGGAGTGTCATAGGCTAGGTAAAAATTGTCTAGGACTCGCAGTTTGAAGGTGACGGTTTCGAAACTGTGAACCCGAACAGTTACAGATTTGCGTTATTAGATTTGAATATAATGCAGAAAGTAGGTGTAGCATGGCACGCCGGGTAAAAGCTAGTTTACTTTAAAAATAAGTAAAATCGATTTATAAAGAGTTTTATTTTACTTGAACCCCACTGCTGGATAAATTACAAATGTATTTCGAATTGATTTCCTGTCAACAAAACTAGCTATATGAATAAAAGAAACTAAGGGCGCGTTTATATCTGATATCAGATATATAATAATTATCTATCTGTCACCTGAGATATATTTACTGCGAGAAGTGTCAGATGTAAACGCACCCTAAGCTGAAAGACGTACCTGTTTTGAAGACCAGCAAAATCGATCCAGTACATGTTGATGTTTACCTGATATTTACTTGGCCATTTTGAAGACCAAACCTTTTTTTACTGCTGTGGGAATCTCACTGTTTATGCGTATCCTCCTATAATTGTCCACTTTCAATAATTAGCTGATATTACGCATTTATACTTTTCAAACATTTTTTCTAGTGAGTAATGCCAATTCAAAACATGAAGCAATTTTGTACATCCTATTCTTTCGTTTGAGAAGGACTTTCTTTTGATGCCTTAGCTTAAAATTTGATATTGTGAGATGGAATTTACTCTCTTATATCTATCTGAAACTGAGCTATCTTACGTTCTTAAGTTATATTATAGGAGTTTATTATCAGTAGATCATTCAAAAAATATTCATCGGGTACACTTCGAGGAGTAGGTAATATCATTTCACCAATGGCAACAACTCCAAACATAGCAAGCGTTGATAAATATTGTATTCCTTATGCCGTTAAGGTAATAAATCTTGAGACCAGTTTACAAGCAATCTAAAACTGATAGCCCTCGTAATTCTGTATGCCGTCGTATTTGCCCCTTATACCTCAATTTTATTAGCACCAAACCTTGTGAGGCAGTCTTTTACAGTTTAGCAATGTAGTCCTGTCACCTAAGACTTCGAGATCAATTTGTCAGATTCGAAAGACCTGTGCTAACTGCACAACAGTCGAAAAAGATTAAAATTTTTGGACATTTTTTTATGTTTCGCTTATAGCTTTTTAAAAGTAGATACAATTTAAAAACTTTTGGTTCTAAAACAAACTTTTTAGGAAGAATAACTTCCGAGATACAGCTCTTCAAAGTTTGGAATTCTTTTGGATGCGTTGGAAATTGTTGTAGGATGCACAGTTTAGGAGCAATAAGTGAAAAATAAAAAATGTTTAATTTAATTTAAATGTTTAAACTAATTTATTTTTTTCGACTGTTGCGCAGTTAGCACAGGTCTTTCGAAGCTGACAAATTGGGTACACACTACTAGGGTGATCCTGAACAACACCCCAAAATATCAGCGTTACGCGTTTTTTTGCGAACTTTGCCGCTTTTAGCACTTTCCTCCGAAGGAAAGTAGCTATTGAGGTTGGACTCATGACAGAATTTTTGAAAAATTTCTTCAAATCTTTATCGATCCTACCTAGTAGACACCGAAAATGACCCCCGTTAAAATTTATATATATATATATATATATATATATATATATATATATATATGCATATATATATATATATATATATATATATATATATATATATATATATATATATATATATATATGTGTCTGTTAACACGATAGCGGCCAGAGTTTTTGTTTTTTCGTCACGAAACTTGGTATATAGCATTCAATTAGCAAACGATTGAACGAGTTCGTTAACCACCAAAGTCGGTCCACCGGAAGGGGGGGTTTACCCCGAACCCAAAACACTAATTTGACTATGTCAGCCGTAATATTTGTTATATTTCAACGAAACTTGGTATTCGTAGTGGTAATATAGAGAGAAAAGTGAGATATAAAAATGAACTAGATCGGTTCATTAGAAGGGGGGGGGGGGGTTACTCCGGACCCACAATGCCAATTCGCCACTACCAGCCGTGATTTTTGGTATATTTCGCCGAAACTCGGTATTCTTAGTGGTAATCTACAGGTAAATATGTGTTGTAAAAATAAACTAAATCGGTTCATTAGAAGGGGGGGTTTACTCTTGACCCAAATTCTTAATATACTCATACCGGTCGTAATTTCTGCTGTATTGTAACGAAACGCGGTATACGTCGTGGGTAACTCATGAGAAAGAAGTGTTGTAAAAATGAGCTGAATCGGTCAATCGGAAAGCGGGGGTTTAATTTGTAATATATTTCAATAGAAAAGCCCGTCAGACGTAGGTTCACAAAGCCGCCGCAAGGAGCGCTTTCTACCACTAGAGTGACTGTATCCTGTTCCTGCGTTAGATCAAAATACGATAATATGAGGTTTTTTGTATTTATTACGTAGTGTAATAGGTACCATGTGTAAACATAACTCTGGAAGCAAATTATTAATTGATCAGTTACTCATTACAAATTTAAAAGAGAACTATTCATGTTTTTATTTTATTTATGTAGGATATTTTAAGCAAATTGTTCTGGAAAGCAATCTACACTACCCAAATTCTGAGGAAAGTGCTTAGTTATGCAGCTCCTGCGTGACGGACTTTTTTTTGTCTATGGTGACTGGACTAATGTGGATTAGACATATTTTGATCTAACGTGCAAATTAAAGGGACTTGGTGCAAAACGTCCCAGCATACTTTTTTTAGCACTTTCCTCCGAAGGAAAGTAGCTATTGAGGTTGGACTCATGACGGAATTTTTGTAAAATTTCTTCAAATCTTTATCGATCCTACCTAGTAGACACCGAAAATGACTTCCGTTAAAATTTATATATATATATATATATATATATATATATATATATATATATATATATATATATATATATATATATATGCATATATATATATGTATATATATATATATATACATATATATATGCATATATATATATATATATATATATATGTATATATATATATATATATATATATATATGTCTGTTAACACGATAGCGGCCAGAGTTTTTGTTTTTTCGTCACGAAACTTGGTATATAGCATTCAATTAGCAAACGATTGAACGAGTTCGTTAACCACCAAACTCGGTCCACCGGAAGGGGGGGTTTACCCCCAACCCAAAACACTAATTTGACTATGTCAGCCGTAATATTTGTTATATTTCAACGAAACTTTGTATTCGTAGTGGTAATATAGAGAGAAAAGTGAGATATAAAAATGAACTAAATCGGTTCATTAGAAGGGGGGGTTTACTCCGGACCCACAATACCAATTCGCCACTACCAGCCGTGATTTTTGGTATATTTCGACGAAACTCGGTATTCGTAGTGGTAATCCACAGGTAAATATGTGTTGTAAAAATAAACTAAATCGGTTCATTAGGAGGGGGGTTTACTCCGGACCCACAATACCAATTCGCCACTACCAGCCGTGATTTTTGGTATATTTCGACGAAACTCTGTATTCGTAGTGGTAATCCACCGGTAAATATGTGTTGTAAAAATAAACTAAATCGGTTCATAAGGAGGGGGGGGGGTTTACTCCGGACCGACAATACCAATTCGCCACTACCAGCCGTGATTTTCGGTGTATTTCGACGAAACTCGGTATTCATAGTGGTAATCTACAGGTAAATATGTGTTGTAAAAATAAACTAAATCGGTTCATTAGGAGGGGGGGGGGGGGTTTACTCCGGACCCAAATTACTAATAGACTCATACTGGTCGTAATTTCTGCTGTATTGTAACGAAACGCGGTATACATCGTGGGTAACTCAGGAGAAAGAAGTGTTGTAAAAATGAGCTGAATTGGTCAATCGGAAAGGGGGGTTTACTTTGTAATATATTTCAATAGAAAAGCCAGCCAGACATAGGTTCAAGGAGCGCTAGAGGGACTGTATCCGGTTCCTGCGTCAAATCAAAATACGATAATATGAGGATTTTGTATTTATTACGTAGTGTAGTAGGTACCATGTGTAAACATAACTCTGGAAGCAAATTAATAATTTATCAGTTACTCATTACAAAATTAAAAGAGAACTATTCATGTTTTTATTTTATTTATGTAGGATATTTTAAGCAAATTGTTCTGGAAAGCAGTCTACACTACCCAAATTCTGAGGAAAGTGCTTAGTTATGCAGCTCCTACGTGACGGAATTTTTTATATTGACGTATTTTAATGGTCTTCATTTAAAAAAAAAAATACTGAATTGTATGTATACTTTCATTTTCAAAAATTTGTTGTCCTAAGAATTTGTTCAGTAAACATTATTCAGCTGATTTTTGGAGACCAGGAATTTAAGGTGAACTGATGACTGTCTGTAATGTGAATGAGTGATGCGTTTTCAGCTAATTTCCTTATACACTGGTCCCCTTTTAAAAGGTTTTTGGTTTATTTAAATTTGCTAGTTAGCTTCGAAGCCTTCTTGTTTAAGTGGTGTTTTAACTAGGGGATTTAATTAGAACACATGTATGTATCTAGGGCTGAGCTATTTGGCAAGACAATGCCAGTAATTTAGAACCACAGCCTGGGACAATGCCTCCAATCTCAATGGCTTTTAGGAGCCAAGAAAATATCGTCCTAATCTCGCAGCCCATTCAGCTTCAATTTACACCTCAGTTAATTTCAGTTTGTTCCCTCGAGTGCTCCTTTAATTACAAAGAATCCATTCTTGGTGCATTGGCCGCCAGATAAAGTAGGAAAAAACGAAAAATTTTGCTTAGAAAGATGCTTTACAGTATGCCTAGCTCATTGTAGTTAAGTGGAAAATTAGGAATTGGTCAAAATTGACTCTGTCGGAAACACTGTAGAAGCATTATTGACTCTGTAGAAGCATTATAATAATTACAAGAATTCAATCATTAGTCATGTGCAGACAAAAACAGGTGATGTGTTAGAGAGGTTATGCAATTGTTAACACGGGATCTTCTAACAAAGTGTGGGTGATGTCTTAAATGTACGTGTATGAATCAGAACTATTCTTCCAAATATAATAAAAGATTATTTTCAGAAATAGTTTAATACTTTTTGGAAGTAGAATTCACAAATTCTCAAAGGCGCATTGAAAGAACTGCCATCCAGGAGAGAGGAATGTCCTCACAACGATAGATGTCGGATTCGTCCGTTTAAAAATTTGAAAGTATATGGAGAAGAAGGCAGGGAATTCGTACAAAAAAATTATGAATAAATACATTTCTAACAATTTGGGGTTGTTTTTAATTTTAATTGGTTATTCAACAAATGAGTGATTCCAATAAATTCATCTCTGAAGTGGTGGATCGTTAAAAAAGGTATATTTTAGACTCAAACAATCCTTCTTTGCAGGAACTGCGTCATCTTAGTGCTTTTCCGTAAACATTTTAAACCTAATGTGATATGGTAAGGTTAATGTAAAAACTCTTAATATTTCTAGTTCAATGGAACAAAATTCAACACTTTCAAATTTACTGATTCAGTTTTTCCTTTCGAAATTTACGTGTTCCACTATAGTAGGAAATTTATTAGGGTTTCGAATGGTTACCTTCTACTTGCAATGTTCTTTTAGCTGTTTAAAATAATATACGTTATATTTGAAATTGCTCGCGTCTGTTTATAAACCTTTTTTTTATTTAGAATAATTTTTTATTATAAATGCAAGAAACATTTTATTTTTTTAGTTTGGATGAATGTCGATTGTGTTCAAAATTCGTTACAAAAGTTGTTAGTATTTTTTTGTCGAGACGACATCGTAGGCAGATTTTTTCTCTCCATAGGGAAGGAGTTAATAAGCTAATAGGCCAAAATTCGTTTACGTTGTCTTCAAGCTTAATTAGGGTAGGATTTCCCTTTCGGGGCCGTGGTGCATTTTCCTTCCGTCCTGAATTCATTCCTGCATTATCCAGTTAATTAAAAAATAATACTTAGTAAAAAAATATATATATTTATAATATTTGTGTTTGTTTAAGCAACACACACGATTAGATTTGCATACTCTTTTCGTCTGTGAGTTAGAAAACAAAGCACCTTTTGTTTTTTGTTTTCCTGATTACTGCTACTCATTAATTTTGAAATTGGTGGTCTTTTGATATGCTTTTATCTTCTGAGGACATTATGGCAATCAAACTAAAATTACCCATATTCATACAAAATATAAAAAATAAAAATTTACCATGAGTAACATACTTGAGAGGAATGCTTCTTGTGATAAAATATGAGTAGGTTTTGAAACTCTATTGGGTTGCATGCAACACAAGTTAAGTAAAAAATTAAAAAAAGTTAAAAAAGTTAGTAAAAAATTAAATAAATAAGAATTTGGAAATATTCCTAATCTTCTTTAGGAGGTGTAGATAGTTAGCCGTCTAGGTGATAAGCAATCAGGGAATAGTTGGGATTCGGCTAAGAAAACATCAATATGATTTTTGTAAAAATCTTCAATAAGATTTTTACAAAAATCGTATTGATGTTTTCTTAGCCAAGGAATGCAGAAGACGACACAATGTAAATATTACACATGACATGAACGAATTGTTGAAGGACAACAGCAAGTACATGAGCACAGTATTCTCTTACTTACAGAACACTAAACTATACAATCTGCTGAATAGCCAGTGGCATATTTTATACATAAACCCCTACTTTTTGGGAAGAAGTGAAACAAAATTTTAATCCCAATGCTAGTTCATTAGAAAATAAAAAAGTAAGATTTTGAAGGAGTGAAATTGTCGTAGTAGTGAATCACTTGTAAATAAATAATAATCTTTAAATATCTCAAAAACGATTTACAAATTATTATTATTATTTATTGATGATTTCTAAAGAATAGCATTCTATACCTCTGTTGTGAGCAGGCATTGTATTAAATGATGCCTCTCCCAGTCAGTTGAATTTGTTTCTAATAGTCAATGTGGATTTAAAAGAAATATAATGAAAAAATAAATATATTAAAAACATTATTATAACAAAAAAGAAAATTGTAATAATAATTAATAGTTTCATGTAAATCTAATATAACCTAAAATTTAATGTAGATTATAGATCTTACATTTTTTTTGTTTGGGGGCGTGTCAGCTTTTTAGCCATTAACGCCAGTGAAGATGGAAAAATGTATCAATTTTTTATTTATTTTATTTTTTTTTAATTTTTAATTTTATATATTAACGGATGATATTGTTTGTTTGAGTTAAAAAATTGGTGAAATTGAGAAGAGTAAAATAAAAGCTACTACATTGAGTATGTTCTAAATGCTAGGTATCGATGCCCCCGCCGGGCGACCCACCCGGATCCGTTCCGACGAGCGAACACGGACGGACTGCTCTCCTCTGGAAGACTAGTCATCTTCAGAGCTGCAGACTCTCCTGGGGAGTGTGCACGTCCCTGTTCCGTCCACAGTCCCTCCGAGTCCGGGGTCTAACACGACCCAGAGTGCCAGCCAGCGCCGTCCATCGGCCAAGACCCGAGCAGGAACCCGGTGAGGCCACCGATATACCTAAGTCTATATGCTGTTAATTAATTTCGTCTCCCTAAGAAAATTCATCAAGTTGGTTACAGATTCAAATGTATTGCCCAGGGTTTCATCAAGGGTTCCATCTATTTTATGTTTAGCCCTCATATTTTCATAAAATCGACATTCCGTCAGTATATGCTTGACAGTTACTTGTGTCCCACAAGTGTCACAGATTGGGGATAGTTTGTGGACATACGGTAGGAATGGGTGAGACGGGTGTGACCAATAAGGAGTCTAACTAGTACCACTTCTGTCCTCCTATTGTCACTGGTGGATGTTAGCCATTATTTGGTGCTGTTTTTTATCTCTCTAAGTTTATTTTGAGTAGTGTCAAGCCATAAGGAGTTCCATGATTTTAGAATTTTTTTCTTGGTATGCTTTGCCAAGTCCTGATTGTGTACTTTATTGTAGGGAATCCCGGTTGTTACTGCTTCCATGGCTGCTCTATCAGCCTCCTCATTCCCGGGGATCCCGCAATGTCCGGGTACCCAAATAAAATGAACCATTACATTGCTACTCGCAAGATAGGACAGAGTTTCTTGAATTTCGATTGTAAGTGGGTTGCTTGGTTGAGACTTTAACATGGATAATAGAGCGGAGAGTGAATCAGTAAATATGGCGATGGTGTTTGCGTTTGGAGCCAATATAAGAAGAGATTTATTTATAGCTAACAGTTCTGCTGTGTATATTGAGCTAACGGGGTTTAATCTGAATTTATGCGCCCTATTGTTGCATATGAAAGCTGCTCCAACTCCATTTCCTGTTTTGGATCCATCAGTGAAAACTTTCATGGCATGTCTATGGTTCATGTTTATTTTATTAAATTCAGTTTTGAAAATAAGTGGATTAGTGTCTTTTTTAATATGTCTTGTTAGTGTGAGATTAACTATTGGTCGCTGTGGAGTCCAAGGAGCTCTAGCAGAGTAAGTTCTATGAAGGAGTTGTGGAAATGTTACATCTAAGCTATTCAGTATATTTTGGGCTCGCTGCTTGAATGGTATTCGTCTTCTGTAGTGGTTGCGTGAAAGCCGATCTCTATCGTATACTTCATACAGAGGGTGATTAGGAGATGACATTATACTGGAGAAATAGTTGATAATGAGAGTTTCCCTTCTATATCTCAGAGGCGGCTCGCCACTCTCCGCGCATAGGCTCAAGACAGGACTCGATCTGAAGGCACCCGTTGCAATCCTTAGACCTGTGTGATGAATTGAATCGAGCATTTGAAGTGTCCTGTCAGATGCTGAGCTGTACGCCACACAACCATAGTCCAGCCTTGATCTTATTAGGCTTCTATACAGCATCAGCATGCTAACACGATCTCCTCCCCATGTCGTATTAGAGAGCATCTTAAGGATGTTTAAGGTCTGTTGGCATTTTGTTTTTTGATGCTTTATGTGAGCACACCAATTCAAGTTCCTGTCGAATATTACTCCCAAGTACCTTACCGTCTCTTTGTATATCAAAGGGGTCCCATTTAACATTAGAGGGGGAGGGGCAGGCACTTTCCTTAGAGAAAACAAAATGCATTCGGTTTTTGTGGGTGAAATTGTGAATCCATGTTGAATTAGCCAGGTATTTACCACGTTCAAGGCCTCTTGCATTATTTCTTGAAGGAAGGTCAATGATTTATGGGTATAATAAAACTTCAGGTCGTCTACATATAAATCCCCTTGTACTCCTACTGGTAATTTATGGAGAACCTTATTGATAGCTAGACAGAAAAGTAGAGGGCTGAGTACTTCTCCTTGGGGAACACCGTTTACTTGTACTAGATCACTAGAAAAGGATTGGCCATTTCTAATTCGAAATGTTCTGTTACTGAGGAGGTTTTTGACAAATAAGAAGATATATCCTTGTATCCCCATTTCTTAAAGAGTTACGAGTATTAACCTTTTCCAAACTCAGTCAAAAGCATTTTTGATGTCTACAAAGACAGCTAATATCTTTTCTTTTCGTGAAAAGGCCTCACAGATATCACTTTCTAACCTTACTGTGTTGTCTCTTGTGCTCCTTCCTTTTCTGAATCCACTTTGCCAGTCAGTAAGTTTACCATTTCTTTCCAAGAACCACATTATTCTGTAAGCTATTAGTTTTTCCATAAGCTTAAATAGTGAACATGTTAGAAATACTACCCGATAACTGGCGGCTTCGTCAGAAGGCTTTCCTTTTTTAAGGATTGGAATACCGATCGACAACCTCCAGGAATCAGGAAATTTGCCGGATCTATATATGATTCGAAAGAAATTTAAAATTACATTTTTGTTCTCGACCGTGAGGTTTTTGATAAAACTGATGCATATGTTATCCGGTCCTGGACTGGTATCCTTACGAGAAGATAGTGCTTCGTTGACTTCAGGAATGGAGGACGGGTGATTCAGAGGGTCTAGAGGATCGGTCACCACAGATAGAGGTTCTAATTCTTTCCTTCTTTTAATTTCTAAGAATTGCGGGGGGTAACTGGAATCAGAGTATATTGTTTGAAAATACTGGCCTATGTGCTCGGCTATATCTGACTGGTCGGTTAGAATTGTGCTTGGAGTTTTTATATGTGTGATTGTGTAATTACATTTGTTTCGACCTGTTATTTTCCTTACTTTGTTCCAGACTTGGGTTGGCAGTGTAAAGCTATTTATTTGGGATACGAACTCCCTCCAAGAAATTCTCTTAGCATTATTAAGCATCCTTTTACATTCCCGTCGAGCTTCAATATAACTATTTTCATGCTCAGTGCAGGGATGTCGTAGAAATCTTCGGAGTGCTCTTTTCCTACTTTTAGCTGCTTGAGCACACTCCTCATTCCACCATGGAACAACAATTCTTTTCCGATGAGGTTTAGTTTTAGGTACGGATTGCTCGGCTGCTGATAACAGAATATTGGTTATATTTCTATTTATATTTTTAATATCTGGGTCACTAAGGTCAATATCTGTCAGAACGGCAAGATTACGGAATTTGTCCCTGTCTGCTTCATTTATTTTCCACCTAGGGGTGGGGGATTGAAAGGGTAGCCTATCAATAAAATTAATTATCATGGGAAAATGGTCGGAACCATACAGATCTTCAGCAGTTTGCCATGTTATACGGTGGAGAATGGTTGGGCTGGCTATTGAGGTCAATATGAGAGAAATTTTCAAACCTATTAGATACATGGGTGGGAAAGTTTTCATTTAATACGCTAAGTTGAGCGGCATCAAGAAACGCTTCCACAATCCTACCTCTAGAGTCAGTATTAGTAGAAAACCAAAGGGGATTATGCCTGTTATAATCCCCTAACAGCATTAGTGGAGATGACAGCTGAGAAATAAGGTGAAGAAGTTGCTGTTGTGAGAACGGTTTGTTTGGTGGTAAATAGAGCATATTGAGAGTTCTATTGGGCTAAGTATGCGGACAGCTATGGCTTGTAATTCGGTATTAAGATTAATACTATACACAGGAATATCTTTCCGTACGAGTATACACACGCCCCCGCTGGCTATGCGCCCCTCGAGGTGATCTCTTCGAAATAACTGGAAACCATTCACGTAACAATTATCAGTTTCTTTTAACCTACTTTCTTGGATGCAAATGACATGAGCATTGGTTTTCTGTAGGTCAGGTTTATGGAAGAGTATACCATTAATGTTCCACTGCATAATTGTAAAGTTGTCCATAAACAAGAAAAATTAAAATAAATAATGATACTCTATTGCAAGAAATTTTATATTGGCAGCCTGTTGACGTATATATGTACAAACTAATATACATAATAAGTAAAAGTAAAACATTATATAAACTGTGTGAAAATATTATAATAATTATACTAGTGAATGAAAAAGAATAATATTTTATCCCTGATAAAATTATAATATATTTTATCATAGTATTAATTATAAAAGTAATTAATGAAATGGTTTTCATTTGTAATTCTTATAATATTATAATATGATACTGATGATGGAACGAAAGAGTAAAAATTATCTGATGTGTGTGTTTTTAATGATACTTCATTGTTATGATTTTTCTGTTTGTATCTGTAAATCGGTATACCTTGCTTAATTCTAGACATTTTTCCTTGGGTTTTTAGTTTGTGGCCTTTGGCCTTTAGGTATAGTCCCTCCATGATGAGATAAAGCTAGATCGGACTGCGACGAGTGAGAGGAACGAGATAAAGGTCGTTTCTCTACTCGATTCACGGTAATAGATTTATTGCTGGTGCTAGGAGAGGGGGTAATGGGAGTTATCTCAGTCTCGGAGATCGGAAGCACTGAAGGGATTTTTTTGTCTTTATTTATTTTTGGGCTAACTAGGTTACTCTGTTTTACTATCGGTGTAACCGGCTTATTTTGTTTATCTTTATGGCCGTTTTGTGTGCTATTCATTTGGGATTCAATTTTGTTAATCTTATTTGCTAACAAATCTACCATGGAAGTGAGTTTTTGTAGCTGCTCTATGAGAATGTTTTTTACGGAGGGAGATGACGCCATCTCTGAATAAGTGACAGTGGAATTGTCTGGAGGAGAGGGACTTGGCATAAGTACATTTTCAGCCTGAGAATATGAAAGTTTCTGAGAAATTCTTATTTCTTCGATCTTTTTCTCCTTTTTGAAAACTGGACATGAAGTTGACCAGAACGGGTGCGGACCGTTACAATGCTTGCATTTGAAGATATTGCAACTGATTTTCTCCTCAGCTGTTTCATGGTGTTGGCTACATTTCCCACATATGTCAACTTCACTTCACTATAAATGATAACAAACTACAAATTAATTAATCAATTTAAAAAGAAAAAAATAATACAGCAATACACACACACCTGGGGGCGAGGTTAGCTCAGTGGTAGAGCACTCGACTAATGAACTGGAGGACCAGGTTCAAAACCCGAGCGCGCACTAAAGATTTTTTCTTCTAGTGCCGTCGTTCGAGGGTTGGATTTGGGGTCCCAGATCGTCCCTAGGCCAACCCAGCCTTTAATTAATTTATCAATGGGTACCTTGGTGCTAATGACTCTAGCAGTCGAAGCAGCAAGGGAAAAATAAGGCGGCCAGAGCATAGTATCGACCACACTATCTCCCTAGTGTGCCGAATGGTCAAGAATCAGATACCTCTACAGTATCTGCCCCTCTGGGCCCTTGTGGCCTGTTACGGGACTGATTTTTTACACACACACACAGAAACATTTACTAGCACATGTACGGCTACAAATGTGCATACACATATACATACATGTGTAAAAGTCACGTATTAAAAAAAAGTAGATTTAATTAAAATATTTAATTTTTTTAAATTTCAATCATAATCTATAAAACAGATCTATTCTTATTAAGAACCCTAACAGTTTTCGACAAAATTCATTGTCCTCTCCGAGTAAATCACAGAGATTAAATATCCATTTACATTACACTTAAGTGTAATATCCAGTGCTTCCCAGACCTTGCGCAATCGCGTCGTTTTGCGGAAGACTGTACGAACATTATCACATAACCGCGTGAGCTGTTCAAGTAGTTGTGAGAAGAGCTGCCGGTTTCAGGATATGTTTACGTGACTTGATGTTTTAAATCCGTTTTAATTTATGAAGTCTGAATATTAATCAGCTGTTTTAGGAAA
Source organism: Gonocerus acuteangulatus (assembly GCA_946811695.1). NCBI lineage: Eukaryota > Metazoa > Arthropoda > Insecta > Hemiptera > Coreidae > Gonocerus > Gonocerus acuteangulatus. The sequence continues at coordinate 81,690,098 of OX328123.1, forward strand.
GAGTTTTATTGTTGCGGTATAGTTTTGTTTATAAATACTTCTACAAAATGAATTGAAATAGTTAGAATAAAAATTAGGGATATATTGAATTGTTCTGTAATGATATGTGGGGTAGGTAAAGGAAAATCCACCAGTTCAAGACATGTTAAATTGAATTGTATTTCCACAAAGATAACATGCAAAAGATAAAAAAATGTATATTGGAATATTTATTTGTAATCTGTTTATTACATGGACGCATTTCTTACGCCCGAATGTCAAACCAGAAAATCAGAAGAAAAAATCAGAAGTCTCCCAAAACACATGTAAATGATATGCCCTTCACGTAGTCTCAAAATGTAATGAACTGGCTTTGTCATCTAATAAGAGTAACGCCACGCTACTAGTTCGTGAGTCTCTCAATTTAGGAGATTTCAGTGCTTCGCTTGTATACGTTTTCGCCGGGCAGAGATGGTTCACAGTTCTTTTTTTAGCTGAATTAACCTGCATTACAATGATCATTCCTAAAAGCTCTATTAGGAAGCTTAGGTTATTCCAATGTCATATGTACAAATTTTAAGGCGTGTGCCTTGATAGTTCAAACGTTACTATCAAGAAATACAAAGTTCACTTGGAGCAATACTCTTGAGAAAAATGCATTAAGAGTTTACTGAATGGAAATATTCTTGATTACCTAAATCTAATCATTTACAATCTTACTTATAACAGGTAGTCCGGTTTCCAAAATAATTTATTTAATGTCTCGGAGGGTGAATAATAGTTCTCCCGTGTTGAAAAGTTCTCTAATAGAGTCGAACCATTTACTTTACTTCATTTAAGATAAATTAAATTCATAGATATGTAGAATTTATAAATAAAAGTGACGCTGTAGATTTGCAATGCTTCCAAGAACAATATCCAAGAGAAAAACTTGCGCGGTCAGTGGATATTCCTATTTCAAAAGGAAATGCTCAAAGCACAGCCACAAAGGCTACTTTTAATATTGGCAAGATAAGCCCTATTCCCCTAGGAACGTTGCTGATACGCCCCCTTGCTTTGTCTTGTTTTCCTTTCTACTCCTTCAGCCACTTTTCGCCAAGGACTTCTAAGCCTGTTGTTTTCTTCACGGCGCCGGCCTTTACATCTACAACCAATTACTCCTATCTTTCTTTGTTTCAGATGGAACCGCAGCCTTTGTAGAATTATCTTTAGCGAATTACCAAGGGAATAACTTTTCACGTTGCACCTTTTCCTAACTCTTATATACTATCCTGCGGTCTGTATCTATTCAGGTTGCACTCAGGAAAGAATTATTAAGAAATTCCTTTTAACCTAAACAGCTCACAAATTGAAGCGGACCACTCAAGTAAATTCAGATATTTAATTATTGTATGAACTTGATAGATATTGATGGGGCCAACATTTGTTTTCCATCATCAAGATTGACGTTTGACATTGTGGTGAGAGCAAAATGGCGCAGACAGTGATAAAGATTAATAAAAAATCTCGGGTTGAATTGATTTGAAATGAACATCTAACCTCACAAACTTACCTGAGTGACGCCATTAGGCTTGTACTTGTCCCTTTAAGCCTCTCGTCCACTGGGACCGAAAAGCTGCGAACTGCGAAGCAACGAATTCGTGTGAATGCCTCTCGTCTATTGCCTCTGGATTCGTCCGAATTCGCAGTAGACATGATGGCTCGTACTCACAGTCCATTTTCAACCACGACTTTTCGCACTCGTTCGCAACTGTAAATCCCAGCAGAATGGGATCGGTTCGCACTTCGGACAAGTTCGGCCGAAAACGGACGAACGTAACGGGCCGAAAGGACGCGGCCCATGATGGAGCCTCGTGTTTGGATCGTTCGTGCGTTTTCGTCCGAATTCGGACGAATTCATTTCGCAGCTTTTCGGTTCCAGTGGTCGAGAGGCCTTATCCGAAGAAAAGGGTGAGAACTCCATTGTTGTTATTGATGATACTTGGCATCATAGGACAAGGATGATTCAACGTTATTTAGCCCAACAAGAAATAACTTGCATTAACAGGCCTGCTTGTTCCACATGAATCCTATTCACCATAGTTGGGACAAACCCCAACGCCAATTACACATGCGTTCACTTTGTCCAGATAACTTGGATTAACTTGCTAACACCTTAATTGATGAATGGGCTTATTTACATCAATATTACGTATTGAAGTAAATAAGGAGTATAAACTGACGACGTGAAGCATTAATTCGAAGTAGGTTTAAGTGAAATAAAAAACTAAAGTATGTAAAAATTTACAGTCTTATTTCGTGAAGTTGTTTGATTTAAAAAATACATTTTTCTTAAATTGTGTTAGGTGTATTTTTTTGCTTAACAAATACGAGTACCAATGGACAAGTAAGGCATTATGCACACAATGCATCAACAAGTAACCCTCAGTATGATTAAAAAAGGTTGTTACCAGACATTTTGGCGAGTGGTACTACTCAATTTCTTAGCAGTATGTTATACAAGGATCACTATTATATAATCGACGATGTCGCAGCTAACATAATTATACGCGTCGTTTTAATGCTGCAGTATATAAGCCTCATAATATTCTTCTTCTCTGAAAAATTCTAAAACTGTTCATAATGAAAGGAGTAGATGGGAAGAAAGGGAGACTAGTGTGGCTCAAGTGGTACAGCTCTGCACTCATGTAGTGGAGGGCCTTTGTTTGAAACTAGGGGGCGCCCTTAAGATTTTATATCTAATAAGGTGGAAGAAACTACGTACTGACGACAATATAAATAATTCGATAACTGTACATTATATGGCTCTCTGATGTAGGACTGATAATTTTGGTGGTAGGAGAAAAGATTAAAATATTTCGGGGAAGTTGAGCTATCATTCTTCTGCCTTGACAAACCTTTTCAAATCCATTTCCATTTCGTTCTTCCCTGTTAATAATTTTTGCTGCAATTATATGCTGGTTGGACTTATCAGTTTCCACTCAGAGAGAATATGTAACACTGTTGTATCTTGTTAGTATGTTATCCAAGTAAAATACGTGTGTTTAATTTGGCTAATATGCTAGTTGCAAACATATTCATAATTATAATATATTTTCTTTAATATCTACTTTGAAGGCTGATCGTCCGTGAAGGTTTTATCATGTGTTTTTCTACTGTGAGTTTTTATTTCCTCTTTCGATAAAATGATAGATTTAACACCTACCCTAGAAAAAAAATTACAACTTTTAATCTTGATGTTGTTACGTTAAATTTTAAATTTATTTAATTTTTATTTCAATTGTTATAAAGTTTTTCATGGGCTTTATATCGCTTACTACCCTTTTCTAGCAATTATAGAGATGATGCATTTTTTCGAGTGCTCACGTTTTAGCAAGGTTTCTATTATTTATGTTGAAATAACAAATCTATATATATATATATATATATATATATATATATATATATATATATATATAAAAATCACCTGTAAGTTTGTCTGTCTGTTTGTTCTTTATACAAATCCACACCGTTTGACCAATTTGGACCAAACTTGGCACACATGTACTTTTTGATACGGGAAATCTCCTAGGCTAGGTCAAAATAGTCAAATTTCGAAATTTGGTCAAAAGGTCAAAAGTTTTGTTCAAGAAAAATTGGCTACACTGAACCATTAATATTCTGACAGCCATTTTGAATAATGTCTCAAATTTATTTGTTGATGTTCTTGATAATTAGAATAACTCGAACTCATTGATGACTTTACATCATTATATAATCATATATATACATATACATATATATATATATATATATATATATATATATAGGCTTCACAGTTCGGAAGTAACGAGTTCCAAACTGTCAATTAAAGAAGAGTGAATTGTTCAGAAATAGTAATTTTCTTTCCAGTGTTGCCTAGGTGGAGATTAGCAAGCTAAAAAAACTTCCTTCTTTTTTTGCGAAAAGTTTTTCTTTTGCGAACAAAACTTTTCAGTTTTAATCTTTGTATGTTTATCTAAATTATAGCCGTATATTCTCAAGATTTGGAAAAGTAATATCATATAAGATCAATTATATTAATTTCTGATGAAAATGTAGAGCAACACTGAGCTCCTAGAAGCCATTAACCATTATCCTTTTTTTTTAAGTTTGGTTTGTTTATCTAATTTCCAAAACTTTTTAGTTTTAGTAAAATATTTGTGTTTACCTAAATTACAGCCTTATATTCTTAGAATTTTGACTAATATATATTAATGAGTAATTTAAAATATTAAGTTTTTGATCTGTTGCTAATGATGATTTTAGGTGGAGATTAGCAAGCCAACAAAACTTTTTTTTTTTTGTTAAAAGTTTTTTTTTTTTTGCGAGCAAAACATTTCAGGTATAACCTTTGTATGTTTATCTAAATTATAGCCTTATATTCTCAGATTTTGGATTAGTTTGCTTAACATAAACTATGTCTTCAACATTAGCCTATGGATCTGTACAGAACTTTAATAATTTAAATACTTTTAGTTCTTTACCGTACCACCTAAAATCATCTACATGTAACGTACAAAAATGTTGTGATTATCTAAATTATAACCTTATATTCTCAGATTTTGGATTAATATCATATATTAGTAAGTAATTTGAAATATTAAGTATTTGATCTGTTGATTTGGAGTTTTCCGTTTGTTTTCCATAGTTAATTTTTTTGTATTTGTCAATTGTATATTGTTATGCATTTGCTTAACATAAACTATGTCTTCAACATTAACCCATTAACCTGCACAGAACTTTAATAATTTAAAATACTTTTAGTTCTTTAACGTACCACCTAAAATCATCTATTTGTGACATGATATTTAAACATTTGGGTCATTCCATGTCAAATCAACCCAAAAAAATAGGATTTGGCACCCATGATCTCAGATTTTAATGAAACTTGGCAAGTTCATTCCATTCATGGATATAAGTAAGAATATAAAATAGTTTTTCTCAATCTCAAATAGTTTAATTTTATGCTCTGCTAAAGTATTTCAAATTTTGCAGTTATCATCGATTGGACAAAGGAAGTGCACTTAGTTCTAGAATATAAATCATACCTATCGACCAATGTTGATGACATTTTCTATGACAATACTTCAATAAATATGGAAGCCAGAAAAAAATAATAATATAAGCATAAAGTAATTACAAATGTTCTGAAAAAATCCTGAAGTGTTAAAATGCATTTTGTAAAAATTAAATATGGCGTTCCACACTAAGTGGAATATCATCAAACGATAAAAAGAAAATCACTAAAATATTTTTTTTATTATTATTCTAAAATGTATACACTATCACATGAAAAAATAAAATGTATGTTTTTTTCACTCTTTAATTTTTTTTCCGTTAAATACAAAAAATTATTCAATTAAAATTTTAGCTAACAATATATTATTTTTTATAGTACAGCGATTTAATTTTAAAAACTATAAAAAATAACCCAAAGCTATTCAGAATGAAAACTACCTACATGTACAAAACATTCATTACTTCAGTGAAGGGTTTGCCGGGCAATATAAAATGAAATACAACTTAATTTTTATCGCATGTAACTGCACACCAGTAACTAATATTAAAATGCTTGGTTTCAGTTTGTTTTCCATAGTGGAATTTTTGATTTGCGAATTGCATTTTATCACATGCATTTGCTTAATAAAAACTATGTCTTTAACAGTAACCCATGGACTGTCCGAACTTATAGCAGGCTCAATATCTACTTGGCTCATACGGAAAATTGTAGTGTTTGTCATTAAACTAGATGCAACATTAGCAAACTCTTCTGAGTTTTTTACATTTTTAGTTTCAGATTTGCTCATAACTTCCATTAGAGACCAGGGATTTTACTCTTTCTCCCACCTATCTACTACACGTTTGTCATGAGTTGTAGTAAAATATTTCCGCTAAAACTTTTGTGAAATTTTTCTGAATGTATGTAAAGTAATCTTGACATATATTTATTTTTAAACTGAGACGATGGATTATCACTGTAAATAATTTAATTTTGACAAATCATTATTTTTTATTATTATATCATATAATCTTATCAAAAGTGCATATACAGAATTCATACCTCTATGTTTCGTATCGGAACAAATGAGAAAAGTAGTGCATTTGTTTTTGAAAAACAATGCTGCTGTAAATAATTGAACAGTTTCTCATGACCACAATCCTGATTGAATTTTGTTTTAACAATCGCAAGAATAAGCCATTGCAAGAACGGACGTTTTCTTTTCATTAATCAGTTATTTTATTTTATTTGATTCATTTATATTCATGTCATAACCTGAATCTCAACATTAACATTTAAGCCATGAATTATTTCAATATGTTTTTAGTTTGATTTTGACATCTGTGTGACAAATACTTTCGCAGTCCACTTTTTCTTTATGTACAAAATAAATAATTTGTTCAACCTTTAAGTAGTTGCCTTGAATCCTTCGTTTCTCGGAAGTATAAACTATTACAGTAAGTTCATACCAGGTTTACAAAGAAAGTGTTCTTCGCTCCACAGACTCTTAAAACCTGGTGTCCGTTGGGAGCTAACCAAGAATGACGAACTGGTGATCAACGAACTCAAAAATTTGCTTGCAGCAAATGTCACATTAGTTCATTATGATCCCAAGTTGCCATTGGCTTTAGCGACAGATGCTAGTGATACCGGCTTAGGGGCGGTCCTGTTCCATGTTTTCTCAGACAAAAGTGAACGGCCTATAGCTTATGCATCGAGAACATTAAATGCTGCGGAGAAAAGATATAGCGCTATTGACAAAGAAGCATTAGGGTTGATTTTTGGCGTTCAAAAATTTCACCATTACATTTTCGGTAGACATTTTACTTTGAAAACCGACCACAAGCCGCTGACACGCATTTTTGACGAAAACGCCGAAATACCAAAACTTGCTGCAAACAGATTAGCAAGGTGGGCGTTAATTCTTTACCATTATAATTATTCAATTGAATACATCGAAGGCAAGAACAACTGCCCGGCTGATGCCTTATCTCGTTTGCCTTTGTCTTCAACGGTTGCTTCAAACGTGGAACAGGCAGGACATCCAAAAAGGGGACATTTACTGAGCCTACGGTTAGATGACATACCGTTAAGCAAGAAAAATCTCCAAGAATCGACTAGGAAGGACCCGATTTTACAAAAAGTTATAATTTACATTGAACAAGGATGGCCGATTACGAAGAAGGAGGTTGATAAGTCAGTTTTTTCTTTCTATGAAAAGAGGAATGAACTGTCTTTCGAAGATAGCTTATTATTGTGGAGAGGAAGATTAGTTATTCCTTCAGCACTGCGAATAAAAGCTTTAACAAAGCTACATTCAGGACACCCAGGTATATCAGCAATGCGAGCCATGGCACGGTTCTACATCTGGTGGCCACGAATTGACGATGATATTGACGACTTTGTGAAGAAGTGTTCAGCTTGCCAAGAAAATCGCCCAAGAGATGCTAAAGTACCTTTATATTCCTGGTCAGTTCCCGAGGTTCCTTGGAGCCGTATTCATGTGGACTTTGCAGGGCCATTCGAAGGGAAGTATTGGCTCATAACTATTGATGCAACTTCGAAATGGATAGAAATTAAACCCATGAACAAGACAACTTCAACCCATACAATATCTGCCTTACACGAGATATTTTCACGATTCGGAATTCCTGCGATTATTGTCTCAGACAATGGTCCACAGTTTACTTCTTACGAATTTTCTGCTTTCTGCAAGGACCTAAACATAACTCATGTACGAACTGCTCCATACCACCCGAAAACAAACGGGTTATGTGAAAGAGCAGTTAAAACGTTCAAAACACGCTTCTCGGCATCACGGAACTCCGGCATGGACCAGGAAACTCGACTGCTGCAGTTACTTTTTACTTACCGGTGTTCGCCTCAACAAACTACCGGTAGGACACCAGGAGTTCTTTATGGCAGAAGACTACGAACTTCTTTTGATTTACTGAAGCCCGATTTATCCCGGAACATTGACAAGGCACTAGACAAGCAGAAGGTGTATCACGATCGGAAGTCTAAGTTTCGAGATTTTAGCGTCAACGAGGAAGTATGGGTACAGAACACAAGCGGGAAAGGGTTTACAAAAGGAATAATTTTGAAAAAAACTGCTCCGTACTCTTACGACGTTGAAGTAGATGGAAAAATTAAAAAGAAGCATGCAGACCAGCTTCGATCAGCAAGGATACGACAGGAGCGCTTATCGGCGGGGGGAGAAGATGTCATAACCTGAATCTCAACATTAACATTTAAGCCATCAATTATTTTAATATGTTTTTAGTTTGATTTTGACATCTGTGTGACAAATACTTTCGCAGTCCACTTTTTCTTTATTAACAAAATAAATAATTTGTTCAACCTTTAAGTAGTTGCCTCTCTCACAATTCATTCTTTTTGTTTGTATTTATTTCAATTAATTTATAATTTTGATATTATAATATATGTCTTTCTCAATATTATTGTTACTATTTTTATTTGTATTATTATTATAGTTGTTATCATTACGCTATCATATTTCTCTATTTTAATATTATTATTATACTTAAAAAAAAAATGTATATTACTTTGATTGTAATGCAGGCAGTATTGGAAGATGGAACCTGCAGAACCTAAATGAACTCCCACAGTATAAGGATACTATATTGTGGAACAAAAAAAGAAAAAGCCATTCAATTTGTTCCTCATATAAATCCACAGTTTTTTAGCGATTTTGACCAAACTTGGCACACAGGGGTTGATACGGGGAGTATCATAGGCTAGGTCAAAATCATCTGTCAGCTTTTAGCACTTTCCTCCGAAGGAAAGTAGCTATTGAGGTTGGACTCATGACGGAATTTTTGAAAAATTTCTTCAAATCTTTATCGATCCTACCTAGTAGACACCGAAAATGACCCCCGTTAAAATTTATATATATATACATATATATATATATATATATATATATATATATATATATATATATATATATATATATATATATATGTGGGTGTCTGTTAACACGATAGCGGTCAGAGTTTTGGTTTTTTCGTCACGGAACTTGGTATATAGCATTCAATTAGCAAACGATTGAACGAGTTCGTTAACCACCAAAGTCGGTCCACCGGAAGGGGGGTTTACCCCGAACCCAAAACACTAATTTGACCATTTCAGCCGTAATATTTGTTATATTTCAACGAAACTTGGTATTCGTAGTGGTAATATAGAGAGAAAAGTGAGATAAAAAAATGAACTAAATCGGTTCATTAGGAGGGGGGGGGGGGGGTTTACTCCGGACCCACAATACCAATTCGCCACTACCAGCCGTGATTTTTGGTATATTTCGACGAAACTCGGTATTCGTAGTGGTAATTTACAGGTAAATATGTGTTGTAAAAATAAACTAAATCGGTTCATTAGAAGGGGGGGGGGTTTACTCCGGACCCAAATTCCTAATATAGTCCTACCGGTCGTAATTTCTGCTGTATTGAAACGAAACTCGGTATACGTCGTGGGTAACTCATGAGAAAGAAGTGTTGTAAAAATGAGCTGAATCGGTCAATCGGAAAGCGGGGGTTTACTTTGTAATATATTTCAATAGAAAAGCCCGCCAGACGTAGGTTCACAAAGCCGCCGCAAGGAGCGCTTTGTATCTAGAGGGACTGTATCCTGTTTCTGCGTTAGATCAAAATACGGTATTATGAGGTTTTTTGTATTTATTACGTAGTGTAGTAGGTACCATGTGTAAACATAACTCTGGAAGCAAATTAATAATTGATCAGTTACTCATTACAAATTTAAAAGAGAACTATTCATGTTTTTATTTTATTTATGTAGGATATTTTAAGCAAATTGTTCTGGAAAGCAGTCTACACTACCCAAATTCTGAGGAAAGTGCTTAGTTATGCAGCTTCTGCGTGACGGACTTTTTGTCTATCTGTTTTTTCCTTATACAAATCCACAGCGTTTGACTGATGTTGACCAACCTTGGCACACAGGTAGGTCTTGATACGGGAAGTGTCATAGGCAAGGTGAAAAAAATCTACCAGCTGTATGTTTGTTCCTTACAACTATATAATATAAAGTTGGTGTAGCATGGCACACTGGGTAAAAGCTATCTTAAATAACATTATATCTATCTGGCATGGTTTGTTAATGGGTTGAGAAAAGTGATGAAATAAGTTATTCGTTTTGTTCGATATACATCCACTATTCTCTCGTAATTTAGTACAATTCCAACAACCTTTAGTGAAGCTTACGTTTTTCATTCTTCACCCCTTTGAAAGGATTTCAAAAATACTTAACAAAAAGTGTTTGTCTAGGAGTATGGATGATTAGTCAGGTAATATATTACCTTATATAACACTAAACTGCTAATCATTCAATTAATTATAGGTTACTGTTGAAGCTAAAATATTGGAATGTAGTTTTAAGGCGAATTACTAGCTTGAAGTGTTTTTATTTATGTAGAGAACTTATTTACGTCTTTTTTCCCACTCACCAAAGTATCCCTGTAGTCAGGGAGTTTATTTACTTTTTTTCTGCACAACCCATGCAATTTGGGCATATCTTGTGTATATGAAATACTTTACATTCATTTTGATATTGATTCAATTATTCTATTTTCTTTTTTTCTAATGTACAAAATAGACAATTTCTTATAAAATACACAGAATTATTATACAAATTAAGTCTTATCTTAACATAAACAATTTCTTATAAAATAAACAAGATTATTATTCAATTGAGACTTATCTTAACGCAAACAATTTCTTATGAAATAAACAAAATTATTGTACGATTTAGATTAAACTAAACAATTTCTTATTAATTAGCAAAATTATAATACAATTGTAAAACTTATCTTGAGTTTTAACGGGACATACCCTTATCAGGTGTGCCCCTGTCTTCCACATTGGAACCATGAGTGGAAGATTATGTACCAACGCAGGTTTCGTCGTTTAGATTTTCCGGCTTCAGTGACGCTAAGAGACTCCAGTCTTCTAGGGATAAAAAAATGACGCACGAGTCACAATATTACCCAATGTCATGAACAGTCTGGAATGGATGATGGGGGAATAACGACGAAGTGCCAGGGAAGCGGAATAGTCCAGGCAACGAACAGTTATAGATGGACATTTTTGGAACACAATTTTTGACTTCGTAACTTTGTTTCGGCTGGATAGGAGGTGAACATATCAAAAGTCCTCACCCGTAGCCTTTGTGCCGGGGGGGGGGTGTTAGAAGGTCCCATTTTTCGGGTTTTCACTTATATCTCGGAAACCCTGCGTCCTGGCGACATGACTATTCTATATATATAAATGAAAGCTGATTAAATTTCCTACAAGTTCTATTCAATAAAGTTTTTCGAGATATCTTTAGTTTTCGATAAAAGAATGTCATTTTGGGAAAAAAGACACTTTTTTCTATTCTCGACCGGATATCTCTTCAACGATGAACCCAAAAAATAAATGTCGGTTATAGGGTTGTAGAGCATTCCAATCTCTTCAGGAATATATATTACTTTATTATTTTGTCTATTTTTTTTCAAACGTTATATACGCACTCACATGGTCATAGCAAAACCATTGCCAATATAATGGACAAAATCTTATCTAATTGAGTGTGAATAACAGTCAGTGGGCCCAAAATTATATATTTTGTGCTATTTATACGTCCAGTACTCACTATATTTACATAATGGAGTATATTATGGACAATAAATTGACTGAAAATGGTGAGAAATTGAGAGGTTCATTGGTCGACAGTTGTCGCCAGATATCACTATGAACACTAAAACTGTTTTCACGTTTGAAGGAAAATACATAAAACAGTAAAGGTATATATATTCTTCAAGGGAATGTAATGCTCTACAACCCTATAAGCGGTATTTATTTTTTGGGCTTATCGTTAAAGAGTTATCCGGTCAAGAAGAGCAAAAATTGTGGTTTTTTTTTCCCAAAATGACAGACATCCAAGAGCGGATATTTCGAAAACTAAAGATATCTCGAAAAACTTTATTGAGTTGAACTTGTAACATATTTAATCAGCTTTCATTTGTTATAGAATAGTCATGTCGCTAGGACGCAGAGTTTCGAAATATAAGTGAAAACCCGAAAAATGGAACCTTCTAACCCCCCTCCCCCCGGCACAAAGGCCACGGGCAAGGACTTTTGATATGTTGACCTCCTAACTAGCTGAAACAAAGTTATGAAGTCAAAAATTGTGTTCCAAACATTTCCATCTATAGCTCTTAGTTGCCTGGACTATTAGTCGCAAAATTTCAGATTTCACGATGAACACTGAAATTATTTTTAGGTTTGACGGAAAATACATAAAATAGCAAAATAATATATATTATTGAAGGGACGGCGTTAATAGCGTAATTGTTGATACGCCGTTAAAACTTAAAAAAAAAAAAAAAAAAAAAAAAAATATTGAAGGGAATGCAATACTCTACAACCCTATAACCGTTATTATTTTTTGGGTTCATCGTTGAAGAGTTATTCGGTCAAAACGGGAAAAAAATATGCGGCAAGAATTTTTCCCCAAAATGATAGACTTTCAAGAGCGGATATTTCGAAAACTAAAGATATCTCGAAAAACTTTATTGAATAGAAATTTAATCAGCTTTCATTTGTTATAGAATGGTCATATCGCTAGGCCGCAGGGTTTCCGAGATATAAATGAAAATACGAAAAATGGGACCTTTTAACCCCCCCCCCCCCTCGGCACAAAGGCCACGGGCTAGGACTTTTGATATGTTCTATCCAACCCAAACAAAGTTACGAAGTCCAAAATTGTGTTCCATAAATGTCCACCTATAGCTGTTCGTTGCCTGGACTGGAAGGTGTTAAGTTGAGCTCCACGATATGGGCGAGGCTGGTGAGTTGCTATGACAGGGAGGAGGGAAAAGGAGAGGGATGAGCCGTGTGTGGAATGTCTGATGGTCCTCATAAGTGGTGTTTAATACCGTAGGATTGTCATCAGACAGTTCTAATTGAGGATGGAGGTTGGTATAGGAAAGGGATGATTAGGAAGGACTCCAAAAGGATAAAAAAGGAGGCTGCAGCTTACTTTGAAAAGGTTCAAAGGAAATGGTATTAGTTGGCCCCTTTCTAAAGGGAGGAGACTGTCCCATCCATTCCTCCAACATCAAATACATTCATTTGGCGACTTCCAAACAAAGCTAACAAAATGATTTGCTAATGCAAACTCTTATTAATTATTAATATAAAAGTGCGTGAATACTAGGAAGCCCCTTATCAACCAAGCGTACAATAGCGAAGCAAATACCTTTTATTAGCATTGGTTTCTCTTTGTCGCATTTTGAAAAAATCCAAGAAGGATTTCTAATGTGTACAGTAATGGTTTTGATGTTCTTTGAATGCGGTGAAGATATTAATAAACAAAACCATTTCGGATTACTTGGAGGAAGCTTGAGAGAAACAATAACCAGAAAACTCCATAAGATTGAAAGCATATTTATGAAATTCGAGTTTAAATAATCTCTCTGGCAAAGCTGGGGATTGAAAAAATATCAATTACCCAAATTTACTTTATACGACACATTATTATTGAGAAGAGAGTTTCACGTCTGGAGATCTCGAACAGGAAGACCATCCCTTGATGGCCGAAGTTCTAAGATCGACATTGAGGATACTGCAAACAATCCACGTATTACTGCCCGTTTACAGCTACAGAAATAACGTTTTCTAAATTACCAGTGTTTGAAAATATTAAAAACGGTGTGGACGCCTGAATGTTCGATGTTTGGGTTCCCAATGAGCTAAACGAAAAAAAAAAATAAGGAAAAAATTTCCTTTTGTGATGACTTACTTAAAAGAAATACGGAGGGTCCTAATATGAAACGAATAGTGAGAGAGGACGAGAACCCTATTCGGGAAAAATCATTGGGATTGCCTGGAACAGCCCCACCAGCAATGCCAACGCTCGGAATTTTGCTTTATTCCATTTACTTGTAATGACGGCGGTAAAATTAGAGTTTTGTGTAATTGGGCGTTACATAAACTGAGAGAAACCACTGCTGGCTGTCAAATACAGGAGGCCTCGACGAAGTTCGGAGGCGGACTTGCTTCGGTATCGTTTTTAATTGACCCTTTTATGTAAACAACTAGAATGTTCTTGTAACGTATATTCGAAGCACGAAAAAATGTATTTATGTGAAAAGAAAAATCGATTTAATCCATTTCTAACAAATTCTTTATGAAGATTAGATAGTTAGCCGTCGAGGTGGTAAGCAAACAGGGAATAGTTGGGATTCGGCTAAAAAAAATCTCAATACGATTTTTGTAAAAAATCTATATTCATGACGTTTCGGCTACTCTTTGGTAGCCTTCGTCAGCAATGAAAGTGCCGGGAGGCAAAGGAAGACCAAAAGTTAACACATAAGTAACCATAGTGAAATTATATAAAATTGACTGTAATAAGTATATGACAGTGAAGGCATATATGCTTTCATTATGGTTCATTATTTTTTTAGTCTCTTCCAGACTGGGAAAAATCATTAATTTTTGTTTTCAATCATATTTACCACATTGGGGTTTCTTGGGGTGCTGATTTTAAATGTGCTATTATTGTTGCTGCAAAAAAATATCTAATACTAGTTTACTTGAAAAAATAAGCATATTTATTTGACGAAATATAAATTATTTAATTGGCATTTTAATAATTGGCATTAAATGATGTAATATCTTGGTTAATAGTAATTATAAAGCGTGTTTTTCTGCAGTATCTAGTAATTAATATACTATTGTAGATCTCCTGAAGATGGACGAATAGTCCGAAACGTTGTAATGGTAAAATAAAAGTAAGTTGTGGAGCATTGAAGGGTTATTCCTCACCTTGGTTGGTATGATTGAGCATATAAAAATAAAGCACTTTCAACTTATTTTATTTTGATTCTCGGCTCCTAAGGCGCATTGGAGGGAACGCTCGGACACATGTCGACTATTTTTCGATGTAGAATCACCAGGAAAAAATGAACCTGATCGGTGACCCCACCCTTGTTAGTAAAAATACCTGAAAAGTGCTACCAAAATTGGCAGCGCAAGTAAGACCTACAGCATTTAGTTTTAAGTTAACTATTTGGATTATCGATAATTACAAGCAAATTATTTACAAATTAGGCCTCGTATTAATGCTCTTAGAAGGCCGCATTTATTTGTAAAAATTAACAATCCAACCCTTTTAGAACTAGAATATCACAAAATTATTATTTTTTTTTTTTCTAAAAAAAAAAAAAGAAAAGAAAAATACCAATCATACTTGAACCTCGATTTCCGCAGGATATGAAATATTAATAATTACGGAATGAGTGAAATAAATGTTTATTTTCGCCTGCAGTTTTTTTATCTTTAAAAATTATCCCACGTACCTATATCATCTAATCCCTGATTGTAACCCTGATTTAAGTAAAATGTTTAAGGTTTGTCGTTAACGTGTGACCACCGAATTCAACTTCAAACTTCATTCCCTGATATTACTAGCCTAGACAATGGTTTGAAAATCAATCCGAAAATGTCTACATACAAGGGTTTTCTAAATTCGTTTTTACTGGTAGCTAGAGACCAAGAAATTTACTCTGTTAAAAAGAATTATTTCGTGTGCCTTCTTCAACTCGTCATTCCTTTTGATACAGGATTCCAGGAAGAAAGAAGCAGCCGAATTTCCTTACATAGGCGTATATAAGGGGGGGGGGCTGAGGCGGCTGCAGCCCCCCGAAATTTTGATTTGATCGGTAAAAATGTTATATAACCCTTAAAAATAAATTAAATAAGATCATTTTGTTCATAAAAAATATTCTATTTTGGGTGTAATTGCGTTTTAGTTGGCTAAAACTCTTCCAAGATCTAAATAGTTAGTATTCCATACACCGGAAATAGTCTCGGCCCCCCCCCCCCCCGAAATTTTCCCAGCCCCCTCCGAAATTATTTCCTATATACGCCCATGTGTCCTTAGGAAGATCGTTATTGGAATTTAGATGTCTGACATCACCAAACATTCTTCCTAGGATTAGCATTATCTCATAAACGTGACATTAGGGTAGTCGCATAGTGAAGAGGTAGAGGTAGGGGTAGAGGGAAGAGGAAGAGGTAGAGGTACCTCTATGTAACACAAATACATTGTCTGTAATGGGGGCTCGCATAGTGAAGAGGTAGAGGTGAACCGCGCGGGCCTCCTGGAGGTCCCGCCCGCCCGCTTTTGAAGACAAAATTGTTTGTCTTTTCGAGCGGTCTAAAGCGCGGTCCATGACGTTGCTTCTCCGTGATAGGTCCTTTCAAGTCCTTTACTATCCCATTCCACCCTCTGCTGCACTTGTGGCCGTTTGTGTAGTATTTTCACTCTAGAAAATTTGAGATTAGTGTTTTGGAATTGTGAATAACTATTAACGGTAGTGAAATTAAAGAAGATTTAATTATGGCGGTGCATTAATTATCCACCATTTACGCGCGTTCGACATGTTATCACTATCTTCACTACTGTCACTTAATATTATAAAAAAATAAACTATCCTAACAACCTCTCTTCTATTCTATTGTGTCTCTAGGGTATTCTTCTCTGCCGCATGTGCCCTCGGTTCATGAATAAAGTAGGGAAAATAGGGATTCTATCTCTCGACTTAAAAATAAAATTCACAGAATAATTTAGATGATGTTTTCATTAGTAAAACTAGAAAGTAATCAGTCGATTGACTTGAAGCATTCAAAAAAGAGGATTCTTACCTAGTAGCAGACAAATCTGAATGGTAGCTGACAACTTTGGGCAACAGCGTTCTCCAATAATAGGCAATGATTAAAAATATATTTTTTTTTTTTTTTTAATATTGGTTGGGAAAGCATGCCCTAGGGTGAAAACATAGTGGAGCGGCGAGGGTCTAGAGTAGCTGAGAGGGTTTTGATCCCCGATGGTAGCGGCACTTCACATGCACATTGTGGAGTGGCGAGGGTAGAGGGTAGCTGAGAGGGTTCACACTACAGTCTGCAGTATGTCATCGGTCAGTGATGACGATTTGTTATACGAGATTCGTTCACAGACAATGATTACTGTTTTAAGCGGTATTAGAATATGTTTCACAGTTGTAGATATCCGGATCGCTTTTCCAATAAACTGGGATGGATTAAAGTAATTTTGAATGCATATTGGACCTAATCACTCCTCATATAGAGGTGAAATTTACTAATTTTGTAAAACAGCCGATTGAATGTAACGAGAAGGTACTTATCAAACCGATTATGGTGTTCCCAAACACTGGTATCCCAAACAGGACAGCATTCACGAACTGTCAATATAAAACTTTTAGTGTCTATGGCTGTACTTGACGTTTTCTCGGTTAAACCCGCTCTGATCGCCTGAATCCTCTTGGTAAAGAAATCGGGTATGAATTCCCGAGCGAAGAGGGTACCAGCGTTGTTACCTGATCCACTATGTTTTGGCAACTGTAAATACATGCATTATTTTCAACCCTCTCGGCTACCCTCTACCCTCTCCGCTACACGTATGTTTTCACCCTTAGTCGTTACAGCCTCAATGGTATATTTATTTTATTCACTACATTTAAACTTAAAATCAAGTTTAGTTTATCACATCATCATGATTTTCTAACTGTCTTCTCATTCGTAAAGGTGGTAATTCCCCATGATAATTGTGTCCTTCAGGATTAACTCCGTAATGGTGTCGCGAGCTCCAAAAATAAGTCTTATTACTTCCAACTTTTGAACTTCATATTTTTCTTCAAAATATAGTGTCTTAAGGAACAAAAATCGGTCTATTTCTGTATTTTTATAATATTTGGTTAATTTCATTAATGGAATAGTCAGATTAAAATTAAGGGCAGCTACTGAAATTGAAAGGAGCCTGTATATAATAATGTTGTTTTTTTTCAAAGAAAATTTACACTGATGCGACATTGGTTTTTACAAATTTATTCAATGGAAAATATGAACCTTTTATTACTATAATATATACAAAACTTGAAAATGATCATTTCTAACCTCGAAAAACTGATTTTTAAATAAAAAGCGCAGGGAAGAATTTCTTATTTCACATCATTTTTATCTCAGCAACATTCCCTGTTCAATAAATAAGTAAAAATGTAAATTAATAAAATCACATTTTCATTTAAGATTTAAACGTATCATGCTCATGTTGAAATTTGCCTGTCTACATTTCTGCTAGACATTATTTTTTAAATTAAAAAAACCTAAGCTTTTTTTTAATAAAAATAAGTTATTATAATTAAATTAAAAAATATAATTATGATTAGGAGTTTCTTCAAAGAAACCTCTCCGGCTGCGGTCGTGTTGAAGGAATTTGAAAGAGATGCTACTCAAAGAGTTAATCCCTGTCTTCTTCACGGAAGATTAAGCAAACCTCCAAGAAACTTATCCACTTTGTTTGAAAGTTTTTTTAAAAGAAAATTGCAAACTGAGAAGTTTAGCCTTTCTTCAAAAACCTAGTTATAAAATTCATTAAGTAAGTTGGGTGTGGTGTAAAAATGCGATCCCTTCTATTGGGGCTCACTCTTAAAGAGAAGAATCATCAGCTGCCTATTTGTAAGAAATTTATATATAGAAGTTAAGCACACTACGCATTAGAATATGTTTTTTAAAAACACTATCAAGTATGGGGATAGGTGGTTAGAGAACGAGATGTAAACATCGACTGACTTTATTTAATCCTGCTGAGCCTTATATAAGCTTAGCTTGTTTGTTTACATTACGTGAGTCTTCCTTTCCATAACAGCCCCCCTCGAGTTTCTGGGTATCTCCACAGAAACTAATAATACTACAATAGAGGAAGCTCAGCACACACACACAAAAAAAAAAAAATTACAAGAATATACAATTACAAAATTATACATCCTATGACAATAGTATACTAGAAAATAAAACAATTAAAGAAAAAGGTCTCTTAACTACAAAATGAAAAGAATTAAGAAATAAATGAAAACCCCTGGTACAGATATTCTCCTACCCTATAAAACTAAAATAAGAACATCCTCTACTGAACCCAGAATCGATTATCTAATTTAGAACAGCACACAGTTGGCGCACTGTACAGAACTAACCTATATCACTAGGACCACCAGTAGGCTGCACCGCAGGAATTTTCAGCTGGTCGATATGTACGTTCCTCTGACGGTAGGGAGGCGACTGCGCCTTAAGTGTAACGATATTATGCTCTTTGAGGGCAACGATCTTATAAGGTCCGTCATACCTGACATCTTGTTTAGGCCTATTAGATGGTATTCTTCGATATACGATGTCTCCCAGACGTAGAGGCCTGGCTGGTATGGTGATTTGTCTGTTGAGTCTGGTCGTTCGCTCCTGCTTTTCCCGGATGATGCGGTTCGCTGCCTTCTGTGCGGTACTTCGTTGGTTGGCTTGTGGTTGGAGAACAGTCCCGGCGACTCCGGGTTCTCCTGCTGTTTCCGGGACGTCTCTGCCTAATTTCCACGTCCCAAACAGAATCTCGAAGGGTGAGAACCCCGTGGCGCTGTGAATGGAATGATTGTAGGCAGTAACTGCAATTGCCATTGCTTCTTCCACCGGCAACGTTCGTTCCGCCTGTATTAGCCGTAGGTGTTCAATGAGAGAGTTGTGAACTCTTTCAACGCCGCCATGGCTTTCCGGATGTCCTGCTGTGGTAACATGGAGGGTAGCTCCCCACTTGCGGAGGAGTTGCCTGATTGTGTCATTGCGAAACTCACGACCACCATCAGTAACTAGGAGTTCTGGTGTACCGTAGCACTGGCTCCACAGGCACAGGGCACGCCGTACTTCATCTGCGCTTTTCGTCACTACAGGGACGGCCATTACCAGCTTACTAAATATGTCAAGGATATTCCATGTGAAGGTATCCGCTTGAAGAACAAGTAGTGGTCCCCTCGGTGTTAACGTTTCTTCTTTTTGTGTCTGGGGGGCCGGCGGTCGTACTTGACTTTATTACACACTTCACACGCGGCGATGACGTCACGCACTGTTCGGTCCATCCGTTTCCTGTAGTATTTCTGACGTAGCGCAAGGAGCATTTCACTGACCCCTCGGTCATTGGTTTTGCCTTGATGTTGAGCAAGTTTAATGTCTTTCTGCATCTGCGGGTCGTTTACGAACTCTCCTATCCTGAGGCACATGATAAAGGAACGATCGATTCCGATGCGCCCTTGCTCTTTTAATCGTGCAAAGCGATCCCAGAGCGTTTGGTTCTTCACAAACACATATGTTGTAATTCCTTGAACGGACGCGTCCTCCAACAGTCTGCAGATCGTGTCATCCTGGATGTCAGTGGTGCTTGAGATTGTACATTTTAGGCTGGATCGCGTTCGCTTCCCGTAATCAATTTGTGGTAATCCTGAGGCACCTGTCTTCTAGATGATGCATCGCTTTTTCGCGACTGCGATGTCATCGACTTCAGGGATCGTCAAGTCGCCTTCGTTCGCGGAGACTGTCTCTTCTCCGGCGCTGTGTTCACTGGTCTCCACATCTGCCGGGTTCAATTCGCTGAAAAACCGCCGAAGTTACTGCTCTGCTCCTGCATCCTCCGTCCTCGTGACATTAACCCGTTCAAGTCTTGATAGCCAGTCAACCATGACGTTCTCTTTCCCAGGTATGTACCTCACTGTAAAGTTGTCACTGTGCCAGCCTCTCTTTCCAGCGTACGATCCTAGCTGAGTTCTCTTTGAGATTGGCAACCCACTGGAGAGGTTTGTGGTCGGTGTGGACTACAAAGCCCCGTCCAATAAGATATGGCCTGAAATGATCCGTGGCCCATTGCCAGCAACTCTCTTTCCAGCGCACTGTACCTTTTTTCCGTTTCAGTTAGACGCCGGCTAGCGAAAGCTATCGGCTGTTCCCCTTTTTGAGATCTTTGCGCCAATACCGCTCCAATGCGTGGTCGCTTGCGTCTGTTGTTAGTATGAAAGGTTTGCGGAAGTCCGGAAACGCCAAGACCGGCACCGTCTTCAGTGTCACAATGCAGGCTTCCAAGTTCTCTTTCATAGTCGGGGTAACAACGAATCTGCGACCTTTTTTGAGGAGGTCGTTAACTTCTGCGACCTTCTTGGCCATACTCGGTACGAACTGCCTGTAATAGTTAAGGGCCCCGAGTAGTCTTCGGACTTCTTTGGCGGTTGTCGGGGTTTTTATTCCTGTAAGAGTTTCTACCTTCGCTGGGTCAGGTTGGATTCCGCTGATTGAAATTACATGGCCTAAGAAGGACACTTTGGGTAGCCCTAACTTTGTCTTCTCTGGTGAAAGCTTTAAGCCAAAGCGCCTTAGCCTGTCAAACACTAGTTGCAGATGATCTCGATGGTCCTCGACGGACTTACTGAACACGAGGATATCGTCCATATATCCCTGGCACCACCCTGGGCTGAGTTCACGGAGAAATTCATCCATTAGGCGTTGAAATGTCGCCGGCGCATTTTTCAAGCCGAACGGCATGCGTTTAAAGTGGTAATGGCCTCGCTCGAACGAGAAGGCGGTCTTGTCTTCGTCCTTTGGGTGCATGCGAATTTGGAGGTATCCAGATTTTAGATCTAGCGTGCTGAAAACAGTCACGCCGCTGAGCCTTTCCAGAATATCTTCTAATCTTGGAAGCGGGTACCGTTCATCTTGGGTGACTTTATTTAATTTACGGTAGTCTACCACTACTCTATACTTCCCGGGGGATCCCGCCTTAGGCACTGCCCACAGAGGCCTATTAAAGGCTGACTTGCTCGGAACTATAATCCCCTGATCCAGCATCGTCTGGATTTCTTCCTGGATGGCGGCTTTGAAGGCCTGAGGATATCTCCTTTCCTTTACGTAAACTGTGCGGTCCGTGCTAAGGATTATTTCGTGGCGGGTCTTTCCAGTTGCCCCTAAGGGCTCCCCTTTATTGTAAAAAAACATCTGCAAAAGCTTTTTTGAGGTCACTCCACTTTGCCTCCTCAGACTCAATGGCACCAACTTGCAATTTATTCCGCCGGCCTGTTCCTGTGACGTGCCGCCGTGAACCAACTCGCACTCTCACTCTCTCGTTCGACGCTCTTATCCTTCCGTCAAGTAGCTGTAATGCATCACACCCCAGTATGCCTTGGTACTCGGTAGGCATAAGCGGGACTACGTGAACAGTCAAGTTACGACCATTTCCACCCCACACCTCGAGGGGATCTCGATTTCGCCCTCCACAGCGCAGTCTCCTCCGAGTGCTACGAGGTTACACTCGCACTTTCTAATAAGCTGCTTCCCCCAGGTATGCACACTCCTGTGAAGTGCTTCGGCGGCGATCAGCGTGCAGGTGCTCCCTGTATCCACCAGCCACCTCACATTCGCCGTCTCTATAATCGGCAACCCTCCGCACTCTGGTATGATCGTCTCTCGGTTGCCGCGCTGCTCACACGTTTCTCATTTGTTGCGTTTCTTCACCTGGCATGCACGCAGCACTGCTGCGTACGACGTAATACGCCTCGCTGGTTTCTTCGTCTCCTCTTCCACTTCGGACTCGCTGGTGCCATCGGAGTCCCTCGTTGACTCCTCGTCCCGAACACTTGTGCGTCTTCTATTTACCCGGTGAAAATTTACCTCCATTGGCTCGCCCTGGTCCGGAGGTGTTTTCTTGAGATACGGACATCTCCTCGCGACGCGTCCTGTGCTGTCGCATTCAAAACATCTTATGCGTGGGCATCGCGCTGCTATGTGCCCCTTTTTTCCGCATTCATAGCACGTTTTGTCTGCGATTGCTTCTCTACGCCGCGGGGGGTCTCGCCTTGCAGCTGCTTGCCGCCGGTTTCATCTCGTAAACCTCCTCTCGTACGTCTCCAGCTGTTCACCTCGTCTTGAGTCTTCGGGTTGTCTTCACTGCCTGGGTTTCCGCACTCTGCTCCACCAGTCATCAGCCGTCATTACCGCGTGAGCCTCCGCGTCTTTTTCACCTTCTTCGACTAGGGCTCGGGCTGCATCTACGAACTGCATGTCGGGGCCTAACACTTGCCCTGTCTGTTTGCCCAAATGTACCTTTATGATCCTCTCCATTGCCAGGCGCATTACTGGTTTCTCGTCCTCGCATTCTTGCTCGCTAAGTTTGTCGATAATCTTATCGTGCCATCTGAGCAGCCGTCCAGCGAAATCGGCCTTTGATTGATGGTTCCCTCGAGTTTCTTGAAGCATTCGTATGATGTCTTCGACCGCCCATCGGCCGCCCGCGAAGTCTCGCTTCAGTCTTGTTTTCAATGTAGGCCAATCCGTTCCAGTATCGCACTGTATCTGGTTGAGAATAGAACGCTTTACTCTGCCGACAAGCGCTGCCTTTAGGGTAGCTACGTGGCTAGGATCAAGCCATCCTGCCTTGTGTTTATTCTTGATCGTATCAATTAGCCGATCCCCGTCTTTTAAAAAATGGGCGAGTTCTCCTACATCTCCAGTAAAACGCTCTATTTGACTAATGGCCGTCCTTGTGTCCTGAGCATTCGCTGCTTTAATTTTTATCCACTCAATTGTGAGGTACGCGGTTGCTGCGTCCATCACTGGCGCTGGTGCTGTCTCGTCTGTCATTCTATTCGCATTCAATCGATCCTGTGTCGTCAATCGCACCCTTCGCGTCGTCATAGACTGAACGCGTCACTGCACGCAAGTTCCCGGGTTTCGGCACCAGTTAGGCACCCTACGTACTAGAATATGTTTTTAAAAAACACTATCAACTATGGGGGTCTCCCATGGTCTAATGGCTAGAGCCTTGGATTCATAAGCGGGAGATGGTGGGTTCGATTCCCAACCTCCGGCAGGAATTTTATCATCCCACGGCTCGCTGGTAAAATTCCTCGCTGCACCCTGGATGTCGGCGCTAATGACCTAGATGTAGATGCTCCGTAAAAAAAAAAAAAAAAAAAAAAAAAAAAAACTATCAACTATGGGGATAGGTTGCTAGAGAACGAGATGTAAACATCGACTGACTTTATTTAATCCTGCTGAGCCTTATATAGGCTCAGCTTGTTTGTTTACATTACTTGAGTCTTCTTCTCCCTAACACACACACACACACACATATATATATATATATATATATATATAAACAAAATAAAAAACTATATTTACGTTGTTTCCATGCAGGCATGTAGATTGTAGCGGATTCTACCCTCCTTGTTAGTACCTGAAGTACACATATACAATTTAATATATGTGTGTAAACATTAAGTGGGTGTGTTGAAACATTGCTTCAGACTTCTTTTTCAATGTATGGTGGCAAATATAATGAAAGTTATTGTACCTTTCAAAACAAAATGGGGCAGAAGAATTTATTTTAGCTTTTCCTAAACTCACAAAAGTTCTGTGACACAAACACGCACACACATGTACTTATAAAACATTGAATGCCAAATGCCAAGAAAAAAAAATTTCGTGACCTAATCAATATGATATTCCTTCTCAATAATAGAGGGAAGGAATATCATGTTTTTAATGAATGCCAATATATTATATTGACACCTAAAATAAAAATTTCATATCAGTCATTTCTTGTTAAGAATCCCAATCCTCCACTTTCAATTGGGACATGCTTATAATGTAGCAATACATTATTAGTATGATATTGTCTTTCTGTATACACGAATATTTCGAGGTGAATGTGAGAGATCGATTGAAGATGAAGTAAAGTAGATGCAAGCGAATGTTTGCTACTTTAGCCCTGAAAATAATTAAAAAAATATTTAAAAATTTTCTGCGGTATTCCGGAAGACTATATATATATATATATATATATATATATATATATATATATATGTCCCGTTCGTTAAAAAAAATGTAGGATGAAGAAACCAGGATATAAAATATTCCGCATGAAAAAATCTGCGAGATTTTCCTACGTTTTCCGAGTAGGATAGCATTGCTACAGGAAGATATGAAAAAGGAGTGGAAATGTATTGTCGATATGGAGAATTAGTGATACTGTTTTGTATTCCACCGACATCCTTCAGCTATATCTACCAACCAGCTTCTCAGCAAAATCCATACTCATTCCTCCGTTTCTCTGACTTCTCTTTCTGTAGGAGTGTAATGCTATTGTTGACACTCCTTCACAATAGGCTGAGGGAAAACCTTTTTCTAGGTATCGTATCCCAAGATTTAGCCTGTATTTCCGGCTTCGGCCATACATATTTTTATTTTAAATAATCATTCACGCCTCAAATATACAAAGGTCATTAAAACACACATATGTGAGCAAAGGGCAAAATATATAAATGCGTATGTAAATGTTTTATGGGTATGTGTTTTTTGCCTAAGAATTGATCTAAATATGGCTTTCTAAATTCCAAAGATGTTCATTGATCGATGTTTCTATTATTCGTGTGAACGAGGCAGGCTTATAGGTTCATAGTGCGTCATATTAAATGGTATTAAAAATCAAACCAAATTTAAATATATTGAATATTAAGATAGTCATTAGGATATCCATTTCGATATTTATGGCCTGCTTTTTCAATGTATGGTGTCAAGTATAATGAAAGTTATTGTACCTTTGAAAACAAAATGTGGCAGAAGAGTTTATTTTAGCTTTTCCTAAACTCACAAAAGTTATGTGACACAAACACGCACACACATGTAATTATAAAATATGATATTCCTTCTCAATAGTAGGGGGAAGGAATATCATGTTTTTAATGAATGTCAATATATTATTTTGACACCTAAAATTAAAATTTCATATCAGTAATTTCTTGTTAAGAATCCCAATCCCCCACTTTCAATTGGGACATGCTTATAATGTAGCAATACATTATTAGTATGATATTGTCTTTATGTATACACGAATATTTCGAGGTGAATGTGAGAGATCGATTGAAGATGAAGTAAAGTAGATGCAAGCGAATGTTTGCTACTTTAGCTCTAAAAAGAATTAAAATGGTATTAAAAGTCAAACCAAATTTAGATATATTGAATATTAAAATAGTCATTAGGATATCCATTTCGATATTTATATTCCGATTCCAATGTTTCTTTTGTAGGACCTCCAAACTCGATCTTGCATTGAAGTAGACAAAAATTAATTATCCATTTTTTAAATAAAAACGAAATATGAGATAAACTTAAAGGGTGTTCTTATTCCGTTCAGCTCTGTCAAGTTTGCGGGTATTTTATCCCTTCGCCTCGTCCTGATATTGCTGCTCTACTTGTTCTCCGTCAAGTTTTCTCAACCATGGCAATAAAAGTGGAAAGATAAACAGTGCTTGGTTTACTTTACCCGGTTTTATAAGCTTACACGGCTCCAGAGGGAGCTACGGATTGCCTTTCAATGTAGGCAATATCAGCCCTTAATTTAAATCTAATTACAACTTTATCTACATTTTATCGGCACGTCTTAGGCCTAATTTTAGAGAATATTTATCATTTATAATGATATTAAAATATGCAAAGGTATTCCATTTTCTGTAAATGAATCAAATCCTAAGCCCACGAAGAAAAAACATAGACGATCATAAATCATCTTATAGACGAGTCTATTATAAATCGTACGTAAGCAATTGATTGATAATTGTAACTAATTTAAACTAGATCTCGCCTAAGTTATGGATCAGTAATTAAATAAATAAAGAAAATTAGAGCTTATCATCTTAGTTATGGAGCTCTGAAATAAATAAATAAATAATCTAGATTAATTGCAACCGACATTTTAATCGGATTAATTATTGTTAATTAACTGTTTTATAATACAATTAACAACTACTTGTTATAAGGTCAAAATATTTACTCGACGAAATATTTGTTTGTAAAAACGTTACGCAATGTTTAACGGAAATGCCTGCCCAAAGCTCACTTGGAAAACAAAGCTCGCTAGGAAAACAAACTCAGAGAGAGACATCAACAAATGACACAAGAAGAAAGGAAGTGGTGTTAACTCGTATGAGAATTGACCATACAAACCTCACCCATTTCTTCCTTATGTCAAAGGAACCTCCACCAATTTGCAATTTGCTGCTCACTGTTAAACATATTCTGACGAATTGCCGTGCTTCCGAGCAACTAAAAGAGTAACACCAACTGCCTGACTCCTTAGATGAAATTCTAGGCGATCATACCGACCAAGTGGAGCGGCTTTTTAACATTTTAAACGCCTCCAAGTTATTAGATAAAATTTAATTCAACCTTACATGAAAATTCAATAGAACAATATTCAGTTACAACTTGAATTAAAAATACCATTGTAAGCATGGCTAAATAATACTGATATTCGTGTGTGTGTGTGTCCACGCGCGTGGGTGTGAGTATTTATGTATGTTAATGACCTTAAAGGGTTGACATACCATTACAATAAAATCAAAATAAAAGTCCGTCACGCAGAAGCTGCATAACTAAGCACTTTCCTCAGAACTTGGGTAGTGTAGACTGCTTTCCAGAACAATTTGCTTAAAATATCCTACATAAATAAAATAAAAACATGAATAGTTCTCTTTTAAATTTGTAATGAGTAACTGATCAGTTATTAATTTGCTTCCAGAGTTATGTTTACACATGGTACCTACTACACTACGTAATAAATACAAAAAACCTCATATTACCGTATTTTGATCTAACGCAGGAACAAGATACAGTCCCTCTAGATACAAAGCGCTCCTTGCGGCGGCTTTGTGAACCTACGTCTGGCGGGCTTTTCTATTGAAATATATTACAAAGCAAACCCCCGCTTTCCGATTGACCGATTCAGCTCATTTCTACAACACTTCTTTCTCATGAGTTACCCACGACGTCTACCGCGTTTCGTTTCAATACAGCAGAAATTACGACCGGTAGGAGTATATTAGGAATTTGGGTCCGGAGTAAACCCCCCCCCCCTCTAATGAACCGATTTAGTTTATTTTTACAACACATATTTACCTGTAGATTACCACTACGAATACCGAGTTTCGTCGAAATATACCAAAAATCACGGCTGGTAGTGGCGAATTGGTATTGTGGGTCCGGAGTAAACCCCCCTCCTAATGAACCGATTTAGTTTATTTTTACAACACATATTTACCTGTGGATTACCACTACGAATACCGAGTTTCGTTGAAATATAACAAATATTACGGCTGAAATGGTCAAATTAGTGTTTTGGGTTCGGGATAAACCCCCCCTTCCGGTGGACCGACTTTGGTGGTTAACGAACTCGTTCAATCATTTGCTAATTGAATGCTATATACCAAGTTTCGTGATGAAAAAACAAAAACTCTGGCCGCTATCGTGTTAACAGACACACACACATATATATATATATATATATATATATATATATATATATATATATATATATATATAAATTTTAACGGGGGTCATTTTCGGTGTCTACTAGGTAGGATCGATAAAGATTAGAAGAAATTTTCCAAAAATTCCGTCATGAGTCCAACCTCAATAGCTACTTTCCTTCGGAGGAATGTGCTAAAAAAAAAAAGCTCACTTCCGGTCAATCCCTATATCCCTATATTGCATTATATGTTGCCTGGGCCAGTTCTTGTTCCTTCCTCTCACTTTCTTCCAGTATACTGCTGCTAACAACTCCTGTTGTGACTTCCTGTGCCGTCCTGTGAGCAGGAATTGAACCAGAAGTGTGAAGAAAGAGTTAACTAGTAATCTTTTTCTTTACATTTTTTACCAGAATACCAGATACCTGAAAGTTAATTGTAGAAACTAGAAATTGATTAATCGTAATTGTAAAGTTTCGCAAATACAATTAATGGATCGTTAATCGCGAAAATCTGCAATTAAAATTTAATTTTAATCTTAATTAATCTTATATTGCCATTAAATTGTTTGTAGGCACACATCAATCGTCTTTGCAATTCATTTTTGCCCAATTCAGGTATATATTAATGAAGTATATTGAACAACACTTGAAACCTGGACAAAATATGGCCGACCGGAGCTTGTTGATGTTGAGCAAACGTCTTAAGTCCATTGTATGTTCTATGGCAACCCCACCCCATATTCATAATTAATTATTCCTATCTCGATGCATACACACACTCACCACAGTGTTGGTTCTAAATCTGCCACCTACCTAAAATATTTATTTGTGAAAATGTGATGCTAACATTTTCCATAGGTTTTTCGGAGGTTAATCCTTGATAGATATCTATGTCAAGTTAGTTACCTATTTTAGAAAGGGTAATCGCAGTAAGAGATACCAATACAAAGTCCATGATACATATATGAGGCTTAGATCGTATTGGGACCAATGTATTACATTATATATAGTATATTAAAGTATGAAACCGGAGCAAGATATAGGCTCATTCATAAACTTAATAAATATTACGTTTGTTGACAAGTTTTGGCTGTTATTAGACAGTTTTTTTTCTATTCAAATGTTGTATTTTTGTATAAGTGTTTTTAGATTGATAGTTTGTGTCCTCCTGGCTGACAGGTGTATCATGACAATTTGGCGATCTTGTATAGGCATGGATATGTCTTATGGCTGGAGGCCGCCAGAAATTTCGTTAATCTGACACCAAAAATGTTATTCATTATTATAGGACGGATATAGGAATACACGACACACCTTTAGAAGTGCGGTGCTATTCAGAATGGAACAATCAGAAAATAAGTAAAATCAAAATTTAACTTTGAAACCAGCAGAGGGGGAATTTGAAATGTCAAAGGGAACTTAAGGAGATGACGTATTGAAACGAAGAAACAATCATGATAACAACATTCTTAAAGCCATTCAAGAATCAGCTTATAATAACAATGAGCGTGTATTTTATTGTGATCCTACCTCTGTGTGGCTATGAAGTAATGTTTTGATTAAAATTATTCTCTGATAAATCCTGAAAATTAAATTTTAGGTGGAGTTGGATGGGATAAGATTCTTATATTGGTTTGCAGCTCATCGCATCACTAAACTTAAGTGAGTTTTTCCTTCCAAGTTACTCAAATCTTGATAATTTCAGTTTTATTCAATATTTTGGTTTAATGAGTATCCTGTTTTAAATCGAAGTTTTCGAA
Source organism: Gonocerus acuteangulatus (assembly GCA_946811695.1). Lineage (NCBI taxonomy): Eukaryota > Metazoa > Arthropoda > Insecta > Hemiptera > Coreidae > Gonocerus > Gonocerus acuteangulatus. Next base: position 81,720,053 of record OX328123.1, read on the forward strand.
GGCCTACTATTAACTAAGCCTGAGTAAATTTCGTTGGATTTTTTCAATATTACAATTGGATTTTTTAAAGTATGGAACGGAAAAATATCATAAACGGTAGGTATGATGTTATGCAATTTACAGACAAACCTTTATTTGATTAATACAGACATGTCTCCGGCCATTTTTTATCGATGCATCTATAGATAAGATTTTTTCCTATTGAAACTAGCACAGCCAATGGTTATGTGTCGTAAAAGGACTTTTTAGGAGGTACACTTCATATATAATTGTACTGGCATCGTTTAGCTCAATATACTGTTAACGTGGCACATTGCCGCATGTTGTGCCAGTTTATGCAACGTCCTCTTTAAAACAAATTAGGAAATAAATATATGTGAATTTAACCATATTTTCAAAAACATATGGTAACGTGAGGACTATTTGATTTAGATTCATTTTATTTATATTCTCCTCTCCATTTTTGCAATCTGCAATAAGTAATTGTTCGATTTGCTATCAGCCTGCATGGTTCAGATAACATTAATCTCAAATCCAGTCATGCTTTAATTAGGATTTATTATTAAAAAATTAAGTATATATTATTATTCCTTAGTTTGAACGTTAAAATTGAATATGACTTATTTGTCAATGATATCTCAACGACTTTCTAAGACATTAAGTTAATTTATCAAACACGATCTAAGTTAATTTATCAAACACGGGATGCGTTATTATGTTTTAAGTTATTTATTCGTAAGTTATTACCTTATTTAGTTAATTAACACTAGATTTAGCAGACCAGTTATTTGGACTGGTCGTGCAATTTCAATTCAAAATTCATACTACACATAAAATTTGCTTTCCTAAATGATGTTATGACTTTCGTAGCTATAAGTAGAGAATACATTTAATGAACTTAATGTTACTTTATATATATATATTAGTAACAAATATATTTTTTGTTATTGACATTTATACTAGTACCAGGTCTGGTAAATCTACTTTCAGCGCGGTTCCTCCCTCCCCCATAGGGAGGGCCCCCGCTTATAAGGTTGATACAATGAAACAATCCGGAAGTACCGACAAGAAAATTTCGCGTTTCAGAACCCCTAGAGACCGAAAATAACGGTGGTTCAAATTTGTATATATATATATATATATATATATATATATATATATATATATATATATATATATTTGTCTGTTCGCTCATTTCTGGCTTCCCTGATGGTCCGATTTGAATGAAATTTGGTACAAAAATCTGTCGTCCAATTTGAAAGGTCAAGTTCCTTAACCAGCAAAATCCGCCCACTGGAAGATGGCGTTTGGGGCGAAATTCGCGCAAACAAAATCGTAACGCTTACGTTTTTGAGTTCATAAGCTTGTAAGTACTCTTTTTATAGGCTTCTTGGGCTAGGAAAACGAATGGAACCATTTTCAAGGCGATAGCTTTAACCGTTTTCGAGAAAACTGAAAAAATAATTTTTGAATGCCGTTTTTGGTTTGGGTACATAGAATCATGGGATTCAGTTGAAACATTTACTGCGTGTTCTACTTTCATTAAAACTAATATGTTGAAATTTTGGTTGCGTTTGGAGTTAAGGAAGGGTTAGAATAAAATATTTTATTAACAGACATAAAAAAGTTTTGGTAACTTTGTATACTTTCCTTAATATCTCGAAAAAGGTTGAGAATTTGGGAAACAGAAGAACACCATTAGAAAGCTTACTAAATGCTCTACAAAAAAGGTTCTAATAAAAGTTTTAATTAGGCGATGTCAATCGGAGAAATAAGTGCTTAAAACTTTAAAGTAATTGATTTGAACTGTTCTTTTTGTCTTTGATTTTGATACTTAAAATTATGGGATTCAGTTGAAACATTTTCTACATGTTTGAATTTCATCAACACTAATATGTTAAAATTTTGGTTACGTTTGGAGCTAAGGAAGGGTTAGAATAAAATATTTTATTAACAGACATGAAATGTTTTGGGAACTTCGTATACATTCCCTAATATCTCGAAGACGGTTAGGAATATTGGTAAACGGAGGGTATGCGAAAGCTTACTAAATGTTCTACAAAAAAGATTCTGAAACAATTTTTGATTAGGCTATGTCAATCGGAGAAATAAGTGCTTAAACTTTGAAGTAATTGATTTCGTTTATTCGAACGGTTCTTTTTGTTTGTTTTTATTCCTTGTTATTTTTTAATTGCTTAAAGTTGGATAATGTATTTGACAATAAAACAGATTACTTAAAATAAGAAAAACAATTCATTGTTAAAAAAATATCAGGCTGTACCGTATGAAATGTCAGTTTTGGATTTGTCGATTTCCTTCAAATGTCTTGAAACTGTCGAGGCTCCTACTCCGAGTTCTTTGGCATATTCCCTAGTGTTTTTAATTGCTTATAGTAGTCAATAAAACAGGATACGTATAATTAGAATCAATATTTTGTTTGTTAGAATTCGAAGATGCCGTATGAATATCTAAATTACAGTACTGGTGTTGATTTCGTTCTTTAGAATTATTCTTGGTATTCCCTATTTTCATCTGTTACCCATAGTTTTTTATTGTTAGTAGGTTTTTCTTATTGATTATAGAATATAAATCTATTTGGCTATAAAACAGGATACGTAAAATTAGTGACAATATTTCGGAGATTTCTGAGCGAAATACTTTTAAGATTTTCTACCACGAACGGCTTTTTTCCTCTATTTTTATCCACTAGATAGGCTTTATTTTGCATATTATTCTATATAAGTTTTATTCAACAGGGGATTCTGATGAAATGTCGTGTTTTGCTGTGGATTTTAAATACGATGTATCTAAGATTGGATAACATTAGCGAGTCTACATAGTTAAAACCGACGACGGAGGATTACTTCTTGCTATGATTTACCGATTCATCAATTAGCAATCAATAGTTTTCAACAAAGGTTATATACTAAATATTGCTAAAAAGTATTTAATTAGAAAAAAAAAACAATATTCCACAAGACTTGTTTTTGGTCCATTTGTGTCTACTCCATAGACTTAATTAGGTATATTATTCTATTGTAGTTGGGCAACTAAACTTTGTTTTATTTTGTTAAATAAAGTTTTTTTTCTTGACTTGTTATTCGTCAAGACTTTTATTTGTCCTTGTGTATTTACTAGATAGGTTTTATTCGGCATATTATTCTATATAGGCTATATTAGGCAGGGTATTCTACTCAATCTTGTGTACTTCTTCTTGATCCTTCTGTACATGGGCGTATATAAAAACAATTTCGAGGGGGGGCTGAGACCATTTCCAGGGTATGGAATACTAAATATTTAGAGCTTGGAATAGTTTTAGGCAACTAAAACGCTATTACACGTAAAATAAAATATGTTTTATGAACTAAGTGATCTTATTTAATTTATTTTTAAGGGTTTTACGAGAAGTTTTTATCATCAATTCAAAATTTCGGGAGGGGCTGCAGCCCCCTCAGCCCCCCCCCCTCATATATGCCCATGCTTCTATATCCTCTAGAAAGGCTTTATTAGGCATATTTTGCATTGATTTATAGAGCTTTGCTTTAGAATGAGAGCCAGATTTTGTAATTTCCGCTTCTGTGTAAAAGTTAGCTACTGTCGGTGTCCCTGACGCCTTAATATCACTTTTATTCGAGATGTTCGAGAGGATTTTGACAATTTTCACGAGATATATAAAAAAAAAATAAGTTTATTTCTTTTCTAAGCTTATCAAATGGCACTAGGGACATGAACGCAACCGCGCTAAGATACTGCAGTTCCTGCGAGTCGGACTTTTTTAATAAAAGCTTCATCTCTAATTTAACCTATAATATAAAGAAGTAGACAAGCATAAAATTCTTGACAATTTGAATCTAAAACTTATTTGTAAATGTTTATAGAATTCAGTAAAATGCCTCTTAGTCGTTTAAACCATTATTGACAAGACATAACAATATTGTATTTAAATGTTAGTTTTGCGTGATGAATCGTCATAGTAGCAGCGTCACAGCACAACGATTTTTTTATAAGTTTACAATAATCAGTAGGAATAGCATAGCGAATAGGAGATGAAGGTTGGTGAGGGAAGTGCCTAGCCTGAGAGAACTAGATTTATACAGGTAATTCCAGGCTGTTTCTACCGCTAATCGGATCAGTCTCTGGAAATTTATTGCCTACTGTTTCATTGCTAACTGGATCTCTAACAACCCCCGTCCCCTATCACTCCCACTGTCATCGCTTACTCTACAATCAACAACCACCTATTTTCATTCTATATACCATTATGCACAATGCAGATTTGCCGTTTTCTTATAGTGATCTTCTTTCGCAAGTTTGTGGGGGAGTCCTGGCCGAAAGCTCTGAGTGAATTAAAATGTTCCTTCCTTAATAACTGGCTAATTTTAATTCATTCCTGAGCAATACTTCAGATACAATAAATGTAAAATGTTTCGCTGCTTTAGGCGGGACTCGAACCCACCATCTCCTGCAGGAGAATCCTTGGCGTTAACAACTAGACCACGGGGAGAACCGTTATTATTTCTATGATAAAGAAAATGCATAATTTCTTTCCTGGCCAAAAGAAGGTAATAAACGGTTCTAAAATAAGGTTTAAGTATAAATTATTTATTTATTTAAATTTTAAGGTCCACTAATTAACTCAGATTTTTGGGACGGGTTATCAGCAGGTTACCGTTCCTTTCTAGCCAGGATGAGAGTATTGCCTTTTCTTTAACCCTCCGTCGACCAGGTGGGGTCTAGGCGACCCCTACGCACACTATTTCCCCCCTCCCTTATAGCCACCGTATATCCTCTACCTTCCTGCTCTTTGAGTACCTTCCTAATCAGTAGTGCTCCGAAGATCGGCTGTTCCAAATCGCTCATAAATGATAGTCTACGCTTCAAATTGATTATTTTTAGTTGAAAAGCGGCTTTGAAGTCTGAGTGGGCCCCATGTGGGCTTCCAGGATAAGTTTTTTTTTTTAATTTACATGTATATTATTTTTCCAATTTAATTAGTTTTCATCATGGTAGTATCTGGTATCAAGATAAAACTCAAGTCGTCGAATTTTACAATCTGACGAAAGGATTCCATTTCCCTGTGTTATTGTCTTTCTGGAATGCAATTTCAAATCCCATAACCACAATTTTGGAACCTGACACTCCATATTTGGAGGGTATCTTCATAGACACCTACAAATTATTGAATATTTTTTTAAGGTAGTCATATGGACTATTAGCACGTTACCACCATAAATGTATGTGGGGTCCTGGTGGACCCCACGTGGGCGACGGTGTAACTCTCTCTCACGTGGTCGACGGAGGGTTAATCGAAAGAAAAACCATTATCCCTAGTAGGACTCGGACCTATGACCTTAGGCACGGAGTGCAAATGTCATAACACTCACGGCCTCTGGGTCTCTAACGTAAGAATATAATAACCAAATACTATTGTAATTGTATTAACGCTCCTTTCTGTTATGGCAGATTTTTTGGGAAAAATATGTAGTCATATTATTCAATGTAAAAGCTAGTAGGGTCAGTTTCCTCGAAATAATCATATTCAAATAAGCTTCAAGTGGCACTAGCCCTCAGAAATCGTTTGATGTTTGACCTAATTCATTTTTATTGTTGGTATGTTGCCTTATACTGTTGGTCTTGAGAATAATATGGGAAGATCGTGGCCTGACTCGCTATTCCTCCATCTCCCATGTTATTTCCTTCGAGTAGACAATGGGCGGTTTAGCATTATGGTTATTTGGCTATTATCCTTCATAAATAAACCTAGAAATGATATGACCTTCAGCCAACGAAGATATAAGAATCACACAAAAAGAAAGAACAAGTATACAACGAATATAGAGGTGGAAATATTTTTAAACTATTAAAAATATACAACGAACATTGACGTGGAAATATTTTTAAATTTAGAACGACAATTGTATGGCATTTTTAGTAACATTTCGTCAAGATATAAGTGATTTCGAAGTGGAAAAATAGTAGCTTTTAATATTTTGAATGGCGTTTTAGCACTTTCCTCCGAAGGAAAGTAGCTATTGAGGTTGGACTCATGACGGAATTTTTGAAAAATGTCTTCAAATCTTTATCGATCCTACCTAGTAGACACCGAAAATGACCCCCGTTAAAATTTATATATATCTATATATATATATATATATATGCATATATATATATGTGTCTGTTAACACGATAGCGGCCAGAGTTTTTGTTTTTTCGTCACGAAACTTGGTATATAGCATTCAATTAGCAAACGATTGAACGAGTTCGTTAACCACCAAAGTCGGTCCACCGGAAGGGGGGGTTTACCCCGAACCCAAAACACTAATTTGACTATGTCAGCCGTAATATTTGTTATATTTCAACGAAACTTGGTATTCGTAGTGGTAATATAGAGAGAAAACTGAGATATAAAAATGAACTAAATCGGTTCATTAAAAGGGGGGGTTTACTCCGGACCCACAATACCAATTCGCCACTACCAGCCGTGATTTTTGGTATATTTCAACGGAACTCGGTATTCGTAGTGGTAATCCACAGGTAAATAACTGTTGTAAAAATAAACTAAATCGGTTCATTAGGAGGGGGGGTTTACTCCAGACCCACAATACCAATTCGCCACTACCAGCCGTGATTTTTGGTACATTTCGACGAAACTCGGTATTCGTAGTGGTAATCTACAGGTAAATATGTGTTGTAAAAATAAACTAAATCGGTTCATTAGAAGGGGGGGTTTACTCCTGACCCAAATTATTAATATACTCATACCGGTCGTAATTTCTGCTGTATTGTAACGAAACGTGGTATACGTCGTGGGTAACTCATGAGAAAGAAGTGTTGTAGAAATGAGCTGAATCGGTCAATCGGAAAGCGGGGGTTTAATTTGTAATATATTTCAATAGAAAAGCCCATCAGACGTAGGTTCACAAAGCCGCCGCAAGGAGCGCTTTCTACCACTAGAGTGACTGTATCCTGTTCCTGCGTTAGATCAAAATACGATAATATGAGGTTTTTTGTATTTATTACGAAGTGTAATAGGTACCATGTGTAAACATAACTCTGGAAGCAAATTATTAATTGATCAGTTACTCATTACAAATTTAAAAGAGAACTATTCATGTTTTTATTTTATTTATGTAGGATATTTTAAGCAAATTGTTCTGGAAAGCAATCTACACTACCCAAATTCTGAGGAAAGTGCTTAGTTATGCAGCTCCTGCGTGACGGACTTTTTTACAATGCAGTGTCGAAGGTCTTCCTCATTAATGTACGCTCTTATAGTAGAAAGATTTTCTACTCAGAGATGGGCATAATTTCATTTACCAAAAAAAATACGAATTTATTCGTACTTCATATATTTGTAAATACGAATATAAATAAATTCGTATTCATAAGTGTGAATATGAATTTATTTGTATTCACGTATATTAAATATAAAAATACAAATAAAATTTCATTCTCAACTTTTCCTGTGAATACAAATAAATTCACAGAAAAAATTGTGAATATTCACAAAAAATCACATTAAAATATATGAATACAAATTTAATCACATTATAATTTGTGAACACAAATTTAATCACATTATAATTTGTGATTACAAATTTATTCACAAAAAAATCGCAAATAAATTATGAATTTATTCGTATTCTCACGAAAATTTGCGAATAAAATTTTATTTGTATTTTTATATTTAATATACTTGAATACAAATAAATTCGTATTCACATTTATGAATACGAATTTATTTATATTCGTATTTACAAATATATGATTTACGGATAAATTCGTATTTTTATTTATAAATAAAATTATGCCCTTCTCTGTTTCTACTAAATTCTCTCGCTTCATTCTTCTTGTCCCTCGGCTTCTATTCCAGCGGTGTCGGATTCTTGGCCGTTATATTTCACAAATGGTAGCTCCTGCCTACCTCAAGAAAGTTTGACCAACGTCTGATGAAGCCCATTGGGATGTGGGTGAAATATAACGGCCAGGAATCCGACAACGCTGGAGAAAGAAGGCGAGGGACCAGAAGGATAATTATTTAATTGAAAATGTTCTCTACCGAAATTTTAGTGACAACTTTTATAACAAGATTTTCTTTCGTTTTTAACGGCGTGTAAACTATTGGGGTAGTACGCCAGGCTATTTACAGTTTGCCATCCTTCTATAATACCGACAACAAGTGTTTGGTCACCCATTCAGGTACTGACCACGCCCGACGTAGCTTAACTTCGGAGATCTACGGGAACCGGTGTATTCAACGATGACAGTTGGCTTTTATAACAAATGTTCTCATTATTAAAATGTAGCCAAAAATCTGGGAACTATATTGGGCGCATTTTTGACTAATTGTGTCTTCTATATCCCGCTATTTAAATAAACATTGTGATGCTTTTCCCCTAATTGTTTCCTTTTAAATATTACTTGTTCCTCTTTTAAAAATCATATAGACATATTTTGTTCTTTTACATGCTTGACTAGGCTTTTTTTTATTATGTTTTAAATTAATTAAGTTTTTAACTTTTATATTAGCATTTTTGCGATCTCCTTAGGTTTCCTCTCGGAATTTTGTCTTAATTATTTAAAATCCTTTGTGTGAGAAGATATATTATATTATTGTAGTATAAATGTTCGTTTTTCAAAGCATTCTTTTAAATAACCTTTTAAGGACATTATTCTAAAAACAAAATTAATAAACGTTCTTTGGTGCCAATGACACTGGAAGTCGGAGAACCTATAATTTAAAAAAAAAAGTTCTTACGGAACTATTACCCTGAAACTGTAATTAAAAAAATAAACGTTTTAAGAAAGATGAGTAACCATTTCGGAACATGTTAGCTAATAGTATGTTAGCTAATAGCACTTGTAAAATGGCTGCAAATCACAGCTTTAATCTCGGATGGAACATCACGTAATAATTAATTACATTTAGAATAAATATTTTTGTGAAAATATGTTGTTGTTTTTTTTTAGTTTAAATTAGAAGTGGAAATCTACCTTTATCTGGAAATCTATCTAGGAAATCGATTTTATAGAATTATTTTATCAAATTTTACATAAATGTTTTTGTCCCATTACATTTACAATGAAGATTTATAAATTAATATTTGTAGAGTTACTTTGATGTCGACAAACATACGTGAAAGTATTGTCTGAAGGTTTTCTCAGTATAATGTAATAAAAGAGAACGGTTATGGAAAATTACCTTTTGTATCAACCGCAAAACTAAATGGACAAAGAGGTTTTGCGGAACATGATAAAGAAATGTTTTATGTCACTTGCAGAAGAGGATTAATTAACTTTAATCAAGTTAGTTAGTAATAGTGACTTTCCTTTGATCTCAAAGGTAAACAAAGTCCTGAAATTCCTCTTTGAATTACTCAAAACACCAGCTTAAAATAACTCTAGAATTAATCGTTTTTCAATTTAAAAAAAAAAAAAATATCCCATATGAAAACCTGTTGCCATATAATCATTACATGTCACATATACTATGAAACTAAATCACGAAAATCATATTTTAGAGATCGCCAATGAATAATAATTTCGCATTAGTATACAAATTATTTTTGCTTTTTCAATCTTATAATATTCATTCCATTTTGTCACCTAGGCAGTGATTAAATAAGGCTGACTATGTAGCCAATCGGTATTATAATAATTTGATAATTATTTTATGTGAATCTCAATTGGAATTATTATCAATAAAAAATTGTTGGATTTTAGGGAATGGCAAAAATAAATGTTTTTTTGTTTATATTTATCGATTGGGGTACAAAACGTCTACTATTTTAGCTAAAATTAGCCTTTTTATAAATCATTCAATTCTTATGGAATCTTTTCAGAAATATTTATATTATAGAATACTTTCCTTATCACTTTTGTTATTTTACCACCAATTCAATTGAATGATTGAGTAGGATTTCTGCCTGTGTGATATGAAATTTGTTTTGACGTTTAGTTACCACTACGTATTATTTTTTCTTTTTATATTGAAAAGGAAGAAGGAAAAAGTTGAGCAAAGAATAAACCACAAGTAGTATTCCCGTGCATGATAAAACTGCTAAAGCTAAGTTTTCTCCCTGGTATATTTGCTTTTATTGAAAAAGTTGAATGATAAGGATGTATTTAAATACGCTGAACCGTATGAACCATACCTTGTTCTTAATTTTTAATTTGTAAAATGAAGATTTTTTATATCATTGTAGCTTATACTTTTTTAAAGGCTAGATTGAAAATGAAAAAAAAAAAAAGAATAAAAACACATTCTATATTTTATTGGATTAGATTAGCACACTTTGTCACAGAAAGGGACATGAGAATGAAATTATTCCCGAGATGGAAAGTAAAGAAAAGTACAAAGGGAAATATAAAAGTCCGAGGGTAAAACGTTTAAAGCGTAAAAAAATAAAAAATCCCTGAGTCGAGCGCAAAGAGAGAGGCTTAGAGCAAACACAAACGACCCCAGTGCTGTTATAAGTCAACACAGGAAGGGCTGAGTTAGGAAGAGGAACTGATTAAAACCTGTTTACACGCCATTACTGTCATGTGTATTGGTCGTGTTAATGTACACATGGACCTCCGAACTAACGTTGGGGCTCCTAGGCAGATCATGTCCTCAGTCTCAGCTCCAATAAGCTCGCTCATTAAATTAACACATTTATAAGCTTTTGAAGATTTCAACACATTTTAAAGATTCCTTTCATGAATGCAATCTCAATAGTTATGATGCATTTACTCATAATATTGGATTCAAAATTTTTCTTTTAGCGCGGTTCCTCCCTCCCTCCATAGTGAGGAAATCCGCTTATGAGATTGACCTCATGACGCGATCCGGAAGAACCGATATATATATATATATATATATATATATATATATATATATATATATATATATATATGTGTGTATATATATCAGACATGCGCGCCGCGCTGGGGCTTGAGCTGCGCCGCCGCCGCCGCCGAGCTATTCATTCGGCGCACCGATTTCTTTGGCAATACTGTGTGGTGTAGTAGGTTGGCAAGGGGAGGAAAGCTGCGATTGTACTGCGTGGTGACCGGCCGGTGCCATTTTGAGCTTACCTTCTGATCGAGTAAACGGTAGTTTGTTGCGCTATTTGATTGAAAAATGACAAAGCTTGTATCGGAAAAGCGTAAAATAAATGAATTTTATAAAAACATGTTCTTTAACTCGACAAATAAATCTAGCTTTTGTGAGACATATTTTGAAAACCTCGCATTTGAAGGGAGAGAAAAAAAAAAGAAGTCCGACTCGCAGGAACTGCGTCATCTTAGCGCGGTTACGTTCATAACCCTAGTGGTATCAGTAAAGAAATAAATACAGTTATTGGTAGGGTTTAATGTTCCGTAAAAAATATAAAATAAAATCTCAATCAGAAGGAAGTTTAACGCGCCACTACAGGAAACTGACAGTATCCCCTGCGAAAACACTATTATCATTAGGTTTTTACTTTCTTGCTTTCTTATACTAAAAGGGTCATTTTACTAATAATTACAATTAAAACAATTAATTAAAAGTGAGTTAAACAAACACAAAACCCCATTCAAAAGGACAAAACAAGCGATTTCGATGTTTTCAGGCCATATTTCTTGGTGTGATTGGCATCATACCAGACATTAGTAAGCTTTCAATGGGGACCCCCCCCCCCCCTTACCACGACGTTCCAACCGATTTCAAGGAATTTACGAAAAAAATACGAAGATCCCAAATTTCTTATTTGGAATACTTCCTTAACTCCAAATGTAACCAACATCCTAGTTTAGATGAATTTCCAACACATAGAATACATTTCAATGGAACCCTAAGATTTCATGTACCCAAACTGAAAATGAGTTACATAAAAATTTGTTCCACTTATCTCAAAAACTGTTACAGACACCGGCTTAAAAATTTGTGTCTCTCTTTTTATTGTGTTAAGGGATATATTAAGCGAGTATCTGCAAGCATATAAAGTTGAAAACGTAAGCGTTACATTTTTTTTCGCGCGATGTTCTGGAGGAGGTATTCTGCTGGTTACCGTACTTGACGTTTCAAATTATACGATTTTTGTACATCAAAATCGGACCGTTTTTGAGCATGTGAAAGACACATATATATATATATATATATATATATATATATATATATATATATATATATATGGGGGTTAAAAAAAAAAACAAAGCCTGAAAATTCAGCCTCGGCGCGCATGTATAATATATATATATATATATATATATATATATATATATATATATGCCGCTCTGTAGCTGCCTGAAAAATGGGCCGATTATGATGAAATTTGGTACAAAATTTTTTTGTATAATTTGAAAGGTATTTTGTACCAAATTTCACTATACTCACGTTACCTAGAGTATAGAGCGCTTAGGTTTTCGAGTTCATATGCTTATAGGTTCCTTAAAATAGGAAAACAAATGAAACCATTTTCAAAGCGATATCTTTTACCGTTTACGAGGAAAATTCATACAGATTCTTTTCAAAACTAATTTACACTTTGGGTATTCCGAAACGATTGATTAAATTGAAATTTTTTTCAACCAGCAATTTGAAGATAGTTAATTTGTGGTTTCGCTTGGAGTTGAGGAAGTACTAGAAATGAAATATTTCATCGACAGGAATGAAAGTTTTCGGATTTTTGTATATTTTCTAAATTATCTCGAAAACGGTTAGGAAATCGTGTTATGTAGAAGGCAATCATTCGAAAGCTTACTAAATTTTCTACAAAAAAGATTGAAATGTAATTTTTGATGGGGCAATCTCAATCGGAGAAATAAGTGCTTGAAACGTTGGAATTGTTAGTTTTGCTCTTTTGAACGGGTTTTTGAAACTGATTACCCTAAAGTTTTAATTGGTTGTTTTTTTTTGTTGTTTTTTTTAGATTGCATTTACCAGTAAAAAGAGTATTTTAGTAAAACAAGGTAGAAAAATGCGAAACAGTGTTATAGTGTTTCCATGAGCAATGATGACAGAGGATGGAGTAATTTCCGCTAAGGATACTGTCTGTTTCCTGTCGTGGCGCCTTAAATTTTCCTTCTTTGATTTGTTTTCATTTTTTTACACGAAACATCTAACCCTACCAATAACTGCGTCTATTCCTTTACTAATCGCACTAGGTATATGAACGGAACCGCGCTAAGATGACGCAGTTCCTACGAGTCGGACTTTTTTTTATAACGATACCCGTTCGAGAAAAATTCAGTTCAGCCATCATATTTATGTATGTATATATGCGTTACATTTAAATACCTTATAACGATTTATTTGCGCACTTGGCTTTAAATAGGTGACATTTATTTACTTATGTATTGTTTAACAATACAATGCGATTGAAATATTTTCTTATAATAACAAAACGTAATAAAGAATATTGACAAATAGACGTCAGTTATTGATCTATATTGTCGCAGTCATTGGTGAGTTTTACTTTCGAGGGAAAAACATACACAAAACGTAAAGGATTATTTTCTTTATAGTACTGATCTTATATTTTTCTCAGACATGTCATAGTATTACTGTAGAAATAAGAGTCTTCGGTAACTGGAAACACCTCTTTGAGTAGAGTAGTAGAGCTGTATAGAGCGAGGAGAAATGAAAATAATATATAATAAACAGGTGAAACAGAGAAAAGAAGAACGTACCCTGAAAGGAGCGTGTAAGGAAAGGCTGGCGTCAAAGAACTGCGGGAACACAAAAGAAAATTGGTTCCTTTCAGAGCTGTTGTCGTCCAGGGGAATGTGAGGGCTCTGTAGCCAGGCTCCTTCACTCTACAGGCTAAGCTCCAACAATGGACTCGGTGCCATAAATGACTAGAGCTTATATGGCATTTTTAATACTCCATCTTCAACGCTTCCTTACTTAACATTCTTCAACTTACTCTACGCTTTTCAATCTTCCTTCGTTTTCCTATAATAAAGAATTGATAATTAAATCGTCTTTCACTAAACTATTTATTTATTTAGGGCTTCAAAATATATCATTCAGCCCAGATCCACCTTGGTTGTTTTCTAGTCTTCACCTGTAATCAATAAGATACGGAGAAATAAACTGGAAACAAATATTTATTATTAAACTATCTACTAAAATATTAATTTAGCTACACATTGTCACCACCAGCTCAACTAAACGATATGTTTGATTGTTATTCTTGTAATTTTGGATATTCCCCTGAACGGCATTATAACTCCTACGAGAATGAAAGACATTAATGACCAAATATATTTTTGTTTTCCGCTCTATGGAGAACACTAAAATAATAGGTGCTTATCATAGCAAATATAGAATTATCTATATAATTTTTTTTTTTTTTTTTTTTTTTTTTGTATAATGCATATATTATATACATTTTTTTTTTTTTTTTTTTTTTAAGTGTGGCATTTGACTGCTGCATATTAAGCAAACATAGGACCACTTCTAAGGTAGCTTGTGTTGTTAGTACTTCTTGCTTCCGTCCAGTAAGACTGAAGGTTATTCTTCGGTAGAAGATATTCTACAGGCTGAAGGTACTTCTTGAATCCCAGGAGCAGGAGTTTGAACCAGTTTGAATTGGTCAGCAATTCTACAGGCTGAAGGTTATTCTACGGTAGTAGAATTCTAGAGACTGGAGGTATTTCTTCGGTAGAAGGTCTTCTTTATCAGCCCCTTAAGATTAAGCATTGTCCCAATTCTGTCTTCACGCTCCGCGCAACTTATACAAGTGGAGTACATGCAATGCCAAATATTTCACACACTTTTTTTTTTTTTTATTTATTTATTTTTTTTTTATATTGATTTAAAATAATAAAAGTCAAATTATTATGTATGATAACCACACATTTTTTCATAGTTCTCTACTGTTATGTTACTTTATGTTAATAAAACAATTTTACTTTAAATTAATGTAATAACATTATTTTTTTTTCAATATGAATAATAATTTTTCAACTTCTGTTTGATTATCTCCCAAAATTTCAGATAATGTATTTGGATAATTTATTGGTTTAATAATTTGTCTACATTCGGTGAGTAGGTGTTTGACGGTCAAGGGAGTACCACAAGTGCGGCATTCAGGAGGCTCTCCGTTACACATTAGATAACCGTGTGTAAGCCTTGTGTGCCCTATGCGCAGTCGGGTAATTATAATTTCTTCCCGCCTAGTTTGTTGATTAGATGTCTTCCAGGGATTTATGTCATTTTTTATCTCTCTAAGCTTGTTTTCATTGACATTAAACCAGAAATGGTGCCAATCTTTCTTTAGGATTTTATTAATTTCAAGGATCAGATCTTTGTGCATTACCATATTGAAGGGAATACCTTCTGTTATGCCTTTTTTTGCGAGATGGTCAGCGATTTCGTTCCCTGGTATATTAAAGTGGCTCGGTATCCAATAAAAGGAATACTCGTACCCTAAAGTTGTAATCCTACAAAGACCCAACAGGATTTCATTAATTAACGGGTGAATTGAAAAAGGATTTAGAATGGCTTGAAGAGCGGATAATGAATCTGTACAAACTATGATAGGATTACTACTTGGATGTTCTAACATCGAGTCAACTGCCTTCTTTATAGCGAATAGTTCAGCTGTAAAGTTGCTGCTTAGTGGTGACAATGAGTACATCAGAGAAGAGGAGGCAGTCACCACTCCAGCACCAACCCCAATCTCGTTTTTAGATCCGTCCGTGTAGAAGAAAGAAGCACCAGGGTTTTGGTTTTTAAATTCATTGAAGTTGGATAAAATTAAATTTGGCAACATATCTTTCTTTACGTATTTTTTTAGTGAGAGATTAATTCGAGGAAATGGTAAAATCCAAGGTTCTATACATGAATAACTTGACGATTTCAAATTAGAGATATCTATGTTATATTTGTGGCATAGCTGGGTTGTTCTAAAGAAATAT
Organism: Gonocerus acuteangulatus; assembly: GCA_946811695.1. Classification (NCBI taxonomy): domain Eukaryota; kingdom Metazoa; phylum Arthropoda; class Insecta; order Hemiptera; family Coreidae; genus Gonocerus; species Gonocerus acuteangulatus. The sequence goes on from OX328123.1 coordinate 81,735,944, forward strand.
GAGCTATTTGCTTGAGAATTCCTTAATTCGTGTGAAAACATAAGGTAATTATGAAATTTTTCAGAAATGTTGGATAGATTTTGTATCAAACGTAACCAGAAACACACCCAAACAAGAAATATGGACGAAGATAAGACAGATACAACATAAGAACTACAGACCGCCAATAACAGGAATTAAGAACTCAAACACTACTATAACTGACCAGACAGAAATCAGTAATTTCATAGGCAGACATTTTGCCACAATCTCCAGCAACGAGAACTACACAGACGAATTCTTAGAATACAAAAATAATGTAGAAACTATTGCCCTCCCCATTACGAACCAACATAACCCTCCTTTGAATGACCCCTTTACCCTAGACGAACTAAAACACGCACTTTCGACAACTCATCTCCCAGCACCTGGACCTGACGGACTGACTTATGATATGTATAAAAAGTCCGACTCGCAGGAACTGCCTCATCTTAGCGCGGTTCCGTTCTTATCCCTAGTCTAATTTCGAAAGATTAAAATAGAAGCAGTTATTAATTTGTTGAGAGGAGATCGTTGACCGTTGATGATGCAAGGTAGGGATTGTCCGGGTTCGGTCACTGCTACTTAATAATACATACCCCATATGTGTATGTATGTGGGCATATATATGTACATATGTGTGCGTGTATATGTGTATGTGTATATGCATATATATAAATATATATATATATATATATATTATATATGTATATATATACATATATATATATATATATATATATATATATATATATATATATATATATATATGTTAGGTATATTTACATAGATATGTGCATATATCAGTGTTAAATATGTCCTACTTGTATTTACAGCCCTGATGAAGGCTTGAAGTTCAAGCCGAAACGTCGGCAAAATAAAACCATTTTTACGATAAAAGTAGCAGTGACCGAACCCCGACAGTTATTATTTTGGTTCCACCAGTCTTGAAAGGTAGGATTTACAATCTTACCTGGAACGGTCGGCAACACTAGAAACTTTCCCGCTAGTTACAAGGTCTTGGAATCTTGGAACTCTATATTTCTAACAATAAATTGTTTTTGTTATTTTACTAAACCTGTTTTATTTTCGAATACATTATCCAACTATAAGCAATTAAAAAATAACAATGAATAAAAAACCGACAAAAAGAACAGTTCGAATAAGCGAAATCAATTACTTTAAAGCTTTAAGCTCTTATTTCTCCGATTGTCATCGCCTAATAAAAACTTTTATTAGAACCTTTTATGTAGAGCATTTAATAAGCTTTCTAATGGTATTCTTCCGTTTACCAAGATTTTCAACCGTTTTCGAGATATTAATGAAAGTTCCCAAAATTTACATTATTTCTAACAACAGAAAATTGGTCTCATTTTTCATATCCTGTTTTACACACAAAATTTTCCCAACATAAGAAATTACAAAAATAAAAAGCAATAAAAAACAAAGGGAAAGAGACAAAAATTACAAAAAGAACGACAAAAACCCGTTCATAAGAACAAAACAGACGTATTTGAAGTTTTAAGCACTTATTTCTCCGATTGACATAACCTAATCAAAAATAGTTTTAGAATCATTTTTGTAGAGAATTTAGTAAGCTTTCAAATAGTTTCTATCCACTTACCACGATTTCCCAACCGTGTTCGAGATATTAATGAAAGTATACGAAGTTCCCAAAACTTTTCATGTCTGTTCATAAAATATTTTATTCTAACCCTTCCTTAACTCCAAACGTAACATAACTTTCAACATATTAGTTTTAATGAAAGTAGAACATGCAGATAATGTTTCAACTGAATCCCGTGATTCTAAGTACCCAAACCAAAAACGGTATTCAAAAACTATTTTTCCAATTTTATCGAAAATGGTTAAAGCTATCGCCTTGAAAATGGTTTCATTCGTTTTCCTAGCCCAAGAAGCCTATAAAAAGAGTACTTACAAGCTTATGAACTCAAAAACGTAAGCGTTACGATTTTTTCTGCGCGAATTTCGCCCCAAACGCCATCTTCCAGTGGGCGGATTTTGCTGGTTAACGAACTTGACCTTTCAAATTGAACGACTGATTTTTGTACTAAATTTCATCAAAATCGGACCATCAGGGAAGCCAGAAATGAGCGAACAGACAAATATATATATATATATATATATATATATATATATATATATATATATATATAAATATATACATATATATATATATATATATATATATATATGTATACAAATTTGTACCACCGTTATTTTCGGTCTCTAGGGGTTCTGAAACGCGAAATTTTCTTGTCGGCACTTCCGGATTGTTTCATTGTATCAACCTAATAAGCGGGGTTCCTCCCTATGGGGGAGGGAGGAACCGCGCTAAAAAATCTACCCAACATAGGCCTCGTCACTCTCCTAACTATATTTAACGAAATATTTCAGAGCGGTGCCTATCCTCACTTCTGGAATGAATCTATAGTTACTCCTATATTAAAGAAAGGGAAAGATAGTAATTTAGCCTCAAGTTTCAAGCCAATTAGTATGGCTAATTGTTGTGGTAAAATACTCGAGAAAATTGTAAATAAAAGAATTATATGGTTTTTAGAAACCAATAACCTTCTCTCAGTATTTCAATGTGGGTTTAGGCCTATACATTCTACCATGCACCACATTGCTAGGCTAGAAAATGACATTTTAGATGCCTTTCTAAACAAAAGCTCCATAATGGCGGATTCATTGGACCTGGAAAAAGCCTATGACAGAGTGTGGAGAAGACTAATCCTGTCTCAGCTGATCGAATGGGGTGTACAAGGCCAAATCATGTTTTACTTGAAGAGCTATCTTTCCCGAAGATCATTCAGAGTGAGAATAGGTACTGCTCTTTCAGATGAGTTTCTACAGGAGAATGGAGTGCCTCAAGGAGGTGTGCTGAGTACGACTCTCTTTAATATCGCAATAAATTCCGTTACTAGATCTATTACTCAAGGAGTGTCGTATTGCCTGTACGCTGATGACCTCCTTATCTACACCACATACACGGATATCAATGCAGGTAAACAACAGATACAGAACACATTAAATGAATTAGACAAGTGGTGCTCCTTAATCTTCTCAAACAAAAGAAAAAATCAAAGAGCTCACTTAACATTACATCAGACAATCATTGACAAAACTGACACTTACTTAAATTCTTAGGAATGACACTAGACAAAAAACTAACATGGTTACCCCACCTGAAAGGACTTCTCATCAAATGCAAAAAGACATTGAATCTGTTGAGAATCCTTAGCAATACAACATGGGGTGCTGACAAATGTACCATGCTTACATTCTATCGGTCTTACACCAGGTCTCTTCTGGATTATGGATGTATAGCATATTCATCTGCCAGTCCTACAACCTTAAGACTACTCGACACTATACACAACACGGGACTCAGGCTAGCGACAGGAGCTTTCAGAACCAGCCCTGCAGAAAGACTTTGCGCTTTGGCAGGAGAACCTCCGCTGCAGTACAGGTGTGATATGTTATGCTCTACATTTTTTATAAGGTCAAAAGGACTGGAAACGGCCTGTGTCAGACATTTTTTAGAAAATGACAATTTTGAGAAATACGTAGAATTGAATTTTAAAAGAAAACCTTTTATTGTACGATCTCTAGAAGATAGAAGGAATTCAATTTTAGCCGACTCTTCAATCCTTAAAAACAAATTCAGTGACACACCACCTTGGAGATTAAGGAACTTAAGGATTGACTCGACTCTAACAAAATATAAGAAGACAGAACCGACTTCCACATCATTATACAAAAATACATTCAACTCGATGATAAGACAAAATCCTAGCACATTGTACACTTATACCGACGGATCCAAGACAAACTCTGGAACAGGAGCCGCAGCCATTGTAAGGAACAATACGTACCAAATTAAATTACCAGAACAAGTGACAGTATATACAGCAGAACTTTACGGAATACTTTTGGCACTGACTAACGTCCATGATAAAGAAACAGACATGATCACGGTTTGTACAGATTCCTTAAGTTCCTTAATATCCTTACAGAACATTTATAACACACACCCTATTATTCAAAACCTATTTACTCAAATCAACATTCTTCAAAATAAAAACAAACACATTACATTGTTCTGGCTACCTGGACACGAAGACATCGGAACGAGCACAGCTGTGGACGCACAGGCAAAACTGGCTACAGACCGACCCGTGCCTGATGTAAACACTGTGACTTCATCAGACTTGACCAAAACATTACGAACTAACTTACTGTACGAATGGGAAAGAGATTGGTTGAGAAGTAGTTCGAAGTTAAGGGAAATCAAAAACACAACCAAAGCCTGGATAAAAGAACAATTCTCCCGAAGAGAGGAAGTCATCTTATCCAGGCTTCGGATAGGACGCACCCGACTTACCCATTCGTACTTACTAGACAGAAAAGAAAGACCGACTTGCAGACAGTGTAACAGAACTCTAACTGTTAAACATATACTGACAGACTGTAGACAACTCAGCAACTTGACAATTCCACACGACTTACATGACTTACTAACAGAGGGTAGCCAATACATCGAAATACTTCTGACACATCTCAAAATACTGAACTGTTATTCAAAAATATAATTATATGTATTCTTATAATTTTTTTTTCTCTGTCTTTATTGTATAAAGTATGTTGCTTCATGTTTTGTCTTTTTCAATTTTTTATTTATTTTATTTTTATTTTTTATTCTCTAGTGTTTTATTTAAGTTTAATCTTTTTTAATATTACGACCTGACTACTACTTTAACGGACTTTGATTCTGCTGTTCTTATGAGTCAGTCGCCTCCGTCGCGAAACTCATAATAAATTAAATAAATAATAGGTGATGAAAACAGAACTTTTAACCGTTTAATGACCAAATACATATCAACATATTTTTAATACTCCATCTTCAAGGCTTTCTTACTTAACATTCTTCAACTTACTCTACCTTTTACAAGTTTCCTTGGATATCCTATAATAAAGAATTGATAATTATATGGTCTTTCACTGAAATTTAGGAAATCGCTTAATGGGTGGCGAAAATAAAACTTTACTTTAACCGTTTAATGACGAAATATCAACATATTTTTAAAATTATGCCAAAAATTCTTGATATTTTTGACCACTTTTTATTAATGTCAGATGTAGCTCAATAGATGTTCATGACATTACCCCGAATTAACTCGGGCTTCAGTGAGAGACAAAAAAATTAAAATGAATAAATAAATAAAAACGAAAACTATTAAAAGCCCGTAGTCTAGTTAATAATAAGTGATGAGAACTAAGAAAAACATCTTTCTGGCAATGGCATTGAATATCCGTACAATTTTCAGCGCCGAAGGTAACTCAAAAAGGTTTCTATACCCGAGATATATCCGGTGCGTTCATTAAGCGTGCATACCTTTGTTTGGCGAAAAAAAAATCATTGTTTTCGAGAAATAATATATATATTTTAATGGTGTGTGGCATTACCCGCGTTAACTTGTGCTTCGGTGAAAGGGCTAAAAGAATGAAACGAAATCTGACCAAATGTAATATATAACTGTAGTCTAGTCAACAGTTAGTAATAAGAACTAAAGAAAAAATGTTATTGGGGATGGCATTGAATATCCATACAATTTTCAGCGCCCGATTTAAATCAATGCGGCATTTATACCCAATATATCTTCGGTGTGGTCGTTACGCGTTTGTATGTTTGTATGGTAAATCCAGAAAAAAAACAAGATATTTATTATGGTTCATGTACCCGAGTTATCTCGGACTTCAATGAAGCAACCAAAAAAATATAACTCATTCTACACAAAAGTAATAAACAACCGTAGTATAGTTTATAATTAGTAATAAGAGTAAAAGAAAATACATTTTACAGGCAATAGCATTGAATATACGTTTAGGTGTTAGCGCTAGATTTTGCTCGAAACAGCATCTATATCCGAGATATCTGCATATTGGCATTATAAAAGGGTGGTAAGGTGTAGATACCCCGGAGCTAATAGCCAAATAGTTGACGCGCCGTTAAAAACGAAAAAGAAAACAATAATACTTAAGGTAAAAATCAATGAAAAACAAATTCCGGGCGATGACATTAAAGATCAGTAAACCTTTCAGGGCCCGATTTTTTTTTTTTTTTTTTTTTTTTTTTTTTTTTTTTTTTTTTTTTTTTAACATTAAGTACCTTATTATTTATTATTATTGCCAGTCTTAGCAGACAGAAGACCAAGCTGAATCGTGTAACATCTTATTTGGTATTTTTATAACACAAACTAATTTAACATGATATTTAATCGCAAAAAATAACTGAGAACAATGGAATGCATGTAAGTAATGAAATTCCAAATATTTGCCTGGAATTTATAATATATATATTATATTCGGCCCAGTAAATCTGCTGACTGGAACTAACTGTGCATTCCATCCTCCATGGCTGGGGAGTTGTTATCTTCAGAATGATTAATGCAAATTCTACTTGCTGCTGGAACTTTCAGTAACTTCCTATTACTGTTACTACTGTCTACTTATTCAAATTTAAACTGTTAAAGTGTTATTACACTCCTCTACAGATTATAATGCAGGGCGTTGCTTAGAACGTGTTTTAGTTGTTTCATCCCACTTTATGTTGGGATGTATACAGGGTGTCTCGCAAGTAGATGACAATTCTCAAGGGGGTAAAAGTAGACCAAAAATATAGTTAAAAGCTTCCAACCTCACGTTTTTATATCTTTTTGTTCCAGAAACGGTGTTTTTTTGTTTTTTTTTTAGAAAAACCTCAATTTTTTCGGCTAGAGCACATTATTTTTCAACGTCAGATTACGTTTTTTGAAACAGTATTAAATTTTCTAATGCACATTAGCAGTAATTATAATTGAGGTACTTTATTTATGTTTGTGATTAATTAGTGTATAACATTAAAATAGTTCTTTTTTTAATTCTTCTCGATCTAATAATTCAGAGAATCCAGTGTCACTAACGTATATAGAAAATAATTTCGGGGGGGGGGGGCTGGGAGAATTTCAGGGGGACTGAGAGCATTTAGGGGGTATGGAATACTAACTAATTTAGAACTTGGAATAGTTAGCCAATTAAAACACATACAAAAAAATATTTGTTCTGAACTAATTGATCTTATTTTATTTATTTTAAAGGTTTTATGGAAGATTTTTACCGATTTCGGGGGGGGGGGGGGGCTGCAGCCCCCCCTTATATATGCCCATGTCCTGTGTATAAAAATTTTTTAAATTGCTTGAAACCTTTGTAATATCTCTTGTGGAGTAAAGACAACGCGAAATGAATATCCCAACTCAGGTTATTGAATATTCATGTTCTTAATGTAATGAGCATTTATTTGTGAATTTTGAATACTTTCATTCTACCTGAATTCTAAACGTTTCAAAACACCGCAACTCCTAAGCGTTGTTGACTGTTATAAGTAAGATACAGTCAAATATACAAATCTATAAACAATTCACAGTATATTTATATATACAGTATGTATAAACATGACCGGCCCACTTGCGCGTTACGACACTTCGTAATTTGGCTTATTCAAGGCGTCCGCCATTATGAAGCTGCATTGAAATGAATGAGATTGTGAGTAATGTTGATAAATATGTGTCGTTGAAGAGGATCCGATAAGATAAAGGTGGTGTTTCATCAGGGAATGGAAGAGGAACTGGTGAAAGGATACCCTCCAGGGGTTAGTAAATGGCACGTGAAAGGCCTCCTTTACACTAAACCAAATCCCTTTCACGCTTTATCTCGATGTAGTGTTTTAGATTTTACAAGCTTCTTGTCGCGTCTCTTATCACAAGGATTTATTGTCTACTTTAGTGGGACCTTCGGAAAATAGGAAGGCTTTTTACAGGCCTTGTAAACCTTTTCATCGTGTAATATACGTTACAAGTGACTTTTTAATACGTCCGTTGCATTACAATGATTAACTCAAGTAGAAATAGAACTGCTGCGAAGGAACGCGAGATTTACAATCGATATCATGAATCCGTTAAACATTTTAATCAGGCGTGTTTGCAGAATATTTGGCCACAGGTTATGACAATTGATGGTTTGGAAATATGAATTAGCAGTTACTAAATCCTTATTTTGCTTGTTCCTTTTTTTAGTTTTGTTTTTATTAGTGGGTAGTGACTTACATTACAGTATCTTATCAACACTATTTGAAAATATTACCTAATAGTAGTAGTCGGAGAGCTGGCAACGCACTTTTCATCAAGTGTTTTATGCACCCTGAAATTTTCCTATAACGTACCTCTTAGGTAGATAAGAAGGTAAATATGTGTTTCCTGGACATACCTTGGAACACCAGGTACTGCGCATAGGGGAAAGGGGCAAAACAATATTGCCCAAAAGTAGAGATTTATTCAGAAGCCAACTATTATTAAAGAATTCAAATTAATGATAAATAAGGCAGACACTTTGAAGGGGGTTAAAATGTGAATTAAAAAAAAAAAAAAAGTACCTATTTTTTATTTTTAATATTGAATGAAGTGCTTTATTCACTCTGCGATTTAAACAGCGTCTTCAATAAACATATTTAAAAATAATTACAAAAGGGCAGACACTTTTGTGGGGTTTAATTATCAGGAAACATAAAAATAAATGATAGACTGCAGTACACTGCGCGTAACCGTAAGAGTGAATGACAGCACCGCGCAGTTGTGGTTATTCTCTGAGCTCTCATTTGTTCTTGCTCATAAGATCTTGTACAGCTGTTCCGGTTTAAATGGCAGCGCGAATAAAACTCTCATTTAATATGAGAATATAAGCCATTAAGTTTTTTTTTTTTTTTTTTTTTTTTAACGTGTTATTCCCCTTAAAATTGTCTGCCATATTTATTATTCATTGTAAAATTGTCTTAATTGTACATTAAAGATAGTTGGCTTCTGATTAACTCTATTTTTGTGAAATAGGTTTCTCCACCTTTCCTCGGTGCGCAGTACCTGGTGCACCAAAGTTTCTCCAGGAAACATATATTTACATTCTTATCTACCCAAGAGGTATATTATAGCAAAATTTCAAGGTGCATAAAACACTTCATGAACCGTGCTGTTACTGGCTCTCGGACTATAGTACAGTTTTTCTAAAATTCATTCCCTTAACTTTAGAATTTCAAATGTTTGTTATCAATTCACTCCCACTCTTTCTCTCCTCCTCTCCCTCTATCTCTCTCTTTTTCTCTCCCTCTATCTCTCTTTTTCCCTCCCTCCCTCCCTCTATCTCTCATTCTGTTTTTTCCCCTCCCTCCCACACACCCTCGTAATTCCTCATCTCTAACACTTAGGGATTAGGCTTAGCTGAAAGCTGGGATATCTTTTTCCATTTAATTCCCAGGCTTATCCAGGGCGTTTGCGGCTTGTAATATATCACTGTCATACCAAGCTGCTGCTTAAACTGACTAAGATTAAGTTAAATTTTATAGTCTTCTTTCCAACGGGATTGACGAATATTTTAGTGAAATATTACACTCACACTTTTCCTCCTACAAATTATATCCACGAAACTGAGCAGTACGTTTTAAATTATGTTTCAGTTGTCCCATTTTTTTTTTCATTTTAGAAGATTTTATTTTCCATTCTTATATGAATATTATTACTTTTATTAACTCTTGATTTTAATCGCTTTCATCTTTCAACACAGACTTCTTGTCACAGCAATGGCTTTCAGACCAGAGACGAAGAAAAAGCCTTAGCATCAGTCCACGGGGAACGACGCTCAGTGGAACCAACGAGGAAAACCCCCAAAGTGACATGTCTATTTCTGGAATTAATTTTTACGTTCTTTTATTCTTAATTAGAATGAAAAGAATAAAAGAATAAAATCTTATTCGCTTGTTCCATTAAAAAAAATATAATAGAAGAGCCCTAAATAACACTCTTCCAATTATTGAAGCCGGAAAAAAAATAATAAAAAACTATGAAGAAAACTCGGAACCCGTGATGATTAAGACAGGGATATTGGTTCTTCAAATACCTGAAACATCTCCATATTTTTTGCCATCATTAACATCACTCATTAACAAAACAAGAACCGATAAGGATTTGATTCGTAAATTTTCAGTCATTCTTGAGGTTATTAACAGTCAACTTGCAAATGGCCCGATCAAATTTGGTTTATACGCCCTGGAGACGGCAGAGTTGGCTCTTCAGCTATACCCGTGGTACGGAGTGAATACCATCTACAAACGATAAAGTTTTACTCCGTGGTGCCGAATAATATCAACAGTAGCTCTTCTGATCGTACAGCTTTCTTGAAGAAGCCCAGGAGAGCGGGCATAAAGTTTACAAAATCTTCAGGCTGAATCAGGCTTGAAAAAAGTCTAGGTTTTCTACAAATGAAAATGTGATCCATAGGATCATGATGCGACCTTAGCCGAGAAATTATATTTTCCAGTAAGTGCAGAAACCTTAGAATTATTGGTTTTGTAAACTGATGTATTATCATTAGTATTACTTGTTGATCGTTGGGTATTATTACATTATTATTATTTTTATTTTCATAATAAAATGCCGCAATTCATGTTTTTAGGGTGAATGCGAAATGCATTGGGAATCGAATTACCTCAATTTCAAGAAGCAAAATTCACTTTTTGTTTTCAGAGCGGTTCCCAAAAGCATTCAAATAATATTTGAAATAATAAGTTATTGACGCCAACGACCATAGCCACGTTGAGTGCACCGGTTCCCGTAGATCACCGAAGTTAAGCAACGTCGGGCGTGGTCAGTACCTGAATGGGTGACCGACCACGTGCTGTTGGCATTATAAAAGGGAGACAACCTGTAGATAGTCCGGCGCTAATGGCCAAGATGTAGATGTGCCGTCTACAAAAAAAAATAAATAAATAAAAAAAATAAAAAAAAAAAAAATAAATAAAAAAAAATAAGTTATTGATGTTTAACTACCACATGTGGTATCGTCAACAGGATCAGAGAGGCACTCGATAAAACGAAATGAATCTAATGGAATTCGAAATAGGTATTTTCGGATCCAAATTCGAAATTCTTAGTCGAAATCGAATGAGGACAACGAGAACTCGATGGGATAATTAGTTTCAAAGATATTAAATTTTTCCGGGTTCTTGCCATTTAGTCCCACTTTGGCCTGCTGACACTAAAGTAGGAATCGGTACCCGGGGCATGTCGCCTCGTTGTCACAATATTGGTTATCATACTCGAATGGGTTAGTAAAACGTTTATTAATCAATGAACGCCTTCCTCTGCCCTTTAAATTTTGGAAATCGGCCCTCGTTCAAATGCTTGATGCAAGTGTCACTCTTCGTTTTCTAGGTAGAAAAATATTAATATACTTCGTAAAGATAATTTTTTATAGGCCTGAAAATGCACTTGTACTAGCAATTTTCTGTAATTCCTTATTGACTGTTCAGTAATAAGAAATTAGAATCGTTATCTTAATGTCACCCATAGTTCTAAAATTTTACTGACCAAGGAGGAATTATAAAAAAGTCCGACTCGCAGGAACTGCATCATCTTAGCGCGGTTCCGTGTCCTTTGAAAAGCTTAGAATATAAACAGATAATATTTGGTTCGGCCTTTGTTCAAAGGGCTTTATGACTTTACCTGGTCCGGTCCGCCAGACCCCAGAATCCTCTTCAAGAGATACCTATTCAGTACGTTTCAAAGCATTGAAAAATATCGAAAATTTTCACAGTTTCTTGTGTTCGTCTACTATAGTAATAATTCTACAAATAAAATCAACTAAAAAATAAAATAAAAAACCAACAGAATAATGTCAATTGAAAATATTCAAAAGACGTCATCGAATCTCTTTCTCTTGGCAAGCTATATTTCTAGCAATGAATTGTTTTTCTTATTTTAATTAATCTGTTTTAATGTCAAATACATTATCCAACTTTAAGCAATTAAAAAATAACAAGGAATAAAAAAAGTCCGACACGCAGGAGCTGCATAACTAAGCACTTTCCTCAGAATTTGGGTAGTGTAGACTGCTTTCCAGAACAATTTGCTTAAAATATACTACATAAATAAAATAAAAACATGAATAGTTCTCTTTTAATTTTGTAATGAGTAACTCATAAATTATTAATTTGCTTCCAGAGTTATGTTTACACATGGTACCTACTACACTACGTAATAAATACAAAAAACCTCATATTATCGTATTTTGATCTAACGCAGGAACCGGATACAGTCCCTCTAGCACTCCTTGCGGCGCCTTTGTGAACCTACGTCTGGCTGGCTTTTCTATTGAAATATATTACAAAGTAAACCCCCCTTTCCGATTGACCGATTCAGCTCATTTTTACAACACTTCTTTCTCATGAGTTACCCACGACGTATACCGCGTTTCGTTACAATACAGCAGAAATTACGACCAGTATGAGTATATTAGTAATTTGGGTCCGGAGCAACCCCCCCCCTCCTATTGAACCGATTTAGTTTATTTTTACAACACATATTTACCTGTAGATTACCACTACGAATACCGAGTTTCGTCGAAATATACCAAAAATCACGGTTGGTAGTGGCGAATTGGTATTGTGGGCCTGGAGTAAACCTCCCCCCCCCCCCTCCTAATGAACCGATTTAGTTTATTTTTACAACACATATTTACCTGTAGATTACCACTACGAATGCCGATTTTCGTCGAAATATACCAAAAATCACTGCTGGTAGTGGCGAATTGGTATTGTGGGTCCGGAGTAAACCCCGCCCCCTCCTAATGTACCGATTTACTTTATTTTTACAACAGTTATTTACCTGTGGATTACCACTACGAATACCGAGTTCCGTTGAAATATACCAAAAATCACGGCTGGTAGTGGCGAATTGGTATTGTGGGTCCGGAGTAAACCCCCCCTTCTAATGAACCGATTTAGTTCATTTTTATATCTCACTTTTCTCTCTATATTACCACTATGAATACCAAGTTTCGTTGAAATATAACAAATATTACGGCTGGCATAGTCAAATTAGTGTTTTGGGTTCGGGGTAAACCCCCCCTTCCGGTGGACCGACTTTGGTGGTTAACGAACTCGTTCAATCGTTTGCTAATTGAATGCTATATACCAAGTTTCGTGACGAAAAAACAAAAACTCTGGCCGCTATCGTGTTAACAGACATATATATATATATATATATATATATATATATATATATATATATATGCATATATATATATATATATATATATATAAATTTTAACGGGGGTCAGTTTCGGTGTCTACTAGGTAGGATCGATAAAGATTTGAAGAAATTTTTCAAAATTTCCGTCATGAGTCCAACCTCAATAGCTACTTTCCTTCGGAGGAAAGTGCTAAAAAGAACCGTTCGAATAAACGAAATCAATTACTTCAAAGCTTAAGCACTTATTTCTCCGATTGACATCGCCTAATCAAAAATTGTTTTAGAATCTTTTTTGTAGAACATTTAGTAAGCTTTCGCATGGTAACCCTCCGTATACCAATATTTCAAACAGTTTTAGAGATATTAGGGAAAGTATACGAAGTTCCCAAAACTTTTCATGTCTGTTAATAAAATATTTTATTTTAATCCTTCCTTTACTCCAAACGTAACCAAAATTTCAACATATTAGTTTTAATGAATGTAGAACATGTAGAAAATGTTTCAACTGAATCCCATGATTCTAAGTACCCAAACCAAAAACGGAATTCAAAAACTATTTTTCCAATTTTCTCGAAAACGGTTAAAGCTATCGCCTTGAAATCGCATTCGTTTTCCTAGCCCAAGAAGCATATAAAACGAGTACTTACAACCTTATGAACTCAAAAACGTAAGCGTTACGATTTTTTCTCCGCGAATTTCGCCCCAAACGCCATCTTGCAGTAGGCAGATTTTGCTGGTTAACGAACTTGACCTTTCAAATTAGACGAAAGATTTTTGTACCAAATTTCATCAAAATCGGACCATTCGTCTGGGAGCTACAGAGCGAACTGACATATATATATATATATATATATATATATATATATATATATATATTTAAATATATTTTGTTTTTTGTAGCCAATAGGTCATAAAAACACACCTTTCACTTCATGTATTTTATTATTTTCACCCTAACCGGTTTCGAGCTATTCTGCTCCTCCTCAAAGGGTATTTCCTAAAATTATTTGTACATTATACATTTATAATTTGATTGAAACAATTACATATTTACAACATTATGTGTATACTTACATTCGATGGTCTTTTCCCATCACGTACAATTATAATAAAGTAATTTTAATATTGCATTGCAATAGGGTTATGAAACACTAGTATCCTAACCTTCCTCCCCGTAAACCTGTCTACAGTCCCCGTCATTTCTGATATAATACATGAATGATAAATACATGAATTGAAAGGTGTGTTTTTATGACCTATTGGCTACAAAAAACAAAAATATTGGAAGTTGGAGGTCAACAATGGAAGAAAAAGTATATATATATATATATATATATATATATATATATATATATATACACACAAATTTTAACCACTATCATTTTTGCTCTCTAGGGGTTCTGAAACGCAAAATTATCTAGTCGGCACTTCCGGATTGCGTTATGAGATCAACCTTATAAGCGGGGTTCCTCCCTATGGGGGAGGCAGGAACCGCGCTAAAATGAATTAACAATGTAAAATAGTGCTACATGTTTCACTTATAAATTTTACTTTGTTTATTTAAAATGGGTGGCCGAGGTTAGCTCAGTGGTAGAGCATTCGACTAATGAACTGGAGGACCCAGGATCCAAACCCGAGCGTTCAATAAAGATTTTTATCTTCAAGTGTCGTCTTTTGAGGGTTGGTCTCATGGTCGCAGACCGTCCCTAGGCTCAGCACCCAGTCTTTAATTGATTTAGAAATGGGTACATGCAAAAGTAAAAATCAGGCGGCTGGAGCTTAGTACTGACCTCACTATCTCCCTAGTGTATCTTATGGTCAAGAATCCGATACCTCACCCGCTTTGTGAGTACCTACCCCATGGGCCCTTGTGGCCGGTTACGGGATTAATTTTTTTTTTTTTTTGTCGTATTTTAAATGGCTCGTCTTTTTCTTAATGATTTATTTGTAATTTTTGGGCATTATTGGCCGTATCCAGCCAACTAATCACAGCTAATTTACGCATATTAGTAATATGTGTTCGCCTCTGTACAATTAGTCTAATCAATAGTGATTTAATAAATGTTTTAGCTCTTGAAGGAAAACCTAAAAATGCATAAAATACATTGAGCTATTTTAATTAAATAATTTACAGTGTTAATTCTATTTGTATTGATCTACCATAATGTATATATTGATATGTTCATTTTTCTGACGATCCATAGAACAGAAATTATAGCTTTAGGCGAAAATATTGGAAGATCGTCAACTTATTTTACAGTTGAGTTTTTCTTAATATAATGAGTCTAGTAAAATTCTAGCTAGTCGGTAAAAGTACAAAAACATCTCCCTTTCTTATATAAACAGAGTAGACTATCGTAATATTTAAATATTGTTCAGAAAAAAAGCTATGATTAAGAACTTTTTTTAATAAATAGCAAATTTGATGTGTTGCATTGGGAGGGAATGATGATTGTGGAAGCAGCAAGTTGTGTGGGGGACCGCAAATGTTGGAGAATGTCACAGCTTGGCTTGGCATATATGGTATAGAATCTGCTACAATAATTCATAACAGTCCACGATCATTATGATATTTTGAATTGGAGAGCATTAGTAGTAACTCAACATCCCATCGGAGTGTTTATCTTTATTTCATTCAAATATTATAGAATTCATGAAATCCATAGTACAGTTTATTGGTGGGACATAAAAAACACATAAAGACACCATCTTTTATTGGGTACAAACCGAACAAAGAATTCATCCTAAAATGGCTTTTGAGAGAAGCAAATTTACAATTTGTCATGAAATGATTTTGGCCATCCTTATACTTATGTTTCTTCAATCCTTTCCCACTCTTCTTCCCTACCATCTCTCTTTCATATATTAGCATTCCTGGGAACTTATTTATGACTATATATGAAAGTGAAAAACCTATACATTTCATAAGGTTTTCAACCTGGCATCAACTACCTAATATGATTTTTACTTCTGAAACAGTGAGCAAAAAATAGTATATTATATTTTATAGGGGTCTCCCGTGGTCTAGTGGCTAGCGTGCTAGATTCATAAACGGGAGATGGCGGGTTCGATCCCCACCGGCGTCAGAAATTTTCTCATCTCGGGGCTCGCTGGGAAAATTCCTGGCTGCACCCTGGAGGTCGTCGCTAATAGCCATGATGCGCCGTAGAAAAAAAAATTATATTTTATATTACATCAGCATATTATATTATTTGAGAGTGATATCTATGGATATTTTCTCTCCTCAAGACATCAATGCCCACGTCTGATTCACCTCCCGACTGGTCGCAGGGGATGGTTTGATGGTGAAATGAGACATCAGGTCATCCGTACCTTCCTAAGGAAGGTATTCGGCTGACAACCTGCTGTACCCGACACGCGGCTAATCCTATCATCACATTACACAATACAATGTAAAATGTAGATTGTAATACACTAAAAAAAACAACAGACGTGATGGAATTCTTTGAATATTTTTTTGATTTAAAAAAATACATTGAAAACAGTAAAAAAAGTCATTCCGCTTTGCTCGGAAGCCTATTTGAAACAATTACCTAATTAACAAAACTGAATAACCTTCATAATACCAATATAGAATTACTTAATTATTGTAGTGCTATTGTATTTTTCTTCTGAGAGAGAGAGAGAGAGAGAGATAGAGAGAGTGAGTGAGAGAAGGAGTGATTAGTTGCTTTAAATAATTCAGCCCAAAGTAAAATAAAGAGTATATATTTACAACGACGTGTTCCCTCAACGGGCTTGTTAAAATGTCTTTAAAATGTATAGACTTTTCCTTTTCTTTGACATAATTTTTCATGAATAAACATGGCAAGAGGGGGAAGGATTAATACCTTGAATTAACAACATAAATTTCAGGCATTTCGTTTGTAGGGAATAATTGACCTAGCTTTAGAAAAATAAATAAAAATAGTACCGTATTTTCCGTGTGAATCTTTTCATTCCACACAAGGTAAACATCAGGAAAAAACATGACCCTAATATTGTGACCGTCAATTTCTATGGCTCAATATTTCTCATCTTCTTCGATTATAATGCTAGTAAAATTCATGAAAATACAAATGAATGGACCTGTATTTTTTTTATTTCCTTTTTTTAACGGCACATCCGCATCTAGGCAATTAGCGCTGGGCTTTCTATAGGTTACCACCATTCCAAGTATTCATAGTGGAGAAGGGGATTCTTTCAACGTTCCCACAGGGGAAAGAATCCAACCTGCTGCAGCTGGGACTCGATCCCCCATTGCCCGCACGAGAATCCTTGGCTTAGCCACTAAACCAAGCAGAGATCCTTTTACTTGTATCATTTAAAACACAAAAACGATCCAAATTTTTTTTGCATCGAGAAATCACATCTACTATATATTTGTCAAATACCACTCACTCACTCACTCATCTATCAACGCCCAGCCCAAACCGCTCGACAGAAAATTTTGAAATTTTGCATGGACACTTCCTATATAACGTAGGCGCTCGCTAAGAAAGGATTTTTTGATATTCGTATTTTTAGGGGGGTTTAAAGTTTGAGTTGGTTAGAGAAGGCAAGCCTAGGCAGCCTGCGTTGCTAGGATGATAAAGAACAGCTGTTACCTTACATTATCTATCTCATAGTTTTATTTCTAATTGAGGTTAATTTCAACTATGATGGCAGACCTTGAATTACTTGAAATTAACTGTCCCTCATAGAGTTTTAATTGCGTTTCTTTTCTGCCTGTCCCCGTCAGATAGGCTTGCCATATTTTTGGAGAGTTAAACCGAGACACATTAATATGGGATGGGCATACCAGGGGGGGGGGATAAAAAGAGTACAAATTATATGCAAAATGGTTGGTGAGTTTTAAGCCTAGCAACTAACGGGAAGGGGGGATCCTGAACTGTTAGTCTACCCAAACCTTAAAAATAAGAACGGAACTTTTTTTGCTACTTGATTTTCTTAAAAAAATCTTTCAGCCAAATAGTAGTGTCTGGCAGCTCGCAGCGCTGTGCAGGTAGTTCCAGCGTTTTACAGTTAGATTACTTCTCATATCTTTGACACTGTGAGCAGTAGTAAAAATGTTGATTGTAGAAAAGTAACCGATTTATAAAAGATTCTTATAAACATGAATTCATTACTTTTTACATCTTACAGCCTTTTCCGGGACATTGATAAAACCGGGCGGGACACCGAAACAATTGCAAAATACCGAGACAGTCCCGGTCAAACCGTGATGTATGGTATCCTTAGAGTTTTTTAGGTGAGGCAATAATATCCGGAACCCTTGCACAGCCTCCTCGCCTATAACCTTGGTAATGCTCGCAAATATAATGGGTGTTTCCAAATAACTCTTTGGAAACATAAACTTTTAAATTTTAACGCCCATTGAATAACATATAGTATGACGGGAACCGTGCTATAATAAACTGCACAATATTGTATAGTAACGTAATTTTAATGAAACATTATTTAACGCAATAAAATAACTACTTATCTGCCGTGACGAAGCACGGGTATTCAGCTAGTATTGTATAGTAACGTAATTTTAATGAAACATTATTTAACGCAATAAAATAACTACTTATCTGCCGTGACAAAGCACGGGTATTCAGCTAGTATTGTATAGTAACGTAATTTTAATGAAACATTATTTAACGCAATAAAATAACTACTTATCTGTCGTGACGAAGCACGGGTATTCAGCTAGTTACTTATAAACTTGGCCACCTTCGTTCGATACTGGGGAACTCACTAAAGATTTTTTTTGCTAATGTTGTCGTTTGATGATAATAGTCAGGGTACGTGACCATCCGAAAATCATACGGACCGAGCATAACACTGTGAAAATACCTTCCTAGTGAGCCGTATGGTCAAGAATCAGATACCTCTGCAGTATCTGTCAGTTTCTTGTGGTCTATTATGACACAATAATTATTGACGGACTAAGTATATATGTTATACACATATAATTTATTATACTTACTTGTTTGCGTACAAACAGAGAAGTGCTCAATTTTGATGGTGATTGATCCCGCTGGGGCTTCTGTTATTTTCTTCTTTTTTCCAACGCCAAAATTCCTGCTTAAGTCACTCAGTTTTAGCATGTTTTTGGATGACGATTTTTTTTTTCTACGGCACTCCTAAAAGTTCCGTGCATTTGTGCCGAGTTATCGACTTGTTGCCACCTTCAAATTCATTTTAGGATATGGCATTTTTTCAGGAGGGCCATAGATTAAAGAACTCAACCTCCTTTTGGCGGGACTAGAACCTGCATACAGTTAAATCATTTCAATTAATAAAAATTATAATTTATCCAATACTTCCCTAAGTCAAGTTATTAATTACATTTAAGCGGGTACTTAGTTTTATTTTTTAACAGAAATGGAGACAGTATTTAGCATAATGTGTATCGGAAGTGAGTACGAAGTGAACAGAATGCATAAGTAGTATCTGAGCAGAACGTGAGTAAAAAGTTAACATACAGACATATCGGGAGTTGGTTGACAGCGGTCGGAAGTGGGGGGGGGGGCAGCCAGTACGGAAGTGGATGGTCAGATCGGAAGTGGTTTGAAAGTGAGCACACGACGCTATTTTCGTGTCGCATTTTAGTTCCTCATTCCCGTTACCTGTTCGAGCAGTGAGATCATGACTCAACAATCTTCTGTGCTAAAACAGTTCGTCTGAAACAAAAAGTGTACATAGTTCGTTCGCCAGCCGACCAGAACACATTTTGTGCTAAATTGTTCGAACGCGAATAGTTTTTCGTCAACCAGCTTGTGTCTCCATGCCAGCTCATCGATTTTTTGTGTCTCTGCCAGAAATATCTCGAAAACGCTACAGAAATCGTAAAGAAAGTTACTATTCCGAAGCTCAATAGATTTACCGAAGAACGTTACAAATACTCACAAGGGGAGTATACAGCGATTTGGACCAATTTTTTTCTGGTGATTCTACATCGAAAAATAGTCGACACCTGTCCGAGCGTTCCGTCCAATGCGCATTAGGAGCCGAGAAATAAAATAAAATAGGTTGAAAGTGCTTTATTTTTTATATCGAGTTTAGAAAATGATATCGACATGAATCTTTTACCAATTCATTTGTTTTATAGAGTACATTAAAAGAAAAATATTATCGTAAAACAATAATTTATGTTTCATCAAATATATTCAAAAATATGCTTACGTTTTCAAGTAAACTAGTATTATACATTTTTTCACACCAAAAATAATAGCAGAATTAAAATCAGCACCCCAAGCAACCGTAATATAGTGAATATCATTGAATACAAAAAATAATGATTTTTTTCAGTCTGGAAGAGGCTAAATATTTGTAAGCGAAAAAGTAATGTGACGTTTTGGAATTCAATATCTCCCCTTGAGATAATCCGATTTGTACGTCATTGAAATCTTTCGAAAGAAGAAAGACTCCTTTTTCTAACCATATAAATGACTATTATATTATCTCATAAGGAACTTGCGAAAAATGGTTCCCAAAATAAAAAGAAAATGTAAACTTTTAGCGCGGTTCCTCCCTCCCTTCATAGGGAGGAACCCCGCTTATAAGGTTGATCTCATGAAACAATCCGGAAGTGCCGACTAGAAAATTTTGCGTATCAGAACCCCTAGAGACCGAAAATGACGGTGGTTCAAATTATATATATATATATATATATTTGCCTGTTCGCGGCGTAGCTCAGAGATAAATGGTCCGATTTTGATGAAATTTGGTACAAAAATCCTTCGTCCAATTTGAAAGGTCAAGTTCGTTAATCAGCAAAATCCGCTCACTGGAAGATGGCGTTTGGGGCGAAATTCGCGCAAAAAAAATCGTAACGCTTACGTTTTTGAGTTCATATGCTTGTAAGTACTTGTTTTATAGGCTTCTTGGCCTAGGAAAACGAATGACACCATTTTTAAGGCGATATCTTCAACCGTTTTCGAGAAAATTGGAAAAATAGTTGCTGAATAACGTTTTTGGTTTGGGTACTTACAATCACGGGATTCAGTTGAAACATTTTTTGCATGTTGGAATTTCATCAAAACTAACATGTTAAACTTTTGGTTACGTTTGGAGTTAAGGAAGGGTTAGAACAAAATATTTTATGAACAGACATAAAAAGTTTTGGGAACTTCGTATTCTTTCATTAATATCTCGAAGACGGTTGGGAAATTTCGATAAGTGTATAGAAACTATTTGAAATTTTTCTAAATTCTCTACAAAAAAAAATCTGAAACAATTTTTGATTAGGTGATGTCGATCGAAGAAATAAGTGCTTAAAACTTCAAATACGTCTGTTTAGTTCATATGAACGGGTTTTAGCGCGGTTACTCCCTATCTCCATAGGGAGAACCCGCTTATAAGGTTGAACTCATGACGCGAACCGGATGTGCAGACCGGAAACTTTCTCGTTTCAGACCCCATAGATCACGAAAATATAGGTGGTTCAAATTTGTATATATATATATATATATATATATATATATATATATATATATATATATATATATATATGTATTTATATATATGCTTGTCTGTTCGCGCTCCTTACGGCTCACAAAAGGCCCGATTTTGATGAAATTTGGTACAAAAATCTGTCTTCTAATGTGAAAGGTTAAGTTCGTTAACTAGCAGAATCCGCCCAATGGAAGATGGCTTTTGGGGTGAAACTCCCGCAAAGAAAATCGTAACGCTTACGTTTTTGAGCTCATATGCTTGCAGGTACTTCTTTTATAGGTTTCTTAACATAGGAAAACGAATGAAACCATTTTTAAGGCGATATCTGTTACCGTTTTTGAGAAAAGTGGAATCAATGTTTTCGCATGTCATTATTTTTTTTGTGGGTACTTAGAATAGCGGGATTCAATTAACATTTTTTCTGCATCGTGGAAATTAATCCCAACTAAGATGTTTAAATTTTGGTTATATTTGGAGTTAAGGAAGTATGCAAAAAAAAAAAAAAAATTTATTAATGGACATGAAAAGTTTTTGGATCTTCATACATTTTCGTAAATATCTCGATAACGGTTGGGAAATCGTGCTAAGTGGAAGGTGACCATTCGAATGCTTACTAAATTCTCTACAAAAAAGGCCCTGAAGCAATATTCGATGAGGCTACGTCAATCAGAGATATAAGCGCTTAAAACTTAAAAAGTTTTTGTTTTGTTGTTTTGAAAGGGGTTTTCTCTTTGTTTATCTCACTTTTTAATTGGTTGTTTCTTAATTTAAATTGCATTTATAAGTAAAATTAGTATTGTAGTAAAATAAGCTAAGAAACGGTGAAAGGTATTGGTTTTTAAATTTGGAGTGGCTGTGGTAATCAAGATGGCAGTCGCTAATCATGATGACGTAAGCATAGTTTGTTTTGAATTCTCCTATAACCTTCCTCATAGCCTCAAACTGAAGTTATCGTTATTTCTTATTTTATAGAAAGATTTAAACCACGACAGAATGGAATTTTATTCGCCACGAAGCACCTATTTACAGTTGATTATAACAGTAAATCGAATTCGCTAGTAAAACAAAATACTTAAAATGACAACGAATTTTTGTTTGCTTAGAATTAAGCCTTCTAAGCAGTAGCCGAAGAGTAAGTACGTTTTCAGTTCATAATTGTATTGACTTATACAGATATATTATACAGATTAAGTACATAATTGTATTGACTCATACAGATATATTATACAGATTATCAGCTTCTGTGTAAGTTGGCTACTGTCAGTTTCCTGTGATTTGTGATGCTTATGTATTCTATTTCTTCGAGATGTACGTACCCGCGCTAAGATGACGCAGTTCCTGCGAGTCGGACTTTTTGTCGTTCTTTTAGCGCGGTTTCTCCCTCCCCCATAGGGAGGAACCCCTTATAAGGTTGATACAATGAAACAATCCGGAAGTGCTGAATAGAAAATTTCGCGTTTCAGAACCCCTAGAGACCGAAAATAACAGTGGTTCAAATTTTTATATATTTATATATATATATATATATATATATATATATATATATATTTATTTGTCTGTTCGCTCTGTAGCTCCCAGAAGAATGGTCCGATTTTGATG
Organism: Gonocerus acuteangulatus; assembly: GCA_946811695.1. NCBI lineage: Eukaryota > Metazoa > Arthropoda > Insecta > Hemiptera > Coreidae > Gonocerus > Gonocerus acuteangulatus. The sequence goes on from OX328123.1 coordinate 81,759,139, forward strand.
AAATTTGGTACAAAAATCTTTCGTCTAATTTGAAAGGTCAAGTTCGTTAACCAGCAAAATCCGCCTACTGGAAGATGGCGTTTGGGGCATAATTCGCGCGCAAAAAAACGTAACGCTTACGTTTTTGAGTTCATAAGCTTGTAAGTACTCGTTTTATATGCTTCCTGGGCTAGGAAAACGAATGAAACCATTTTCAAGGCGATAGCTTTAACCTTTTTCGAGAAAATTGGAAAAATAGTTTTTCAATACCGTTTTTGGTTTGGGTACTTGGAATCATGGGATTCAGTTGAAACATTTTCTGCATGTTCTACTTTCATCGCAACTAATATGTTGAAATTTTGGTTACGTTTGGAGTTAAGGAAGAGTTAGAATAAAATATTTTATTAACAGACATAAAAAGTTTTAGTAACTTTGTTTACTTTTCTTAATATCTCGAAAAAGATTGAGAATCTTGGTAAACGGAAGAATACCATTAGAAAGCTTATTAAATGCTCTAAAAAAAAGGTTCTAATGAAAGTTTTGATTAGGCGATGTCAATCGGAGAAATAAGAGCATAAAACTTTAAAGTAATTGATTTCGCTTATTCGAACTGTTCTTTTTGTCTGTTTTTTATTCCTTGATATTTTTTAATTGCTTATAGTTGGATAATGTATTTGAAAATAAAACAGGTTAAGAAAAATAAGAAAAACAATTTAATGTTAGAGCTATGGATTTCCAAGATATAGCTTTTCAACTGCCTAGCGTCCTTCCTAGGGAGGGTTGTTTGTCTTTGATTTTGGTACTTAGAATTATGGGATACAGTTGAAACATTTGCTGCATGTTCTAATTTCATCAACACTAATATGTTGAATTTTTTGTTACGTTTAGAGTAAAGGAAGGGATAGAATAAAATATTTTATTAACAGACAAAAAACGTTTTGGTAACTTTGTATACTTTCGTTAGTATCTCGAAACCCGTTGACAATCTTGTGAAGCGGACGATTACCATTCGAAAGCTTACTAAATGCTCTACAAAAAAGGTTCTGAAGAAAGTTTAAATTAGGCGATGTCAATCGGAGAAATAAGTGCTTAAAATTTAAATTAATTGATTTCTTTCATTCGAATGGTTCTTTTTGTCTGTTTTATTCCTTGTTATTTTTTAATTGCTTATAGTTGGATAATGTATTTGACAATAAAACTGGTTAAGTAAAATAACAAAAACAATTTATTGTTAGAAATATAGTTTTTCTAGGATTCCAAGACCTTGTCACTAGCGGGTCCGTTTCTAGTGTTAGCCGACCCTTCCAGGTAAGATTGTAAATCGTGACCTTTCAAGACTTTAGTACACACAGGAACCGAACCGTGCTAAGATGATGCAGTTCCTGCGAGACGGACTTTTTTTTGTAATTTTTGTCTCTTTCCCTTAGTTGTTTATTGCTTTTTATTTTTGTAATTTCTTATGTTGTATTTGTAAGGAAAATGTATTTGTGTGCAAAACAGGATAGGTAAAATGAGACCAATTTTCTGTTGCTAGAAATAATGAAAAGTTTTGGTAACTTCGTATATTTTCATTAATATCTCGAAAACGGTTGAAAATCTTGGGAAGCGAAAGGTTACCATTCGAAAGCTTACTAAATGGTCTACAGAAAAGGTTCTGAAGAAAGTTTTGAATAAGCGATGTCAATCGGAGAAATAAGTTCTTAAATTTTGAAGTAATTGATTTCGTTTATTCGAACGGTTCTTTTTGTCTGTTTTTATTCCTTGTTATTTTTTAATTGCTTAAAGTTGGATAATGTATTTGACAATAAAACAGGTTAATTAAAATAAGAAAAACAATTCATTGTTAGAAATATATCAGGCTCTACCGTATGAAATGTCAGTTTTGGATTTGCCGATTTCCTTCAAATGTCTTGAAACTGTCGAGGCTCCTACTCCAAGTTCTTTGGCATATTCCCTAGTGTTTGCAATTGCTTATAGTAGTCAAATGTATTTTCCAATAAAACAGGATACGTATAATTAGAAACAATATTTTATTTTTGCGGAATCTTGGTATTCTCAGATGCCGTATGAATAATACCGTATATTTTCCTTAATATCTCAAAAATGGTCAGGAAATCGTGGCAAGTGAAATGTATCAGTTCGAAAGCTTACTAAATTCTCTACAAAAAATGTTTTGAAGAAATGTTTGATGGGGTCGTCACATTAGGAGAAATAAGTGCTTAAAACTTAGTTAGTTACTTTCGTTTATTTAAACGGATCTATTTGTGTGTTTCCCGCAGTTTTTTTTTCACTGCTCGTTATTTTTGTACTTGCTTAGAGCAGTCAAATGTATTTGTCAGTAAACAGGATACGTATAATTAGAAGCAATATTTTGTTTGTTAGAATTCGAAGATGCCGTATGAATATCTACGTTACAGTACTGGTGTTGATTTCGTTCTTTAGAATTGTTCTTGGTATTCCCTATTTTCATCTGTTACCCATAGTTTTTTATTGCTAGTAGTTTTTTCTTATTGATTATAGAATATAAATCTATTTGGCTTGTGAGGAAAAGCATGGGAAAGGAAGGAACCCAGACACCAGTCAGCAATATTGACCATCAGCAGCTAGAGACCTGCATTGCTCTATAATTCCCACGATTCCCCAATCCTACCTGCCTATTTAGGCTGGGCTAAATCCTAGCCCACTCTCAGTCTCACTCAGTCTCTCAGTCTCTCCTCACTCACACTATCTACCACCGTCAAGGCCAGTTGTCCTATCAATACACGCTACTTCTCACAAGCCAGCCTTTCATTCTCAGCCCCCGAATCTCCATCACATTTGGTGGCAGCGGTGGGATACGGTCAACATCATCACAGGCTATAAAACAGGATACGTAAAATTAGTAACAATATTTCGGAGATTTCTGAGCGAAATGCCTTGTAAGATTTTCTACCACCACGAACGGCGTTTTTCCTCTATTTTTATCCACTAGATAGGCTTTATTTGGCATATTATTCTCTATATGTTTTATTAAGCAGGGGATTCTGATGAAGTGTCGTCTTTTTGCTGTGGATTTTAATTACGATGTATCTAAGATTGGGTAACATTGGCGAGTCTACATAGTTAAGAACCGACGACAGAGGTAGACTTCTTGCTATGATTTAGTCTACATATGTATATTAAGTCCTAAATCCAAAAAATGAACTTCACAACGGTTAGATACTATGAGCGAATAGAGTCGGTTCAGTACCCGTAGAAACACAAGGTCCCCAGGATATTTACCTGCTAGGAGTTAATCCTCAAGAGTTGTAAATATACGCCAGGTATCTGCCGACACAAATACAAAGCATAGGCAGGGTACAGAGAGCAATTTAATGATTTCATTCACCACAATTTCTTAAACTATACTAGATTCTGAAATAACACACTTCCAAACATAGGTTATATTCTAAATATTCATAAAGACTACTTAGTTGTAACCCGATTCATCAATTAGCAATCAATAGTTTTCAACACAGGTTATATACTAAATATTGATAAAAAGTATTTAAGTAGAAAAAGAAACAAGCTTCCTCAAGACTTGTTTTTGGTCTATTTGTATCTACTCCATAGACTTAATTAGGTTTATTATTCTATATATTGACTTGTTAATCGTCAAGACTTGTTATTTGTCCTTCTGTATCTAGTAGATAGGCTTTATTCTGCATATTATTCTATATAGGCTATATTAGGCATGGTATTCTTCTCAATCTTGAGTACTTCTTCTTGATCCTTCTGTCCTTCCACTAGAAAAGGCTTTATTAGGCATATTTTTTATTGATTTATAGAGCTTTGCTTTAGAATTAGAGCCGGATTGTGTAATTTCCGCTTCTGTGTATAAGTTAGCTACTGTCGGTCTCCCAGACCAGAAAATATTTTGTTCTAACCCTTCCTTAACTCCAAACGTAACCAAAAGTTTAACATGTTAGTTTTGATGAAATTCCAACATGCAAAAAATGTTTCAACTGAATCCCGTGATTGTAAGTACCCAAACCAAAAACGTTATTCAGCAACTATTATTCCAATTTTCTCGAAAACGGTTGAAGATATCGCCTTAAAAATGGTGTCATTCGTTTTCCTAGGCCAAGAAGCCTATAAAACAAGTACTTACAAGCATATGAACTCAAAAACGTAAGCGTTACGATTTTTTTTGCGCGAATTTCGCCCCAAACGCCATCTTCCAGTGAGCGGATTTTGCTGATTAACGAACTTGACCTTTCAAATTGGACGAAGGATTTTTGTACCAAATTTCATCAAAATCGGACCATTTCTCTCTGAGCTACGCCGCGAACAGGCAAATATATATATATATATATATATATATATATATATATATATATATATATATATATATAATTTGAACCACCGTCATTTTCGGTCTCTAGGGGTTCTGAAACGCAAAATTTTCTAGTCGGCACTTCCGGATTGTTTCATGAGATCAACCTTATAAGCGGGGTTCCTCCCTATGAAGGGAGGGAGGAACCGCGCTAAAAGTTTACATTTTCTTTTTATTTTGGGAACCATTTTTCGCAAGTACCTTATGAGATAATATAATAGTCATTTATATGGTTAGAAAAAGGAGTCTTTCTTCTTTCGAAAGATTTTAATGGCGTACAAATCGGATCACATTACTTTTTCGCTTACAAATATTTAGCCTCTTCCAGACTGGGAAAAATCATTATTTTTTTTTTCAATGATATTCACTATATTAGGGTTTCTTGGGGTGTTGATTTTAAATCTGCTATTATTTTTGTGTAAAAAAATGTATAATACTAGTTTACTTGAAAACGTAAGCATATTTTGAATATATTTGATGAAATATAAATTATTGTTTAACGATTATATTTTTTTTTAATATACTCTATAAAACAAATGAATTTTTGAAAGAATCATGTCGATATCATTTTCTTAACTGGATATAAAAAATAAAGCACTTTCAAGCTATTTTATTTTATTTTTCGGCTCTTAAGGCGCATTGGACGGAACGCTCGGACAGGTGTCGACTATTTTTCGATGTAGAATCACCAGAAAAAAATTGGTCCAAATCGGTTACCCCATCGCTGTATACTCTCCTTGTCAGTAGGCTGATATACAGTAGCCTGATATTCAGACAAAATCAATACTATGGAATGTTTCTTTCTTCTTTTTAGAACAATAAAAGAGTTTAACAATACGTCAATCTATACAGTGTAACAATTTCTTCGTTTGTGTATACTGTGAAATAACGAGTGTATAATCAGGAGGAATTTCGAACAAGTTTAGCTCCAAACTATATATGTTTAGTCTTATTTAACAATTTTACTTTTATTATAATAGGTATTTTTATGAATTTATGGATGACGTTATTGATGAAAACCTCCTGGGAGTTTGGAGAATGGTCAATAATACAGTATTTATAAGCTTGGCAATAAATACTGCCAAGCTTTCTGGTTGGTTCTCGTTCACAGGCAGTGGGACAATTAGCGTTCAGTGTGGTCCTGTGGTCCGTTCAGCAGTAAGAACTTGTAAGGCTGTTCACAGGTGGCGACAAGGGAAAACTGCGTATTAGAATGGTGGCGCGACTTAAAAGTAGACTGAGTAACCGATCGGGTTCATTTATTCCTAGTGATTCTACATCGAAATATAGTCGACACGTGTGCGAGCGTTTCGTCGAATGGGCCTTAGGGGGTGAGAAATAATACAAAATAGGTTTAAAATACTTAATTTTATATCTAGAGTTTGGAAAATGATATCGACATCACGCTTTCACCAGTTCATTGTTTTAGAGGTTAAATTAAAGGAAAAATACAACAGTTAAACAATAATTAATATTTTGTCAAGTAAATATTTCTATTTCTATCTATTCTGGTTTCAAGTAAACAAGCATTATCAATTGGTAGAAAATAACAGGTGTTTTAAAATCAGCGCCCCATGAAACTCTTATGTGGTGAATATCATCGAAAAGAAAAGAGAATATTTTTTTCCAGTCCGGAAGAGCCTAATCATTTGAAAGCGACAAAATCTACTTATCATTTTAAAATTCTATATATCACCTTGAGATAATCCGATGTTGACTTCTTTGGGCTCTTTGAAAGAAAGACAGCTTCCTTTTTCTAATCATATAGAAATGGATCTAAATAAAAATAAAAATAACATTTAAACTTTTTGCATATAATATTGATTCTAGAACGGTAGAAAGGAAATTTTTTATCGCTTTGAAGGGTTCATTCGACCGCGGGAGGTCATTTTCACGTATTTTAAATCGTTAACAATATTTTTTATGGCGTAGCCCTAAGGAAATTATAACATGATTTTTTTTTATTTTGGGAATCTTCCCAAAATTTTTATATGGGGGGGGGGTTAAATGTGCTAAAAGCAAATCTATTTATAGAAAATTTGAAATAAAAAAATACGTAATAAAATGTTGTTTTGAATTTCTAAGCGTCACGTAAATTTTTCGTACTGGGACAAATATTATTTCTTGTTGTGGATGATATTTACCATATTAGGGTTACGTGGGGTGCTGATGTTAGATTGGATATTATACGTTTTAATTACTCCTGGCCTTCGTTCAACAGTTGCATATACTTTTTTCTCGTTAGGCCATTGACAAAATAGATAATGCGAAGACAGGTATAGTTGGGATTCGGCTAGGAGAAAAACGTCAGACTTTCAAAAAGAAATCTGTATTTTGGACGTTTCGACTGCAACAATGGCAGCCTTCTTCAGCACTAGAGAATGCCTAGGGGGGAGGGAGGAAGACCTCGAGGACAACTTAGGTAACCATGGTTACTCCCCCCTAGGCATTCTCTAGTGCTGAAGAAGGCTGCCATTGTTGCAGTCGAAACGTCCAAAATACAGATTTCTTTTTGAAAGTCTGACGTTTTTCTCCTTGCCGAATCCCAACTATACCTGTCTTCGTATCTCTACAGCGGCTAACTATCTCCATCTACAAAATAGATAATGTTTGTTACTTTATTAGACTTAGACGAGATATGTTATGCAGGCATCCTTGATACTTGTGCGGTTACCTAATGTGTCGTAGAAGTCTTACTAAGACTGACTGATTTAACCTTGTAAATGAGCACCTTGTGAATGAGCTAACAGTTATGAGAGGGTTTACCTAGACCTAGTTACGAGTGTGCTTGGACTTCAGGAGAGGGGTAACGGTGACCCACTCCCCTCTCTTCCCCTCTCCCCCCTCTCATAGAGTAGATAGGAGTGGGGGTAGAGATACGCGCAGACGCTAGGCCGGCATCGAGAGAGGAGGAGCTCGCAGTCACTCGTCGGTTATCAACGTCTCACGTACGCCGCAGGTAAGAACAGCTCATTTCATTTTATATTTCTAATACTAGAGGTATTCTTAATGTCTTTTCTTGAAATTACATCCTTTTATGACGTATCACAATCCTTTTTTTCGAAATAAATACGTTTGAGCCGCACGTAAAACATGCATGACACTGATTTTCTTGAATGTTCACTTATTTAGCACACTGGTACTGTCTCTGAAAAGTAGTAAACCATTCATTTAATTATCTATAAGTATTCTTCTATAAAACGATATACATTATTACTTTTAACTTCATTTTTATTTTGCACGATACTGACAAACAATTCCTTCAAACTGTGAACTGTATTTTGTGGTTATAGTAAATTTTGCATTCGTTTGATTAAAGAATTCTATATTTGTTTGTTTAAAATCGTATTTATGATTTTTTTATACCATAAGCGTACGTTTAGATAGTTATATAGTATATTTAGACATTTATTATTTTATTTACTTTTAATATGAATAAGTTCCCTATTTTACAGATTTATGAAGACTTCTTTAACAAATATATATCTATAATTAATGAAAATATAATGTATATTATTTATATTTTTATACCTTATCATCTATAATTTACAGCTGAAAACTAATCTTGAGAAGCTGGCGAAATGACAGGTTTATTTAGGTGGTGAAATAATTTTCTTTCACTTATTAAAACTATTTAATGCTAGATGATTAAATAGTTAAACTTTCGGTATATTTCATTTTCAGTGCGCTGCCGGTAGGACGGAACAAGTCTGACCTGTCTTTCGGTAGCCCGTACGCTGAACAAGGCGAATCCAATTGCAGGAGGCTATTACAAATGAAATCGTTTAGGGAGAAATCATCTTTTGCATGGGCATTATAAAGACATTTTAATAAATAAATGTACAACTATATATAATATTTAACATCCCTGAAACTTGACTACTCTCTTGACCAATCTACTTTCTTTTAATACTTTTTGGTATTACTGATATATTTCATGAAGTAAGGAGATACAGTTCGGGGATCAGCGTAGTAGTTGAATGATTTTTGATATTTTTTTAAAATAGTTAGTATTTTACACGCCATTGCAGTTTTATTTTTAACAACTTCAGAGCCCCGACAAGCCGCAAATTTGTTCAATTTTTATATGGGTTATGGGAAGAGGCTCACTCTAGATGTGCTATGCAGCAACTTACAGTTTTTTTTGCAGATCAGTTCTTTTTCTTCCCATAGATGAAGACTTTACAATCAAGCGTAAACGCTCATTTAACTTGAGATTAAGAAGTAAGATTGATTTAACTTTGATTAATAAATTTTATTTAAGAGATTATCGATGAGCATTTGAAACGTTTCTAAAAGCGAATGTATAAAAACAACAACGTATTCATCAGAAAGAAAAAGAACGAACCTCCATGTTTAAATTTGCAAAATTTACTAAGATATAGTAGCGGCGAGCTGCCTTTAGGAAGTTAATGAATTCATGATGTTTTTTATGTTGCTCATTAAAAACAAAAATGAACAAGCAGTTCACTCTAAGCTGCCAAATAGATGGGAGATGCTTCTTCATCATTATTGACAATTTACTAAACCACCAAATTTTTTAAATAAAAATGTTGCATGTTAATAACAAATATGATACAAAATTCCAAAGTATCTAGCTGATTTCTTATAAAGAAACAAAAGTGAATTCATGATCAACCCTAAGTTAATATTTTACCATCTCAATTTCTTCATAATATCGAAAAATGTTATACATTTCAGGAAAGACTGATGTTATAAATTTCATCAAATAAACTCTGGATGGAGTTTGGTAACTCTTTAACTAAAACGAAACTAATATCATTCGAGCAAATGTATTAATTTAAAGAACAAACTAGAAACTAGTTTAAACAGAATTTGTAGAAAATATCCAATCTGCTCATAAATAAATTATCCCTCAGTTGCTCATTAGAATTAAAGAAAAAAAATTGAATAAAGTTCCCTATTCACTCGAAAATGTCAAGCAGAGGTTTTTTTCTTTATAAGAAAACATTTTTAAACTGCAAGAACAGTGTAAAAAGAGAAAACAAATGGACAGAGAAAGATATTGAAACGATTTGAAATATTGTACTTAATTAAATATTATTAATGTAATAAGAATCTCTGAAGCTTGAAGTTGGTTTAAGAACTACTGGATCCGTCATGAGCAACCAAGTGTAAATGGTGATGATATAATGAAACGAAAGAGAAAAAGACTCTGCACAAACGGAGTTTAAAATAAAGGAAGAAAAAAAATCAGCGTATTTCATTTAAACTAATTTATAAAGGAGTAGAAAAAAAGCAGACTAGTTTGTTTTGTATAATATTTGCTAAAAGCAATTGTTTTAATCATACCACAGAGGATGGTAGGCTGGCCCTCGAAATTTATGAAGGGAATTTAGTAGCTCTTTGTTTCATCGTAAATATTCGAAATTAAACAGGCTGAAATATCCCCATGAAGTTCTAACTGAAACTAGGGCTTAGAAATTAATGTTTGGTGCAGAGCCGTTCGAGTCTTTATGATGGAAATTTAAGGCTGATTTTCCTCAAAGCAGTAGTAATCTTAGTCCTGGGTTAGACTTTAATAACTCTCCAGTGGATTAAGAATCTACTAGAAAGGGATAATATTTATACCGTACCCTTATACGAGTATATATAATGGTTCATAAAAAATTATCGTAAAGTAAAATTATTATGTTTCTATTTCATATAAAGGAGGTTCAATTATATTCATCGGGAATTGTGTTGACCTTTTAAAGGAATGCCTTTAGGAAGCCTATTGATAACCCACATGCTCCCAAAAATACTAATTAAGAAGTCAGAGAATAATTGAGTTTTTATTAAGAACAAAAATCAGTTGTACTTAAAAATCTATATTTGGAACATTTCGGAATTCTCTTTCGCTTACCTTTTTCAGCAATGAATGCCCAGAGGATGGAAAAATATCAAAGCTAATCAGATAACTTTACTGAAAGCTTTGGTCTTTCTCCATCCTCTAGGGATTCATTCCTGAAGAAAGCTGCCAAAGTACATGCTGAAACATTCTAAATATACATTTTTACATATTTCTGATTGTTGTTCTTCATAGAAACCCAAATATTAGCTATTAGCACCTCATCGGCTATCTGCACCTCGTTAAAAATACTTATTGTCCTGAATTCCTTAGACCTTTAACCTGGGAAGTACGTATTTCCTTATTCTTAAATGGCTTAATAATGCCAAATAGAATTTTGGGCTTACAAAAATTCTACAAAGCATTGGCACGAAACGGACTTCATTAACCTTCCCCGAATTGAGTTAAATATTCTTAGCTTTTTTTGTATGTTTCAAAAATCTCATTTAACAAGAGCTGATTACGTACGATTTGGCGTATAGACACTCAGTTAGTAATTAAGTAATATTTGAATGAAAATGCCTACGGAAGGTTATTTAGTAATGGTTGAATAAAATAACATCTGAAAATAATTAGATAACGATTGATTGTAAGCGACTAAAAGTAAATGGGGTTTAGGAGAAAATAATCATGTAATAGCAGATTTAAAATACCATTGGAAAACATTTAGGTCATAATGTGTTCTTAATTGCCAATGAAATCAATTTGTTATAATACTATGACCACCAGAATATCATTGGGTAATGGTCGTTGTCAATAAATTAAGAGACTAATTAGTTATAGTTGGCAAAAATTCATGGGAAAGTACCTACAAAAAAATCACTTATCAGGTGGAGTGTCATCAAATAAAACACATGAATTATTAATTATGATTTATAAATTCCAGCTCAACTAGTTTTAACACCTTTAGTGCCACATCGAGGGAATAATAATAAAAAACTGATTTGGTTACCGTTGTTCTAGATTTTTGTTGTCCAGCTGAACTTATTTGCAACCATATCAGTACAATGTAATCTAACTTTTGCAGCGAAACCATGCTTTAAACTTAAAAATGTCAGATGAACCTGCCAGACATCTAATAACACCCACATATTAGCGCGGTTCCTCCCTCCCCCATAGGGAGGAACCCCGCTTATAAGGTTGATACAATGAAACAATCCGAAAGTGCCGACTAGAAAATTTCGCGTTTCAGAACCCCTAGAAACCGAAAATAACGGTGGTTCAAATTTTTATATATATATATATGTATATATTTATTATATATATATATATATATATATATATATATATATATATATATATATTTGTCTGTTCGCTCATTTCTGGCTTCCCTGATGGTCCGATTTTGATGAAATTTGGTACAAAAATCAGTCGTCCAATTTGAAAGGTCAAGTTCGTTAACCAGCAAAATCCGCCCACTGGAAGATGGCGTTTGGGGCGAAATTCGCGCAGAAAAATTCGTAACGCTTACGTTTTTGACTTCATGAGCTTATAAGTACTCGTTTTATAGGCTTCTTGCGCTAGGAAAACGAATGGAACCATTTCCAAGGCGATAGCTTTAACCGTTTTCGAGAAAATTAGAAAAATAGTTTTCGAACACCGTTTTTGGTTTGGGTAGTTAGAATCATAGGATTCAGTTGAAACATTTTCTACATGTTCTACTTTCATTAAAACTAATATGTTGAAATTTTGGTTACGTTTGGAGTAAAGGAAGGATTAAAATAAAATATTTTATTAACAGACATGAAAAGTTTTGGGAACTTCGTATACCTTCCCTAATATCTCGAAAACTGTTTGAAATATTGGCAAACGGAGGGTTACCATGCGAAAGCTTACTAAATGTTCTACAAAAAAGATTCTGAAACAATTTTTGACTAGGCGATGTCAATCGGAGAAATAAGTGCTTAAACTTTGAAGGAATTGATTTCGTTTATTTGAACGGTTCTCCTTTTTTGTTTTTATTCCTTGTTATTTTGTCATTTCTTATAGTAGGATAATGTATTTGACAATAAAACAGATTAATAAAAATAAGAAAAACAATTCATTGCTAGAAATATATCAGGCTGTACCGTATGAAATGTCAGTTTTGGATTTGCCGATTTCCTTCAAATGTCTTGAAACTGTCGAGGCTCCTACTCCGAGTTCTTTGGCATGTTCCCTAGTGTTTGTAATTGCTTATAGTAGTCAAATGTATTTGTCAATAAAACAGGATACGTATAATATTCAATATAATATAGTATAATATTCAACTTCACACAGGTTAGATACTATGAGGGAATAGAGAGTCCGTTCACTGCCTGTGGGTCCACAAAAAATGTACCTGCTACGAGTTAATCCTCAAGAGTTGTAAATATACCCCAGGTATCTGCCGACACAAATACAAGCCTAGCTTGGTTTTGGTACTTACAATCATGGGATTCAGTTAAAACATTTTTTGCATGTTTGAATTTCATCAAAACTAACATGTTAAACTTTTAGTTACGTTTGGAGTTAAGAAAGGGTTAGAATAAAATATTTTATGAACAGACATGAAAAGTTTTGGGAACTTCGTTTACTTTCATCAATATCTCGAACGCGGTTGGGAAATTATGATCAGTGGATAGAAACTATTTGAAAGCTTTCTAAATTCTCTACAAAAAAGATTCTGAAACAATTTTTGATTAGGTGATCTCGATCGAAGAAATAAGTGCTTAAAACTTCAAATACGTCTGTTTAGCTCTTATGAACGGTTTTTTGTCGTTCTTTTTGTAATTATTGTCTCTTTCCCTTAGTTTTTTATTGCTATTTATTTTTGTAATTTTTATGTTACGAAAATGTATTTGTGTGTAAAACAGGATAGGTAAAATGAGACCCATTTTCTGTTGCTAAAAATAATGGAAAGGTTTGGGCACTTCGTATACTTTCAATAATATCTCGAAGGATTCTAGGGTCTGGCGGTCCCGACAAGTCATAAAACCCTTTGAACAAAGGCCGAGGAAAATATTATCTGTTTCTATTCTAAGCTTTTCAAATGGCACTAGGGACATGAACGGAACCGCGCTAAGATGCTGCAGTTCCTGCGAGTCGGACTTTTTTTTTAAACGAAGCCTAGATCTGTAAACAAGAATTTAATAACGGGGAATTGCGAAGTGTTTATAGTTTTCAGTAAATTATAGTCTTATGTAATTCATATAGGGTGCATTTATGAAGTAATATTTCAAATATGAGAATGATTTAGCAGACATAAAATAGAGTTTCAGTTATAAACATTAGCTACTGTTAGTTGGTCCCTGAAACAACATGAATTACCTTATTAGAATTTAGTCAATAAGCAGAAATGATTAGGGAATATCAATTGAAAACGAGTCGTAGATAGAGTTGAATTTTCTAAATGAAGCGGAAAGTATTCTCTGAACTGATTGTAATGCAGCGGATAGTTTGTCCTTATTATTATATCATCATGGAAGGGATGATGCCTCAAAAGGTCGGAAGCCTGTTTACTGCAATATTCCATGCATGCCTGGGTCCGTTAGGAATGCAATTACCGACGATGTGACGGTTATCACCGGAACCACAATACTCATTCACGATAATTACAAAATAGCCAAGATTCTAATTCTAACCTGTGTTATTAAGCTTTTATTCAACTCATTTCCATAAAACACTAATTTTTCAAATTCTTCCCTCTTCTTTTTGTATATATATATTAGTTGTGCCCGCAACTTCGTCCACGCGGATAGGTGAATTAGGGTAGCATTTTTTGGATATATCTTTTGGCTTATTTCGGATTATAAAAACCGTCGTTTGGGTATTTAAAAAAAATTTACTTTAAACTAATGCTTCTTAATACACGATATTAAATATATAGCCATCGGGATCGAAGCGTACAGACAGCTAGGATTGCTAAAACGTGGCAGAGCCACATAAAACTGTCCCCTTAGGGATCCTTTAACCCTGGTGTGTATAGAATGTCTGTCTGACAGCAATGAATCTATATGCTCACTGCTGCCAACACACTTCACTGATATTTTCCCAAGTCACTGAGTTCACTTAAAGCACTACAGGACAAATACACCTCTCATCCCTTACTCTCAAAAATACTTAAGACAATACACTCTCTACACAAACATGTAACATTGTACTGGCTACCTGGCCATGAAGGACTAGGGAAAAATCCGATTGCAGACACCCACGCAATAATAGCTGCAGAACAAACAGACATGGATAACGGACCAATTCCACATGAAGACATAAACACATCTGTGAAGACATTTATTTTGGAAAACTGGGAACACTCTTGGGCGATACTTACGGACAACAAATTACGGACGATAAAACATACGGTCAAAGACTGGCCATCCAGTTATCGAGCCAATAGAAGGGAGGAGGTTGTATTGGCTCGACTTAGGATTGGCCATACAAGACTTACTCACGAGTACCTCATGGCAAGACAAGAGAGACCATTATGTGAAATTTGTAATACTGAACTGACAATAAAACATATTCTAACAGACTGCATTAGACGACAAGACTCAACTATTCAGCTCTATTACGCTGGAACAGCAACATTGCAACCCCAACTTCTAACATACTCAGTAATTTGTTGCTAATTTGTTGCTAATTTGTTACACTATTTTCAAATTTGTCGCTCCAGCCGTTTCCGAGAAAACGTGGCTGTGCTACCGTAATATTACGCCAGCACAGCCACCCCTGTAACTTTTGATCTAATTGTCTGACGAAATTCAGATTGGTACGAGAATTTGTTGCTAATTTGTTGCTCTAGAATGACACCAATCACGAATTTGTCGCTCCAGCCGTTTCCGAGAAAACGTGGCTGTGCTAGCGTAATATTACGCCAGCACAGCCACCCCCGTAACTTTTGATCTAATTGTCTGACGAAATTCAGATTGGTACGAGAATTTGTTGCTAATTTGTTGCTCTAGAATGACACCAATCACGAATTTGTCGCTCCAGCCGTTTCCGAGAAAACGTGGCTGTGCTAGCGTAATATTACGCTAGCACAGCCACCCCCGTAACTTTTGATCTAATTGTCTGACGAAATTCAGATTGGTACGAGAATTTGTTGCTAATTTGTTGCTCTAGAATGACACCAATCACGAATTTGTCGCTCCAGCCGTTTCCGAGAAAACGTGGCTGTGCTAGCGTAATATTACGCTAGCACAGCCACCCCCGTAACTTTTGATCTAATTGTCTGACGAAATTCAGATTGGTACGAGAATTTGTTGCTAATTTGTTGCTCTAGAATGACACCAATCACGAATTTGTCGCTCCAGCCGTTTCCGAGAAAACGTGGCTGTGCTAGCGTAATATTACGCTAGCACAGCCACCCCCGTAACTTTTGATCTAATTGTCTGACGAAATTCAGATTGGTACGAGAATTTGTTGCTAATTTGTTGCTCTAGAATGACACCAATCACGAATTTGTCGCTCCAGCCGTTTCCGAGAAAACGTGGCTGTGCTAGCGTAATATTACGCTAGCACAGCCACCCCCGTAACTTTTGATCTAATTGTCTGACGAAATTCAGATTGGTACGAGAATTTGTTGCTAATTTGTTGCTCTAGAATGACACCAATCACGAATTTGTCGCTCCAGCCGTTTCCGAGAAAACGTGGCTGTGCTAGCGTAATATTACGCCAGCACAGCCACCCCCGTAACTTTTGATCTAATTGTCTGACGAAATTCAGATTGGTACGAGAATTTGTTGCTAATTTGTTGCTCTAGAATGACACCAATCACGAATTTGTCGCTCCAGCCGTTTCCGAGAAAACGTGGCTGTGCTAGCGAAATATTACGCTAGCACAGCCACCCCCGTAACTTTTGATCTAATTGTCTGACGAAATTCAGATTGGTACGAGAATTTGTTGCTAATTTGTTGCTCTAGAATGACACCAATCACGAATTTGTCGCTCCAGCCGTTTCCGAGAAAACGTGGCTGTGCTAGCGTAATATTACGCTAGCACAGCCACCCCCGTAACTATTGATCTAATTGTCTGACGAAATTCAGATTGGTACGAGAATTTGTTGCTAATTTGTTGCTCTAGAATGACACCAATCACGAATTTGTCGCTCCAGCCGTTTCCGAGAAAACGTGGCTGTGCTAGCGTAATATTACGCTAGCACAGCCACCCCCGTAACTTTTGATCTAATTGTCTGACGAAATTCAGATTGGTACGAGAATTTGTTGCTAATTTGTTGCTCTAGAATGACACCAATCACGAATCTGTCGCTCCAGCCGTTTCCGAGAAAACGTGGCTGTGCTAGCGTAATATTACGCTAGCACAGCCACCCCCGTAACTTTTGATCTAATTGTCTGGCGAAATTCAGATTGGTACGAGAATTTGTTGCTAATTTGTTGCTCTAGAATGACACCAATCACGAATTTGTCGCTCCAGCCGTTTCCGAGAAAACGTGGCTGTGCTAGCGTAATATTACGCCAGCACAGCCACCCCCGTAACTTTTGATCTAATTGTCTGACGAAATTCAGATTGGTACGAGAATTTGTTGCTAATTTGTTGCTCTAGAATGACACCAATCACGAATTTGTCGCTCCAGCCGTTTCCGAGAAAACGAGGCTGTGCTAGCGTAATATTACTCTAGCACAGCCACCCCCGTAACTTTTGATCTAATTGTCTGACGAAATTCAGATTGGTACGAGAATTTGTTGCTAATTTGTTGCTCTAGAATGACACCAATCACGAATTTGTCGCTCTAGCCGTTTCCGAGAAAACGTGGCTGTGCTAGCGTAATATTACGCCAGCACAGCCACCCCTGTAACTTTTGATCTAATTGTCTGACGAAATTCAGATTGGTACGAGAATTTGTTGCTAATTTGTTGCTCTAGAATGACACCAATCACGAATTTGTCGCTCCAGCCGTTTCCGAGAAAACGTGGCTGTGCAAGCATAATATTACGCCACGAGTTCGGACGCATAGCGCAGGAAATCACGTGACCTTGAGCAAATTTGGTTCGACAAATACGACCGATATTCCATTTTCCCTATATATTTAAGCCGAAATCGCCCTGAGAACACTTTGAAGTGAGTAAGGAATATTTTAAGGTGAGTTGTAATTCCCATGATTTTCGTAGATGATGAAACGTCTGTGTATGTAATTAAACCCTAATTTTTCATATTGTTTACATGGGCGTATATAAGGGGGGGGGCTGAGGGGCTGCAGCCCCTCCCGGAATTTTGATTTCATGGTAATAACTAGAGACCGAAAATAACTATTTTTATTTCAAATGAGTTTCACTTAACCTTTAATTTTTATTATTAGGAAATAAAAATAGAAATTCCATCGTAATTGATAATATCAATTAGATATAAAATACATTATATTTTACTATTTAAAAAAAAAATGTTTAATAATTTTTATTTCAAAACCTTAAAAATAAAAATTATTTGAATAATGTTATTTCGACATTTTTTTATAACAATTTTTTTTTACTTTAACTTTAAACATTATTTTAAATAAGAAAAAAAATTAGTGCTATAATAAATAGAAAGCAATACACAAAAACAAATTCTAGAATATACAATATATACTCATAGAAATCAATTGGATTTAGAGGAACTTTGATTCACTCACATAAAGAAATAACTTCTAATAATCAAAAGGTTCTAAATCATGTATTTATTTATTCGGAGGTTAAGAGATAATTAATAATAAAATAATAAAATTAAAATTTAATAAAATATATTTAATAAATATATTTAATAAATAAAATAATAAAAATTAAAAGTTAAGTAATTTTTATTATTGGGAATTAAAAATAAAAATTCCATCGTAATTGATATATTTCATTATTTTTTTATTCGATTGACACCCCCCTTTTTTCCACAATTTTTGATATTTAAAAGCGAAACTTGGTGGGTATTAACGTGGTCGAATGTACATTCATTGGACCTAATGCACGACCCCTCAACTTTCTCCAGTTCTTCTCCAGAGACCCTAACTCTGGAATCTCCAATGGAAAGGGGTTATTTTTATGACGGATTATTGTAGAGAATTGAATTTTAGGTCGATTTTATATCAGTCATTTTTTCGCTAAAGCGCACCAATGAGTAACAAATTGCCAAAAACCGTTAAAACCCTTGTTTTTTGTCACTTTTCTGCCAATAACGCAGAAAGTATGTCCGTAATGGAAAAAGTAATTGGTATAAACGTTGTAGAGGATTAAATTTTCTTTCCAAAAAGTACCTTTAAATGCCTAAAACGTAAATAGGAATGGAGCAAAACAAACTTTTGTTTTTGAAGTTTTCAGAAAAGTTTATGATCAACGTGGTCTACGCTTCCGTAAAACTTAATAAACGTTTTCTAAACTTTTTGCTCCTCCTAAAAATCAAATTCAATTAATTTATAAAGGCATTAAAATAATAAATTTTAAGCAATAGAACTCACCTAATGATTAGAATTTCGTAGCAATTATTTTTGTGTTGAACGATTTATTTATTTTTTACGGCGTCTTGACATCTAGGCCATTAGTGCCGACATCCAGGGTGCAGCGAGGAATTTCCTAAATAATTAAAGTTGAGGGGTCGTGCATTGGGTCCAATGAATGTACATTCGACCACGTTAAGACCCACCAAGTTTCACTTTTAAATATCAAAAATTGTGGAAAAAAGGGGGGTGTCAATCGAGTTTTGAACACCCTGTATATATATATATATATATATATATATATATATATATATATATATATATATATATACAGGGTGTTCAAAACTCGATTGACACCCCCCTTTATATATATATATATATATATATATAAATTTGAACCACCATTATTTTCGATCTCTAGGGGATCTGAAACGCAAAATTTTCTAGTCGGCACATCATCACATCACCTGTGTGACTAGGTGTCGTCAGTGTGTTTTGCAAGGAAGCCTTTTGTAAAAACGTTCATAATTTTCGATGTATTTGTTCTGTAATTAACTTTTATGCAAGAATTAATATCAAGAATAATTTTCATTTAATTTTGATGATATCACAAAAAAAAAACACAAATTACTCTTATTTATTTGCTGTTTTTTTTATTCTAGAATTTCAATTACATTATGAAATTGAGAGATAATCTCCGTTTTGAGTATTCCTTTGGAAATTTGATTAAATAAAACAACTTTTGTTTGATTCGGCAGTCTGGAGGATTTATTTTCGAAGAGTAGTGATTTTCGAAAAGTTGTCACTAACCAGAAGTTTATATTATTATTGTTTGAATTGATACTACGGTTTGAATGAGATAATTGTGGACATTTAATGTACATTAGCCTTGAAGAACATTTATGGGCCTTTATTTCTTTTTTTTATTTATTTAATTTATAGAGTTCTGCAACAGAGGCGAAAAACTCTTTAAATGTCAGTCGTCAACTTCAAATGTGATATATATGTATATAAGAACAAATGAAGAAATAAAATTGGAAAAGAATGAAGAAAAAAACAAACAAACAAAATAAAATAAAATAATCAAAACAGACAAAATTTAGTAAATTAAATTTTTGTGTATAATAAAGAGTTTTTTTAAATGTTTGAGTAATGCATTGATGTGTGGGCTACCTTCTGTCAGTATTTCGTGTAAGTCGTAAGGTATGGTCAGGTTATTGCGTTGTCTGCAGTTGGTAAGTATATGTTTAACGGTCAGAGTCTCGTTACAATATCTACAAGTTGGTCTGTCCTTTCTGTCCAGTCAGAAGGAATGGGTAAGTAAGGTATGGTCAGGTTATTGCACTGTCTGCAGTTGGTAAGTATATGTTTAACGGTCAGAGTCTCGTTACAATATCTACAAGTTGGTCTGTCCTTTCTGTCCAGTCAGAAGGAATGGGTAAGTAAGGTATGGTCAGGTTATTGCGTTGTCTGCAGTTGGTAAGTATATGTTTAACGGTCAGAGTCTCGTTACAATATCTACAAGTTGGTCTGTCCTTTCTGTCCAGTCAGAAGGAATGGGTAAGTAAGGTATGGTCAGGTTATTGCGTTGTCTGCAAATGGTAAGTATATGTTTAACCGTCAGAGTCTCGTTACAATATCTACAAGTTGGTCTGTCCTTTCTGTCCAGTCAGAAGGAATGGGTAAGTAAGGTATGGTCAGGTTATTGCGTTGTCTGCAGTTGGTAAGTATATGTTTAACGGTCAGAGTCTCGTTATAATATCTACAAGTTGGTCTGTCCTTTCTGTCCAGTCAGAAGGAATGGGTAAGTAAGGTATGGTCAGGTTATTGCGTTGTCTGCAGTTGGTAAGTATATGTTTAACCGTCAGAGTCTCGTTACAATATCTACAAGTTGGTCTGTCCTTTCTGTCCAGTCAGAAGGAATGGGTTAGTAAGGTATGGTCAGGTTATTGCGTTGTCTGCAGTTGGTAAGTATATGTTTAACGGTCAGAGTCTCGTTACAATATCTACAAGTTGGTCTGTCCTTTCTGTCCAGTCAGAAGGAATGGGTAAGTAAGGTATGGTCAGGTTATTGCGTTGTCTGCAGTTGGTAAGTATATGTTTAACGGTCAGAGTCTCGTTACAATATCTACAAGTTGGTCTGTCCTTTCTGTCCAGTCAGAAGGAATGGGTAAGTAAGGTATGGTCAGGTTATTGCGTTGTCTGCAAATGGTAATGGTGCTGTCGATGAGCTCCTGGATCTCCTTTTTGACTTCCTGGTAAATTCCTGGAGGCAAACGGCGGCATTTAGCCGTGACAGGTCGTCCTTTGGTCTCTATATGATGCTCCACTGTTGAATTGGATGGTCCACGGATGGGAGTGACCTGAGTGACGGTAGGGAATTCACCTAGGATGCGGGCAAATCGATTATCGGCTGGAAAGATGGAGAAGGTTGGTATTTCTGCTGAGGATATGGTACCTACAATGCTACGTCCTGAGTGATGGTCGATCAGTCTCCTGTTTCTTAAGTCCACAGTAAGCTGATGCCAGTAGAGAAAATCAGCACCTAATATAGCCTTGGCGACGTCGGCTAAGACAAAGGTCCACTTGAGAGGTTTTCTGAGTCCTAAGTCGACATATCGAGTGATTTCACCGAAGGTTGGAATCGGGGAGTTGTTGGCTGCTATTAAGGTGAAATCAGATGGAGTCTTACGCCGTCCTTTGGGCACAGGGAGAAGAGATATGCATGCTCCTGTGTCAATGAGGAAGGGCTGACCAGTGGTTCTGTCCGTCAGAAATAGGTGGCGGTGCAGCTGGGTTGTGAAAGTTTCCGCCGCAACTTTCACATTTCCGAGTTTAAAGCTGGCTCTTCGGATTTCCAGTTGCAAGGTTGTGTGCAGCGTCAGGCTTTCTCGCGGAATCTCTGGTGGTAATAGCAGGTATCGCGCGACTGAGATCGAGGGAGATTGTCTTGATTCCGGCTGCTGCTGGAGCTTCTTTCGCGTTTCTTCATCTTCAGAAAGCGTAGGATCTCGTCTACGTCGCGGCGTAGAGCTCCGAAATCTTCGGATGGGTGCTCGCATCTGTTCGTGACTGATGTGGTAGTTGCGGAAGACTTGTTTGGGCGAGGTTCTGACATGTCTCGAATAGCGTACGTTTCAGCTGACGGGGATACCTCCAAGATCTTGTCGGCTACTTCTGCCAGTTTTTGGATGTCAGTGTGGCCTGTGGAAATGAGGATGGGACGAATTCGTGGGGGTAAATTCTTCATCCACAGGGTGCTAATAAATCCGTTTGATACATCGGAGCCAGCTAATTGTTGTATTTTTCTGAGGAGCTGTGAAGGAGTCTGGTCTCCGAGTGGCATTTCTTCTAACAGCTTGCTAATTCTACGTGTTTCGGATTCTCCGAACGTGTTGATGAGCCTAGCTTTAAGGTCCTCGTATGGTTGCTCAGTCGGTTGGAGGACGATATCTGAGACTTGGCTGAGAACATCCAGATCGAGATTCGGTATGACGAGCTGGAATTTTTTTAGACTCGATGTTACGCGGGATGTCGCAAATACAGCCTCGATCGTCGCGAACCATAAAGTCGGGTTCTGTTTCCAGAATGTCGGTAGTCTTGAACTCGGCCCTTGGTAGAAACTAACCTCAGGCTGGGTTTCATGGAGATCTGTATCGGACGTAGATGAGTTTTTTTTGGACATGACGAACGGCGAGAAGTGAAATCAGAAGTATTGTTCAATATCAGGGGTCACCAATGTTAAGTGTATAGGATTTACAACTTACAAGAATGAATTGCAGTTTTCAATTGCGAGAGAACACTTAATAATGTTTTATTTATTTTTTTAAAACATGTGTTTTTTTGGGGGGTTATCTGATAACCGCTACAACTTCGTCCCGGCGGGACAACTGTTCATTTGTCCAGGCTTTCGTTGTATTTTTGTATATGGGCCTTTAAGAATATGAAAAAGTCCGACTCGCAGGAACTGCGTCATCTTAGCGCGGTTACGTACATCTTGAAGAAATGGAATAGATTAGCATCACAAATCACAGGAAACTGACAGCCACTGCCATCATGATTACCACAGCCACTCCAAACTTATTACCAATACCTTTCACCGTTTGTTAGCTTATTTTACTACAATACTAATTTTACTGATAAATGCAATTTAAAACTAGAAACAACCAATTAAAAAGTGAGATAAAAAAAAAAAAATCAGTCCCGTAACAGGCCACAAGGGCCCAGAGGGGCAGATACTGTAGAGGTATCTGATTCTTGACCATACGACACACTAGGGAGATAGTGCGGTCAACACTATGCTCCGGCCGCCTGATTTTCCCCTTGGCTGCTTCAACTGCTAGAGTCATTAGCACCCAAGGTACCCATTATTAATTAAATTAATTAAAGGCTGGGTGAGCCTAGGGACGATCTGGGACCCCAAATCTAACCCTCGAACGGCAGCACTAGAAGAAAAAATCTTTAGTGCGCGCTCGGGTTTTGAACCTGGTCCTCCAGTTCATTAGTCGAGTGCTCTACCACTGAGCTAACCTCGTCCCCAAAAAGTGAGATAAAGAAAGAGAAAAACCATTTCAAAACAATCACTTTTTAAGTTTTAAGCGCTTATATCTCTCATTGACGTTGTCCCATCGAATATTGCTTCACAACATTTTTTGTAGAGAATTTAGTAAGCATTCGAATGGTCACTTTCCACTTACCACGATTTCCCAACCGGTATCGAGATATTTACGAAAAATGTATGGAGATCCGAAAATTTTTCACGTCTATTAATAAAATATTTTTTTTCGCATACTTCCTTAACTTCAAATATAACCAAAATTTAATCATCTTAGTTGGGATTAATTTCCAAGATGTAGAAAATATTTCAATTGAATCCCGCGATTCTAAGTACTCACAAAAAAATAATGACCTACAAAAACATTGATTCCACTTTTCTCAGAAACGGTTACATATATCGCCTTAAAAATGGGTTCATTCGTTTTCTTATGTTAACAAACCTATAAAACAAGTACCTGCAAGCATATAAACTCAAAAACGTAAGCTTTACGATTTTGTTTGCGCGAATTTCGCCCCAAACACTATCTTCAAGTGGGCGGATTCTGCTGGTTAACGAACTTGACCTTTCAAATTAGAAGACAGATTTTTGTGCCAAATTTCATCAAAATCGGACCATTTTTGAGCCGTCAGGAGCGCGAACAGACAAGCATAAATATAAATATATATATATATATATATATATATATATATATATATATATATATATATACATACAAATTTTAGCCACCTATATTTTCGTGATCTATAGGGTCTGAAACGTGAAAGTTTCTAGTCGGCACTTCCGGATTGCGTCATGAGGTCAACCTCATAAGCGGGTTCTCCCTATGGAGATAGGGAGTAACCGCGCTAAAAAGAGTATTTTATAAAGGGAGCCTGCTAGAGTTGTTGTTACCAGGTATGTAAACATAACATCACGTGGACAAGTTAAGAGAGTTAAGAATGAGGGAGGAAGCGGTGAATTTCCTGTAGCTACTAGGTACTGTCAGATTCCTGTGAAGGCTGATTCTTATAATCTCCCGCTTAAGAATTGGCCATTCCCGACTGACACACTCTTATCTCATGACAAGACAGGACAGACCGACATGTTCACAGTGTAACACACCGCTGACTATAAAGCACATACTGACTGAATGTTTACAGCGACAAAACTATGACTTACCTTACAATATGACTGAATTACTCGGCGATGGAAGCAAATATATAGATAACATACTGAACTACCTCAACAAGACCAATCTACTAAACAAATTATAATTATAATTAAACATGAACAAATTATAACAGGACATACACACATATATGTGTATGTATTTTATTTGTCTTAAAATGTTAAAACTATACAGCCGTACTATACTAAAATCTTACATTTGACAATATAAAACTGACAGGAGTGTGAAGCCTCCTTCAACCAACTTAATTGATTATTTGTATAAACTTTATGCATTATTATAATATTGATTTTTCATATATTCAAGTATATTGTAATATTGTATTCTCTTATAAATAGATGTGTATAAAAATTTCAATTTGTATATTTGGGCAAAAATGTGTAAAATAAGATTGTATTTAATTAGATGTAATTTTCGTATGTATATTGTATATGTAATTTTTGTTCTGAGCGAGTCGCCTTAGTTACGGTCGCTCATAAATAAATAAATAAAATTATAATCTCCCGTTCTCCGGTATGCCATTGCGTCGGTGTTTTAATTTTTCTCAAAATACCAAAACATAATATTAACCTTTAAGTAGAGATGTGGGGAGTTTTCAGCACCCCATGACTTAATTAGCACTATATTTTGAATTTAAAAATTTACAATCCATTTAATCGCTTTGGTACCTTCATAAATAGTAGTTCTGTTCACATTGAGGTTGCAGTCGCATAAAAAAAAACATTATTTGTTTATTTTCTGGGCCTTTTACTGGCTTAGGGTGTTCACAACACTCTACTTAGGTAACAAAAATTTAAAATATAATGTCTTCTTTCGACCGCCGTTTGACATTTTATATGAAGAGAATCAAGAAATAATGAAGAGGCGTTTTAAGTAAATGTGTGAAAATGATGGAGAAGATGAGTGTATTGATTCGGACGATGAGGAAAGAGATAGGTATTTTTGAAAAATCTACTATATATTTGTCAAATACCACTCACTCACTCACTCACTTACTGACCTATCATCCCCTAGCCCAAACCACACGACAGAAAATTTTGAAATTTTGCATGGACACTCCCTATAGAACGTAGGCGCTCGCTAAGAAAGGATTTTTTGATATTCGAATTTTTAAATATTTTTAAAGGGGTTTAAAGTTTGTATTGGTTAGAGCAGGCAAACCTAGGTAGAATGCGTTGCTAGGACGATAACAGAACAGCTGTTACTATACTGTATCTAATTCATAGTATTATTTTTAATTGAGGTTAATTTCAACTATCATGGCAGACCTTGAATTACTAAAACTGAGAAATAAAATGTGAATTTTTCCCCCAAAGAGTTTACGCCCTTGACACAAAAATTTAATTTTGCACGGGCCATCCGTTTAAAGTATAAACACTCGCTAAGAAAGGTTTTTTATTTTTATATTCAAACGTTTAAGTACTATTAGGGGGGTTTGAATTATTAAGAAGAAAATGGTTCGATTTTGATAACATTTGGTACAAAAATCTTTCTTCTTATTTAAAAGTTTATGTTCATTAACCACCAATCACGAATTTGTGCTGGCGTAATATTACGCTAGCACAGCCACGTTTTCTCGGTAACGGCTGGAGCGACAAATTCGTGATTGGTGTCATTCTAGAGCAACAAATTAGCAACAAATTCTGGTACCAATCTGAATTTTGTCAGATAATTAGATCAAAAGTTACGGGGGTGGCAGTGCTGGCGTAATATTACGGTAGCACAGCCACGTTTTCTTGGCAACGGCTGGAGCGACAAATTCGTGATTGGTGTCATTCTAGAGCAACAAATTAGCAACAAATTCTCGTACCAATCTGAATTTCGTCAGACAATTAGATCAAAAGTTACGGGGGTGGCTGTGCTGGCGTAATATTACGCTAGCACAGCCACGTTTTCTCGGAAACGGCTGGAGCGACAAATTCGTGATTGGTGTCATTCTAGAGCAACAAATTAGCAACAAATTCTCGTACCAATCTGAATTTCGTCAGACAATTAGATCAAAAGTTACGGGGGTGGCTGTGCTGGCGTAATATTACGCTAGCACAGCCACGTTTTCTCGGAAACGGCTGGAGCGACAAATTCGTGATTGGTATCATTCTAGAGCAACAAATTAGCAACAAATTCTCGTACCAATCTGAATTTCGTCAGACAATTAGATCAAAAGTTACGGGGGTGGCTGTGCTGGCGTAATATTACGCTAGCACAGCCACGTTTTCTCGGAAACGGCTGGAGCGACAAATTCGTGATTGGTGTCATTCTAGAGCAACAAATTAGCAACAAATTCTCGTACCAATCTGAATTTCGTCAGACAATTAGATCAAAAGTTACAGGGGTGGCTGTGCTGGCGTAATATTACGGTAGCACAGCCACGTTTTCTCGGAAACGGCTGGAGCGACAAATTCGAGATTGGTGTCATTCTAGAGCAACAAATTAGCAACAAATTCTCGTACCAATCTGAATTTCGTCAGACAATTAGATCAAAAGTTACGGGGGTGGCTGTGCTGGCGTAATATTACGCTAGCACAGCCACGTTTTCTCGGAAACGGCTGGAGCGACAAATTCGTGATTGGTGTCATTCTAGAGCAACAAATTAGCAACAAATTCTCGTACCAATCTGAATTTCGTCAGACAATTAGATCAAAAGTTACAGGGGTGGCTGTGCTGGCGTAATATTACGGTAGCACAGCCACGTTTTCTCGGAAACGGCTGGAGCCACAAATTCGAGATTGGTGTCATTCTAGAGCAACAAATTAGCAACAAATTCTCGTACCAATCTGAATTTCGTCAGACAATTAGATCAAAAGTTACGGGGGTGGCTGTGCTGGCGTAATATTACGCTAGCACAGCCACGTTTTCTCGGAAACGGCTGGAGCGACAAATTCGTGATTGGTGTCATTCTAGAGCAACAAATTAGCAACAAATTCTCGTACCAATCTGAATTTCGTCAGACAATTAGATCAAAAGTTACGGGGGTGGCTGTGCTGGCGTAATATTACGCTAGCACAGCCACGTTTTCTCGGAAACGGCTGGAGCGACAAATTCGTGATTGGTGTCATTCTAGAGCAACAAATTAGCAACAAATTCTCGTACCAATCTGAATTTCGTCAGACAATTAGATCAAAAGTTACGGGGGTGGCTGTGCTGGCGTAATATTACGCTAGCACAGCCACGTTTCCTCGGAAACGGCTGGAGCGACAAATTTGAAAATAGTGTAACAAATTAGCAACAAATTAGCAACAAATTACTGAGTATGTTAGAAGTTGGGGTTGCAATGTTGCTGTTCCAGCGTAATAGAGCTCAACTATTCCATTCAACATGTGTGAACTTCTCGCTGAAGGTAGCCAGTACATAGACAGTATCTTGACATATCTACAAACTAAAGGATTATACGATCTCATATGAAGGCCCCGAAGACAGGTTACTGAACTACATTTTTATTCCATGAATAAGTTATTATTCATTATAGTTGAAAATTGAAATTTATTTTAATCATTTTATTTTTACTCTTATTTTAATTGTAAAATAATACAATTTTCACGTTCTCCCTGGTTTCTTGGAAGACTTACCTTAGTGTGCTTATTGTCCATGAAATGAAGCACTACATAAATAAATAAATGATATTTTTCCTCTAATTATCAAACTTATTACTCATTATGTTTGATAATTAGAGAAGGAATTATTTTGTTTTAATAAACTCTTTACAATCTTTGTCTTGGTGATTGTCAGCTTATCTTTCAGCTGTCATTCACCGAAAGCAATTTCATCCAGGACTACTGAGCTGAAGAAGCTTAAGTCGGATCAGTGTGAAAATTAGTAAATTCTTTAATATGAAGATCGACGGACAAACCGAAGAGCAGCAATGTCGTAGGGATTTTGAATAGAAAGTAACCATTAGTTAACTCCAAATAATCCACTTTTTAAAAATAGATATAACCCATCAAGAACTCCAATTATTCGCCTTGACCGTAGCTTATGAGATCATTGCTAGTATTTTTTCTCCCTATTTTTAAATTACAATAAAGAGGTTAGGAACATGTACCCACATTGCAAATGGTAGAGTTTGCTGAAATATGAGTAATGGATTGTTCTAGGCCAATTGCATTTCATTCCGTGAGCAGGCTTATTTGAGAAGTGACGTGAGGATGAGGATTTCATTATGATTTTTAGGACGACTGTGTGAGTTTGAATGAAGTAAGAGAGTTTAAGATGACTGATACTGAAAGTGGTGATCCCTCATACTATGTGGATTATGTTATTATTTATAACAAAGTGTACATTATCCTGGAAGATGGATTGGGGGATTTGGAGCAGGAATGGCAGCTAACCATGAAGAGATTTGAACGACTACTTCAGCGGTTTTGTCCAGATGTCGTCAGTGTGTTCGGCGCGGCAGAGGCCAGTTGCAGCAAAGTTTATAATTTTATATTTTTTTTTAATTAACCAAAATGTAAGCCTTTGTTAATTATTAAATTTAAATTCCATCCAGAATACTTTTTTTCTATTTTTTATCTATCACAAAAATAAAGATATTAATTTTTTCTTTCCTCTTTCAATCCACAGAAATTACACTATGTAATTAAGAGATAATCTCAGTTAGGAGTATACCGTTAGAAAGCTGATTAAAGGTTACAACTTTTGTTAGATTGGGCAGCCTGCATTTTTTTTTTTTTTTTTTTTTTTTTTGGATGACTAGTTATTTTTGAAAGGTTGTCGCTAACCAGAAGCTTTTATTAATTTCTACTTTTTGAATTGATATTGCGGTTTGAAAGAGATACTTGTGAACATCGGTTGTGCTTTAACCTTATAGCAAATTTAATACTGATTTATATAATGTAATGCAACGTTGAAATAAAATGTGTACAAGGAGACAAAATTGGAGTATTGCCATTAAGTTAAGATGCAATAGGAGTTGATGAACGACACAAAAGCAAAATAACAGTTTCCCATTTCCATGACATAAATCCAATCCTATGCCTTTTAAATGTTCATCTAAACACAACTACAAAAAAGCAAGTTTGGACTTATTTCAGAACTACTGAATAATTTACGTGACCCGAAATATATTTAATATCTAATAGTACAAGCGGGCAACCATAGTACTCCCAAACCTGAACCGGTCCTTGTTGGATTGAAGTTAGTAGAGTAACAATTTTATGCCACATAATATGATATTATGTATTATTATTTGTGAATTGATCGGTTGATACAGTACACTTGTGGTTCTGATTTTTATTTTTCTATATGATTCTACTTAGCCATGAAAATGTCATATGTCTGGATGAAACGTAAAAGACATACAAAAAAGAGCAACGGATGTGAAGCCTTCGGTCTCGTGACCGGAAATGAATTTTGACAACAAATTACAATTGTCATTTGGCGGAAATTGAGTTAAGCTATGCTGAGTAATACTAATGGAAAAGAGTAATGTAAATTATTTCTTATATGCAATAAATGTAAATTTATTACTATAAATGAATAACTCCAAATAAATGTCAAAAATAATAAATAGTGCATAAAGGAATGAAGACAAAAAATATGTACGTCTAAATTTACGTAATATGTACGTTTAAATGTACATTAAAGCCTGTTTTCCACTTATTAAAAATATAATAAATAAAGAAGGCTTAATTTAAAATATATAAAATAAACAGTAAAAGCCGTAATAAAATTTAAAATGTTACCTGACAGCATATTTTATTTCATATACTAAACTTCTTTCGGTTATACATTCTAATTTATAGACAGCTCATATTTTGTTCGTAATTAATGTCAGTCGTGACGTTGTCCTTGTTGCTGTGGAACTAGGAATTTAAGTAGTTTTAGAGCTCTTAAAGAGTCATCAGTTGAAGTGAAACCGATCGAGTAGTGTTAATTAAGTAGGTATCTAATTAATTAAAAACGTTTTCTCTATAAAGAAAAAAAAAATAACCAGCGAAATATTTTTAAAGGAGGGTGATTATTATTTTATTTGTCTTAATTAGCTTTGTGTTCTGTTTATTATTATTATCGCAGTGATATTGAAATAAATAAACAAATAAATAAACGGAGAGAGTGTTTATCAAGTTGGAAATTGACAGATGATATTGGAATAGAGAACGTGACGCAGCTTGAGGTCATACAGCATTTCTGGACGATGAATCACTTGGTTTCTATAAAAAGATATTCTATCTCCTACTTCTTAGATACATTTGTGATATCTATCCTATCAGGTCATTTTTATTCATTCTAATATTACATTAGTTATCGCTTAGCATTATCTCTGATTCATATTTCATTCCAAAGAGTTTTAATATAAATATGTATATAAATGTATATATATATATATATATATATACACATACATATAATTACATTCTTTTTAATAGATATGCTCTATAATAATACTCATGCTATTCTTCATAATAATAAAAAGTACTAAACACATGGGCTGTACTCTCAATGATATATTGCTTCGGTGTCAATAAATGGTCGAATTCATAGTAGATGAACCGGATCGACTCAAGCGCACTAACCTACTTCTATAATTGAATGCCTGTATATACCATAAATAAAAGGGAGACCACTGAAATCGATTTGTCCAATTTTATCAACCATTGGGCTAAACATGAGTAGCACCTTTTTTTTTTTTTTGTTTTAATTTATTCATTTAAATTGTTGTCAACCACTATGCGAAAACACAGGAATAAAGGATACAATAAAATAAATTTGATTAAACACTTATATCGGCTTTGCGTGAAGTTGGTCAGAAAAAATAGGGGAAGAAAATCCAGCCAAACCACCGAGGCGGCACCCAAGAGATACGTACTACGTAACTAGGCCTTCGCCCTCTTCCAATGAGAAGATTTTGCTAATAAACTTCCACTTCATTTGTGTAAATTAAATGCTTACCAAATGTAGAAGTTTTCCTGTAAGTAGTGAATCTGTAGTCCGTCAGAGGGCTGAAGGAAAAAATCGCGACCTGTGATTCATCGAGCAAAACAGAAGTCCATTTTTGAACGCCCAGAAAGTATCTTCACTGCACAGAAATTGGTTAGGATTTAGAGGCTGTAGACGTTTTTGAAACACAATATGTCGTTTGGCGCCATTTTGCGTCGGCCTAGAAGCAAATAAGCTTGATCGACCGAGAATCGGAGGCCATCGGATCGGATCGAGTCGAGACCTTCGTAGGCACCTCCTTTGAGATGCATATTTTTTCTTTTCTTCCGACAGTCGGTGGCTATCGGATTGGATCGGATCGGGACCAACGACAGAATAATGAAAAACTGCTGTTCTAGCGGTTTTTTTTTAATGAAATATAAAATCATGTGGACATCAATGTTTATTTAAGTTGTATAAAGCATGTCTCTATTCTTCCCATCGAAACATAAAGTAAATATTTGATTGATAATTCTGACGACATTTTGCCCTGCTTGTGAGATTCTTGCAAGAAACTGTTTTCAAGAGTCATCCGCTTCTAATTGAAAACGAAGGTTAAACTGAAGCTGTCCTAAATGAATATGAACCAAAGGATTTTTGAGAGGGGTCTAGAAATACTGAGATTCTTCATCGAGTCATCAATCACAGGCTGGAGTACTATCGACAGTTCTGCCCTCCTTTAAACCCCACTCCCTCCCTTGCCTCCTGAAATTTCACCACAATGTTCACAATCCGCCCCCCCCCCACCTACCGTCCTATAATAATGGAAAAAAAAAAAGATTAATCGACAGAGACGTCTCGGAAGGGGACAATGTTTCATCAAACTTTCTGAGATTATTTTTTCTTCAATAGTTTTTAATCTTCAAATATTTAATATTAATAAAAATGTTGGGCCATTTACCATCATGTAAACACTTAATATCTTCTATTAATCGTCTTTATGTAATTTATACTTACTTGTTTTCGTAATCATACCGTCCTCTAGCACTTAAGAAACATCCTCCTCAGGAATCAACAACTCCTCCTTTCTGGACATTAACAGTATTAGAATTGTATAATTAACATATTCTTCTTTAAATCAACTATACACTTTGAACTAGTAATGCAAATTCTTTTTCTAATTATTAAATAAATCTGAAAGTCCACAGTTGAATTTAATTTTATGTAATTTTCACTCACAATTCTAGCCATGTCAAAGTATTTTATTTCAGGATAATATACCTCCAATTTATTCTAAAGAAAAAACACCATTATTGTTACTAATCATTATTACCATATAAATGATACGTTTTATATATTTATTTTTTTTATTACTATTATTCATTTTCCACGTTATCCTGGGCTTAAAATTAATTTATGAAATTATTTTTTATTACTTACGTAAATTATTTTAGAGCGGATCACCGTTGCTGAGGAGCTCTTCAAGTTAATAAATAAATAAATAGTTGCCGTTTCCTTGCTTTGAGAAAATCTTGCCGTCTGTTTCTTGGTGTTCTAGACTTTTGGTGATTTAGAACGATCATCATTCCTCTTCTTCTTCTCCTTTCCATCATCGTCTGGATTGTCCTCTGCATTCCTGATCGTCCTTCTTGAGGAGTCTATTCTTGGCGGGGCCTTCTTGTGCATGGTTTGGAGTACTCTTCAAATTTCTTCCTTACGAGAGAGTAGGCCTGGATAGGGAGAACTATTTCTCAAATGTAGTCGTTTCTATCTTACACTTTCATGGCGTATGTATTCTATTTTTGTTGATTATTTTTATCTCGTATTCATCCGCATATTTTGAATAAAAATTAGCAGTTGTACGATGTCAGCATAAGCAGCATTTGATTCTTCTACAAGGATCTTCGTGTTCACAGCTTCTACAGATTGGCTCCTTGTCACAGGCTGTCCTAGGTTGGCCTAGACTGATAAAAGTTAAGAGTTAGGAGACAGAAAGATAACCAACGTAAATGTTTTCTTGAAGATGTGGAGTGCCAAATGTGGCTACAAATAATAAAATATTTTCCGGAACCCCAAATCGTCTAATATGATACCAATTCGTATATTTATTTAGAGATGAGAACTTTAAATCCAAATCTTAAAATATGTCACAAATATATTTGAAAATCTTGTAAATGGGCATTTATGATCAACGACAGGTGTCCACCCTCTCTTTACTTCTGTTATAAAATATTATGTTACAGAATTATGTGCCTATTAATATGCATATCCCTCTGCTTTTAACTCATCATGGCATATATCTTTGAAGACAAGTAAGCAGGACATCACCAGGTGCCTTTCTCCATACCATGTTGACTCACCCTCCGCCGGGACTAATGTGAGTCTTCTAGCTGTTTGAAGCTTGCCCGGAACCTCAATCAATAGTCTGATTACGTTGTAGGCCTTGTTTGGCTACTGCTGGTCTCTGCCTGCAGTTGCTCTGACACGCACACATTGGAGTACGTCATGAATTGTAGATTCTTTGGTCTTCTGTTGGCAGGATATCACCAATATGTGTCCTTACAAAAAATATTCTGGATCATAATTGATATCCAAGGATTAATAATTACTAAAACGACTCTTACATTTAACCAGAGTTGAGTCTGGCGAAGGAAACTGATAAGAAGATAACGGTATTCTGTGCGTAATACCTGTCCATTCAGAAGAGATTCTTTAAAAGGCCAAAATTCATACTCAAGGAATACATTATTTAAGAAAGACGTCCTTTGTGTTCGATCAATGAATGCCTTTTTTACATGATGAAACCTATTATTTGCACAAAGAACCTAGGAATGAGCCAAATGAATACTCTCCTCAATCTTAGCTGTGTTATCCCGGTTGACGGTTAAGCAATATTGTTAATTGTGAGATAAATAGAATTCAGATTACTTTTTCAATTAATAATTGAATCGATCCATGCAAAAAGAGCTTCAGTACAAAACCAGTAGTTATGATAAAACTAGACTGATGCCTTTTCTACATGGAATAATAAAATGATGACTATGTTTCTATGATAATTATGTATTAT
Source organism: Gonocerus acuteangulatus (assembly GCA_946811695.1). Lineage (NCBI taxonomy): Eukaryota > Metazoa > Arthropoda > Insecta > Hemiptera > Coreidae > Gonocerus > Gonocerus acuteangulatus. The sequence goes on from OX328123.1 coordinate 81,793,351, forward strand.
ACTGAAGTCCTTCTAACATAGAAATGTGTAGTTACCTTTAGATACAAAGAATTCATCACTCATACTAACGAAAATATTATCGGAACTCATATTGGGAAAAAATGGACTGAAGTTCTTTTTGCATGGATCGATTCAATTATTAACATGACACACTGGTGACGTTTTTACTATAAGGATCATCGCCACTACGTATAGTTAGTGAATTCCAATATAGGGATTATACGGGTGGAAGAAAAACTGTGTTATGCAACCACGACTTGCACTGTATAAACGAACACATAATACAACACCGAACATATGTGAACAATGTGAAAAGCCAAACTGTACGTGCTTAAATATATTTTATTTTTCATCATAAATATGCTTTAGCGAAGACCAAAATGAAAAAAAAAAAAAAACGTTACAAAAAATTGTCCGCTGGCGTTCGCGCATGCGCGGTGGCCATATACGATTAGGTTTGTCGGGTGGACCTAAAACATATTTATGTTCCTGAATTTGAGCAGAAGGCTCTAAACGATTTTTTAAAATATATTTTATATGTTAATTACTAGTTTTGAATATATATTTGTGATTCTGGCCATTTTGCAAAGGAGCCTCTCAACTGGAGTTTGTCTGTTCATGTCTAATGGTGTCTGAGCCGAAAATTGGTAGCTCATGCTGAAAACAGTATTTAATTACCTTAAATTAAAGGATTATTTTAAATAGATTTTTTAAGGTAAAAAATAATGCAAAAAAAGGACAAGAAAAATACAAGGTAGAATTCATTTTAAGAAATCCTGGAGGGAAGAATAGCCCTAGTTAGTCTGAGATCCTGCTTCCTTAGGATTACCTCGGACCATATACCAGCATTACTAAGGATTAATTAATTAATTTATTTATCAAGCGACTTCCATGAATCCACACCTTAATCCTTTACCTCATAAAGTCTCTAAGCCGCTTTCTCATATTAATTGTTCTATAACGCTTCCCGGTAATTAGACAATAATTCAGGCGGCATTATATTTCGCCAAAAGGACATTTTGTTTTGTTGGCCAGGGGCAAAAGAGGATGAATTGTTTTGTAATTATGGATAAAGGAAATATTTAATGGGAAGTACCTGTAATTAATTTTATATACAATGAATCCGATTCATGTACATGATATGATTAATCACATAAATGTCTACTTCGGGAAATTAAAATAACTTACACGATTAATATTCCTCAGTGATTGGGCGTTTTATTATGGGTATCTCGGTTCCATCAAGACATCCTAATACATCGAATTAGGGAAATTCTTAATTTCTGCTTTTTTTGCTATTATTTTAATAGTTCTGGATTATTAGTTTATTTTTTCATATTCAAAATTTATATTAGATGGTTGGAATGAAACTGAATAGATTTTATATTTCTTGATTGTTTACTTAAAAGAATTTATTTACTGTTTTTCTCCTTTTCCAACCTAAAGCGTAATTTTCATTCTGTTCTAGAGGAAACACTTTTACCTGCAAATGAACGATAAATGAGCATCTAGACATACAGGTTCAGCTTTTTGGCCCCTTATGTGAGGAAAGAAAAGTCCTTAGCTCGGTTCCGCTCATATCTCTAGTGCTATTAGTAAAAGAATTGTAGCAGTTATTGGTGGGGTTTGATCTTACGTGAAAAATATAAAATAAAATCTCGAAGAGAAAATAGATTTAAGGCGCCACAACAGGAAACTGACAGTATCATGGCGACTTCCCCCCATCATACGTGAAAAATATAAAATAAAATCTCGAAGAGAAAATAGATTTAAGGCGCCACAACAGGAAACTGACAGTATCATGGCAACTTCCCCCCATCATACGTGAAAAATATAAAATAAAATCTCGAAGAGAAAATATATTTAAGGCGCCACAACAGGAAACTGAGAGTATCATGGCGACTTCCCCCCATCATACGTGAAAAATATAAAATAAAATCTCGAAGAGAAAATAGATTTAAGGCGCCACAACAGGAAACTGACAGTATCATGGCGACTTCCCCCCATCATACGTGAAAAATATAAAATAAAATCTCGAAGAGAAAATAGATTTAAGGCGCCACAACAGGAAACTGACAGTATCATGGCGACTTCCCCCCATCATACGTGAAAAATATAAAATAAAATCTCGAAGAGAAAATAGATTTAAGGCGCCACAACAGGAAACTGACAGTATCATGGCGACTTCCCCCATCTTACGTGAAAAATATAAAATAAAATCTCGAAGAGAAAATAGATTTAAGGCGCCACAACAGGAAGCTGACAGTATCATGGCGACTTCCCCCATCTTACGTGAAAAATATAAAATAAAATCTCGAAGAGAAAATAGATTTAAGGCGCCACAACAGGAAACTGACGGTGTCATAAGCGACTCCCCCTACCTTCTCAACGTTCGCTCTTGGAAACTCTACAAAACTGTTTTAAATTTTCTTGCCTTTTTTTAGTAAAATACTCATTTTTAGCGCGGTTCCTCCCTTCCTCCATAGGGAGGAACCCCGCTTATAAGGTTGACCTCTTGACGCATTCCGGAAGTGCTTACAAAAATTTGCATTTCAGAACCCCTAGAGAACGAAAATAACGGGGGTTTAAATTTATATATATATATATATTAATGCGTTTCGTTCTTTTAGGCTTAGGGTCGGGAAAAAGTAGTACTTCCTTGTGTCACACCACTTTATTTTTTCTGCCCTACATGTTTCGTGCTTAATTCATTCGCATTCGCACCTCATCAGGGGCACTTCTTGCTAAGAAGTCCTCTCGTCTCCTCATGTACCTTCTACGGAGGCAGGGGTAACACCCTGACGAGGTGCGAATGAATTAAGCACGAAACATGTAGGGCAGCAAAAATAAAGTGGTGTGACACAAGGAAGTACTACTTTTTCCCGACCCTAAGCCTAAAAGAACGAAACGCATTGAGAAATATTTTGGGTCATCCACAAGAATAATAATATATATATATATATATATATATATATATATATATATATATATATATATATATATATATATATATATTTGTCTGTTCGCGGCAAAGCTCAGCGAATAATGGTCCGCTTTTGATGAAATTTGGAACAAAAATCGTTCGTCTAATTTGAAAGGTCAAGTTCGTTAACCAGCAGAATCCGCCCGCCGAAACATGGTTTTTGGAGCAAAATTCGCGCGAAAAAAACTTTGGGCTTACTTTATATGCTTGCAAGTACTCGTTTTATAGGCTTCTTGGCCTAGGAGAACGAATGAACCCATTTGGTGTATGGAGGTGATATATAATTAATTAGGCTGATCAGATCCTAATTATTTGAAGGAAAATCGACGTTGATTTTCTTTCTGTAGACATATTATGCTATAGGAAGTAACTTATTTTTTGTTGTTTGCTTTACATGTTTAAAATCACTCTGGGAATTGAATTTTCGTTACTGTTTTCACTCTTGAAGTAATACTCTGCCGTTACATAACTAGAGTATTCCTCGAATTCTTTTCGAGGAATACTCTAGTTATGTCCTTGTGCTTTATACTTCTTGTTAGGCAGTGGCGAATAAAGCTCAATAAACATGCATGCTGATCACGAATATAAAGGGAAACCGTGCGTGATTTTATTACCACAGATGTACGTGAGATATAAGGACTTTTCTGTTTCCGGTGATGCTTTTCAATGAAATCACGCAATTTCGTATTCGTATTTTAAACCTTATTCTTGAAGGGGGTATTTTGCTTTAAACATCAGGTATTTTTTTAGACTATCTTTATCTAGAAACCACATTTCTTTCTAAAATTTCATACTTCACGATCTAACTTTAGCCTTCTTAGAGCAATTAGCAATGTCTAAGGGGAAAAGGGCATTTTTGTTCTGCTAAATGAAATCCAAACTAAGGAATGATTTTATCTACCTTGATTCTTCTCATGATTACTTCAGAGATACGTCGTCAGTAAATACATTAAAAATATTTTGAGCCTGTAAAATGTTTTGGAGTGCTGAAATCCATAGTTGTTTTTGAATAAAATATTTGAATTATGTATAGCATGTTGTTTGGTGTTTGCAACCAAAATTTTATTTTTTCCGCTAATACCGCAATCTCAATATGCATTATGCCCAAACTGTCAAACCGATTCAAGTGAAATCTAGTAGGTTGTTTTACTATATAATCCTTATTATACTGCTGGAATATGAAGGTCCTAAATGCATTTAATGGAGTAAAAGAAAATCTATAAAAATAACTTATTTTTTTACCCTTTTTTCATAATTATTGTTTTGAGTTGATAAGTGCTACAACTTTTTTGAGACCTCTTCTAAGTTATCTAGGTTTCATAAAAATAGAAAAGGCCAATAAGGTCTCCCATTTTCGAAAATTTATATTTTATTAATTGAAAACAATATTTCGCCTTAATGCCCATCATCAGGAAATCTCCGGAAAAAGAATTTCAAATGCACAGAATACCAATAAAAAATGTTTGCTGTGTATGTAACCCACTGTATCTTACTTACTTATTAATATCACATAGACTAAAATGTATTACATTTACCATAATTCATCGTCATTCAATTTTATAAAAACATATTTGAAAATAGGTAAATATGACCAAGTCATACCGGTCCCCAGGCAGTGACACATTTGATAACCCCCTGAAACCTCCTCCCATTGCCCAGTTTGACTCCCCCAAAGCCATGCTTGTTTTTGTTCACTGCATTGATGCTCAAATATCACTAGTGGGTTTATAATAATCTGAACCTCCCCACCCCCATCCTAACATTTTAGTTCTTCTAGGTGTAACTATTCTGTATGAGACGTCCATTAGTATAAAGTATGTTTCCACGCTCATCACAGTGGAATAAAGCAAGAGTCACTGAGAGAGTGTATATTTAGAACTAAGAAACAGCACCATACTCATGGTACCATCCGAAATAACTGCCTTCAAATTATTGAAGTCTAAATTATTGCTTTGTACCTTCTACTTCTAACGAACATTCAGCGATATCATCAATTCCCACATTCAAGTAGTTTTCCTTCATATTGCCCCTATTCAACTCTATAACTGCCGAATTCCAGCAACATTTTGCTTTCTGCGTCAGAAATTTAATCAAAGTGTATTTGCGGCCTTTTCGTACAATTAGATACAGACGAATGGAATAGTATACTCATCACTACGTATCCAGTTCCCGTCCATTTGTTCATTTTTATTGAATTATTGTTTACAGGAATTGCAAAATGGAGTTTTACTGTAAATTTTTAGTGCACGACTCTTACTTCGATCAACCGTACTGGAATAGGGGTCCTAGTTTATTATTATATTTTTGCAGTAGTTATGTATATCATACAATAAAGTTTGCAGGTACTATAGATCGATTTAATTTCGTTTGTTCACATTGATTAAAAATCGTCATTGAACTGATATTAGCACTTTCCTCCGAAGGAAAGTAGCTATTGAGGTTGGACTCATGACGGAATTTTTGAAAAATATCTTCAAATCTTTATCGATCCTACCTAGTAGACACCGAAAATTACCCCCGTTAAAATTTATATATATATATATATATATATATATATATATATATATATATATATATATATATATATATATATATATAATATATATATATAATATATATATATATATATAATATATATATATATATATATATATAATATATATATATATATATATATATAATATATATATATATATATATATATATATATATATATATATATATATATATATGTGTGTGTCTGTTAACACGATAGCGGCCAGAGTTTTTGTTTTTTCGTCACGAAACTTGGTATATAGCATTCAATTAGCAAACGATTGAACGAGTTCGTTAACCACCAAAGTCGGTCCACCGGAAGGGGGGGGGGGTTACTCCGAACCCAAAACACTAATTTGACTATGTCAGCCGTAATATTTGTTATATTTCGACGAAACTTGGTATTCTTAGTGGTAATATAGAGGGAAAAGTGAGATATAAAAATGAACTAAATCGGTTTATTAGAAGGGGGGGGGGGGTTTACTCTGGACCCACAATACCAATTCGCCACTACCAGCCGTGATTTTTGGTATATTTCGACGAAACTCGGTATTCGTGGTGGTAATCTGCAGATAAATATGTGTTGTAAAAATAAACTAAATCGGTTCATTAGAAGGGGGGGGGGGGTTTACTCCGGACCTAATAGACTCATACCGGTCGTAATTTCTGCTGTATTGTAACGAAACGCGGTATACGTCGTGGGTAACTCATGAGAAAGAAGTGTTGTAAAAATGAGCTGAATCGGTGAATCGGAAAGCGGGGGTTTAATTTGTAATATATTTCAATAGAAAAGCCCGCCAGACGTAGGTTCACAAAGCCGCTACAAGGAGCGCTTTCTGCCACTAGAGTGACTGTATCCTGTTCCTGCGTTAGATCAAAATACGATAATATGAGGTTTTTTGTATTTATTACGTAGTGTAATAGGTACCATGTGTAAACATAACTCTGGAAGCAAATTAATAATTGATCAGTTACTCATTACAAATTTAAAAGAGAACTATTCATGTTTTTATTTTATTTATGTAGGATATTTTAAGCAAATTGCTCTGGAAAGCAGTCTACACTGCCAAAATTCTGAGGAAAGTGCTTAGTTATGCAGCTCCTGCGTGACGGACTTTATTAAATACATCTTATTTAGATGGAATAGACCGGTTCTTGGCTTTTGTGTATGGTGTTAGTGCTTAGCTTCATACTACGACCTCCAAAAAATGGAAAAAACTTCTTTCGGTGGTAGCTTTCACCGAGCCCTATCTCCGGACCGGCTATTTCTGACTACTGTGTTATGATTAATAAATTACCTCTTGCTTGGGAAATAAGTTTACTCATATTAATGATTTTTTTTAATTTGTTTTAGGTAAGAATATTTCTATCCTTTATTGCTGATCCGAGGAGTAAGTATAAAAATATTTTCTATTATTGGTTATTGCTACAGAATCTATTACATTAGAGTTAGGAATGTAGTAAATATTAATATTTGGCCTTCTAAGAATTGAGATATTATGCATGTTCAGATTAACAAAAGAAATGGCTCGTTACGGCGATGGAAGTATAGTGCGAATCCACCATAATAAGTGAAATTATTAAACTAAATGAGTACTTATTTAACTTTTATATTTTAATTTGCTAGTTATGAAAGTAGTTTGCATATGATGTCTTCCTTTTTCTAATAATAGATTATCCTCAATAATTTTTTTTTTGTTTGCAAGTTAGGTGTACACTTGTATTACTGATTATTTATTATTAATTATAATTAATTAAAAAGTAGAATAGCCCATTAATCCAATAGTAATGTAAAATGTCAGTATTTTAGCAACTAGTTGTTTTAAAAGGAATGTTGTGAATGAATGTTAAGCCTCCTGGAATGACGTGGGCAGTGGAATAGAGAGATAAGTGTAGGGACGATGAAATTGGGCTGGTCTTTGTAAGGGGTCCGATAGGAAAAACAACAGGTCAGCATGCGCAGCATCAGGACAGGGTGTGGCTTTAGGAGATATGACATTTTTTTATCAAGAACAGAATATGCCTCCTTCATCACTTATGTAATTAATGTTTTGTTGATTCATGCTAATTTATGGGATTTTTTTTTTTTGATTTTTTTACCGTACGAGAATTTCAGAACTCAACTTAGAAAATATTATCTTTGTATGAAGGTATCCTCTGACTTATTAAATCACTGCGTAGCACATAGGTCGATTAATTTCATAACTATATTTATTTTTCAATTAGTTCACTGAGATTCATATTACAGTAAAGCGAGTAAATTATTCTAATGGATCCGAAATTTCAGATGTAGCGTCATATTAATCTCAATCCAGGCAATATTAATTCGCAACGAAACCGAGGTAAACGCGAGAATCTGGTTTCGAATCCCATCGTGGTAAATTAATTGTTCTGAGAACTAAACCTTTAAAAATATTTCCTTGTATGTTTGGTTTTCATTTATTCTTGAAATATGGTTCTGGTGTATTTTTAAAAATATACCTACCTTTTTACATCAGAAATCTAACCTTTCATTCAAATTTCCTCTGATTTACCAAATTAACATAAAACCAAGAATAATAAGGAAAGGGACGTCTCTCTTGGAACCACTCTTTAGATGGAACAAGACTAAGGTTTAAAATGATTTGTTTCATTTAGCATATTATAATGTGCATCATTCAAATGCCAACTGTTGTAATAACTGTTATATATATTCTATAGGCCAGTTACGAGCTATTAATATTAAAAAATCCTCAAAACCTTCTTGCCTTAAGTATTTAGTGGTATTATAAAGAAGATGGCGTAAAGATGGATAAAGAAGAGAGTTTGATTCCTTCGAACTGCTTTACTTTGAATCTTGGTGAGGAATATTTGGAATCGAAATAGAGCAAAAATAATCTCAAGGAAGGGCGGAAAGTTTTTCCAGCATTTCATGGGTCAGGTGGAACTTTCTTTATTCCTCAACTTAGGGATGAAGTTTCGTATTATTCAGATCTCATGCAACTTCCGGGAAACTCGTTTAAAAAGCGAAAATATTTACATCTAAACTGGCAAATAACATAGGCGGAATTTATCTAATAGGTTTAGTGTAATAAGAGTTGCGTTGGCGTTTAGTAAAATATCTAATTAATACAACTATAAATTTTCATTACACCGTGTGTAATAATACTTAGAGAAATACCTTTTTAAACCGCGATAAAATTGTAAACTGCAGTGCTTATAGACATTATTTGATTCTGCTCTTAGTTTCGAAGAGCACAATTTTATTTATTCATTCATTTAATGAAATTACATTCTGTAAAATAATTACATTTTGTAATGTGCCCCCTTGTCTCCTCGGATAAAGTCCTCGCGAGACTAGGGACAGCGGTGCCCCATTCCTCAAACTTACTTCGTACTGCTGCTGGAAAAGGGACGAGAGAACTGCAGACACAAGAGCACAATAAGGCGGATAGAGTAATTTCCGCTTTAGATCATGCCACTTTCCTATACATTGTGACGCCTGAAATTGTCGCAAAAGATCAAAACAAAATATTAACAGATTCTATTCATAGCTTTCTTAATGACATGTGGGATAAAAACAGAAAGATAACGCAGTTCCTGCGAGTTTCTTTTTTTTTTTTTTTTTTTTTTTTTTTTTTTTTTTTTTTTTTTTTATATTTGATTTGAACGTAAGAGTTTTTGCACGAGTGCCTTTCTCGACGTTGCTCAAGCATTCGATCGGGTTTGGCACCCGGGATTACTTTTCAAAGTAAAGCAAATACTTCCACACACCTACTTCCTTATCCTCAAATCCTACCTGTCATACAGATCATTTCAAGTTAAACAAGGTACAACCCTTTCCCCAACCTGCTCCATAAATGCTGGAGTCCCCCAAGAGAGTATTATCGGTCCCCTTCTTTTCCTTCTTTACACTGCAGATATTCCCACCCACCCCTAAACCCTACTAACCACATATGCTGATGACACATCCATCCTGTCAACTTCCCCTGACCCTTCAGTAGCATCCCAAAACCTGCAGGAACATCTTTCCGCCATACAACATTGGAGCGAACGGTGGAGAATAAGAATCAACGCAGAAAAATGCAAACAAGTGACATTCACACTCAACCGAAGATCATGCCCTCCAGTTTACCACAGGAACACTCCTCTCCCGGAATCTAACGAGGTTCGATATCTAGGGTTATACCTTGACAGCCGACTGACATGGAACCCTCACACGAGACTGAAAAGACAGGAACTGAACAAACGATACGGACTACTTAGACGACTCCTTGGACCCACATCTAAATTATCGATACAGAACAAACTAACGATATACAAAACAATCATTCGACCAATATGGACATACGGACTTGAACTCTGGGGATCTGCAAAACCATCTAACATCAACAGAATACAGGCATTCCAGTCAAAAGTACTTCGTAAAATTGTAAATGCTCCTTTCTATGTTTCCAACAAAACCCTTCACAATGACCTCAACATCCCATTTGTCCTTGACCTTGCTAAAACCCAATTCCAAATGTTCCACTCCAAATTGTCTTACCATCCTAATCCTGAAGGTCTATCCTTATCATCCCAATCCCATCCAGACAATCCTCCCAGGCGGCTCAAGAGACAGTGGCCTCGAGACAATCTAATCATCTGATCTTATCGTAACCATTAAAACATTTAGCAAGACATCTCTGGAAGTGCCAACAGTGGTTGTCTTCTTCCATATTTTGTATTATTTTTTTTTTTTTTTTTTATTTTACTTTTACCGTTTTTGTCAAATTGTACATAATATCTGCATGAACAGACTTGATTATTGTACTGCTAATAATTGTACAGATTTCAAATAAATAAATGGAAAAAAAAAATATTTGATTTACTTTTAAATTCTTAACAAGGTTGCCTTAAGCAATTTTGAGGTCATATTTCGTATTCATGGGAAGAATACAAATATATCATAAACTTTAACCTTATTTTCCACTATAGGAGTTGATCTTTTTGACAAGTTTTTCTTATTATTAGCGAAAGCCCATCCTTAGGTGCCTACCATTCTTCGTCGAGCATCCTAATAGTAAAAGGAAGTGTTGCCATTGTTCTGTTTAAAGGGAAATATTCGGAATTCCTATGCTAAGCTTTCCGAATACTACCGAGGATATGCACTATACAGAAACACGCTAAGATGGCGGAGGCCCTGTGAGTTGCACTTTTGCATATCTAACATAAAAGCAGACATTTTGATAGGATCACTTTAGGTACAGAAAGAACTTGAAGTTTAGAAGTGTTGCCATTGTTCTGTTTTAAGGGAAATATTCAGAATTCCTTTGCAGCTATTAGCTTTCCGAATAATACCAAGGATATGCACTATACAGAAACACGCTAAGATGGCGGAGGCCCTGTGAGTTGCATTTTTGATGATGTTTAATTAGTATAATTGCCCTGGGTATCGAAATAATGGACAATAGGGTAAAGTGGTTTGAATCGTGGAATCATGTAATCAAGATAGAGAGCTATTGTGGTTTGCCCTATTGAATGGCTTTTATTGTCTCCCCCTGTAATGCCATACTCGTTAGAAACTACATAATTTAATCTTATCACTCCAATGAGAAGTTGATTGAATATCCGTTGCCCAACTCTAATTAATTTATGTACATATTGAAGGTTATTTCTAATTATGATAATCCAATTGCCTTTCCTTTTGGTTAATTAATACATTAAATTATTCACTTGGACGTTTCACAAGGCGATTTGCCTGGCGATAGCAAATATCTTATGCAATTTTTTTCTGGTTCTTTAGTATATCAGCTTTATTAGACACAAGTTCAACTTCAATTCCTTCAAAATGTGGTCCTAAGTTTTCTAAATCACAAATATTATTCTGGGAGGTTTATGTGACAAAATTATGTATTACGATATAATTATGTAACTATTGTGAACAAATTGTCACAATACTAAAGGCATTACTTGTAATTAGACGAAATTCCATTGACAAACCTCGTAGAAGTAAATTGATAAGACGACAATTAGCCTGCTAGCTTGTTGTCAGCTTGAGCGACATCTCCCAAAACTAATAAGGCTCCCTTAAATTGTCCAGAGGGACAGGAAATCTCATTTCAGTAGGATCCTAATTAAAACAGCTTCCAACGATCCCAGCGATAATTTCTCTAAACCCCCTATTAAATTCTTAAAATGCTTCTTGTGAATTTTCATTTTCTACTAATTACCCAAAACAGAAATTGTTGTACCAGTTTATTTTTGAAATTCTATTCACTTTATAAATCTTGTAGAAAGGTCGTTTTACACACTTGGGTAAGATCTTCATAAAGACATTGGGTGGAGTGGATAAAAGCTAGAATCTAACAGGTAGAATCTAGCCCTTAGATGTAGCTCTTCCTCATTACGGAGTGAATAAACGAGAGCTACTTCTAGGTAGCAAGATCTAAATAAGTTAGTCTCATCTCCTGATAAACTAAGGAAATTCTAAGGGTAGCTGTTGCTACCCCCTAGTCGCAGCTAGGATTTCTACCTCCCCTGTCTCATCCCTCTTCCTTCCTGTCAGGGTTTGTTGCTTGTCTCTCTCTCACCATCGGGCTGCGTGTGTCTTGTGCAACTGTCGACAAGCATGGGCCCTATTAGGGGGGGGGGGCTGTAGTCCCCTCCGAAATCTGTAAAGATTTGTAAAAAAAAAACCATAAAAATAAATTAAATGAGACCACTTTGGTCAGAAAAAATAATTTCTTTTTGGTGCAATATCATTTTAATTGGCTAACTATTCCAAGATCTAGATTCATAAAATTCCATACCACCCAAATGCTCTCAGCCCTCCCCCCAAATACTCCCAGCCTCTCCCGAAATTATTTTCTATATACACCCATGCCGACCTGGATCGGTCACTTTTTATAACAGTATTAGTCAATGATCCTGTGGCAATGGAAAAATCTAAATTACTAGCTGCTATTAAAGAAAGAAAACCTGCTTGGGACAGCATAAGTAATGAATTTTCCATAGGGCGAAAGGTCACTGTTGCACAGTTAAATAAGTTGCTGAGTAGCATGAAATCAAGCATAAAGAAGAAAACCGACCAAAAAGCCACCGGCAATAAGCCTATAAAATTGAAGCAGTAGGGAAAAGATTTTTTACAAATTATTGATCAAGGGCAAAAATCCCAGGAAGAATTCAAATGGATTCACCACCGACAAGTGTCTAACAAGGAAGTAGGAACCCATCACTGCTTCACAACAAATTGCAAATAAAAAATTGAAAAAGTGCGAAAATGGTTGAGGTTTATGGTACGGAAGAAAAAAAAACATCCGTCAACTCCAAAACTTCAAAGAATCGTTTTACTGCAGGAAATGTAGCTAAAGAAGATGAAAATAAAACGTGAAGACGTCCCGGCGCACATAACATAAACATATATCATAACATAAACATATATATCATAACATAAACATATATCATAACATAAACATATATCATAAAATCTAACAAGTATACTGTATAAAAAGGAGGAAAAAATATATATAATATAACTCTTCGTTACTTTAAAGGATCCTCATTTCTAGACATTATACATTAATACTCTTGTGTTTATAATACGAAATACACTCGTATATCGGAATCAATTTAGCACCATAACCCTCAACGTTTTTTTTTTTTTTTTTTTTTTTTTTTTTTTTTTTTTGACTTCGGCTATATATATATTTATTATTATTATTATTTATTTATAATTTACTAATATTCACTTCTATATTTACTTTATTTTTTTTTATTTATTTTTTTTTTATTTATTTATTTATTTATTTTTTTATTTATTTTATTATTTTTTTTTTTTCATCGTTCTCTTCTTATTTTCACCTTTTATGTTACTAATACGTTTTCCCCTCTTAAGAGTTACTGCTTTTCTCGTTTTCCCGATGTCTTACGTTGTTTAATAATTTTGTTCATTATCAAATCTTGGATATACCTTATTCACAGTATCAACAACAGTGCTTCTTCTTTTACACCTTCTTTCACGAAGTAATTGTAAACAGACCTTTTTTTGTAACTACATGAACATTGTTCTAATGTATTTTATCTGTTATTATTAAGAATTCACAATGTATTTCTTTATTTATATTATTTTTTTTTAATTACAACTAGAAATGTATCTGTATAATTGTTTCGAGCACATCACCTTAGTTGCGGGTGCTCATAAATAAATGAATTAAAAAAAAAATTAATACTACATGCGTAAACGCCGAGCGAAAAGAAACGACCAACTAAAAAGCTAGCCTGACCCAGACCAGACTAGCTTTTTCCTTAGCAATTACTAACCTTAGAACCTGGTCAGAGCTCTTTATTCACACCTTATACCTAGCTGCAGCTAGGAACCGTGATAAACTAAGCAAGTGCTAGCTGCAGCTAACCTATTTATTCACTCTGCCCTTAGCAATTGCTTGGGAAATACTTAGTTCTAGCAATTGCTAGCTTTTATTCACTCCACCCATTGGATGGATCTTCTGACATAATGACATACAAATGGCATCGTTGTCCTTAAATTAGAGAATATTATTCCTAAGTGACTTTGCTTCCGGAAATAGTTCTTCTCCGTGGGTCAGAATCGGCTCGTGAATTACGGTATCTTCAGAAACTTGGAAAGAGGCAATATCTTCTTTTGATATTTCTTAAATACTTTCAAAACCTATTCCAATCACATTTCTGCGAAAAGCGAGATTTTAGGCACCCGCACCTACCTCATTCTTAAGAAAAACTCGACTACAAACTAGTATCCCATTTGCTTGACTCTGTTTACGGAAATGTATTTTTTCTGTAAATTACGGTTAAAAACTGAGGAAACGTAGATAAAAAACGTTGAAAGGAGCGAAAGCAACATTTTCGGCTTTTAAGCAATGATTTCTACGACCGAGATTACTGTTACGAGAATAGCATTAGAATAGTTACCCCACGTTTTCGAAATTTTTATGAAAATATTGGAAATTCCTTTTGACTTGATTTTGTTTCGTGAGATAAGGAAAATGGTTGAGTTCGTGTCAGGTCTCTAGGTAACGAGAAAGCAGACGAAATGGCCAAGAAGGAGGGGAGCAGTAACCTGAGACTCTCCAGACCTTACAAACAGCAAGAAGCCAAATTGATATTGCAATATCCAGGCATCCTAAGAAGCCTCAGCACATGAAAAATGTGGGAATCCTATCATCCCCAGGTCATATCCCTGTCGAACGGAGCAGAAACAAAGGTGTTGCAAGATTCCGCCTGGAACCTGGGCACGACTACCTGCAGACCGACCTCCACCGGCTTGGCTTAGCAGATTCAGACATTTTCCCTCTATGTTCTACCGGCAACCATCAATTTGGTTTCCGCTTCCACCACTCCACTATTCAACAAACGTTCCGTGTCGTAGACGCAATATCCTCCTCGCTTGAACGTAAGAGTTTTTGCACGAGTGCCTTTCTCGACGTTGCTCAAGCGTTCGATCGGGTTTGGCACCCGGGATTACTTTACAAAGTCAAGCTATTCTTCCCCACACCTATTTTCTTGTCCTGAAATCCTACCTGTCAAATAGATCCTTCCAAGTAAAACAAGGCACAACTCTTTACCCGACCTGCTCCATAAATGCTGGTGTCCCTCAAGGGAGTATTATTGGTCCCCTCCTTTTCCTTCTTTACACTGCGGATATTCCCACCCACCCCTAAACCCTACTAACCACATATGCTGATGACACATCCATCCTGTCAACTTCCCCTGACCCTTCAGTAGCATCCCAATACCTGAAGGAACATCTTTCCGCCATACAACGTTGGAGTGAAAGGTGGAGAATACAGATCATCACAGAAAAATGTAAACAGGTGGCATTCACTCTTAATCGGAGATCATGCCCTCCGGTCTACATTAAAGGCACTCCACTACCAGAATCAAACGAGGTTCGATATCTAAGATTATACCTTGACAGCCGACTGACATGGAACCCTCACACGAGACTGAAAAGACAAGAACTGAACAAAAGATACGGACTACTGAAACGACTCCTTGGACATTCACCTAAATTATCGATACAGAACAAACTAACGATATACAAAACAATCATTCGACCAATATGGACATACGGACTTGAACTCTGGGGATCCGCAAAACCATCCAACATCAACAGAATACAGGCATTCCAGTCCAAAGTTCTCCGAAAAATTGTTAACGCCCCTTTTTATGTATCCAACAAAACCCTCCACAATGACCTTAACATCCCATTTGTCCTTGACCTTGCTAAAACCCGTTTCCAAATGTTCCACTCAAAACTGTCCCACCATCCCAATCCCGAAGGTCTATCTTTATCGTCCCAATCCCACCCAGACAGTGGCCCCGAGACATTTTACTCACCTGACCTTGTCATAATAATTTTAATATTTATTTAGACTGTCCCGGAAGTGCCAACAATGGTTGGCTTCTTCCAAATTTGTTTTTTTTTATTATTATTATTTTTGATTATTGTACTTACATGACTTGTACAGATTTCAAATAAACAAATTAAATAAAAAAAAAAAAATGTTCTACCGGAAGAATGGAGGGAAGTTGGCTCCTTATCTGTCACTCCCTGTATTCTGAAATTACCCAAAACTGAAAAACTACATAATTATCCATTGGTTGGTTGGGCATTAGCATGCATATGAAGAATTAACAAATACTCGATACTGATTAGAATCAGGAAAGAAGTTAAAAGCGGATTGTATTATATCACTATTATCCTTGGGGGATTTCTTGAGGAAAGTATTATCTTGGAATGCTTCCGTTATTTATGTAGTTGTTAATTACCTACTTTAATTATACAATACTTCAATCCAAAGACCGCGTTATTTTTTAACAACGGACTGATGAAGTTTGAATTGTATTTACCTCATTCTGGTGAGGGAAACAGTGCTATCCAACTTTCTCTCGGGGTTCCAAGGGTCCTTAGAACTCCAGGGGCTTCTACTGTGGTTAACTCACCTCTCCCGTAATATTTAGGCCGTTCACTTGCACAATTGTAGCCAGCTGGAATAAAATGCAAATTTTTAAGCATTAATAATCCTTTAAAAATTTTCGGTGTATATGTTATCAACAGAAATTGTGGTAGAAAATAATTTCATGCACGTATAACATCTCTTCAAGAGGCTTCATGCTTATTAAAATTAAGAATAATTGTGATGAAACTTCTGTTCATCTATTTGGTGATTCCAAAAAAAATACCGCCCGTAAATATACGTATTTTTATTTTTAAAATATTTCCCTCTCCTATACTGTTAGAATTAAAACAGAAAAATTAAAATCGAAATATATGGGATATATTCAGAAAAACATTGGATGAAGGATAAAATTGGAGTAAATGAAGCGTTATTTAGCCCGTAGAATTTTAATGAAGTGTAATTTACTCGGTTATAAAAGGATTATGGGACGTATTAACATGAGTAGTTACATTTCCAAGTTTAATGAGAACATTACTCATGACAGCGCTTCCCTTTCAATGAACCTTGTTAATTACTCTACATTGCATTGATCCTTAATTTGGAGATCTTGTTTTATCGCCGCGCTTTACAATACAATTATATTAATCATTCTTGCGCCTGCTAATTCCGGGATATTAAATATAATTTTTCTATATTATTTGGTTGTAGGGATTACGCATCATGACGGTGTAGATTTTATAAATATGTTACAGCCTGTATTATGTTACAGCCTATTTAATATTAGCTGATTTCAAATGAAAAGTTACCGTTGATAATATCAGTTTGGAGCAAAACTATCACAAACGTTTTTCTAGTTAAGATCTGGTTTTTTTTTTTCCAAAGACCACCCATTCATTCTGTATTTATTTCTAGAAGAGTCTAAACATTTACGCGTGTGTGTGTGTGTGTGTGTGTGTGTGTGCGTGTGGGTATTCCTATCAATTAACGGGATAATTGTTACAATTTTGGTTTGTTAGACGTAAGACTCAGCATACAACATTCTATAACAAAGTATTTGATTATTATTGTATTACAAAATACAACATAGATAGTGTCCAACTGGAAGGAATATATTTTTAGCGAAAATAAGAAAAGCCATTGTTTCCCGTGGTCGAGTGGGTAGCGCCTTAGATTTATAAGCGGGAGATGGTGGGTTCGATTCCCACCGGGGGTAGGAATTTTCTCATCCCACGGCTCGTTGGGAAAATGCTGCACCCTGGATGTCGGCGCTAATGGCCTAGACGTCGATGCGCCTTAAATATATATATATATATATATATATATATATATATATATATATATATATATATATATATATGTATATTACAAATCGCCCACTAAATATTGTCTAGTATTAGTTGGAGGAAGGGAAAATGTAAATATTTACTTTTTTGGATCGTCCAAGGGCGAGGGGGGATAATTAATCGGACTGTAAGAAAGGGAATATTTTCCAGTGTTTATTGCATTCCTGTTCTTGTAATTACTTTGCCATTTTTTGAACAGAATGATTGATTATTTAAATTTCATGTGAAATAGACACCAGAGACAAGTAAATGCGCATAAGGGAAAAATGTCATCGGAGAGCTCAATTGTTTAAGTACTTTTCCGGGTGGCTTGAAGGGAAAGTGTTTGAGATTGAGTTTGTGTCACAGGTGACAGGAGATCTACAAGTCAAGGTGCAGGTAACCCTAAAAAAGAGTTTTATCGATTCTTGCGATAACCGACTCAATCCCGTAACAAATATTCTCGTCAATTTAGAGTCCATAATAACCAGAACATGTTGTCGAGAGGGCGCGATCTATTGATGCTATTACTTTTATCGGGCTAGATAGGCGCCAGATTTCGGAAAAGTTTGTGTAAAAAAAGCAACAAACCGATGTAGATGTAATTAGCCTATTGAAGTATAGTTTACCATATGATCAACTTCAAGAACTTTTATTAGAAAATGAGGCTGACGATAGTGACTTATCAGAAGAAATGCTGAAGGACGTAGAAGTATTGAAACAGACGATGATTGATGGATAATTCGTTTTTAGTGCATAATATAATTATGTATATTTTTTATTATTAAAAAAACAAGTCAACGACTTTTTTCTTTAAGTTGTTAGTCTATTTTTGTTCTTTATTTTTGTAGTATTATTTTTTATGAATATATGTATGTAAATAATGGATGCAAAAAGTTACTATCCAAATGTTCCAAATATTTACACAATGTTTTCTCAATTTTTATCCATTATCTCTAAATTTATGTGTGTCTACAACATTAAATTGTTAACTGTATTAAAAACTATGGGTCATAGAATTTTTTAAAGATTTTTCCCTTACTCAATGATCTCAAAAACATTGAAAAAGACAACGAAAAAAATAATTTTATCCACCTAAAAATAGATTTTTGTCTACTATGTGTCGGCCGTGGCTACCTGGATGGATGACCGACCACGCCTTGTGGGCATTATAAAAGGGTGGTAACCTTTTGTTTGGGTTAATAACGAACAATTGTTATTAACCCAAACAATTGTTGACAGGCTACGTCCCCTAAGCACTGAGGAAAGGTCGCACAGTGTTGATATATAAAGGCAAGGGCCCTGTCAACGATATTCCTTCTTGGAGACCCGTAACAGTCTACTCCATCATACGTCGACTCATAGAGAAAGTGTTCGATTACGAATTGAGGCAACAGGTTAATTTTCATTCAAGCCAAAGAGGTTTCATTGAAGGTTGGTAGTCATGTCAACACACGTATTATGGAAGCTGTTTTACAAGCATCCAAGGATAGGAAAGACGACAGCGTTCTCTGTCTGTTGCAACAATAGAATTAAAATTACCTCGCAGGCAAAACAAACTGAGTATATAGATGTAAAGCGGGGCGTGACACAGGGAGGTCCTTTTTCGCCAACCCTCTTTATATTGGCTATTGACCAATTGTACCGCGAAATTTGCCAACGAATTCGGCTGTAATTTGCACGGCAATGCTGACAATGTTGTTCTAACAGGATTCGCTGACGACCAGGCCGTAACAGCATGCAGCGTGACAGCAGCAGAGCGGGTTATAAACATTATTGTACGAATGTTCAATGAAATCGGCCTGTCCATAAACCCACAAAAGAGTACAGCAGTCGTCATAAAAAAAGGAATCCTCAGAAAAAGCAAATTATGCTTTGAAAATGGCGATGAAATAGAATCCATCGGAGAGAGAAAAAGAATAAAATATTTAGGATGTGCTTTCTCAAATGAGCTAATAATCAATGACAATTCATTACACCAGCTCAACGAGAACTTGAACAAACTAGCCTCGTCTAAACTACTAAGGGTGGATCAGAAATTAAACGTAGTAAGCCAATATATATTTCCTGCATTAGTATATCCACTACAAACGGCACCATTAATTAAATTATGTTCCACCTTTTTGGAAGGAGTGGACACTATAATTCGGAGAGCCGTTAAAGCAATGTTGGGCCTCCCAGCCAATACCTGTAGTGCCATGCTATACTCTGCACGAAGATTTAGAGGGCTTGGACTAATCAAGAGTGAATGGGAAGCTCCATTGCAGCATTGGTCGATGGCACAAAAGCTCGAAAAAGTGTCTGACCAACTATCTTCGACTACGAAAGCGAATCGACAGAATGCTGCAGAAGACTCAAAATGAATATTCAAGACATCGGAGTGAATCAAAGTACAAAGAAAATTAGAAGTACGCTAAGAGAAAAATCATTCGATGTCGGGAAAATGGCCAAATGGCAAGGAATCGGAGCGGTTCACTTTAAGGAATTCCCCAGCGGTAACAAATTCATCTGCGAGAAAAAAACTCCTTTCTAGTTCCGAATGGACGTATGCAGTGAAACTTAACGTGAACTATGCGCCACTGCGTGGTGTTCTTGGTGTAACAGGAGCAGCTGATTTAGGAACACTCTGTCGCAAATGCGGCAGGGAGACCGAAACACCAGCCAATGTGCTTGGTAGTTGTCCTAACAGCATGCTCCTCGTCACCCGGAGGCACCACAACGTCAAGCATAGAATAATGGAACTCCTCAAAGAAAAGAAATATGAATGCTTTGAAGAGGTGTACTAATCGATGAGGAAGGAACACCACGATATGCCGACATAATAGCGTTCCCTAAAAATGAAGACAGGGCGTACGTACTCGATCCCACGGTACGTTATGAAACCAACGACATCAAAGAGGACGAGAAAGTAGATACCGAAAAGAAAAATATTTATTCGAAATGCACGGCATACTACGGAGAGAAATTTCAAGAGCAATATGGGAAGAGGAAATATATAGTGAAAGGACTGTGGTTGGGATCGAGAGGGGCCATACCGAAGAGCGCAGCTATCTTCCTCGAAGGACTCTCAGAAGGAGTTTCATCAGACCACCTGGCAGCATTAGCGGAGTCCATATTAGTGGATCCAATGTGCTATATAATTTGTGCAGATGTTAATAAACGCTTTATTATTAAAAAAAAAAAAAAAAAAAATATTAGTGGATACATTGGGAATAATCTCCAATCATATCTATGGTCACTAAGTGCTTATCATCCATTCACACTTTCCTTGTATACTTTATTTTCTATTCTATCAATTCCTTCTCTTCTATCACTATAGCCTTCTTTCGTCTTCGTCTTCTTTCTTCTCTATTACTCATTTCGAACTCCTTACATCTTCAGCCTATAAATTAACCCTTTTTCCGAATGGATGATAAGCACGCTGTGTACCTGGCAACCCAATTTAATTGGACAGCCCATTTTATTTATTTTAAATAAAATTTTCTCTCAACCCATGGGAGAGGGGCCTAACAGGAATAAAATATTAACTTGCCTTCACGATTTTTTAAAGATCATCGAAACCTCAACCCGAGGGAAAGGATCACGTTTTTCGTCGCAATAAAGTGCCCAGAACATTCAATGGGGCAAGTGATTATTGAAAGGATTCTAGTGCATTTTTGTTCAACATAAAATGTAATCATGAAGAAGAACGTGTAAATAGTACTAAAATATCAAAAATATTTGTACAGATGTACAGCTGAAAATTATTGAAGTTCCTAAAATGTTTTGACGAAATTGTGTAAATAAAATGGTTCATTTTAATTTCAACATGGCTAGAGTTTATGACCAATATTGCATTTATTACGCGTTACCACAAAAATCATAAGCTAGTATTGAAAGTCGCGTTTTAATTTCCATACTAGAGTTTGCGATTCTTTTTTCTGCAGTTCATAAATCAACATTCCTAGTGTTTACATACTGGCTGGTATAAGCATTGATGGAATGTTAAAACTGGAAAGAAAATATTGGCAGCAACAACAGTGCGTGGTTTGGTGTTTGGAACAAACACAAATTCATAATCATTGGTGTTCTTTCTTCTACACGTCACTTTGAAAACATCCCTACACCAATTGATTTTATGTAGAAGACTAATTTTCAGTGTTACAAACTGACTGATTTTTTTATAGGCTCAAAATCTTTATCAATTCAAAAAGTAAACACTGATTGACTACGGATGAAAGTGTTTGATTGCTCGAAAAAATGTAGGTTTTTGATAACTTTCCCTACATACATATAAGGGTGATTCTACAGAAAAGTAGCACTTTGGGTGAAAACTTTTTTTCTTTTTTTTTCATTTTCTTTGTTTGATTTTTACCTCAGAGATAATAAATCTTGTCTAATTTAATATTATCAAAGCATTGGTCAATGTGGAATATGATTTCAGAGTACACTATAAAAGTTGTTTTTATTTCACTTGTTTATTTTTTGCTTGTGGAAGTTATGTTTTTCTACTGGTTTATGTTTGGAAAAAAAAAAATGATCTGTGGAAATTTATGTTCTTTCTTTGTGTTGTTATAGATTATGATAATGAAATGCCACAATAAAAAAATAAATAAAAAGTCCGACTCGCAGGAACTGCGTCATCTTAGCGCGGTTACGTACATCTCGAAGAAATGGAATAGATTAGCATCACAAATCACAGGAAACTGACAGTAGCCAACTTTCACAGAAGCGGATAATTCTTAATCTGTATAAGTCAATACAATTTTTTACTGAAAACGTACTTAGTCTTTGACTACTGCTGAGAAGGCTCTATTCTAAACAACCAAAAAATCATTCTCATTTTAAGTATCTTGTTTTACTAGCAAATTCGTTTTACAGTTATAATCAACTGTAAATATGTGCTTCAGTAACGATAACTTCAGTTGGAGGCTATGAGGAAGGTTATATAGAAAGAATTCAAAACAAACCTATGTATACGCTATCATGATATTGGCCACAGCCATCTTGATTACCGCACCCATTCCAAACTTATTTCCAATACCTTTTATAGTTTCTTAGCTTCTTTTACTACATTACTAATTTTACTGATAAATTCAATCTAAAACAAAAAACAACCAATTAATAAGTGAGATAAACAAAGAGAAAAACCCTTTCAAAACAACAAAACAAACACTTTTTTAGTTTTAAGCACTTATATCTCTGATTGACGTTGCCCCATCGAATATTGCTTCAGAATGTTTTTTGTAGAGAATTTAGTAAGCATTCGAATGGTTACCTTCCACATGCCACGATTTCCCAACCGTTATCGAGATATTTACGAAAAATGTATGAAGATCCGAAAACTTTTCGTGTCTATTAATAAAATATTTTTTTTCGCATACTTCCTTACCTCCAAATATAACCAAAATTTAAACATATCAGTTGGGATTAATTTCCAAGATTTAGAAAATATTTCAATTGAATCCCACGATTCTAAGTACCCACAAAAAAATAATGGCTTACAAAAACATTGATTCCACTTTTCTCAGGAAAGGTTTGAGATATCGCCTTAAAACGGTTTCATTCGTTTTCCTATGTTAAGAAACATATAAAACCAGTACTTACAAGCATATGAACTCAAAAACGTAAGCGTTACGATTATTTTTGCGCAAATATCGCCCCAAAAACCATCTTCCAGTGGGCGGATTCTGCTGGTTAACGAACTTGACCTTTCAAATTAGACGACAGATTTTTGTACCTAATTTCATCAAAATCGGACCATTTTTGAGGCCGCCAGAGAGCGAACAGACAAGCATATATATATATATATATATGCTTGATGTTATTTTTCGTCGCTGGGATAGTATTTTTAGATGGAACGGCATTTCTCTCCAGCGGTGGTACTGCTCCTCACTTCTTCCCGGAATATTTCGATGGATTCATCTCCATCTTCTTCAGCCAGGTACTTGTTTCTTCCTCGGTGGTAGCCAAGGGAATGACATTTTTCTCGATCTGGGCTCCTTATCTCCCCTCTAGCCACAGTATCGGCGGACGAATGGTGTTGAAGCTCCCTGGTGTAGTTGGGATTCTGTCCGTTGGCAGCGCTGATGGTATTGCGTCTTTTTTCTCTCCTGCTTCTATTTTCCTCGCCGTAAGGATTTATATGCTTGATGTTATTTTTCGTCGCTGGGATAGTATTTTTAGATGGAACGGCATTTCTCTCCAGCGGTGGTACTGCTCCTCACTTCTTCCCGGAATATTTCGATGGATTCATCTCCATCTTCTTCAGCCAGGTACTTGTTTCTTCCTCGGTGGTAGCCAAGGGAATGACATTTTTCTCGATCTGGGCTCCTTATCTCCCCTCTAGCCACAGTATCGGCGGACGAATGGTGTTGAAGCTCCCTGGTGTAGTTGGGATTCTGTCCGTTGGCAGCGCTGATGGTATTGCGTCTTTTTTCTCTCCTGCTTCTATTTTCCTCGCCGTAAGGATTTATATGCTTGATGTTATTTTTCGTCGCTGGGATAGTATTTTTAGATGGAACGGCATTTCTCTCCAGCGGTGGTACTGCTCCTCACTTCTTCCCGGAATATTTCGATGGATTCATCTCCATCTTCTTCAGCCAGGTACTTGTTTCTTCCTCGGTGGTAGCCAAGGGAATGACATTTTTCTCGATCTGGGCTCCTTATCTCCCCTCTAGCCACAGTATCGGCGGACGAATGGTGTTGAAGCTCCCTGGTGTAGTTGGGATTCTGTCCGTTGGCAGCGCTGATGGTATTGCGTCTTTTTTCTCTCCTGCTTCTATTTTCCTCGCCGTAAGGATTTATATGCTTGATGTTATTTTTCGTCGCTGGGATAGTATTTTTAGATGGAACGGCATTTCTCTCCAGCGGTGGTACTGCTCCTCACTTCTTCCCGGAATATTTCGATGGATTCATCTCCATCTTCTTCAGCCAGGTACTTGTTTCTTCCTCGGTGGTAGCCAAGGGAATGACATTTTTCTCGATCTGGGCTCCTTATCTCCCCTCTAGCCACAGTATCGGCGGACGAATGGTGTTGAAGCTCCCTGGTGTAGTTGGGATTCTGTCCGTTGGCAGCGCTGATGGTATTGCGTCTTTTTTCTCTCCTGCTTCTATTTTCCTCGCCGTAAGGATTTATATGCTTGATGTTATTTTTCGTCGCTGGGATAGTATTTTTAGATGGAACGGCATTTCTCTCCAGCGGTGGTACTGCTCCTCACTTCTTCCCGGAATATTTCGATGGATTCATCTCCATCTTCTTCAGCCAGGTACTTGTTTCTTCCTCGGTGGTAGCCAAGGGAATGACATTTTTCTCGATCTGGGCTCCTTATCTCCCCTCTAGCCACAGTATCGGCGGACGAATGGTGTTGAAGCTCCCTGGTGTAGTTGGGATTCTGTCCGTTGGCAGCGCTGATGGTATTGCGTCTTTTTTCTCTCCTGCTTCTATTTTCCTCGCCGTAAGGATTTATATGCTTGATGTTATTTTTCGTCGCTGGGATAGTATTTTTAGATGGAACGGCATTTCTCTCCAGCGGTGGTACTGCTCCTCACTTCTTCCCGGAATATTTCGATGGATTCATCTCCATCTTCTTCAGCCAGGTACTTGTTTCTTCCTCGGTGGTAGCCAAGGGAATGACATTTTTCTCGATCTGGGCTCCTTATCTCCCCTCTAGCCACAGTATCGGCGGACGAATGGTGTTGAAGCTCCCTGGTGTAGTTGGGATTCTGTCCGTTGGCAGCGCTGATGGTATTGCGTCTTTTTTCTCTCCTGCTTCTATTTTCCTCGCCGTAAGGATTTATATGCTTGATGTTATTTTTCGTCGCTGGGATAGTATTTTTAGATGGAACGGCATTTCTCTCCAGCGGTGGTACTGCTCCTCACTTCTTCCCGGAATATTTCGATGGATTCATCTCCATCTTCTTCAGCCAGGTACTTGTTTCTTCCTCGGTGGTAGCCAAGGGAATGACATTTTTCTCGATCTGGGCTCCTTATCTCCCCTCTAGCCACAGTATCGGCGGACGAATGGTGTTGAAGCTCCCTGGTGTAGTTGGGATTCTGTCCGTTGGCAGCGCTGATGGTATTGCGTCTTTTTTCTCTCCTGCTTCTATTTTCCTCGCCGTAAGGATTTATATGCTTGATGTTATTTTTCGTCGCTGGGATAGTATTTTTAGATGGAACGGCATTTCTCTCCAGCGGTGGTACTGCTCCTCACTTCTTCCCGGAATATTTCGATGGATTCATCTCCATCTTCTTCAGCCAGGTACTTGTTTCTTCCTCGGTGGTAGCCAAGGGAATGACATTTTTCTCGATCTGGGCTCCTTATCTCCCCTCTAGCCACAGTATCGGCGGACGAATGGTGTTGAAGCTCCCTGGTGTAGTTGGGATTCTGTCCGTTGGCAGCGCTGATGGTATTGCGTCTTTTTTCTCTCCTGCTTCTATTTTCCTCGCCGTAAGGATTTATATGCTTGATGTTATTTTTCGTCGCTGGGATAGTATTTTTAGATGGAACGGCATTTCTCTCCAGCGGTGGTACTGCTCCTCACTTCTTCCCGGAATATTTCGATGGATTCATCTCCATCTTCTTCAGCCAGGTACTTGTTTCTTCCTCGGTGGTAGCCAAGGGAATGACATTTTTCTCGATCTGGGCTCCTTATCTCCCCTCTAGCCACAGTATCGGCGGACGAATGGTGTTGAAGCTCCCTGGTGTAGTTGGGATTCTGTCCGTTGGCAGCGCTGATGGTATTGCGTCTTTTTTCTCTCCTGCTTCTATTTTCCTCGCCGTAAGGATTTATATGCTTGATGTTATTTTTCGTCGCTGGGATAGTATTTTTAGATGGAACGGCATTTCTCTCCAGCGGTGGTACTGCTCCTCACTTCTTCCCGGAATATTTCGATGGATTCATCTCCATCTTCTTCAGCCAGGTACTTGTTTCTTCCTCGGTGGTAGCCAAGGGAATGACATTTTTCTCGATCTGGGCTCCTTATCTCCCCTCTAGCCACAGTATCGGCGGACGAATGGTGTTGAAGCTCCCTGGTGTAGTTGGGATTCTGTCCGTTGGCAGCGCTGATGGTATTGCGTCTTTTTTCTCTCCTGCTTCTATTTTCCTCGCCGTAAGGATTTATATGCTTGATGTTATTTTTCGTCGCTGGGATAGTATTTTTAGATGGAACGGCATTTCTCTCCAGCGGTGGTACTGCTCCTCACTTCTTCCCGGAATATTTCGATGGATTCATCTCCATCTTCTTCAGCCAGGTACTTGTTTCTTCCTCGGTGGTAGCCAAGGGAATGACATTTTTCTCGATCTGGGCTCCTTATCTCCCCTCTAGCCACAGTATCGGCGGACGAATGGTGTTGAAGCTCCCTGGTGTAGTTGGGATTCTGTCCGTTGGCAGCGCTGATGGTATTGCGTCTTTTTTCTCTCCTGCTTCTATTTTCCTCGCCGTAAGGATTTATATGCTTGATGTTATTTTTCGTCGCTGGGATAGTATTTTTAGATGGAACGGCATTTCTCTCCAGCGGTGGTACTGCTCCTCACTTCTTCCCGGAATATTTCGATGGATTCATCTCCATCTTCTTCAGCCAGGTACTTGTTTCTTCCTCGGTGGTAGCCAAGGGAATGACATTTTTCTCGATCTGGGCTCCTTATCTCCCCTCTAGCCACAGTATCGGCGGACGAATGGTGTTGAAGCTCCCTGGTGTAGTTGGGATTCTGTCCGTTGGCAGCGCTGATGGTATTGCGTCTTTTTTCTCTCCTGCTTCTATTTTCCTCGCCGTAAGGATTTATATGCTTGATGTTATTTTTCGTCGCTGGGATAGTATTTTTAGATGGAACGGCATTTCTCTCCAGCGGTGGTACTGCTCCTCACTTCTTCCCGGAATATTTCGATGGATTCATCTCCATCTTCTTCAGCCAGGTACTTGTTTCTTCCTCGGTGGTAGCCAAGGGAATGACATTTTTCTCGATCTGGGCTCCTTATCTCCCCTCTAGCCACAGTATCGGCGGACGAATGGTGTTGAAGCTCCCTGGTGTAGTTGGGATTCTGTCCGTTGGCAGCGCTGATGGTATTGCGTCTTTTTTCTCTCCTGCTTCTATTTTCCTCGCCGTAAGGATTTATATGCTTGATGTTATTTTTCGTCGCTGGGATAGTATTTTTAGATGGAACGGCATTTCTCTCCAGCGGTGGTACTGCTCCTCACTTCTTCCCGGAATATTTCGATGGATTCATCTCCATCTTCTTCAGCCAGGTACTTGTTTCTTCCTCGGTGGTAGCCAAGGGAATGACATTTTTCTCGATCTGGGCTCCTTATCTCCCCTCTAGCCACAGTATCGGCGGACGAATGGTGTTGAAGCTCCCTGGTGTAGTTGGGATTCTGTCCGTTGGCAGCGCTGATGGTATTGCGTCTTTTTTCTCTCCTGCTTCTATTTTCCTCGCCGTAAGGATTTATATGCTTGATGTTATTTTTCGTCGCTGGGATAGTATTTTTAGATGGAACGGCATTTCTCTCCAGCGGTGGTACTGCTCCTCACTTCTTCCCGGAATATTTCGATGGATTCATCTCCATCTTCTTCAGCCAGGTACTTGTTTCTTCCTCGGTGGTAGCCAAGGGAATGACATTTTTCTCGATCTGGGCTCCTTATCTCCCCTCTAGCCACAGTATCGGCGGACGAATGGTGTTGAAGCTCCCTGGTGTAGTTGGGATTCTGTCCGTTGGCAGCGCTGATGGTATTGCGTCTTTTTTCTCTCCTGCTTCTATTTTCCTCGCCGTAAGGATTTATATGCTTGATGTTATTTTTCGTCGCTGGGATAGTATTTTTAGATGGAACGGCATTTCTCTCCAGCGGTGGTACTGCTCCTCACTTCTTCCCGGAATATTTCGATGGATTCATCTCCATCTTCTTCAGCCAGGTACTTGTTTCTTCCTCGGTGGTAGCCAAGGGAATGACATTTTTCTCGATCTGGGCTCCTTATCTCCCCTCTAGCCACAGTATCGGCGGACGAATGGTGTTGAAGCTCCCTGGTGTAGTTGGGATTCTGTCCGTTGGCAGCGCTGATGGTATTGCGTCTTTTTTCTCTCCTGCTTCTATTTTCCTCGCCGTAAGGATTTATATGCTTGATGTTATTTTTCGTCGCTGGGATAGTATTTTTAGATGGAACGGCATTTCTCTCCAGCGGTGGTACTGCTCCTCACTTCTTCCCGGAATATTTCGATGGATTCATCTCCATCTTCTTCAGCCAGGTACTTGTTTCTTCCTCGGTGGTAGCCAAGGGAATGACATTTTTCTCGATCTGGGCTCCTTATCTCCCCTCTAGCCACAGTATCGGCGGACGAATGGTGTTGAAGCTCCCTGGTGTAGTTGGGATTCTGTCCGTTGGCAGCGCTGATGGTATTGCGTCTTTTTTCTCTCCTGCTTCTATTTTCCTCGCCGTAAGGATTTATATGCTTGATGTTATTTTTCGTCGCTGGGATAGTATTTTTAGATGGAACGGCATTTCTCTCCAGCGGTGGTACTGCTCCTCACTTCTTCCCGGAATATTTCGATGGATTCATCTCCATCTTCTTCAGCCAGGTACTTGTTTCTTCCTCGGTGGTAGCCAAGGGAATGACATTTTTCTCGATCTGGGCTCCTTATCTCCCCTCTAGCCACAGTATCGGCGGACGAATGGTGTTGAAGCTCCCTGGTGTAGTTGGGATTCTGTCCGTTGGCAGCGCTGATGGTATTGCGTCTTTTTTCTCTCCTGCTTCTATTTTCCTCGCCGTAAGGATTTATATGCTTGATGTTATTTTTCGTCGCTGGGATAGTATTTTTAGATGGAACGGCATTTCTCTCCAGCGGTGGTACTGCTCCTCACTTCTTCCCGGAATATTTCGATGGATTCATCTCCATCTTCTTCAGCCAGGTACTTGTTTCTTCCTCGGTGGTAGCCAAGGGAATGACATTTTTCTCGATCTGGGCTCCTTATCTCCCCTCTAGCCACAGTATCGGCGGACGAATGGTGTTGAAGCTCCCTGGTGTAGTTGGGATTCTGTCCGTTGGCAGCGCTGATGGTATTGCGTCTTTTTTCTCTCCTGCTTCTATTTTCCTCGCCGTAAGGATTTATATGCTTGATGTTATTTTTCGTCGCTGGGATAGTATTTTTAGATGGAACGGCATTTCTCTCCAGCGGTGGTACTGCTCCTCACTTCTTCCCGGAATATTTCGATGGATTCATCTCCATCTTCTTCAGCCAGGTACTTGTTTCTTCCTCGGTGGTAGCCAAGGGAATGACATTTTTCTCGATCTGGGCTCCTTATCTCCCCTCTAGCCACAGTATCGGCGGACGAATGGTGTTGAAGCTCCCTGGTGTAGTTGGGATTCTGTCCGTTGGCAGCGCTGATGGTATTGCGTCTTTTTTCTCTCCTGCTTCTATTTTCCTCGCCGTAAGGATTTATATGCTTGATGTTATTTTTCGTCGCTGGGATAGTATTTTTAGATGGAACGGCATTTCTCTCCAGCGGTGGTACTGCTCCTCACTTCTTCCCGGAATATTTCGATGGATTCATCTCCATCTTCTTCAGCCAGGTACTTGTTTCTTCCTCGGTGGTAGCCAAGGGAATGACATTTTTCTCGATCTGGGCTCCTTATCTCCCCTCTAGCCACAGTATCGGCGGACGAATGGTGTTGAAGCTCCCTGGTGTAGTTGGGATTCTGTCCGTTGGCAGCGCTGATGGTATTGCGTCTTTTTTCTCTCCTGCTTCTATTTTCCTCGCCGTAAGGATTTATATGCTTGATGTTATTTTTCGTCGCTGGGATAGTATTTTTAGATGGAACGGCATTTCTCTCCAGCGGTGGTACTGCTCCTCACTTCTTCCCGGAATATTTCGATGGATTCATCTCCATCTTCTTCAGCCAGGTACTTGTTTCTTCCTCGGTGGTAGCCAAGGGAATGACATAAAAATACTATCCCAGCGACGAAAAATAACATCAAGCATATAAATCCTTACGGCGAGGAAAATAGAAGCAGGAGAGAAAAAAGACGCAATACCATCAGCGCTGCCAACGGACAGAATCCCAACTACACCAGGGAGCTTCAACACCATTCGTCCGCCGATACTGTGGCTAGAGGGGAGATAAGGAGCCCAGATCGAGAAAAATGTCATTCCCTTGGCTACCACCGAGGAAGAAACAAGTACCTGGCTGAAGAAGATGGAGATGAATCCATCGAAATATTCCGGGAAGAAGTGAGGAGCAGTACCACCGCTGGAGAGAAATGCCGTTCCATCTAAAAATACTATCCCAGCGACGAAAAATAACATCAAGCATATAAATCCTTACGGCGAGGAAAATAGAAGCAGGAGAGAAAAAAGACGCAATACCATCAGCGCTGCCAACGGACAGAATCCCAACTACACCAGGGAGCTTCAACACCATTCGTCCGCCGATACTGTGGCTAGAGGGGAGATAAGGAGCCCAGATCGAGAAAAATGTCATTCCCTTGGCTACCAACAACATTCCTCCATGAGCTCTCGTTCAGAACACATCGCCTGCTTACTTGGAACTTGTCTACCTCTTCACAGCTCTCGTGTATTCGCCGGCAGCTCTCCAGTGATCTCCAGCAGGACCAGCTACTCAAGAAGCTAGGCCCCGAGCACCCGCTCGGTCAGTAAGCTCGTAAGAGCAGAAGCGCCTGGTGTAGCAGCCAGGACCAGCAGCAGTTGCAGAAGAAGAGAGTAAGGGGCACATCCAGGATCTCTAAGCAAGCCGTTGGGTCCGGACCCACAAGGGAATTGCTAAGGGGTTCTGTATTCCGGGGCTTTGCCCACCCGTCTGACGGTCGGTTCAGGTACGACCGCAGGCGGCCCCCACCACCAGGGTACCCCCACTCTTCTACCCCCACTCTGACTCTCCCCTCTCTCTTCTACCCCCTCTTCTCGCCACGCCCACCCCCCACCATGTTTTCACATGAGCACCCTCACACAACCCACCAAACACGCTCAGACACACCACCACCCTCTACAAGCACACACATACAAAAGGAAACCCTAGAAGCCCTCGCCACACGAACATTCACAAGCGAAGAGATGGATCGTCTCTTCAACTTCCTGGCCCCCGAGTCTCCTATGGAACAGGGAATCGCCTTAGAAAATACGAAAGACTTTCCTAACCTTCCCCCGGCCTCCAAGAGACCTATTGAGACCAGCAGCTCTTCAGATAGCGAAGATATCACTGATAGTGAAATCTTTACACTGGTCAAGCCACAGGGCAAAAAACACCGGAAGGTGGCCCGCAACACCACACCCACTGTCAACAACACCCCCGCCCCTATTAAAACTCAGAACAAATTTGAACCCCTCAGGAACATAAAACCACCACCCATTGTACTGCCCCCACACTACACTGACGTAAACAGTCTCGTCAGAACACTGAACACAGCCGGCATTAAAAATTACACTGTACAAAGATGTAAAGGCGGAAATAAGATATTTGCCCAAGACCTCAAGACTTTCGAAACAATCAAAAACAAACTTACGACCAACAAGACGCAATTTTACTCTTACACACCCAAGGGCTCCCCCAAAAACCAATCATTCGTGCTCTTCGGGCTGGATGTTGACCACCCGCTAGAGAACATTAAGCAGGAGCTCCAAACGGATCAACTGGTATCAGTGAAACATATGAGCAAAACCACGACAGACGGTACTAGAGCCCCCATCCCCCCTGTCTTACTCACATTCACCCCTAAATTCAACCCAACACACCTAAAATCGATCAAATCGATCGATCAAATAATAGTGTATTTCAAACCCTACAAGGGAGACAACTCAATCTCTCAGTGTTTCCGGTGTCAGCGCTTCGGCCACACCAGAAATAATTGCAACTTACGCGAACGTTGTGTTCGCTGTGGCAAAGCACACGCGTCGAAAGACTGCGACCGGATCACCAACACACTCCAGTGCCCCAACTGTCAGGAGCAGCACCCCGCCTCATACAGGCAATGCCCAGCCCGGCTCGACCTATTAGAGAAGAGCCGAAAAGCCCGACAAACAATAGTAGCCCCCCCGGCTAACGCACGAACATACAGAACAGTAGACCCAGCCTTCAGCTACTCTAATGCCTTCACTGGCCACATCACACAACTTCCCCCTCCACCACCACCACCAACACAACCACTTCCCCAACGCACACAAAACACCAGACCAGCTCTGTTGCCCACCCCACCTACACCACCAACCTACCAATTACCAACACCTATTGCACCACAACAACACACCAGTGACAGTACACCCGCATGGGTCGAACGACTGACTAACACCATGACCGACATGATGTCCATGATACGTACATTAGTTGAACTCATGACAAAACTGATAACAAAATGACCAGACACACTATACTTAACTTAAACACGAACGGACTAACTCCAAAACTACAAGACGTGGACTTACTTCTACGACAAATACAGCCCACTGTATTCATACTAACCGACACACGACTGACCAGAGGTAGTTACGCACACTTCCAAGGCTATACACTTCTCCGGCACGACATGGACAACACACTAGCCGGTGGAGTCGCCATCGGCCTTCGACACGGTACACGATTTCAACGGATAGACCCTATCATAGACCCAGACGAATACAATTTTGTTCTGACAATTATAGTAAAACTGAACAAGACGTACAAACTGACCGCATACTATCGGAGACCGAGAGGACGACTTTCACGACTGGGACTTCTCCTTTCGGAAACTTCGACAGACAGACGACACATACTCATAGGTGACCTGAACGCTAGACACACTGCCTGGCATAATACGAGAAATAACCCCGCAGGGACTAAGCTGACAAAATACCCCCTGACAGTCATACACCCAGGCACACACACATTCAGACACTTCGCAGATCCCAGCATGACTTCAACGATTGACTTGCTAGTTACGCGACAACCACACGTAATAACCGCGTGCACTGCACTCGATTTTATCACATCAGACCACAGGCCGGTCTTATACGAACTACACGGGCACATCCCCATACCCACAGCCACAAACTACCACTACAGTAAGGCAGACTGGCACAAATACAAACACCTCATTCACGAACACACCCCCCCTATCACACCCATACATGACACACAAATTCTCGACGAGGCCATTAAACAATTCACAGACACAATCACCTTCGCGGCCGACTCGAGCATTCCTAAGTTCGCGCCAGCACCTCCAAATCTTAGGAAACCACCACAACACATTCTCACACTCATCAAACAACGAAACAATATCAAAAACATTTGGTACAGAACACGAGACAGACACTATAAAACTGCACTAAATTCACTCACTACACAAATACGCACTCTCATGTCACAATGGAAGACGTCCATGTGGCATGAGAAACTCAGGCAGACACATGGTGACTATAGGCAATTCTGGAGGCTCATACGAACACGCACGCATAAGACTAACACAGTAAAAATACACAGACAAGATACTCTACTAGACGAAAAAGACCAGGCGGACATACTCGCTACCTACTACTCACATGACGCTCAGACTCGCAACAAAGACCGTACACCTGAATACAGACTTACACTACAAGACAATTACATGTACGTCTCACCAAAACAACTGACAGCCATACTCAGACAGACACGAGGGAATAAATCCCCAGGACATGACAGACTTCAGTACATATTACTCAAACAGCTACCGAGAAAAGGACTACACTATCTCGTACACATATATAACACATGCCTCCGCCTCAGACACTTCCCCGAACACTGGAGACACGCCATCATCACTCCACTACTCAAACCTAACAAAAAGGGCGACACACCTGAACACTACAGACCCATAAGCCTACTGCCTCATCTATCAAAAGTGTATGAAAAGATCATACTGAGATATCTGAAAGACTTTTGCGCAGAGGAGGATATAATCCCTGCTGAGCAGTTCGGCTTCCGCCCTGCACACAGTTCAGAACACCAGCTAGTAAGGCTCCAATCACACATCACAAACAACATGCTCATGAACCGGACTACAGCACTCATATCGATTGACTGTACGAAAGCTTTTGACTCTGTTTCACATAATATACTCATGCAGCAACTCAGAACTTACGAATGTCCAGAACAACTCTATAACATAATACACTCTTTCCTATACGGACGTACTATGACGGTTAGGGTAGGGGCAAGCCTCTCCAGCACACACCCAATCCCCTGCGGTGTACCACAGGGGTCAGTACTCGCACCAACACTCTTTTCCATTTACACATCAGAAATCGTCGGTGAACAGTACCCAAACACAAAAATAGCCGCATACGCCGACGATATCGCGATATACAGCACATCCATGTCACATTCAAAGGCATTAAAACAAGCTGAAGAGGTTTGCGCAGACGTAGTAGACGAACTGCGACGAATACACATCACAGTAAACCCGACCAAGACAGACGCACTACTCTTCGCCTTTCATGGCAATTCAACACGAGCACGCCCCAAGTATTTCACGGTTAGAAACAAAAGAAACAAGTTAAAAAGACATATTAATTACTTGGGGATACACTTAGGAACACATCTCAGTTTCCACACACACTTTACCAAGAAGCTAAAGCTTGTCAGGACGAAAGCCCGCTCTCTTGGATATTTACTCAATTCACCAAACCTCTCACTCAGACTGAAGCTACTCATTTACAAAGGAGTCCTACGACCGGCACTACTATACGGCACACCACTCTTTCGGTTCCTGAACCCCACCATACTCAGAACACTACAATCTTTTCAGAACCGAATACTCAAAACAGTCACACGGAGCACCTCACACAATAAACTCAAAGCCCCCGACTTACACAAACTTTTAGAACTCCCTACAGTTTCAGAATTCATAAAACGACGTCACATCAAATTCTTTGACGGACTTAAGTACCATGACAATCCACTCTTTAACGACATCACACCACCTGGACGACCAGGACGCTGGCAAGGACCAACAGAGTTCACACAACGCCTAGTAGACGTACTAGAACACAACACATTTCCAACAAACACAAGTTACACTGACACTTGACACGTAAGACAGTATAACTGACCTTCTTCCCCTTTCTTCTTTCTTCTACTCTCCGACTATCTTTCGTTTTACCTCCTCCTCTATCGCTGTGCCCCACACAGCACATTACACATACCTCCCTTTGGGAATCCTACACCTTTTTTCTCCTTTACTTACCGCCTTCAAGTGCATTAATGCAGAATAAGGACACCTCCTCCCTCATCCTCCCTCTACCTGTGGCCCTTACGCCCGCCTGTGTCGTTCGAGGTCCTTAGTTTTTCTTTGCGTTCCTGCACGTTTTTCTTTCACTTTCGTTTTCATCATGCCCTTCCTTGCATGCTTTTTATTTCTCTTTTATCTAAAGTGGGGTTTAGGAAAAAAAAAAAAAAAAAAAAAAAAAAAAAAAATCCCTTGGCTACCACCGAGGAAGAAACAAGTACCTGGCTGAAGAAGATGGAGATGAATCCATCGAAATATTCCGGGAAGAAGTGAGGAGCAGTACCACCGCTGGAGAGAAATGCCGTTCCATCTAAAAATACTATCCCAGCGACGAAAAATAACATCAAGCATATAAATCCTTACGGCGAGGAAAATAGAAGCAGGAGAGAAAAAAGACGCAATACCATCAGCGCTGCCAACGGACAGAATCCCAACTACACCAGGGAGCTTCAACACCATTCGTCCGCCGATACTGTGGCTAGAGGGGAGATAAGGAGCCCAGATCGAGAAAAATGTCATGTTCAGAACACCAGCTAGTAAGGCTCCAATCACACATCACAAACAACATGCTCATGAACCGGACTACAGCACTCATATCGATTGACTGTACGAAAGCTTTTGACTCTGTTTCACATAATATACTCATGCAGCAACTCAGAACTTACGAATGTCCAGAACAACTCTATAACATAATACACTCTTTCCTATACGGACGTACTATGACGGTTAGGGTAGGGGCAAGCCTCTCCAGCACACACCCAATCCCCTGCGGTGTACCACAGGGGTCAGTACTCGCACCAACACTCTTTTCCATTTACACATCAGAAATCGTCGGTGAACAGTACCCAAACACAAAAATAGCCGCATACGCCGACGATATCGCGATATACAGCACATCCATGTCACATTCAAAGGCATTAAAACAAGCTGAAGAGGTTTGCGCAGACGTAGTAGACGAACTGCGACGAATACACATCACAGTAAACCCGACCAAGACAGACGCACTACTCTTCGCCTTTCATGGCAATTCAACACGAGCACGCCCCAAGTATTTCACGGTTAGAAACAAAAGAAACAAGTTAAAAAGACATATTAATTACTTGGGGATACACTTAGGAACACATCTCAGTTTCCACACACACTTTACCAAGAAGCTAAAGCTTGTCAGGACGAAAGCCCGCTCTCTTGGATATTTACTCAATTCACCAAACCTCTCACTCAGACTGAAGCTACTCATTTACAAAGGAGTCCTACGACCGGCACTACTATACGGCACACCACTCTTTCGGTTCCTGAACCCCACCATACTCAGAACACTACAATCTTTTCAGAACCGAATACTCAAAACAGTCACACGGAGCACCTCACACAATAAACTCAAAGCCCCCGACTTACACAAACTTTTAGAACTCCCTACAGTTTCAGAATTCATAAAACGACGTCACATCAAATTCTTTGACGGACTTAAGTACCATGACAATCCACTCTTTAACGACATCACACCACCTGGACGACCAGGACGCTGGCAAGGACCAACAGAGTTCACACAACGCCTAGTAGACGTACTAGAACACAACACATTTCCAACAAACACAAGTTACACTGACACTTGACACGTAAGACAGTATAACTGACCTTCTTCCCCTTTCTTCTTTCTTCTACTCTCCGACTATCTTTCGTTTTACCTCCTCCTCTATCGCTGTGCCCCACACAGCACATTACACATACCTCCCTTTGGGAATCCTACACCTTTTTTCTCCTTTACTTACCGCCTTCAAGTGCATTAATGCAGAATAAGGACACCTCCTCCCTCATCCTCCCTCTACCTGTGGCCCTTACGCCCGCCTGTGTCGTTCGAGGTCCTTAGTTTTTCTTTGCGTTCCTGCACGTTTTTCTTTCACTTTCGTTTTCATCATGCCCTTCCTTGCATGCTTTTTATTTCTCTTTTATCTAAAGTGGGGTTTAGGAAAAAAAAAAAAAAAAAAAAAAAAAATGTCATTCCCTTGGCTACCACCGAGGAAGAAACAAGTACCTGGCTGAAGAAGATGGAGATGAATCCATCGAAATATTCCGGGAAGAAGTGAGGAGCAGTACCACCGCTGGAGAGAAATGCCGTTCCATCTAAAAATACTATCCCAGCGACGAAAAATAACATCAAGCATATAAATCCTTACGGCGAGGAAAATAGAAGCAGGAGAGAAAAAAGACGCAATACCATCAGCGCTGCCAACGGACAGAATCCCAACTACACCAGGGAGCTTCAACACCATTCGTCCGCCGATACTGTGGCTAGAGGGGAGATAAGGAGCCCAGATCGAGAAAAATGTCATTCCCTTGGCTACCACCGAGGAAGAAACAAGTACCTGGCTGAAGAAGATGGAGATGAATCCATCGAAATATTCCGGGAAGAAGTGAGGAGCAGTACCACCGCTGGAGAGAAATGCCGTTCCATCTAAAAATACTATCCCAGCGACGAAAAATAACATCAAGCATATAAATCCTTACGGCGAGGAAAATAGAAGCAGGAGAGAAAAAAGACGCAATACCA
Source organism: Gonocerus acuteangulatus (assembly GCA_946811695.1). NCBI lineage: Eukaryota > Metazoa > Arthropoda > Insecta > Hemiptera > Coreidae > Gonocerus > Gonocerus acuteangulatus. Next base: position 81,831,863 of record OX328123.1, read on the forward strand.
TCAGCGCTGCCAACGGACAGAATCCCAACTACACCAGGGAGCTTCAACACCATTCGTCCGCCGATACTGTGGCTAGAGGGGAGATAAGGAGCCCAGATCGAGAAAAATGTCATTCCCTTGGCTACCACCGAGGAAGAAACAAGTACCTGGCTGAAGAAGATGGAGATGAATCCATCGAAATATTCCGGGAAGAAGTGAGGAGCAGTACCACCGCTGGAGAGAAATGCCGTTCCATCTAAAAATACTATCCCAGCGACGAAAAATAACATCAAGCATATAAATCCTTACGGCGAGGAAAATAGAAGCAGGAGAGAAAAAAGACGCAATACCATCAGCGCTGCCAACGGACAGAATCCCAACTACACCAGGGAGCTTCAACACCATTCGTCCGCCGATACTGTGGCTAGAGGGGAGATAAGGAGCCCAGATCGAGAAAAATGTCATTCCCTTGGCTACCACCGAGGAAGAAACAAGTACCTGGCTGAAGAAGATGGAGATGAATCCATCGAAATATTCCGGGAAGAAGTGAGGAGCAGTACCACCGCTGGAGAGAAATGCCGTTCCATCTAAAAATACTATCCCAGCGACGAAAAATAACATCAAGCATATAAATCCTTACGGCGAGGAAAATAGAAGCAGGAGAGAAAAAAGACGCAATACCATCAGCGCTGCCAACGGACAGAATCCCAACTACACCAGGGAGCTTCAACACCATTCGTCCGCCGATACTGTGGCTAGAGGGGAGATAAGGAGCCCAGATCGAGAAAAATGTCATTCCCTTGGCTACCACCGAGGAAGAAACAAGTACCTGGCTGAAGAAGATGGAGATGAATCCATCGAAATATTCCGGGAAGAAGTGAGGAGCAGTACCACCGCTGGAGAGAAATGCCGTTCCATCTAAAAATACTATCCCAGCGACGAAAAATAACATCAAGCATATAAATCCTTACGGCGAGGAAAATAGAAGCAGGAGAGAAAAAAGACGCAATACCATCAGCGCTGCCAACGGACAGAATCCCAACTACACCAGGGAGCTTCAACACCATTCGTCCGCCGATACTGTGGCTAGAGGGGAGATAAGGAGCCCAGATCGAGAAAAATGTCATTCCCTTGGCTACCACCGAGGAAGAAACAAGTACCTGGCTGAAGAAGATGGAGATGAATCCATCGAAATATTCCGGGAAGAAGTGAGGAGCAGTACCACCGCTGGAGAGAAATGCCGTTCCATCTAAAAATACTATCCCAGCGACGAAAAATAACATCAAGCATATAAATCCTTACGGCGAGGAAAATAGAAGCAGGAGAGAAAAAAGACGCAATACCATCAGCGCTGCCAACGGACAGAATCCCAACTACACCAGGGAGCTTCAACACCATTCGTCCGCCGATACTGTGGCTAGAGGGGAGATAAGGAGCCCAGATCGAGAAAAATGTCATTCCCTTGGCTACCACCGAGGAAGAAACAAGTACCTGGCTGAAGAAGATGGAGATGAATCCATCGAAATATTCCGGGAAGAAGTGAGGAGCAGTACCACCGCTGGAGAGAAATGCCGTTCCATCTAAAAATACTATCCCAGCGACGAAAAATAACATCAAGCATATAAATCCTTACGGCGAGGAAAATAGAAGCAGGAGAGAAAAAAGACGCAATACCATCAGCGCTGCCAACGGACAGAATCCCAACTACACCAGGGAGCTTCAACACCATTCGTCCGCCGATACTGTGGCTAGAGGGGAGATAAGGAGCCCAGATCGAGAAAAATGTCATTCCCTTGGCTACCACCGAGGAAGAAACAAGTACCTGGCTGAAGAAGATGGAGATGAATCCATCGAAATATTCCGGGAAGAAGTGAGGAGCAGTACCACCGCTGGAGAGAAATGCCGTTCCATCTAAAAATACTATCCCAGCGACGAAAAATAACATCAAGCATATAAATCCTTACGGCGAGGAAAATAGAAGCAGGAGAGAAAAAAGACGCAATACCATCAGCGCTGCCAACGGACAGAATCCCAACTACACCAGGGAGCTTCAACACCATTCGTCCGCCGATACTGTGGCTAGAGGGGAGATAAGGAGCCCAGATCGAGAAAAATGTCATTCCCTTGGCTACCACCGAGGAAGAAACAAGTACCTGGCTGAAGAAGATGGAGATGAATCCATCGAAATATTCCGGGAAGAAGTGAGGAGCAGTACCACCGCTGGAGAGAAATGCCGTTCCATCTAAAAATACTATCCCAGCGACGAAAAATAACATCAAGCATATAAATCCTTACGGCGAGGAAAATAGAAGCAGGAGAGAAAAAAGACGCAATACCATCAGCGCTGCCAACGGACAGAATCCCAACTACACCAGGGAGCTTCAACACCATTCGTCCGCCGATACTGTGGCTAGAGGGGAGATAAGGAGCCCAGATCGAGAAAAATGTCATTCCCTTGGCTACCACCGAGGAAGAAACAAGTACCTGGCTGAAGAAGATGGAGATGAATCCATCGAAATATTCCGGGAAGAAGTGAGGAGCAGTACCACCGCTGGAGAGAAATGCCGTTCCATCTAAAAATACTATCCCAGCGACGAAAAATAACATCAAGCATATAAATCCTTACGGCGAGGAAAATAGAAGCAGGAGAGAAAAAAGACGCAATACCATCAGCGCTGCCAACGGACAGAATCCCAACTACACCAGGGAGCTTCAACACCATTCGTCCGCCGATACTGTGGCTAGAGGGGAGATAAGGAGCCCAGATCGAGAAAAATGTCATTCCCTTGGCTACCACCGAGGAAGAAACAAGTACCTGGCTGAAGAAGATGGAGATGAATCCATCGAAATATTCCGGGAAGAAGTGAGGAGCAGTACCACCGCTGGAGAGAAATGCCGTTCCATCTAAAAATACTATCCCAGCGACGAAAAATAACATCAAGCATATAAATCCTTACGGCGAGGAAAATAGAAGCAGGAGAGAAAAAAGACGCAATACCATCAGCGCTGCCAACGGACAGAATCCCAACTACACCAGGGAGCTTCAACACCATTCGTCCGCCGATACTGTGGCTAGAGGGGAGATAAGGAGCCCAGATCGAGAAAAATGTCATTCCCTTGGCTACCACCGAGGAAGAAACAAGTACCTGGCTGAAGAAGATGGAGATGAATCCATCGAAATATTCCGGGAAGAAGTGAGGAGCAGTACCACCGCTGGAGAGAAATGCCGTTCCATCTAAAAATACTATCCCAGCGACGAAAAATAACATCAAGCATATAAATCCTTACGGCGAGGAAAATAGAAGCAGGAGAGAAAAAAGACGCAATACCATCAGCGCTGCCAACGGACAGAATCCCAACTACACCAGGGAGCTTCAACACCATTCGTCCGCCGATACTGTGGCTAGAGGGGAGATAAGGAGCCCAGATCGAGAAAAATGTCATTCCCTTGGCTACCACCGAGGAAGAAACAAGTACCTGGCTGAAGAAGATGGAGATGAATCCATCGAAATATTCCGGGAAGAAGTGAGGAGCAGTACCACCGCTGGAGAGAAATGCCGTTCCATCTAAAAATACTATCCCAGCGACGAAAAATAACATCAAGCATATAAATCCTTACGGCGAGGAAAATAGAAGCAGGAGAGAAAAAAGACGCAATACCATCAGCGCTGCCAACGGACAGAATCCCAACTACACCAGGGAGCTTCAACACCATTCGTCCGCCGATACTGTGGCTAGAGGGGAGATAAGGAGCCCAGATCGAGAAAAATGTCATTCCCTTGGCTACCACCGAGGAAGAAACAAGTACCTGGCTGAAGAAGATGGAGATGAATCCATCGAAATATTCCGGGAAGAAGTGAGGAGCAGTACCACCGCTGGAGAGAAATGCCGTTCCATCTAAAAATACTATCCCAGCGACGAAAAATAACATCAAGCATATAAATCCTTACGGCGAGGAAAATAGAAGCAGGAGAGAAAAAAGACGCAATACCATCAGCGCTGCCAACGGACAGAATCCCAACTACACCAGGGAGCTTCAACACCATTCGTCCGCCGATACTGTGGCTAGAGGGGAGATAAGGAGCCCAGATCGAGAAAAATGTCATTCCCTTGGCTACCACCGAGGAAGAAACAAGTACCTGGCTGAAGAAGATGGAGATGAATCCATCGAAATATTCCGGGAAGAAGTGAGGAGCAGTACCACCGCTGGAGAGAAATGCCGTTCCATCTAAAAATACTATCCCAGCGACGAAAAATAACATCAAGCATATAAATCCTTACGGCGAGGAAAATAGAAGCAGGAGAGAAAAAAGACGCAATACCATCAGCGCTGCCAACGGACAGAATCCCAACTACACCAGGGAGCTTCAACACCATTCGTCCGCCGATACTGTGGCTAGAGGGGAGATAAGGAGCCCAGATCGAGAAAAATGTCATTCCCTTGGCTACCACCGAGGAAGAAACAAGTACCTGGCTGAAGAAGATGGAGATGAATCCATCGAAATATTCCGGGAAGAAGTGAGGAGCAGTACCACCGCTGGAGAGAAATGCCGTTCCATCTAAAAATACTATCCCAGCGACGAAAAATAACATCAAGCATATAAATCCTTACGGCGAGGAAAATAGAAGCAGGAGAGAAAAAAGACGCAATACCATCAGCGCTGCCAACGGACAGAATCCCAACTACACCAGGGAGCTTCAACACCATTCGTCCGCCGATACTGTGGCTAGAGGGGAGATAAGGAGCCCAGATCGAGAAAAATGTCATTCCCTTGGCTACCACCGAGGAAGAAACAAGTACCTGGCTGAAGAAGATGGAGATGAATCCATCGAAATATTCCGGGAAGAAGTGAGGAGCAGTACCACCGCTGGAGAGAAATGCCGTTCCATCTAAAAATACTATCCCAGCGACGAAAAATAACATCAAGCATATAAATCCTTACGGCGAGGAAAATAGAAGCAGGAGAGAAAAAAGACGCAATACCATCAGCGCTGCCAACGGACAGAATCCCAACTACACCAGGGAGCTTCAACACCATTCGTCCGCCGATACTGTGGCTAGAGGGGAGATAAGGAGCCCAGATCGAGAAAAATGTCATTCCCTTGGCTACCACCGAGGAAGAAACAAGTACCTGGCTGAAGAAGATGGAGATGAATCCATCGAAATATTCCGGGAAGAAGTGAGGAGCAGTACCACCGCTGGAGAGAAATGCCGTTCCATCTAAAAATACTATCCCAGCGACGAAAAATAACATCAAGCATATAAATCCTTACGGCGAGGAAAATAGAAGCAGGAGAGAAAAAAGACGCAATACCATCAGCGCTGCCAACGGACAGAATCCCAACTACACCAGGGAGCTTCAACACCATTCGTCCGCCGATACTGTGGCTAGAGGGGAGATAAGGAGCCCAGATCGAGAAAAATGTCATTCCCTTGGCTACCACCGAGGAAGAAACAAGTACCTGGCTGAAGAAGATGGAGATGAATCCATCGAAATATTCCGGGAAGAAGTGAGGAGCAGTACCACCGCTGGAGAGAAATGCCGTTCCATCTAAAAATACTATCCCAGCGACGAAAAATAACATCAAGCATATAAATCCTTACGGCGAGGAAAATAGAAGCAGGAGAGAAAAAAGACGCAATACCATCAGCGCTGCCAACGGACAGAATCCCAACTACACCAGGGAGCTTCAACACCATTCGTCCGCCGATACTGTGGCTAGAGGGGAGATAAGGAGCCCAGATCGAGAAAAATGTCATTCCCTTGGCTACCACCGAGGAAGAAACAAGTACCTGGCTGAAGAAGATGGAGATGAATCCATCGAAATATTCCGGGAAGAAGTGAGGAGCAGTACCACCGCTGGAGAGAAATGCCGTTCCATCTAAAAATACTATCCCAGCGACGAAAAATAACATCAAGCATATAAATCCTTACGGCGAGGAAAATAGAAGCAGGAGAGAAAAAAGACGCAATACCATCAGCGCTGCCAACGGACAGAATCCCAACTACACCAGGGAGCTTCAACACCATTCGTCCGCCGATACTGTGGCTAGAGGGGAGATAAGGAGCCCAGATCGAGAAAAATGTCATTCCCTTGGCTACCACCGAGGAAGAAACAAGTACCTGGCTGAAGAAGATGGAGATGAATCCATCGAAATATTCCGGGAAGAAGTGAGGAGCAGTACCACCGCTGGAGAGAAATGCCGTTCCATCTAAAAATACTATCCCAGCGACGAAAAATAACATCAAGCATATAAATCCTTACGGCGAGGAAAATAGAAGCAGGAGAGAAAAAAGACGCAATACCATCAGCGCTGCCAACGGACAGAATCCCAACTACACCAGGGAGCTTCAACACCATTCGTCCGCCGATACTGTGGCTAGAGGGGAGATAAGGAGCCCAGATCGAGAAAAATGTCATTCCCTTGGCTACCACCGAGGAAGAAACAAGTACCTGGCTGAAGAAGATGGAGATGAATCCATCGAAATATTCCGGGAAGAAGTGAGGAGCAGTACCACCGCTGGAGAGAAATGCCGTTCCATCTAAAAATACTATCCCAGCGACGAAAAATAACATCAAGCATATAAATCCTTACGGCGAGGAAAATAGAAGCAGGAGAGAAAAAAGACGCAATACCATCAGCGCTGCCAACGGACAGAATCCCAACTACACCAGGGAGCTTCAACACCATTCGTCCGCCGATACTGTGGCTAGAGGGGAGATAAGGAGCCCAGATCGAGAAAAATGTCATTCCCTTGGCTACCACCGAGGAAGAAACAAGTACCTGGCTGAAGAAGATGGAGATGAATCCATCGAAATATTCCGGGAAGAAGTGAGGAGCAGTACCACCGCTGGAGAGAAATGCCGTTCCATCTAAAAATACTATCCCAGCGACGAAAAATAACATCAAGCATATAAATCCTTACGGCGAGGAAAATAGAAGCAGGAGAGAAAAAAGACGCAATACCATCAGCGCTGCCAACGGACAGAATCCCAACTACACCAGGGAGCTTCAACACCATTCGTCCGCCGATACTGTGGCTAGAGGGGAGATAAGGAGCCCAGATCGAGAAAAATGTCATTCCCTTGGCTACCACCGAGGAAGAAACAAGTACCTGGCTGAAGAAGATGGAGATGAATCCATCGAAATATTCCGGGAAGAAGTGAGGAGCAGTACCACCGCTGGAGAGAAATGCCGTTCCATCTAAAAATACTATCCCAGCGACGAAAAATAACATCAAGCATATAAATCCTTACGGCGAGGAAAATAGAAGCAGGAGAGAAAAAAGACGCAATACCATCAGCGCTGCCAACGGACAGAATCCCAACTACACCAGGGAGCTTCAACACCATTCGTCCGCCGATACTGTGGCTAGAGGGGAGATAAGGAGCCCAGATCGAGAAAAATGTCATTCCCTTGGCTACCACCGAGGAAGAAACAAGTACCTGGCTGAAGAAGATGGAGATGAATCCATCGAAATATTCCGGGAAGAAGTGAGGAGCAGTACCACCGCTGGAGAGAAATGCCGTTCCATCTAAAAATACTATCCCAGCGACGAAAAATAACATCAAGCATATAAATCCTTACGGCGAGGAAAATAGAAGCAGGAGAGAAAAAAGACGCAATACCATCAGCGCTGCCAACGGACAGAATCCCAACTACACCAGGGAGCTTCAACACCATTCGTCCGCCGATACTGTGGCTAGAGGGGAGATAAGGAGCCCAGATCGAGAAAAATGTCATTCCCTTGGCTACCACCGAGGAAGAAACAAGTACCTGGCTGAAGAAGATGGAGATGAATCCATCGAAATATTCCGGGAAGAAGTGAGGAGCAGTACCACCGCTGGAGAGAAATGCCGTTCCATCTAAAAATACTATCCCAGCGACGAAAAATAACATCAAGCATATAAATCCTTACGGCGAGGAAAATAGAAGCAGGAGAGAAAAAAGACGCAATACCATCAGCGCTGCCAACGGACAGAATCCCAACTACACCAGGGAGCTTCAACACCATTCGTCCGCCGATACTGTGGCTAGAGGGGAGATAAGGAGCCCAGATCGAGAAAAATGTCATTCCCTTGGCTACCACCGAGGAAGAAACAAGTACCTGGCTGAAGAAGATGGAGATGAATCCATCGAAATATTCCGGGAAGAAGTGAGGAGCAGTACCACCGCTGGAGAGAAATGCCGTTCCATCTAAAAATACTATCCCAGCGACGAAAAATAACATCAAGCATATAAATCCTTACGGCGAGGAAAATAGAAGCAGGAGAGAAAAAAGACGCAATACCATCAGCGCTGCCAACGGACAGAATCCCAACTACACCAGGGAGCTTCAACACCATTCGTCCGCCGATACTGTGGCTAGAGGGGAGATAAGGAGCCCAGATCGAGAAAAATGTCATTCCCTTGGCTACCACCGAGGAAGAAACAAGTACCTGGCTGAAGAAGATGGAGATGAATCCATCGAAATATTCCGGGAAGAAGTGAGGAGCAGTACCACCGCTGGAGAGAAATGCCGTTCCATCTAAAAATACTATCCCAGCGACGAAAAATAACATCAAGCATATAAATCCTTACGGCGAGGAAAATAGAAGCAGGAGAGAAAAAAGACGCAATACCATCAGCGCTGCCAACGGACAGAATCCCAACTACACCAGGGAGCTTCAACACCATTCGTCCGCCGATACTGTGGCTAGAGGGGAGATAAGGAGCCCAGATCGAGAAAAATGTCATTCCCTTGGCTACCACCGAGGAAGAAACAAGTACCTGGCTGAAGAAGATGGAGATGAATCCATCGAAATATTCCGGGAAGAAGTGAGGAGCAGTACCACCGCTGGAGAGAAATGCCGTTCCATCTAAAAATACTATCCCAGCGACGAAAAATAACATCAAGCATATAAATCCTTACGGCGAGGAAAATAGAAGCAGGAGAGAAAAAAGACGCAATACCATCAGCGCTGCCAACGGACAGAATCCCAACTACACCAGGGAGCTTCAACACCATTCGTCCGCCGATACTGTGGCTAGAGGGGAGATAAGGAGCCCAGATCGAGAAAAATGTCATTCCCTTGGCTACCACCGAGGAAGAAACAAGTACCTGGCTGAAGAAGATGGAGATGAATCCATCGAAATATTCCGGGAAGAAGTGAGGAGCAGTACCACCGCTGGAGAGAAATGCCGTTCCATCTAAAAATACTATCCCAGCGACGAAAAATAACATCAAGCATATAAATCCTTACGGCGAGGAAAATAGAAGCAGGAGAGAAAAAAGACGCAATACCATCAGCGCTGCCAACGGACAGAATCCCAACTACACCAGGGAGCTTCAACACCATTCGTCCGCCGATACTGTGGCTAGAGGGGAGATAAGGAGCCCAGATCGAGAAAAATGTCATTCCCTTGGCTACCACCGAGGAAGAAACAAGTACCTGGCTGAAGAAGATGGAGATGAATCCATCGAAATATTCCGGGAAGAAGTGAGGAGCAGTACCACCGCTGGAGAGAAATGCCGTTCCATCTAAAAATACTATCCCAGCGACGAAAAATAACATCAAGCATATAAATCCTTACGGCGAGGAAAATAGAAGCAGGAGAGAAAAAAGACGCAATACCATCAGCGCTGCCAACGGACAGAATCCCAACTACACCAGGGAGCTTCAACACCATTCGTCCGCCGATACTGTGGCTAGAGGGGAGATAAGGAGCCCAGATCGAGAAAAATGTCATTCCCTTGGCTACCACCGAGGAAGATACAAGTACCTGGCTGAAGAAGATGGAGATGAATCCATCGAAATATTCCGGGAAGAAGTGAGGAGCAGTACCACCGCTGGAGAGAAATGCCGTTCCATCTAAAAATACTATCCCAGCGACGAAAAATAACATCAAGCATATAAATCCTTACGGCGAGGAAAATAGAAGCAGGAGAGAAAAAAGACGCAATACCATCAGCGCTGCCAACGGACAGAATCCCAACTACACCAGGGAGCTTCAACACCATTCGTCCGCCGATACTGTGGCTAGAGGGGAGATAAGGAGCCCAGATCGAGAAAAATGTCATTCCCTTGGCTACCACCGAGGAAGAAACAAGTACCTGGCTGAAGAAGATGGAGATGAATCCATCGAAATATTCCGGGAAGAAGTGAGGAGCAGTACCACCGCTGGAGAGAAATGCCGTTCCATCTAAAAATACTATCCCAGCGACGAAAAATAACATCAAGCATATAAATCCTTACGGCGAGGAAAATAGAAGCAGGAGAGAAAAAAGACGCAATACCATCAGCGCTGCCAACGGACAGAATCCCAACTACACCAGGGAGCTTCAACACCATTCGTCCGCCGATACTGTGGCTAGAGGGGAGATAAGGAGCCCAGATCGAGAAAAATGTCATTCCCTTGGCTACCACCGAGGAAGAAACAAGTACCTGGCTGAAGAAGATGGAGATGAATCCATCGAAATATTCCGGGAAGAAGTGAGGAGCAGTACCACCGCTGGAGAGAAATGCCGTTCCATCTAAAAATACTATCCCAGCGACGAAAAATAACATCAAGCATATAAATCCTTACGGCGAGGAAAATAGAAGCAGGAGAGAAAAAAGACGCAATACCATCAGCGCTGCCAACGGACAGAATCCCAACTACACCAGGGAGCTTCAACACCATTCGTCCGCCGATACTGTGGCTAGAGGGGAGATAAGGAGCCCAGATCGAGAAAAATGTCATTCCCTTGGCTACCACCGAGGAAGAAACAAGTACCTGGCTGAAGAAGATGGAGATGAATCCATCGAAATATTCCGGGAAGAAGTGAGGAGCAGTACCACCGCTGGAGAGAAATGCCGTTCCATCTAAAAATACTATCCCAGCGACGAAAAATAACATCAAGCATATAAATCCTTACGGCGAGGAAAATAGAAGCAGGAGAGAAAAAAGACGCAATACCATCAGCGCTGCCAACGGACAGAATCCCAACTACACCAGGGAGCTTCAACACCATTCGTCCGCCGATACTGTGGCTAGAGGGGAGATAAGGAGCCCAGATCGAGAAAAATGTCATTCCCTTGGCTACCACCGAGGAAGAAACAAGTACCTGGCTGAAGAAGATGGAGATGAATCCATCGAAATATTCCGGGAAGAAGTGAGGAGCAGTACCACCGCTGGAGAGAAATGCCGTTCCATCTAAAAATACTATCCCAGCGACGAAAAATAACATCAAGCATATAAATCCTTACGGCGAGGAAAATAGAAGCAGGAGAGAAAAAAGACGCAATACCATCAGCGCTGCCAACGGACAGAATCCCAACTACACCAGGGAGCTTCAACACCATTCGTCCGCCGATACTGTGGCTAGAGGGGAGATAAGGAGCCCAGATCGAGAAAAATGTCATTCCCTTGGCTACCACCGAGGAAGAAACAAGTACCTGGCTGAAGAAGATGGAGATGAATCCATCGAAATATTCCGGGAAGAAGTGAGGAGCAGTACCACCGCTGGAGAGAAATGCCGTTCCATCTAAAAATACTATCCCAGCGACGAAAAATAACATCAAGCATATAAATCCTTACGGCGAGGAAAATAGAAGCAGGAGAGAAAAAAGACGCAATACCATCAGCGCTGCCAACGGACAGAATCCCAACTACACCAGGGAGCTTCAACACCATTCGTCCGCCGATACTGTGGCTAGAGGGGAGATAAGGAGCCCAGATCGAGAAAAATGTCATTCCCTTGGCTACCACCGAGGAAGAAACAAGTACCTGGCTGAAGAAGATGGAGATGAATCCATCGAAATATTCCGGGAAGAAGTGAGGAGCAGTACCACCGCTGGAGAGAAATGCCGTTCCATCTAAAAATACTATCCCAGCGACGAAAAATAACATCAAGCATATAAATCCTTACGGCGAGGAAAATAGAAGCAGGAGAGAAAAAAGACGCAATACCATCAGCGCTGCCAACGGACAGAATCCCAACTACACCAGGGAGCTTCAACACCATTCGTCCGCCGATACTGTGGCTAGAGGGGAGATAAGGAGCCCAGATCGAGAAAAATGTCATTCCCTTGGCTACCACCGAGGAAGAAACAAGTACCTGGCTGAAGAAGATGGAGATGAATCCATCGAAATATTCCGGGAAGAAGTGAGGAGCAGTACCACCGCTGGAGAGAAATGCCGTTCCATCTAAAAATACTATCCCAGCGACGAAAAATAACATCAAGCATATAAATCCTTACGGCGAGGAAAATAGAAGCAGGAGAGAAAAAAGACGCAATACCATCAGCGCTGCCAACGGACAGAATCCCAACTACACCAGGGAGCTTCAACACCATTCGTCCGCCGATACTGTGGCTAGAGGGGAGATAAGGAGCCCAGATCGAGAAAAATGTCATTCCCTTGGCTACCACCGAGGAAGAAACAAGTACCTGGCTGAAGAAGATGGAGATGAATCCATCGAAATATTCCGGGAAGAAGTGAGGAGCAGTACCACCGCTGGAGAGAAATGCCGTTCCATCTAAAAATACTATCCCAGCGACGAAAAATAACATCAAGCATATAAATCCTTACGGCGAGGAAAATAGAAGCAGGAGAGAAAAAAGACGCAATACCATCAGCGCTGCCAACGGACAGAATCCCAACTACACCAGGGAGCTTCAACACCATTCGTCCGCCGATACTGTGGCTAGAGGGGAGATAAGGAGCCCAGATCGAGAAAAATGTCATTCCCTTGGCTACCACCGAGGAAGAAACAAGTACCTGGCTGAAGAAGATGGAGATGAATCCATCGAAATATTCCGGGAAGAAGTGAGGAGCAGTACCACCGCTGGAGAGAAATGCCGTTCCATCTAAAAATACTATCCCAGCGACGAAAAATAACATCAAGCATATAAATCCTTACGGCGAGGAAAATAGAAGCAGGAGAGAAAAAAGACGCAATACCATCAGCGCTGCCAACGGACAGAATCCCAACTACACCAGGGAGCTTCAACACCATTCGTCCGCCGATACTGTGGCTAGAGGGGAGATAAGGAGCCCAGATCGAGAAAAATGTCATTCCGAACATTCCTCCATGAGCTCTCGTTCAGAACACATCGCCTGCTTACTTGGAACTTGTCTACCTCTTCACAGCTCTCGTGTATTCGCCGGCAGCTCTCCAGTGATCTCCAGCAGGACCAGCTACTCAAGAAGCTAGGCCCCGAGCACCCGCTCGGTCAGTAAGCTCGTAAGAGCAGAAGCGCCTGGTGTAGCAGCCAGGACCAGCAGCAGTTGCAGAAGAAGAGAGTAAGGGGCACATCCAGGATCTCTAAGCAAGCCGTTGGGTCCGGACCCACAAGGGAATTGCTAAGGGGTTCTGTATTCCGGGGCTTTGCCCACCCGTCTGACGGTCGGTTCAGGTACGACCGCAGGCGGCCCCCACCACCAGGGTACCCCCACTCTTCTACCCCCACTCTGACTCTCCCCTCTCTCTTCTACCCCCTCTTCTCGCCACGCCCACCCCCCACCATGTTTTCACATGAGCACCCTCACACAACCCACCAAACACGCTCAGACACACCACCACCCTCTACAAGCACACACATACAAAAGGAAACCCTAGAAGCCCTCGCCACACGAACATTCACAAGCGAAGAGATGGATCGTCTCTTCAACTTCCTGGCCCCCGAGTCTCCTATGGAACAGGGAATCGCCTTAGAAAATACGAAAGACTTTCCTAACCTTCCCCCGGCCTCCAAGAGACCTATTGAGACCAGCAGCTCTTCAGATAGCGAAGATATCACTGATAGTGAAATCTTTACACTGGTCAAGCCACAGGGCAAAAAACACCGGAAGGTGGCCCGCAACACCACACCCACTGTCAACAACACCCCCGCCCCTATTAAAACCCAGAACAAATTTGAACCCCTCAGGAACATAAAACCACCACCCATTGTACTGCCCCCACACTACACTGACGTAAACAGTCTCGTCAGAACACTGAACACAGCCGGCATTAAAAATTACACTGTACAAAGATGTAAAGGCGGAAATAAGATATTTGCCCAAGACCTCAAGACTTTCGAAACAATCAAAAACAAACTTACGACCAACAAGACGCAATTTTACTCTTACACACCCAAGGGCTCCCCCAAAAACCAATCATTCGTGCTCTTCGGGCTGGATGTTGACCACCCGCTAGAGAACATTAAGCAGGAGCTCCAAACGGATCAACTGGTATCAGTGAAACGTATGAGCAAAACCACGACAGACGGTACTAGAGCCCCCATCCCCCCTGTCTTACTCACATTCACCCCTAAATTCAACCCAACACACCTAAAATCGATCAAATCGATCGATCAAATAATAGTGTATTTCAAACCCTACAAGGGAGACAACTCAATCTCTCAGTGTTTCCGGTGTCAGCGCTTCGGCCACACAAGAAATAATTGCAACTTACGCGAACGTTGTGTTCGCTGTGGCAAAGCACACGCGTCGAAAGACTGCGACCGGATCACCAACACACTCCAGTGCCCCAACTGTCAGGAGCAGCACCCCGCCTCATACAGGCAATGCCCAGCCCGGCTCGACCTATTAGAGAAGAGCCGAAAAGCCCGACAAACAATAGTAGCCCCCCCGGCTAACGCACGAACATACAGAACAGTAGACCCAGCCTTCAGCTACTCTAATGCCTTCACTGGCCACATCACACAACTTCCCCCTCCACCACCACCACCAACACAACCACTTCCCCAACGCACACAAAACACCAGACCAGCTCTGTTGCCCACCCCACCTACACCACCAACCTACCAATTACCAACACCTATTGCACCACAACAACACACCAGTGACAGTACACCCGCATGGGTCGAACGACTGACTAACACCATGACCGACATGATGTCCATGATACGTACATTAGTTGAACTCATGACAAAACTGATAACAAAATGACCAGACACACTATACTTAACTTAAACACGAACGGACTAACTCCAAAACTACAAGACGTGGACTTACTTCTACGACAAATACAGCCCACTGTATTCATACTAACCGACACACGACTGACCAGAGGTAGTTACGCACACTTCCAAGGCTATACACTTCTCCGGCACGACATGGACAACACACTAGCCGGTGGAGTCGCCATCGGCCTTCGACACGGTACACGATTTCAACGGATAGACCCTATCATAGACCCAGACGAATACAATTTTGTTCTGACAATTATAGTAAAACTGAACAAGACGTACAAACTGACCGCATACTATCGGAGACCGAGAGGACGACTTTCACGACTGGGACTTCTCCTTTCGGAAACTTCGACAGACAGACGACACATACTCATAGGTGACCTGAACGCTAGACACACTGCCTGGCATAATACGAGAAATAACCCCGCAGGGACTAAGCTGACAAAATACCCCCTGACAGTCATACACCCAGGCACACACACATTCAGACACTTCGCAGATCCCAGCATGACTTCAACGATTGACTTGCTAGTTACGCGACAACCACACGTAATAACCACGTGCACTGCACTCGATTTTATCACATCAGACCACAGGCCGGTCTTATACGAACTACACGGGCACATCCCCATACCCACAGCCACAAACTACCACTACAGTAAGGCAGACTGGCACAAATACAAACACCTCATTCACGAACACACCCCCCCTATCACACCCATACATGACACACAAATTCTCGACGAGGCCATTAAACAATTCACAGACACAATCACCTTCGCGGCCGACTCGAGCATTCCTAAGTTCGCGCCAGCACCTCCAAATCTTAGGAAACCACCACAACACATTCTCACACTCATCAAACAACGAAACAATATCAAAAACATTTGGTACAGAACACGAGACAGACACTATAAAACTGCACTAAATTCACTCACTACACAAATACGCACTCTCATGTCACAATGGAAGACGTCCATGTGGCATGAGAAACTCAGGCAGACACATGGTGACTATAGGCAATTCTGGAGGCTCATACGAACACGCACGCATAAGACTAACACAGTAAAAATACACAGACAAGATACTCTACTAGACGAAAAAGACCAGGCGGACATACTCGCTACCTACTACTCACATGACGCTCAGACTCGCAACAAAGACCGTACACCTGAATACAGACTTACACTACAAGACAATTACATGTACGTCTCACCAAAACAACTGACAGCCATACTCAGACAGACACGAGGGAATAAATCCCCAGGACATGACAGACTTCAGTACATATTACTCAAACAGCTACCGAGAAAAGGACTACACTATCTCGTACACATATATAACACATGCCTCCGCCTCAGACACTTCCCCGAACACTGGAGACACGCCATCATCACTCCACTACTCAAACCTAACAAAAAGGGCGACACACCTGAACACTACAGACCCATAAGCCTACTGCCTCATCTATCAAAAGTGTATGAAAAGATCATACTGAGATATCTGAAAGACTTTTGCGCAGAGGAGGATATAATCCCTGCTGAGCAGTTCGGCTTCCGCCCTGCACACAGTTCAGAACACCAGCTAGTAAGGCTCCAATCACACATCACAAACAACATGCTCATGAACCGGACTACAGCACTCATATCGATTGACTGTACGAAAGCTTTTGACTCTGTTTCACATAATATACTCATGCAGCAACTCAGAACTTACGAATGTCCAGAACAACTCAATAACATAATACACTCTTTCCTATACGGACGTACTATGACGGTTAGGGTAGGGGCAAGCCTCTCCAGCACACACCCAATCCCCTGCGGTGTACCACAGGGGTCAGTACTCGCACCAACACTCTTTTCCATTTACACATCAGAAATCGTCGGTGAACAGTACCCAAACACAAAAATAGCCGCATACGCCGACGATATCGCGATATACAGCACATCCATGTCACATTCAAAGGCATTAAAACAAGCTGAAGAGGTTTGCGCAGACGTAGTAGACGAACTGCGACGAATACACATCACAGTAAACCCGACCAAGACAGACGCACTACTCTTCGCCTTTCATGGCAATTCAACACGAGCACGCCCCAAGTATTTCACGGTTAGAAACAAAAGAAACAAGTTAAAAAGACATATTAATTACTTGGGGATACACTTAGGAACACATCTCAGTTTCCACACACACTTTACCAAGAAGCTAAAGCTTGTCAGGACGAAAGCACGCTCTCTTGGATATTTACTCAATTCACCAAACCTCTCACTCAGACTGAAGCTACTCATTTACAAAGGAGTCCTACGACCGGCACTACTATACGGCACACCACTCTTTCGGTTCCTGAACCCCACCATACTCAGAACACTACAATCTTTTCAGAACCGAATACTCAAAACAGTCACACGGAGCACCTCACACAATAAACTCAAAGCCCCCGACTTACACAAACTTTTAGAACTCCCTACAGTTTCAGAATTCATAAAACGACGTCACATCAAATTCTTTGACGGACTTAAGTACCATGACAATCCACTCTTTAACGACATCACACCACCTGGACGACCAGGACGCTGGCAAGGACCAACAGAGTTCACACAACGCCTAGTAGACGTACTAGAACACAACACATTTCCAACAAACACAAGTTACACTGACACTTGACACGTAAGACAGTATAACTGACCTTCTTCCCCTTTCTTCTTTCTTCTACTCTCCGACTATCTTTCGTTTTACCTCCTCCTCTATCGCTGTGCCCCACACAGCACATTACACATACCTCCCTTTGGGAATCCTACACCTTTTTTCTCCTTTACTTACCGCCTTCAAGTGCATTAATGCAGAATAAGGACACCTCCTCCCTCATCCTCCCTCTACCTGTGGCCCTTACGCCCGCCTGTGTCGTTCGAGGTCCTTAGTTTTTCTTTGCGTTCCTGCACGTTTTTCTTTCACTTTCGTTTTCATCATGCCCTTCCTTGCATGCTTTTTATTTCTCTTTTATCTAAAGTGGGGTTTAGGAAAAAAAAAAAAAAAAAAAAAAAAAATGTCATTCCCTTGGCTACCACCGAGGAAGAAACAAGTACCTGGCTGAAGAAGATGGAGATGAATCCATCGAAATATTCCGGGAAGAAGTGAGGAGCAGTACCACCGCTGGAGAGAAATGCCGTTCCATCTAAAAATACTATCCCAGCGACGAAAAATAACATCAAGCATATAAATCCTTACGGCGAGGAAAATAGAAGCAGGAGAGAAAAAAGACGCAATACCATCAGCGCTGCCAACGGACAGAATCCCAACTACACCAGGGAGCTTCAACACCATTCGTCCGCCGATACTGTGGCTAGAGGGGAGATAAGGAGCCCAGATCGAGAAAAATGTCATTCCCTTGGCTACCACCGAGGAAGAAACAAGTACCTGGCTGAAGAAGATGGAGATGAATCCATCGAAATATTCCGGGAAGAAGTGAGGAGCAGTACCACCGCTGGAGAGAAATGCCGTTCCATCTAAAAATACTATCCCAGCGACGAAAAATAACATCAAGCATATAAATCCTTACGGCGAGGAAAATAGAAGCAGGAGAGAAAAAAGACGCAATACCATCAGCGCTGCCAACGGACAGAATCCCAACTACACCAGGGAGCTTCAACACCATTCGTCCGCCGATACTGTGGCTAGAGGGGAGATAAGGAGCCCAGATCGAGAAAAATGTCATTCCCTTGGCTACCACCGAGGAAGAAACAAGTACCTGGCTGAAGAAGATGGAGATGAATCCATCGAAATATTCCGGGAAGAAGTGAGGAGCAGTACCACCGCTGGAGAGAAATGCCGTTCCATCTAAAAATACTATCCCAGCGACGAAAAATAACATCAAGCATATAAATCCTTACGGCGAGGAAAATAGAAGCAGGAGAGAAAAAAGACGCAATACCATCAGCGCTGCCAACGGACAGAATCCCAACTACACCAGGGAGCTTCAACACCATTCGTCCGCCGATACTGTGGCTAGAGGGGAGATAAGGAGCCCAGATCGAGAAAAATGTCATTCCCTTGGCTACCACCGAGGAAGAAACAAGTACCTGGCTGAAGAAGATGGAGATGAATCCATCGAAATATTCCGGGAAGAAGTGAGGAGCAGTACCACCGCTGGAGAGAAATGCCGTTCCATCTAAAAATACTATCCCAGCGACGAAAAATAACATCAAGCATATAAATCCTTACGGCGAGGAAAATAGAAGCAGGAGAGAAAAAAGACGCAATACCATCAGCGCTGCCAACGGACAGAATCCCAACTACACCAGGGAGCTTCAACACCATTCGTCCGCCGATACTGTGGCTAGAGGGGAGATAAGGAGCCCAGATCGAGAAAAATGTCATTCCCTTGGCTACCACCGAGGAAGAAACAAGTACCTGGCTGAAGAAGATGGAGATGAATCCATCGAAATATTCCGGGAAGAAGTGAGGAGCAGTACCACCGCTGGAGAGAAATGCCGTTCCATCTAAAAATACTATCCCAGCGACGAAAAATAACATCAAGCATATAAATCCTTACGGCGAGGAAAATAGAAGCAGGAGAGAAAAAAGACGCAATACCATCAGCGCTGCCAACGGACAGAATCCCAACTACACCAGGGAGCTTCAACACCATTCGTCCGCCGATACTGTGGCTAGAGGGGAGATAAGGAGCCCAGATCGAGAAAAATGTCATTCCCTTGGCTACCACCGAGGAAGAAACAAGTACCTGGCTGAAGAAGATGGAGATGAATCCATCGAAATATTCCGGGAAGAAGTGAGGAGCAGTACCACCGCTGGAGAGAAATGCCGTTCCATCTAAAAATACTATCCCAGCGACGAAAAATAACATCAAGCATATAAATCCTTACGGCGAGGAAAATAGAAGCAGGAGAGAAAAAAGACGCAATACCATCAGCGCTGCCAACGGACAGAATCCCAACTACACCAGGGAGCTTCAACACCATTCGTCCGCCGATACTGTGGCTAGAGGGGAGATAAGGAGCCCAGATCGAGAAAAATGTCATTCCCTTGGCTACCACCGAGGAAGAAACAAGTACCTGGCTGAAGAAGATGGAGATGAATCCATCGAAATATTCCGGGAAGAAGTGAGGAGCAGTACCACCGCTGGAGAGAAATGCCGTTCCATCTAAAAATATATATATATATATATATATATATATATATATATATATATATATATATATATATATATATGTATATATATATGTGTGTATATATATATATATATATATATACAATTTTGAACCACCTATATTTTCGTGATCTATGGGGTCTGAAACGAAAAAGTTTCTAGTCGGCACTTCCGGATTGCGTCATGAGGTCAACCTCATAAGCGGGTTCTCCCTATGGAGATAGGGAGTAACCGCGCTAAAAGGAGTATACTCAAATAATATAACCTCGTTCAGCGAGAACATTGACGGAGCCCTGAGATTTTCGGAGTTCGGAATAATTTTAACGGCGCTATATTGATAACGCTTATTTTTTGCGCGCTATAACTCAAACGTTTTACAAGTGGACAGTTCTTTTTAATATTTCGATAAACCATAGCATCCAGCTCCAACATTCTGATATTTTGTTTTTGTTGGATTCATGTAGGATGTCAGAGCCGCTAGAATTTGTTAGGCTACACTGCCTTCTGGGACAGGATGACCTGGCACCCCCAGGCGCCCCCTGGGAGCCTACCGCACCCTGAAAGGCCAGGAAGCCTCTGGCTGTTCAGACGTCTTGGTGTAGGATAACAAGGAGGCAGTAATGGTGCTGAATAAGGATTTACCACAGGATTTGATGAAGGTTCGATTTGGATTGTAGTGAGGAACATTAAGTTTGGATTGGAATGTGTACTTGTATTTGTTTTTGGGATGTTTTTTAAATCTACTAAGTCCTTTACCAGAGGTCTGGAAGCATTTTATTTTATTGTTTTACGATTGGTTATAGATAATAAGCACCTTACGTATATTGGTGTTTAATGTCTAATTTGTAGTTGTAGTCCGATAAAAATCTGTATTTTGGTTCTTTTTGGTTGAGCTGCTGTTGTATGCTCTGATTATTGTTGTGTAGGTTTGAGTTTGAAGAAGTGTTTATTGTGTAATAATTGGAACAGGATTTATTTCAAAATACGTTGGATACGACTTATCTTGATTCTAGAAAACATTTTTGAGATTATACTTTGCGTATGGATGAAAATCGTGGTTCTTTAAGACCACATGCACATAACATAATGACGTTTTAATGTAAATTTGCAAACTGTTCGATGGAAATTAGGGGCGAGGTTAGCTCAGGGGTAGAGCACTGGACTAATAAGCTGGAGGCCTGAGTTCAAATCCCGAGCAAGCACTAAAGATTTTTTCTTCTAGTGTCTTCGTTCATGCGTTGAATTCGGCCTCCCTGACCGTCCCTAGGCCAACCCAGCCTTTAATTAATTTAACAATGGGTACCTTGGTTGGTGCTAATGACTCTAGCAGTCGAAGCAGCCAAGGGGAAAATCAGGCGGCCGGAGCATAGTACTGACCACACTATCTCCCTAGTGTGCCGTATGGTCATGAATCAGCTACCTCTATAGTATCTGCCCCTCTGGGACTGATTTTTTTTTTTCGATGGAAATTATCCAGTGCGGCTAGCGCGTTCCGTAAAGCTCGACATGTAAAATTTGAAGCGTATATTTTCAGTACTTTTTTTTAATGTTTATTAGTCCCGTTCTTATAAATCCGAGCTTTATCTTTTATTTTATAGATTATCATTACGCAATCGTTATAGCATATAGTCTTAATCTGCAGTGTATTAATCACATTTGAATTTTGGACTACATTAATCGAAGTCTACAAGCTGTAATAAGATCAAGTGTTCGTGACCTGAAAATTAATGGACTGTAGCAATAATCACTAAAATATGGGGGGGGGGATGTTATTAAATTTTTCATGTATGTAGAAATGACCAAACATGTTTTCTTTAGTCCTTGAACAAATCAATGAACAATTTTGAACTTTGCCTGATATATATCTAATGCTGAAAAACAACTTGGTTTCCTGATACTTCTGTTTTATGTAATAGTAATTAGATATTGATGAAGAGAAGATTCTTCTGGTCAGCAAAGAGGCGAGATGGTGAGCACCTTGCAGGAATTTCTAATAAATAATAAACTCGGGTTTCTAAAAATATTGCTATTTTTATCGAGGGCATGTGTTCTCGTAGGAATGAGCTGGCTAGTAATCGATTCTAGCCTCCCTCAGCCCTATTTATCGATTCTCTTGATGACCTTTATATCCCAAATCTTCTGCTATTTCTAGACCTTTCAATGGATCTTCTCGGTCACACCAACCATACATTATATCCAAGCACTCGTTTCATGTTGTCATCCCCTCTCTTCTTTATCATCGATTAGTAGTACTTCACACAGTGACGAATCGTATTATGGATATTACTCTTTATCTTAACCTTAACTATGTGACCCAAACATTTTCAATGATGTATTTTTTTATTGGCAGAGGGTCAATAAAACTGTCTTGTTTCACAACCACTGATGCATCTTATGGTGCACTAAGCGTTGTTAAAATCTAATTATAAAGCCTTATCATAGAATGACGCATATTCTTCTACAAGGGCCACGTCCGAACAGGCATTTATCCACATTATTTACTCGCAGCGTATATTGCATCATTGGTATAGAAAATTAAGGAAAGAAAGTAAACTACTTAAATTTTTTGTTAAAAGTGAAAAAAAAAAAAATAAACAAAATTTATGCATAGATTTCACGATTCTTAAAATAAATAGATTACTGCAAATAAAAGAAATGTATTCACTTGACGATTAATGGATTTTTTAAAGCTGAACTGCAGCGCAACGTGAAGGCAGTATTTAGCTAATGCTTGTGTTTTTGTTTTTTTTTCAAATGAAGAAAAGAGTTGGAAAATGACTCTTCATTCTTCAGCCTGAACACCTTGGGGAGGGGGAGTGAGAGGGTCATGGGGAGAGGTAGAGAGAGACCGGGACAGAAATGGGAATTTTATAGCGAAGAGGAAATGAGAGGATGATCCAAATGAAAATGTTGATATAAGAAATGAACGTAAGAAAGTGAAATGCCCAGAGCCTCTTGTAATGAATGGAACACAACGTTGAGGGAATTGTATAAATAAATTTGAAGACATGAAATTAGGAAATGTTACGTTTAACGTAACTTGCGACATTAAACCTCTAGGGCATGATAGGCTAAGATTTATTGCATTAATTTACAATCCCATGATATCAAATAAAATAAATAATATACGCAAGAATCTTGAAAACATTACAGGGAGGTTTGAGGATAAATTAAAAACAGTTTCCCCGCTGTAAGATAAATTAAATCAAAAATAGACCAAGTATAATATATCTGAAATAAATTGTAAAGACTGTAGTAAAGTCTATATTGGCTTCGCAATTACTAATCAGGAGAATCAAACAAAAGGTAAAAAATGAAGATGAACCCGATAGTAAAACTGTTCTTGCAAACCATCATTCTGAATAATTTTTGCCCAACACTGCTCTAGTTAGCCTGAATACTTTGTTAGTTTACTAGTCATAGTGCACCTGAAGGACATCAAAATATATGTGAAACCGACGTGGTAATGTTAATAAAATGATTAGTAAGTAAAAATGTGTTTATTTTATGTTATTAATTGATCTCTTCCCTATTTTATACAAATTATTTCAGCATAGTCTGGAGACTAAACACTTTTTCATCTCCTTCCATTATCTGTCCTCTCTTTTTCATTGGATATTTCAATTCTATGATCTCTACTATCAGATCTGATAAAACTTGGATGTCATTTAATTTGTCGTTGAATAGGTTTAGCTGCCCCCGCAAAGGTTTTTATTTTAACTTTTGATTTTTTCAGTATTGCTATACCTACTTCGTTTATAATGAAGACACTTCCATTTAAGCCCGTGTACTTTAACAGGATTCACTTCTAAACACTTAAGCGTTATTTTTTCCTGTATTAGATTAACTTTTTCCTAAGTATTTTAGACTTCATTTAGAGCGCTTATTTTAACGTTTCTTTTTCTACGGCTGAATACATAAATCTACTATATATTTGTCAAATACCACTCACTCACTCACTCACTCACTCACTCACTCACTCATCTATCAACGCCCAGCCCAAACCGCTCGACAGAAAATATTGAAATTTTGCATGGACACTCCCTATATAACGTAGGCGCTCGCTAAGAAAGGATTTTTTGATATTCGTATTTTTAAGCATTTTTAGGGGGGTTTAAAGTTTGAGTTGGTTAGAGAAGGCAAGCCTAGGCAGCCTGCGTTGCTAGGACGATAAAGAACAGCTGTTAACTTACATTATCTATCTCATAGTTTTATTTCTAATTGAGGTTAATTTCAACTATGATGGCAGACCTTGAATTACTAGAAATTAACTGTCCCTCATAGAGTTTTAATTGCGTTTCTTTTCTGCCTGTCCCCGTCAGATAGGCTTGCCATATTTTTGGAGAGTTAAACCGAGACACATTAATATGGGATGGGCATACCAGGGGGGGGGATAAAAAGAGTACAAATTATAAGCAAAATGGTTGTTGAGTTTCAAGCCTAGCAACTAACGGGAAGGGGGAATCCTAAACTGTTAGTCTACCCTAACCTTAAAAATAATAACGGAACTTTTTTTGCTACTTGATTTTCTTAAAACAATCTCTCAGCCAAATAGTAGTGTCTGGCCGCTGGCAGCGCTGTGCAGGTAGTTCCAGCGTTTTACAGTTAGATTACTTCTGATTTCTTTGACACTGTGAGCAGTAGTAACAATGTTAATTGTAGAAAAGTAACCGATTTAAAAAAGATTCTTATAAACATGAATTCATTACTTTTTACATCTTACAGCCTTTTCCGGAACATTGATAAAACCGGGCGGGACACCGAAACAATTGCAAAATACCGGGACAGTCCCGGTCAAAGCGTGATGTATGGCATATCCTTAGGTTTTCCAGGCGAGGTAATAATATCCGGAACCCTTGCACAGCCTCCTCGCCTATAACCTTGGTAATACTCGTAAATATATTGGGTGTTACCATATGACTTCTTGGAAACATTAACTTTTAAATTTTAACGCCCATTGAATAAAATATAGTATGACGGGAACCCTGCTGTAATAAACTGCACAGAATTGTATAGTAACGTAATTTTAATGAAACATTATTCAACGCAATAAAATAACTACTTATCTGCCGTGACGAAGCACGGGTATTCAGCTAGTCTACTATATATTTGTCAAATACCACTCACTCACTCACTCATCTATCAACGCCCAGCCCAAACCGCTCGATAGAAAATTTTGAAATTTTGTATGGACACTCCCTTTATAACGTAGGCGCTCGCTAAGAAAGGATTTTTTGATACTCGTATTTTTAAGCATTTTTAGGGGGGTTTAAAGTTTGAGTTGGTTAGAGAAGGCAAGCCTAGGCAGCCTGCGTTGCTAGGACGATAAAGAACAGCTGTTACCGTACATTATCTATTTCATAGTTTTATTTCTAATTGAGGTTAATTTCAACTATGATGGCAGACCTTGAATTACTAAAAATTAACTGTCCCTCATAGAGTTTTAATTGCGTTTCTTTTCTGCCTGTCCCCGTCAGATAGGCTTGCCATATTTTTGGAGAGTTAAACCGAGACACATTAATATAGGATGGGCATACCAGGGGGAGGGGATAAAAAGAGTACAAATTATAAGCAAAATGGTTGGTGAGTTTTAAGCCTAGCAACTAACGGGAAGGGGGAATCCTAAACTGTTAGTCTACCCTAACCTTAAAAATAAGAACGGAACTTTTTTTGCTACTTGATTTTCTTAAAACAATCTCTCAGCCAAATAGTAGTGTCTGGCAGCTGGCAGCGCTGTTCAGGTAGTTCCAGCGTTTTACAGTTAGATTACTTCTGATTTCTTTGACACTGAGCAGTAGTAACAATGTTAATTGTAGAAAAGTAACCGATTTAAAAAAGATTCTTATAAACATGAATTCATTACTTTTTACGTCTTACAGCCTTTTCCGGGACATTGATAAAACTGGGCGGGACACCGAAACAATTCCAAAATACCGGGACAGTCCCGGTCAAACCGTGATGTATGGCATATCCTTAGGTTTTCCAGGCGAGGTAATAATATCCGGAACCCTTGCACAGCCTCCTCGCCTATAACCTTGGTAATACCCGTAAATATATTGGGTGTTACCATATGACTTCTTGGAAACATAAAATTTTAAATTTTAACGCCCATTGAATAAAATATAGTATGACGGGAACCGTGCTGTAATAAACTGCACAGAATTGTATAGTAACGTAATTTTAATGAAACATTATTTAACGCAATAAAATAACTACTTATCTGCCGTGACGAAGCACGGGCATTCACCTAGTCTACTATATATTTGTCAAATACCACTCACTCACTCACTCATCTATCAACGCCCAGCCCAAACCGCTCGATTGAAAATTTTGAAATTTTGCATGGACACTCCCTATATAACGTAGGTGCTCGCTAAGAAAGGATTTTTTGATATTCGTATTTTTAAGAATTTTTAGGGGGAGTTAAAGTTTGAGTTGGTAAGGGAAGGCAAACCTAGGCAGCCTACGTTGCTAGGACGATAAAGAACAGCTGTTACCTTACATTATCTATCTCATAGTTTTATTTCTAATTGAGGTTAATTTCAACTATGATGGCAGATCTTGAATTACTAGAAATTAAGTGTCCCTCATAGAGTATTAATTGCGTTTCTTTTCTGCCTGTCCCCGTCAGATAGGCTTGCCATATTTTTGGAGAGTTAAATCGAGACACATTAATATGGGATGGGTATACCAGGGGGGGGGGATAAAAAGAGTACAAATTATAAGCAAAATGGTTGGTGAGTTTTAAGCCTAGCAACTAACGGGAAGGGGGAATTCTAAACTGTTAGTCTACCCAAACCTTAAAAATACGAACGGAACTTTTTTTGCTACTTGATTTTCTTAAAACAATCTCTCAGCCAAATAGTAGTGTCTGGCAGCTGGCAGCGCTGTGCAGGTAGTTCCAGCGTTTTACAGTTAGATTACTTCTCATTTCTTTGAGCAGTAGTAAAAATGTTAATTGTAGAAAAGTGACCGATTTAAAAAAGATTCTTATAAACATGAATTCATTACTTTTTACATCTTACAGCCTTTTCCGGGACATTGATAAAACTGGGCGGGACACCGAAACAATTGCAAAATACCGGGACAGTCCCGGTCAAACCGTGATGTATGGCATATCCTTAGGTTTTCCAGGCGAGGTAATAATATCCGGAACCCTTGCACAGCCTCCTCGCCTATAACCTTGGTAATACTCGTAAATATATTGGGTGTTACCATATGACTTCTTGGAAACATAAACTTTTAAATTTTAACGCCCATTGAATAAAATATAGTATGACGGGAACCGTGCTGTAATAAACTGCACAGAATTGTATAGTAACGTAATTTTAATGAAACATTATTTAACGCAATAAAATAACTACTTATCTGCCGTGACGAAGCACGGGTATTCAGCTTGTAAATACATATGTGTGTAAAATGTCGAATCCAGGGTGCAGTAATTTAAAAAAAAAGAATGAATACATATTTATTTTTTGGTTCCCAAGATAAATTGTGGTCAGATTCAAAAACTCACATCTTATGAGGATTCATAAGCAAGTACTGATGAATGTTTGAATGATATATGAAATTTAATATACATCTATTTATTATGGAAAATTGCTATATACGAGGTAAGGTCCAAAAGTTTCCGGCCTGGGATAGAAAGAAAGGTGAAAGAAAAAAACTGGTTTTACTGCTTTTCAATATATTCTCCTTAAGTTCAACACACTTAATACAACGCTTCGGCAACATTTCTATACCATGAAAAAAAATTTAAAAAAAATGTTCTTATACTGCTCCTTGGAGCTCTTCGTCGGTGTTATATCGCCTTCCACGAAGGTCAGATTTTAACTTTGAGAAAAGGTAGAAATCGCTAGGGGCCAAGTCTGGGCTGTAGGGTGGATGAGAGATTTCTTGGAGTCCTTCACAGCGGCCTTGGAAATCAATGCTGTGTGGACAGAGGCATTGTCGTGAAGGAGGCGGAAACCTCTGCTTAACTTCCCTCGCCTTTTCCCTTTAATGGCGTCTCGTAATCGGTGAAGTAGGGCTGCATAATACTCACCATTCATTGTGGTATTCCTTTCTTTAAAATCTATTAGTAGTATTCCTTTACAGACCCAAAAAATTGTGGCCATTACCTTTTTTGTTGACTGCGTGACTTTTGCCTTTAAAGGAGGCACTTCTCCTGGTTTTCTCCATTCCAATATAGAACCATTGTCTCATCCCCAGTTACAATTGAGTCCAAAAATTTCCTTGGGTCGGCATTATACGCGCGTAAAAATTCATTGCAGCAGTGAACTCATTCCTTTTTTTGAGCAGCTGAAAGAATTTTTGGAACCCATCTTGCACTAACCTTTTTCATATGCAAATGTTCTTTGATGATCCTCAAAACACTTGTTTTTGAAAGCCCTAACCTCGCTGCTATTTCCTGGGTTTTTAGTCGCCGGTCAGACAGCAATTCAGATTCCAAAAGTTGGATTGTTTCAGAAGTGACAGCTTCCAATGGGCGACCGGGACGTGGGTCATCTTCTAGACTTTCTCTCCCTAACTTAAATAATTTTGCCCATTCTCTCACTGTGGAATACGAGGGGGAGGACTGCCCGTATACACAATCCAAGCGCTCTTTAATTTGCGCAGGACTAAGACCCTCTTTACAAAAGAATTTAATTACCGCACGGTACTCGAGTTTGAACATTGTAAAAATGGGGAGTTTCCTTCAACGCGATGGGTATGGAGTGAGCAGGCATAGACCTGCATAGGCGTGCAGGTCCCGGCACGTTTGAAGGAGGGGAAGCAGGACAGGCCGGAAACTTATGGGCCTTACTACGTAGTACAATATTTTAAGAGTTCAATATCTCCTAATTTATTTGGACTTTTCCTGTCGCCCCGAAAATAAAAAGAAAAGTTAATAAAGTTAATAAAGTTAATCTATTTTACAGGGTGTCCCGTATTGAGATGTCATAACTTTAAGGGTTTATTCTGCACCTGATTTGTAGTTCAGGGACGCAGAAATGAGCGTCCTAGCTCAACATGTAGCAGAGCTATTCAAACATTTGTCTATTTTCAAAACTATTGGATTTTTTCATGAAGAACTGTGTTTCCGGATTTCTGGTTAATGTATCGTAAATGACGACCACATTTTTAGAATCTACATTAAATTTCCAATAAGAAACACCCGTTATTGAAATTTTGTCATGTAAATTAAAAAGTATAGTAAGAGCCATATAGATGCGAACTATTGTTATTAGTAATTTCTTAAATCAGGGGTCTCCATACTTTCCAGCCTTAGGGCCATACTGATTACTCCAGTAGGTTCCGAGGGCCAAAACCATATTATCATTGTTGTCGGTGGTAAAAAGTGAAATAGTCCACTCATGAAAAAAAAATTCCAAAAAATTACACAACGTTTAAAAAAGGCTGCAAATCGGACTAAAGTCCGCAAAACGGCAACACTGCATATTATTCATTTTCCTGTCATTATCTGTAATTTCTAGATTAGTCGTAGAGTACGAGCAATAAGGAGTAATGTGACACGACATCTGGTGGACACAAGCGGAAATAGGTAGAACCTTCTATCGCTAACAGATGGCGCTAATAGCACGTACAGAAAAATCTCGTTGGTTCGAGAAAGTTCTGGTGTCTTCCACTCACTTCTAGATGGCAGTAATTGGAATATATAAGAAGGCTAGTGGCGCAACCACAAGTCAGTTCCTATGACACTGTTGTGAAATAAAATAGTGCGTACCTCCTTAAAACGTGTTTGTGCGTGTTTAAGTTTAAGACATCTTTGTAACAGTATTTTGATTTAAATTGTTGCTTTTGTGTGTGATTTAGTAGTATGGAAAAGAAGCGAAAAATTGATAGTGAATGCAGAAAATTCAAAGATCAGTGGAACATTCAGTATTTCGTAATTGAGTCCAGTAACAAGGCGCTATGTTTGATTTGCAATGAAGGCATAGCCGTTCTCAAGGAATATAACATTAAACGTCATTATGGAACAAATTATTTTCAAAATTACTCAAAATATACAGGAAGTTTGCGGACAGAAAAATTCGAAGCTATGAAGCGCGGATTGAAATCGCAGCAATCTTCATTTACAAAACTCAAAACTGAACAAGAGGCTGCAAATCGTGCCAGCTTTCGGTTGGCTCTTGAAATTGCAAAACGTGGAAAACCATTCACCGATGGAGAAATGATCAAAGAATGCATAATTGCAGTAGCCGAAGAAATGTGCCCTGAAAAGGTAAATTTGTTAAAAACTGTCAGTATGTCAGCAAACACTGTGGGTCGAAGGGTAGAAAACATCGCTGAAAATATATTTTCTCAACTGTTCGACAAAAATGGACATGTTGAGTGGTTTTCTTTGGCCTTGGATGAGTCAATGGATGTGTCAGATACTGCTCAGGTGTTGATTTATATTCGAGGAGTAGATAAAAGCTATGAAGTGCATGAAGAACTTCTTGATATGTATAGTATTCTTGGCACAACTACTGGTAGAGATATTTTTAAAGGAGTTGAAATGGCCATTAATCAAAAGAAACTTCGATGGAAAAACTTGAAATGTATTACAACTGATGGGGGCAAAAACGTGAGTGGGAAAGATAAAGGAGTGGTCGCTCTTGTGTCAAAGGCCGTAGAAAATGGCGGTGGTTCAAAACCATTAGTCTTACATTGTATCATTCATCGACAGTCTTTGTGCGGAAAATGTTTGGATATGTCTGAAGTTCTGAAACCAGTCATATCAACTGTTAATTTTATCAGATCTTTTGGGCTAAATCACCGACAATTTATTGAAGAGATTGGAGAAAATGACTTACCTTATCATACTGCCGTGCGTTGGCTTAGTTGTGGGAAAGTCCTTCAGCGCTTTTTTGAACTTCGAGCAGTGATAGCAATTTTTTTGAATGAAAAGCATCGCCCTCTTACTGAATTAAAAAACAACGCATGGCTGTGGAAGTTAGCATTCTATGTTGATTTGACAATTGATAATTTGCATAAATTTGCTCGTGGGCTGTTTTCTGTTTTTGGTACTACTTATTTGTGTGAGAAGACCTTCTCCAAAATGAAGTACACAAAAAATGTTTACAGATCTAAATTAACTGATGAGGATCTTAAATCTCTTTTAATAATTGGTACAAGTAAAATTAGTCCACAACTACAAACTATTGTCAGTGGAAAATCTCAATTACATAAATCTCATTAGTATTTCATATGTCATTATGCTTGTTATAAGTTATGTTTTTATTTAAAATGAATAAAATGTTAGTTGGATTCATTTCAATAATTTGTTAGTTATTATATACTGAAGTTAAATTGTCTGCATATTATACATGTCTTTACTCATTACAATTCTGTGTTTCTTTATCCAACTTATCACAAAAACAATAACAATAAGCCTACAACAATGTTATGAGTAGTTAGCCCATGACCATATCAATGTAGATTTCATATTAATAATTATTGGCCATAAAATTAGAATACTTCAGTAAACTAAATTTAATTTGCTATAAAAAATATGTTCTCTAAAAGGAGTTTCCGCGGGCCGGACAAAATCTGTCCGCGGGCCGGATGTGGTCATCGGGTCGTAGTTTGGAGACCCCTGTCTTAAATCATTCAATATTTTCTTAATCAGCTATTTGTAGACTTAGAGGTTTGCCTCCGCCTCAAATGTTTTCTCATTTAATACGCTTTAAAATGGTAAAATAATCAGAATTATTATTAACATTATAAATACAGATATTATATTTTCATGCGTCTTGAAATAAATTTATTTTTTTAATTCTATTCTATTTATGAAAATTAGACTCTACAATTTCTGCTTATAAGGTAACTGGGCTATTCATTACAATCATTGTAAATTCTCTCTCTTTTTTTTTTTTTTTTTTTTTTTTTTTTTTTTTTTTTTTTTTTTTTTTTTTTTTTTTTTTTTTTACGGCGCATCGACAAATCTGTGTCATTAGCGCTGATATCCAGGATGTACCGAGGAATTTTCTCAACGAGCCCTGAGATGAGAAAATTCCTGCCACCGGTGGGGGTCGAACCCACCATCTGCCGCTTATGAATCTAAGGCGCTAGCCACTAGACCACGGGAGACCTCTCTATTGCTGTTTTATTAAATTTCTATTAAGAACAGAAATGTAATAAAACAAGACCCTCAAAGCATAAAAATATAATATCTGTATTTATTATGTTAAGAATAATTGTGATTATTTACAATATGTTTTTCTGTCATCTTTCACACTTCTCAAAGTGTAACCTAATCCTTAATCTGAGCAAAAAGTGTGTGTACCAAGTGTAGGAAGTATGGTACAATACCATAATCGTGTGAAATTAAATAATGTGTTCAGATTGGCTTCTTCGCGCTGAAGCAAATTTATTGGTTTTGACTTAGAAATCATAAAAAAATAGACTTAAATAATTTTTTTTTTCTAAAACAACGAGGTACCATTTCAAAGCTTATTAAATGAGGCAAATTTTGAGGCGGAGGCAAACCTCTAAGCCTACAAATAGCTGATTAAGAAAATTGTTAACGATTTAAGAAAATACCAATAACAATAGTTCACATCTATATGACACTGAGATAGATCTTCAGGCAGAAATCTATATTGGATGTTTCGGCTGTACTTCGGCAGCCTTCTTCAGCTAAAAATAATTATACACAAATTAAAAGTAAAAATAATCAAGCAATCAGCATTTTTTTTAAAAGATCATGACAATAAATTTTTAACCAATCTTATTTTTTTTAAATTGATATTAGGTAGATTGGTTAGTTATTATATAAAATGTGGTTGTCAGTAAGAAAAATTAAAATTATTAACAGAGTTGTAAAGCTAAACAAAATGCTGAAAGACATAAGCCAACAGTAAACAGAAACAACTGGGCGCATGAGCACACCACGTTTTTTTTTCTCCTACCCGAATCCCAACCATCCCTTGACTTCGTTAATATATATTTTCTCAATTAAGAATATTTGTAGGACGTCTATATTGTGTTGTATCTAAAACACTCTATGGAGTGTCTAGTGTCATTTTGTTTTGTTATTTGTACTCCTCGTTCGCGGTGGAGTGCAGCTTAAACTCTTCTGACACGAGAGAAGGCAATTTGGAGAAGAGCGGAACGAGGAGTTAGTGAGTAGGCTCCGCTGCCCTTGGACTGTGGGAAGGCCATACACAACATTGCAGCACTCACAGTACTCTCACTGACTATTTCAGCTGATCAAATCAACCCATGTAGAACTGACGGAGTTCGAATCTTCAATGAATGAGCAACTGTATACATTTTTAGTTGACACGAAACCACTTTAGTCTTGGGTAATGTCAGATACATTCGAGGGATCGGCGATCCCTAAGTCATGTCAGACAGCTTGAGATAAATTTTCAAGACAATTTTATTTAAATATACAACCTGTGTTCAAGGAAATTCTATTTTACTGGCCCTGAATTTTGACAGTTGTACAAAATTACTCATGCCAATACATTTTAAAGTTAACGAATTTCGCATACCATTTCATGGGCGTATATAAGGGGGGCCTCGAAATTTTGATTTGATGGTTAAAACCCTTAAAAATAAATTAAATAAGATCACTAGTTCATAAAAAATATTTTATTTTACAATAGCGTTTTAATTGCCTAAAACTATTCCAAGCTCTACATTTTTAGTATTCCATACCCCGGAAATGGTCTCAGCCCCCCCCCCCCGACATTTTCCCAGCCCCTCCCGAAATTATTTTCTAATACGCCCATGTACCATTTTAATATTGATCTCGCTTATCCTGCGATGTTATTGATCTCTGGGTGATGCTTCGCTTGCTAGCTACGTCTATCAGAAGCCATCTACAATCGGACAAAACTGGAACGATGTCCAGCCAGATATCACGCAAGGAGCAATAATGCCACTCTTTAGTATAAATGTTAAAACGTATTCTAAAAAAGTGGCAAGAGGAAGAATTATGAGTACTGGGATAACAAAATGACATTATATTTTATTGACAAAGAACAATAGTCTTGTAAATTTCATAAATATTTTTTAATACGTCTGAAAATTCATGGTACGTATAAATCATTGTGATCAGTAGAATTTAAAATATTTTGAATCGTAAAATTCGATTCGGCCCGTGTCTGTATAAGAAGTTTCAGTGTTTGGTTTCGCTGTTCCATTGAGAGTGAAATATTAACATTTTGGACTTTTTCATCCTTCTTAATATTAACAATTTTTATTCTATGTTTTCCAAACGAAATGTAAGCATTTTTCAAAAAGTCGCAAATATGAATCTTTTTCTACTAGGCAAACGTTTTTATTTTGTAATTCGTAAGTTCGTTCTTTAAAAAAAAAATACTCAGCTAAAAACAGTGGTCTTGCTAATCTATCCTTTAGTTTTTAATTGTTTATCCACTTTAAGGATTACTTATCTTTTTATTTATTACTTTTATTAGTAAAGCAATTAGTCTGTGCCCTCTTGAAAGAGGAAAGAAAAACCAGTAGATTTTTAGTAGATAGCTCTCCACATGATTGATGTTACCTGATATCTTACAGTATAGAATAGATGGCAACTCCTCTAAATGAGTCACTTATTGATTATTTGTTAACTAACGCTTTCTCGGGCACAAGCTTCTCCACACTCTCTTTACTTTTAAAAAACATTCTTATCTTATATAAATATGGTATAAGATGTATGGTAGAACACATAAATAGCAACTCCGAGATGCTCTTTCTTTGGATTCGATCCAATTTTGTACTTCGAAAAAAAAAATCCGCAATTAGGGACTATGAATAAATGGACGTATTTATTACAGCATATTTTAGACTGTTTCTTCCCACTCAAAAGGGAGAAAATGCCAATTGATTAACCATAAGAATCCGCCCACTGCAAAATCTTCTTTTTTAGCGGCATTTACGTAAAAAATTGTGAAGTTAACGGTTAGGCTTCTGCATAAAGTTTATTGTATTATTTGGTTTTGACGTGGTGGATCGAATGAATCTATTTCAGAAGCGATATATTGGACCTTTTTTCGAGAATATTTTGAAAATCTTGAATATTGATGTCGAGGACTCAAATACGGCGGACTTAATTAAAAAGGCTGTAATTAAAAATATCGTATTAATAAACAAGGGAGGTCTTTGATTTTAACGTATTTGGTTGAATATTATTAGAAGGATATGGAAAGTAATATGTAAAGTAGTCATTCAGAAACGTTATAATTTTCCTGCATAAAAGGCCATAATTTTCGACAGGACTTCCAGAGTATGAGAAAAATGCAAGTGCATTTTCATAAGCGTTTGTTTCATTCCGATATTAGACAAGATAATATATTCAGTATTTTTCTACCGTTTGTTATTTTTCTTAGAATATTCTGAAATTTCTCAATTTCATAAATAAACAACAAGTATATGATAATGTTTGCTGAACGTATTGAATGCTTTTGCTGAAACTGAAAAAGACAAGGCCCAGCCCCTCTCTTTTCACTACACAAATGTTATCATTTCACTATGTTGATTTGTGTTTATGAATAGATTATTACCGTTTGAAGCTTACAAGTCAAAGCAATGGCTTTTGTTTAAACTTTTTAAAGGCCAAGTCCAGCTATGGTCCACTACGGAAAATCGTTAATTTGAAATTCCAATATCAATCTTTCAAAATTTACATAGTCACAGCCGAAGATTAATGAATGACTGCTCGGATAGGATCATGCATGTAAATTGGTGATTATTGTAACTGACATTAAAATGAGGTTTTCAATCTTCGTTATTGGACACATTCGATATTCCCTAATTTACTGCAGACTTACAGTACAGGGGCATATTCCTCAATTATTCTTCATTGACTGAAATAATTAGGATTAAAGAATGATATATTTAAAAAATTCTAGGTGAAAAACTACGGCGCGTTTCTTCTCTTATCCCTAGTGTTGTAAGTTAGAAAGATTACAAAAGACCAGTCAAACTTTCGTAAAAAGTGTAAGCACTTGTAAAAATATGTAACGAAATCTCAACTTAAAGAATGATTTCAGGCGCCTCAACAAAAAAATTCCGACTCACAGGAACTGCGTCATCTTAGCGCGGTTCCGTGCATCTCGAAGAAATGGAGTAGATTAGGTATCACAAATAACAGGAAACCGACAGTAGCCAACTTACACAGAAGCGGATAATTCTTAATCCTCATTCTTGAGGAAGGCTGTATAAGTCAATACAATTATGTACTGAAAATGTACTCACTGCTCAAAAGGCTCTATTCCAAACCACCAAAAATTCGTTGTCATTTTAAGTTTCTTGTTTTACTAGCAAATTAATTTTACTGTTATAATCAAGTGTAAACTTTTTTTTTTTTTTTTTTTTTTATTTATTTATTGCATTAAAGGTTTCCCCATTGTAAGGTGTTGGCCTTATATAATGATTTTAGACCTGTGTTAGTATTAAGCTCATATACATACATAATCACAGATACAAACCTATACACATATTCTCTATTTACATGGGTCAGAAGTTTGAAATAATAAAGTAAGAAATAATAAAATTTAACTGAGAAATAATAAAGTACCTTTTTCTGAGCATAAAAATAAAGGAATATTTACAAACGTTTACCAAACATATAATAAAACTTCATTAATACGATGTAATAAGTATAAAAATGATTCCTAATTAGTGAAACCATTAAAACAAGCACGGATTACTTAATATTACATGTTGATTTTTATTTGCAGCTGTAAATTTTTTTTTTGATTATTTATTTTAACACAATTATTATTTGATGGGGCTATTCTCAGTCTTCTGGAAATTATTATTACTATTATTATTATATTAATCAACAGCTTCAGTGGCAATTTACATCTAAAACTAGTGGTTTTGTTAGTAAGGTGTTAATAATCAAAATAATATCTTGAGTTTGATATCTCTGGGATCTGTAATCAGCTAGTCTTCTTTATTAGTTCTTCCAGCAGAGTCGAGCCATTGCTTCAACACACTCTTCCCAGACTGCTTATGCTTCTTGCTGGTTCCAGGCATGTTGAGTAAAGATAGTTCTGAGGCTTCAGTATCAACTGTAAACTTGTGCTTCATGGCAAATAAAATTCCATTCTCTCGTAGGTTAAATCATTCTATAAAATAAGAAATAATGATAACTTCAGTTGTAGCAGTATGAGGAAGGTTATACAGTTAGGAGAATTATAAACTAACCTATATATACGCCATCATGATTACCACAGCCACTCCAAACTTATTACCAATACCTTTCATAGTTTCTTGGCTTATTTTACTAAAATACTAATTTTACTGATAAATGCAATTTAGAGCAAAAACAACCAATTAAAGAATGAGTGAAACAAAGACTAAAACCGCTTCAAAAGAACAAAACAAACACTTTTTAAGTCTTACGCGCTTATATCTCTGATTGACATTGCCCCATCGAATTTTGCTTCAGAACGTTTTTTGTAGAGAATTTAGTAAGCATTCGAATGGTCACCTTCCACTTACCACGATTTCCCAACTGTTTTTGAGATATTTACGAAAAATTTACGAAGATACGAAAACTTTTTAATAAACTTTTAATAAAATATTTTTTTCGCATACTTTCTTAACTCCAAATATAATCACAATTTAAACATCTTAGTTGAGATTAATTTCCAAGATGTAGAAAATATTTCAATTGAATCCCGCGATTCTAAGTACCCAAAAAAAATAATGACTTACAAAAACATTTGTTCCACTTTTCTCAAAACCCGTTACAGATATTGCCTTAAAAATGGTTTCATTCGTTTTCCTATGTTAAGAAACCCTATAAAACAAGTACCTGGAAGCGTGTCAACTCAAAAACGTAAGCGTTACGATTTTTTTGCGCGAATTTCGCCCTAAACACCATCTTTCAGTGGGCGGATACTGCTGGTCAACGAACTTGACCTTTCAAATTAGATGACAGATTTTTGTACCAAATTTCATCAACATCGAATCATTTTTGAGTTTGCCAGAGAGCGAACAGACAAACATATATATATATAAATATATTATATATATATATATATATATATATATATATATATATATATATATATATTTTTTTTTTTTTTTTTTTTTTTTTTTTTTTTTTACGGCGCATCGACAAATCTTGGCCATTAGCGCCGGTCCTCCAGGGTGCAACCAGGAATTTTCTCAGCGAGCCCTGAGATGAGAAAATATATATATATATATATATATATATATATATATATATATATATATATACATATATATATATATATATATATATATATATATATATATATATATATACAAATTTGAACCACCTATATTTCCGTGATCTATGGGGTCTGAAATGAGAGAGTTTGTGGTCGGCACTTCCGGATTGCGTCGTGAGGTCAACCTCTTATGTGGGTTCTCCCTATGGAGGTAGGGAGGAACCGCGCTGAAACTGACAGTATTCTAATCAGGAATCACACCATTTAATCGCCGATTTCTCCGAATGCGATCCCTTTATCAAACCTTGTTTTACAAAATTTGTTTAGGGCATTAAATAAACTTCCGAACAGATTCTTTTAATTTACTATGATTTCCCGACCCATTTCCAGATATATAAGAATATATGCGATAATCTGGGGAGAAATATAGTTTTATTCATTTTCCCCGAGAAGGGTTATATGTACGGCCTTAAAATGGTTGCATTGGATTCCCAACGTCCAATAACTTATAAAACGTATACCTATTTTTCGCGTAAATTATGCCCAAGGAACATGTTTCGGTAGACAGATTCTGCGAAATACGTATATACGTGCAAATTTGAACTACCGTTTTTTCGTGATTTGGAACGTGAAGGGAGGGCGGGAATGCACTAAGCAGGTATTATCGCTGGAGTAGCCGGCCAAAATTATACACAATTTTAAGGTCTGTATTTTTTAATTTTAAACGTAAGTTGGTGTTTAGTGTAATTAATAGGCCTTTATAAATATATAACAGTCTTACCTTCAAATCAGATTCGTGCAGATTTTCTTTATGTACTATATTGGAAGTAGACATTGACTGTAAACAGATTAGAAATAGAAAATAGTATATTTATTGTTACAAAAAGGGCCATTTAGTAATAATAAATATACTATTTTCCGACTGCTTCCTATATGGATAGTACATAAAGAAAATCTGCACGACTCTGATTCTACTAGTTATATTTCTGTAAAGATGTTATCTATTTATAAGGGCCGGGAGAGAGCTGTTCTATGGTTAGCAGCAATCAATGGGCTTTGTGCCTTAAATTAGTGATAGGCAAATCGATAGTCTATAACTACCTAATGGAATAGCGGACGAGGTGACGCAAAAAATGACAAGGGGGCATATTGGAAGGGTGTAATTTCT
Organism: Gonocerus acuteangulatus; assembly: GCA_946811695.1. NCBI lineage: Eukaryota > Metazoa > Arthropoda > Insecta > Hemiptera > Coreidae > Gonocerus > Gonocerus acuteangulatus. The sequence goes on from OX328123.1 coordinate 81,871,263, forward strand.
TATGTTATAGGGATAACATACATTCCTTATAAAAATACGTATCTGAGAAATTACTTATGAATGGAATTAAGGTATCTATAATATTTTAGGAAAATATTGAAAAGCTCAGTTTATTTGCTTTAGCATTATTTCTTCTTAAAATAACGAAGGGGAAGGCAGTGTGTGCTATCGATCTCTCGTGGTTCACACTCAAGTGAAGAAATAAGAAATCCGGTTTCATCAAATATGCTGGAATAAAAATTAAAAGCTCTATAAGACTTATTTAACATTAAAAACAAATCTCTTTTTGCCTAAAAGCCCGACTCGATAAAACTGTGTCACCTTAGGAAGTTTTCATAAGGACTCGATAAAACTGTGTCACCTTAGGAAGTTTTCATACAATATTTATGCCAGGTATGATTTTGTAAGCAAAAAATATATTGCACGTCCTCTTCAATAGAATAAAATGAACAACCAGGGATTTTCGAACCTGAGGTAATCCTATCGTCTAAGCTTGGCCAGATTCCCCCCTACTTCATTGAGATATTTAATAAATAAGTCAAAAACTGCTCATGTTATCTGATAGCGTTTTACTGAATTCCTCTACTCATATCAAAATTTCTGCTTATAGTTTGTAACAAAAATATTTTGTGTAAGGAATAGATTGGATGAGTTTCTGTCTAAGTGCGCACCATAGGATGGATACCATAGGTAATGGATATAGAACAAAAGCAGAAATATTACTGTTTTACTAGTTGTATACCAAACAGGTTGGGATACGCTGCCAGTTACTCTGCAGTCCGTACGCACACTTAAACCAAATATGGACATTACAGTTACATGACAAGTAGATTCATCAATGGATCCTAGGATACTTGCGGTGAATTTTTAGCCTCTGTTCCATTGGGTAACAATTGATTAATTTATGCAGCAGTATTAAGCTTGGTATCCTACTTGGTTAAGGCTCCAATGAGGACAGGAGAGAAAGCGGCACATCCCAACCTGGCAAGTTAATATTTATACATATAGTTATACTACATTATTAATTCTGAAGTTTATTTATTTATTTATTTACGGAGCTTCACAACAGCAAGGCGAAATTCTGAAGATAAAAGATTTAGAAATCAATCTGGAATCACAAATTTCTCCGTACGATCTATAACTGCCATTGTAATAAACTCTAGTAAAATAAAAATAAAATATAAATGATTTTTTGAAGATACAGAATTAATATATTAGAAAGACTACAAGAAAATGTTGTGAGTCAAAAAGGTTTGCGAAGTATAGAATATGAATAAACGCATTTTTCATTTTCAGTTTTCCTGAGTGCTATTAGACTGATGTTGGTTGTGACAAACTCTCAAAAATAATTATCAATTACATAAAATCTGTCTAACGAATGCGCATTAAGTCTATTTAAAATATATCATTAGATAAAATATATATAAAGTAATCTTTAACCTTGAATCTATTAATCATGCATCGCTAGTAGAACCTCAGTATTTTCAAGGTATTATTTACAACGAAGAATTTCCAAAGGTGAAATGATGATTTTATATACTTTCACAATGTCATATCCTTAATATGAGGCGTCGACTTTCAAAACATGATATACTCAAATCGTGAAACCTTTCAGGGCACACAAATATTCATTCATTATAAAGTTTCAAGAGCAGCATTTCCCTCAGATTTTGGTTAAAACAGCATTTAGGTAGAAAAGAGAGCATTCCCGCTGGGAAAAAAGTCCGACTCGCAGGAACTGCATCATCTTAGCGCGGTTCCGTTCTTATCCCTAGTCTAATTTGGAAAGATTAAAATAGAATCAGTGAAATAGAACCCATAAGTCGGCCAGAGAGGCCTCCGCTCAGAGGCATTTGGAAAGCCTTGGGATCTCTCTCTTTGAACGCTACATTTTTAACAATAAATCGATCTTCTTATTTTACTTAATCTGTTTTATTGTCAAATACATTATCCGATTATAAACAATTAAAAAATAACAAGGTATAAAACAGACAAAAAGAATCGTTCGAATAAACGAAATCAATTACTTTAAAATTTTAAGCACTTATTTCTCCGATTGACATCGCCTAATTAAAACTTTCTTTAGAATCTTTTTTGTAGAGCATTTAGTAAGCTTTCGAATGGTAACCTTCCGCTTCCCAAGATAGTCAACGGTTTTCGAGATACTAACGAAAGTATACAAAGTTACCAACAATTTTTTTGTCTGTTATAAAATATTTTATTCTAACCCTTCCTTTACTCCAAACGTAACCAAAATTTCAACATATTAGTGTTGATGAAATTAGAACATGCAGAAAATTTTATACTGAATCCCATAATTCTAAGTACCAAAATCAAAGACAAAAAGAACAGTTCGAATAAGCGAAATCAATTACTTTAAAGTTTAGAGTTTAGCACTTATTTCTCCGATTGACATCGCCTGATATAAACTTTCACCAGAACCTTTTTTGTTGAGCATTTAGTAAGCTTTCTAATGGTAATCTTCCGTTTACCAAGATTCTCAACCTTTTTCGAGATATTAGTTTTAATGAAAGTAGAACATGCAGAAAATGTTTCAACTGAATCCCATGATTCTAAGTAACCAAACCAAAAACGGTATTAAAAAACTATTTTTCCAATTTTCTCGAAAACCGTTAAAGCTATCGCCTTGAAAATGGTTTCATTCGTTTTCCTAGCCCAAGAAGCCTATAAAACGAGTACTTACAAGCTTATGAACTCAATAACGTAAGCGTTAAGATTTTTTTTGCGCGAATTTCACCCCAAACGCCATCTTCCAGAGGGCGGATTCTGCTGGTTAACGAACTTGACCTTTCAAATTCGACGAAAGATTTTTGTACCAAATTTCATCAAAATCGGGCCATTATTCGCCGAAATATGCCGCGAAAAGACAAAATATATATATATATATATATATATATATATATATATATATATACACATTCACAGGGAGTTCAAAACCTTTTTAACACCCTGTATATATACAAATTTGAACCACCATCATTTTCGGTCTCTAGGGATTCTGATACGCAAAATTTTCTAGTCGGCACTTCTGGATTGCGTGGTCGGCACAACCTTATAAGCGCGGTTCCTCCCTGTGGGGGAGGGAGGAACCGCGCTTAAAATCATTAGTCTAGACCGTATCTTCCCTGCTGAAGGTAGGAATATATACGCGGCAGCCAAGATTCCGATATTGAACATTTGCATCCAAAGCCGACTTTATGGAACATAAAGCTAGACTGAGCCCTTTAAGCCGTAGTTTATTACTTTTTTTTAGTCGTCCTTTTTGCGAGTATCTACCCTTTCTATAGGGAGAAGCATACCAATCAAGTTGACCTAAAGATGCTAGCCTGAGGTGTCGAAAGCAGATTTACTTATTTTATAACATATAGATTGACAGAAATAATTAATTACTAAATATATTCTCGTAAATATGTGTATGTTCGTGTGTATGTAATGGCATAATGTCCAAGTGCATTATCATTTATTTAAAACTAGCTGTTACCCGGCTACCATGCTACACGTACTTTCTGCATCTAGAGAAGCCAAAATAAATTAGAAACCAAATAAGTACTATCAAAAATCTGTAACTGTTCGGGTTCACAGTTTCGAACCCGTGACCTCCGAACTGTGCGTCCTAGGCAATTTTAATCTAGCCGATGACACTCCCCGGATCAAGATCTACCTGTGTGCCAAGTTTAGTCATAATTGGTCGAACGGTAAGGATTTGTATAAGGAAAAAACATAAAAACAGACAGCTGGTAGACGTCTTTGACCTAGTCTTCGAGACTACCCGGATCAAGATCTACCTGTGTGCCAAGTTTAGTCAAAATTGGTCGAACGGTAAGGATTTGTATAAGGAACAAACAGACAGCTGGTAGACGTCTTTGACCTAGTCTTCGAGATTACCCGGATCAAGACCTGCCTGTGTGCCAGGTTTGGTCAAAATCGATCAAACGGTGTGGATTTTTATAAGAAAGAAACAGACAAACAGACTCGCGAGAGAAAGGTGTTTGACAAATATATATATATATATATATATATATATATATATATATACATATATATATATATATATATATATATATATATATATATATATATAGATAGTAGATATTATCTACTATAAATTTGTCAAATACCACACACTCACTCACTCACTGACCTATCATCCCCCAGCCCGAACCACTTGACAGAAAAATTTGAAATTTTGAATGGTCACTCTCTTAGCACTCGCTAAGAAAGGATTTTTTTATATTCGAATTTTTAAGTATTTTTTGAGGGGTTTGAAGTTTGAAGAGAACGGCTCTTATTCTACTGTATCTATTTCATAGTACTCTTTTAAATCGCGGTTAATTTCTACTATGATGGCAGACCTTGAATTACTAGAAATGGACTGTGATTTTTCCATCATGGAGTTTAAGCTTTACCTAGTGATGGCCCATCCGAGGTAATAATATCCCGATCCCTTGCACAGCCTCCTCACCCATCATCAACCCCAGTGAGAGTACTTCTTGATAATGCTCGCAAACATAATGTGTGTTTCCAAATGACATCTTGGAAACATAATTTTTTTTTTAATTTTAACGTTCATTTATTATTGACAATGAATTTCTACCGGTACGGGTTTAACTTCTATTGCTGGTAACCTATAGATCACGGAGTATCTCTAGGTTATGTCGTTGTCGATACTGGTCCGGAGCGCTCCAATGTCAAGAAACATTATACTCATCAATTGATAAATAACAAATAGTATGACTGCAACCGTGCAGTAATAAACTACTCAAAATTATAGAGTAGCGTTAATTTTGTTGATGCATTATTTAACACAATAAAATAACTACTTATCTGCCGTGACGAAGCACGGGTATTCAGCTAGTGTATATATATATATATATATATATATATATATATATATATATATATATATATAAATCGGTCCCGTAGCAGGCCGCGAGATCCCTAAGGGGCAGATACTATAGAGGTATCTGATTCATGAACATTCATGTGTGGTCAGTACTATGCCCCGACCGCCTGATTCTCCCCTTGGCTGCTTCGACTGCTAGGGTCATTAGCACGTAATAATTAATATAATTCTATTAATTTCTGCGAGTTGGGTTGACTAGGGTTTTGATATCTTCTTGAGCGAGCGTAGCGAGCGGAAACGCATAGCACGCATGCCCAAAAGTCGTCCTAGGCATTCTTCTTATTCTCCTAGACATCATCAGACGCGATGTTCGTGGATATAAATCCGCAATCGCACTGCCGGTAGTTACTCCTACAAGCTATAAATCCTGTCTTTCATACTTTGCGTAAAGCACAGTAGGAAATTCTATAGAATACCTAGGCAAAGTATGAAATCTTTATTTCATACATTGTCGGCTGGATTTAGGCATTCTATAGAATGCCTGATTATATACTTTGCCGGTAACATATATATTAAATTGCTTATTTTGCTACTTTAATAAAGATAATAATATTAATCAAGCAATATTTTAAGAGAAAATTCTCCAATTCAATAGGATTAATCCATTATTTAAAAATTATTTAAATGAATGCTAAACCTCACGATTCCCAATCAGTGAAGTTTTGGTTTGGGATAATGAGCTGGCCACCATCGATTGCTATTGTTATATTTTACGAAAACCTTTTTTATCATTACTCGTTAATATCCCACATTTCCCCCACAATTTTCGGAATTGAATTCTGAACCAGTCGCTTTTTAGCCTAAAGAAAAACAAAAGTTTTTAACAGGCCGCGAAGGCCCTGAGGAGCAGATGTAGACCATACAGAACACTAGGGAGATGATGGGAACACTATGCTCCGCTCGCCTGATTTTCCCCTTTGCAGTTACACGTGAATAAATTAATTACAGGCTGAGTACGCCTAGGGACGGCCAGAGAGGCCGAATCCAACCCAAGTACAAAGACACTAGAAGATAAAAATCTTAGGTGCTCTCAGGATTTGAGCCCAGGTCCTCCAGCATATTAGTCCAGTGCTCTACCACTGAGCTTATGACGGATTATTGATATTGTAAAAATTTAAATCTTTTGTTGACTTCATATAGTTTTGCATTCCTGCAACGCAAATTGGTTAGTCTCACCTAATTGAATTATTACTTGTGGTTTAAGGAAAATGAGAGAAAAAGGAAAGGAGAATGAAAAAAATAACATATTTAATGTCACGACATTATTGTCTCCTTCGACATTTTATGCGTATAAAACTACCTACTATGCCACAGTTTTATAAAATGGATCTAATGTAGAATGGGTTCACGCTGAAAAACTATGAAAGTTGAAATTATCTCAGATGTTTAATAGAAATGTCTATGCAAATTATTTTATTTTTTAACAAAGACTCGTTTTTTCAATGTTATTCGTGTAGATTTAAGGAATACAACTGACTGAGACCATAATAAATTTATAAGTTAAAAAAGTGACCAATATTTTTTCATACATTTTCTATGGGATCTTTAATTTCATTACCAAATTTTCTACTCTTCTGAAACGAAATGGAGGCGCAGTAGTTGATGAAACTTCCGTTTTCCGAAACCTACAGGCTGCAGTGTTTTACCTTGTAAAAAGAACTAAGCGGATTTATGAAAAACGTTAAAAATAGGTAATTGGATTTCGATAAAACAAATGGGCCGAAAATTAGTCATCAAATCAAATAATAACTCCTGCAGACTTCGATGGAGTTTGTTATTATGAATCTGCTCTTAAAACTGTTCTAATATTTGAAAAACACAGTTTTGAGAAATCGTCGTGATGAAACCGCGCATTCAATCATTCGATTTAGGAATGGCAATGTTCTCATTGAGAGTAGAGATTAGTTTAGTTTTTCCAAAAAGAGATCGTTTGTGTGAAATGTATTATTTGTATCACATATATCTACAGTTACTCAGCACAAGTCACAGAGTGTCACAATTCCCTTCAAATGTGCTTTGACACTGTATAAGTGCAGTTTAATTTCTTCTTTACAACGCTGTGTTTAACTCTTATTGTTAAACTATGCGCAATTTTTCGGTTACTCTTATTTTAATTTCTTTTAGTTTTCTTGAAATAGTTTTTATTGGGTTAGAAAAAAAAATACGAAATACAAAGAAAAAGCAAAGGTAGTATCCACAACAAAAAATGGGTGGCCGAGCAAGTCTACTAAGGCTACTCCTCCGTCGTTCATTCTTTGTGATATTTTTTGTTCCTGTCTCCATTCTTTTTCCCCCCCATCCCTTTGTTTTTTGAAGTGTTTTTCGGTGGTTCGACGGATGTTGATCAGATGATCACTTGTTTTGGATACCGGAGGCTTTCCTATCCCCCCTTAAAATTCTCTTTCCCCTACTATCTTGGTTACCAACCAATATACCTTTAGGAGCCCGTCCCTTCTCGCAATTATATTCCATGTCCGCATTGTACTTAAAGTTGTGAAGAAAAATCAATTGCTTGGACCATACGAAAACAAATGAAATATAAACACATTTGAAAGTATCATTTTTGAATGGCAAATAAACACCAATAAAAACATCGTAAAAAAAGAAAAAGAAATATCTCTTAAATAATATTTAGTTTAGTAGGTAATATAATAATATAAATATTCCCTGAAAATTTATATAAATATATTAAGAGTTAAGTTTGTTATTAATTTTTTTACCTAAATTCCAAATGTATCATTTATTTAATTTTCAAATTGATATTTTAATTTCTATCATATTTCTCCAACACGAGAATTAATTTTAGTCCCTAAGTTAAAGTGTTAAAAGCTGGGTGCAAATTGAGTTTTGTATAGCCTTTTATAGATAGGTACAAATATATTGTAATGACGCTGAAGAATAATACTGGTGATATATGAGTCTATTTCCTTAGAAACGGGAGAAGAGTATTCGCCCTCGAGAAGGTTAAGCTGAATTATTGTGGGGCTCTAAATCTGGGGCGTAACATTTATTTAGCAGCGGAATGTTAATTAATCTTAAGAATCTGTTCTTTGCAGGGGTTTCTACCTGCCATTCCACAACATAATTTTAAATAAAGGAAAAGCAGAAAAACTGTTTCTTTCAGAGGTACTTATATTTATGTGGAATAATCACAATTATTATTATTTGGAAGTCTGGAATGTGGGCCATTAGCGCCGACATCCATGGTGTTGCTGGGAATTTTCACAACGGGCCCTAAAATGGGAAAAATACCTGGTGTAGGTGGGAATCGAGCCTCCATCTCCTGCATGAGAATCCAAGGTATTACAGAGTAGACCACAGGGAGACTACCACTATTTTGGCGCTGGTTTTGGTTCTCTCTCATGTAACAGTTTCAGAGATTTAGTTCATGTCTAAAGCAAATTACATATTAAAAAACATGCCCGACTAGCAACACAGATGATTTCTGAAAAAAAACTCAATCGGTAAATTCAGAATGAAAGTTGAACTCAAACCCAATAGTCCAGACCAAATTATTGACGTGTCTCTAGAGACCAAAATGGTTTATTTCTTTGACAGTATACTTCGTATTTAACTAATGAGAACGATGGTTTATGAAGTCAGGCCATTGGGAGTGAGCGTCTACCTAAACCACACCCCGAGCTAAAATGTAAATTTTCATTTAGGGGACAGCACATTGATTGTCATCGTTCATTGAAACTACCTATATATTATTTATTATTATCCAATAATAAATGAAATTTAGTTCATCTACGCCAAACGTTTTTTCGGTACCAAAAAAAGAAACAAACTTAAAAATAATATAAATGAGCCTCTTATATTTATTGAATTACAATCAGATGGACTAGACCCTTTTTCATGAAAGTTGAACGTCAGGTTTCTGGTTTGAATTTGTGCCCTTGCTACTTCTGTGCTTACGCCTTAGAATCGACTTTGATAGCTTCTTAGAATATGCTTAGGTTAAGCAGCTGCTACATGACATTTCGTATGAAATAATAGTGCACAAATATTAAATATATGATAAGCCATACAAAATATTTTTAAACAATAAATACGTCCTTTGTGTGCAAGTAACGGCGACTAAAAGAAATAATACTCCTGAATTTTCAACAGTAATGACTTGAAAAATCGATATGGTATTAGAAAAGAAAAGTAAAAATATAGTTATTTTTCTACCTAGGTAGTCATATAAACTTGATTAAAAGAACAACAATACAAAACTTTAGAATATGTAATCATAATAATAAAATATTTGATTTTTAGCAAGTCAGCATCCATGGAGATTTCTGCAAATATCCAGGACTTCTATAGGGCATCTGAATCCTGTAATTTTTATGAGAAAATGGAAATATTTACTCGTTGACCTGTCCATTATTAAAACAATGTATAACACATGTTATGTCACATGCCTTGGATGGGGTGTACAAGATATCACTCTACCAGTGTTGGGCATTATTCGAATAAATGATTATACCAATACTATTATGAATGTCCTCCCGTTTCAGCACATGAGCTTTCGACCGGGTTTGATCGGAAGGCGACTGATGCAAAACCTAATGCTGTTTATGGATTGTCTCTAGTAATTACTCAAAATTATCCTAACATTGGTTGAACTGAAGTTTCGCGTCCTCAAAACCGATTTCTTTCGGTATTCGTATTTTGATGCGCTAAACACGAATCCGTTAGAAAAAAAAAAGCTCGCTTTCCTCTAGGAAAGAAGTTATTAAGCACTAAAGTTCACTGTTATGCGGGTTATGAGAGCTAATGTAAACAACTAAATTTGTCAACATGCGAATGCGCGGGTATGGGAAAGTCCGTAATAAAGAAGTCTAATTGAAATTTACCATCAATTATTTAAATTCACCAGTAGTTATTTATTCACAACCATTTTTTAAAATAATGAAACATTCTTCACATTTCTTGTTTCGTTCATGAAAAGTATTTTATAACAGATATCCCTTAATAATTAGCTAATGCCTTTATAATTAATAGTTCGTTCTAATTCGCGCCTTCACCACAATAACCAGCGATGTGACTTAAAAAATCTGTTCCAAATTAGTAACCTGTACAAATATAATGGATTTAGTATTAATCACATGTTTGTAAACTCAGGAATACATATTATTTTTATTTAAATTTTAACGCCCAATATTATTAACTAAGAATTTTTTTATTTTTTAATTTTAAGACGGGTTATCTATAGGTTACCACCCTTAGGAAAACATATTAGACATAGAAAGGAACTAAAAGTTTAAATTATAGCGTCCATTACACAAGGCTGATTATAGGGACGGGTTATCTACAGGGTACCACTCTTTTCTAGATAGTCCTGGTAAATTTTATTCTTTCAAAAGAAAGGCCTTACGAACAAAATAACACCCTGGTATGAAAGTCCTTTGACAATATAGCTGTGTTGATTTTTATTCACTTTTCCAAGACTACTCTCTCACTATTCTTTCTACTTTACTTTCCACCCTACAGAAATTTAAACGATCTCTTACCAAGCCAACTTATTCAGTTTGTTATTAGTTTTCCACTTTCCAACCTCCATTCCGGCTATCTTTCACTTCCCCGACTACTTCTACAATCCACAAACCACACCACACTCCTTCTAACGGCCGAAACTGCCAAAAGTAGAATGTACTCCCCAAAAAGCTAATGTTTCTAGCAATTATAGATTCAGGGTTATTCTAAACTCTATGTAAGTTAAAACGGCCATCATTTAACGACAACTGCCCAAGTTGTAAATGCACAAACAAGTGAGAGAGTATTATTAGGTTCTTGACATGGTAAAACCTGGCCCGATACCATGATACCATAACTTTCATAAGCAAACTGTTTTTTGGGAAGGGCCTGGATCTTGAGCTATTTACTTCAACGTTAGTATTAGTTTCCTTACAGAGACGATTCATTTGATACCCAACGTGATTGGTTTTCGATGGTATAGGTACAAAACTAACACCCCCACCCCCGGACTGGTGTCACACTCAACTTTTTGGGGTTTTTCGATTTTTCCCTTTAAAATAACCCTAAGGTCTATTACCCTGCCAAATTTCAAATTTCTAGCTTGTCAGGAAGTACCTTATAATTTTGATGAGGAATGAGTGACGGACAAGATGAATGATGAGAAATGAGTGAATTATCTTGTTTCGAGATATTTCGAAGTGCAAAGCTGTATCTTTGAGGACCTTTTATGTTTTATATCAACTGTGCGCCCATATATATATATATATATATATATATATATATATATATATATATATATATATATATATACTCGTATATATGCCTGTTTGAGTCCTTACCCTTACAAAAAAAAAACTTTCTATCAGTAGAAAGGTTAAGTTCATTAACCAGCAGAAACCGGTCACCATAAAACTGTTCTTTCCACGAAATTTGCGCGAAGAAACCTTGCTTTACAGTAATTCGAAAATAGGCGTTCAGGTACAATTTGAGCAGGTTTTTGCTAGTATGAAATTAGATGAAACCGCCTTCCTTTTGTTATTTTTTAGATGTTTCGGAAAAAAAACTTGAATTTGAGTGTTCAAATTGGTTAGTTTTGTGGACTTGAAATTCTCACAAATGTTACACATTTTCACAAATATATACAAATGTCGGTTACGTTTGGAGAAAGGAAGATATTAGAAAAGAAAAAAAACATTATTATTAACACACATGAAGAGTTTTTACTTTTTGAAGATCTTCTTTAATATCTCGAAGAATTAATATCTTGTAAAATCTTGTGCGAGAGAACTTTGCACGAAGTGGATTTTCCAAAAAAATAAAAAGTATTTTTCCTACTTCTGTTGCTCTTGCTCGATACCTCGTTAAAGCTTGCTTTTCTGGAACAAATATACGTGTTTAACACAAGTATTTATACTTTGCCTCTACCATTAATTGTCTTCTCGGTAGTTGTAATATGGTTATTGTGTAAAAGGGTTTCCGCATTTAGTCTGGCTCTGGGTCGTTGTTGAGTAGGTAGTACACTTTAATTTTAATTAATTAGATCTTCTAAATGATTTGTGACAGATAAAATGTATTTAGATCTTTAGAGTAGTTTAACTAATTAGTTTCAATCAACTTATAATCTCATTTTTCTTTATGAGGAATTATGGCGCTGTAATAAAATAAGATGATTGTTTTAAGTGAATAAAAGTTGTGACATCAAGTTAAGCTATTACTCTGGTCGGACAAGTTTACCTGAATGGAGCTTATCATCAATCACAATAGAAGACAATTAGCTGTTATATTAGAGCTTAATCAAGCTGCCCATGCAGGAAAGTTGGTATTATGAGAAAGTCATTAGAAGTTGCTGCTCTCTCGAGGGGAAGCTTACACAAACTTAGTCCATTCTCTTACAACGGGAATTCTTTCGGAAGACAAAATTATTTACAGGGAAAATAATTCTTCAATAGACCCTATCTTATTTCAATGTGATTTAATTAAATAGGCTCTTACTTACTGATTAAGAAACTCTAGTTTCCAATATTTCAATGGTTTTGCGAAAATCAATTTACTGCAATATCTGTATTCATTCCAAGTATTTATATTTTGGTGCGAACTGTGTACAATATACGAAGAGACAGTGTCCACTGGAGCAGAAATAACACAATCCGGTTTCTGTTTACAGATTTCCTTAGTTTTAGTGGGGCGTTAAATCACAAAAAAATCGATGTATTTTTCTTGCTTGATGTATATTTATATTTTGTAAGCGTTTCTTCTAAAAGCATATTAAAAGACAGATGAAGACTTCCAATTAAAGGAAACCAACACTTCGGAAGTCACTAGCACGCGCTGTATCTTCTACGTCAGAGGTGAGCCAATCGAAATTTAGGCGAGTATTTTCTAGCAAATTTAGCTTTAAGATTGTTACATTTCACTTCGAGATATCGAAAATTCCAAACCTGAACAAAGCTGTTGTTACAGAATTTAAATATAATTTTTTAACTGTTTTCTTGACAAAGGTTCACGATCACGCAATAAAAGTGGTTTTATCTCTTCATATCGTTTATAAGTAAATTACCTTGTATAGTAAACCAGTAACCATTCACGATAAAACAATGTTAAAATTTGACATATTTTGCTGGTGGAACATGCTCTTTTCTTTTACACAGAATACGTTTCTATGAAATGGAACAATTCTTCAAGGTTGACGAGCATGAACTAAAGACACTTATGTGACTTAGACTCATGAACTTAAGCAGGTTTCTTTGTTGCGCGTTAGGTAACACCTAAAAACGCGAACCACAAGTACACACACGCACTTATATATCTTCTACATTCATTTATACATAAATATATACATATATATGTATATATATTTATCTATAAATGAATGTAGAAGATTCTTTCTAGTATCGTTGAATGTAATATGAAATGTGGCGAATGAGCGTAAATTTCTGTACATTATTAAACTTCTCCCCTCCATGTTGCCACAGAGTATGTTGAGAGGTGTCGAGACCTGGAGTTCAGAAAAAATCTCTAAATTAATAATATTTTCATTTCCGTAAATTCCTTGGTCCTTGTCCAAAGTGGTTTTAAATATTCATTTTCAATACCGGGACTAGGAGGAAGCTATATTTTTTTATTTAGAATGCTTTGAACTTGTATATCGAATAGTTATTTATACTTTTGTTATTTATTCTGTTTTCTTTTTTAAATTCATCGTTCACTTAGAAAATAGAAAATATTTGGTCTTGGGGAATGATCCCGGATGTTGACAATCTTTTTTATACCTTACTGCCATGCTACTCTGGAGATTATTGAGTACTATAGCTGAACTGAATTACGGAACTAAAACGGAGTAATTAAGACACTACATTGAGGACAAAATATGAATGAAATTGGCATGCACAAGAAGTATGTAATCATTGTTAATACTAACCACTGGTGTGAATTGGGAAACCTTGTTATATTTTAAATAATTTTACTGCTAAAATATTTAAATAAATAATGGTAAATTTAATATTCAATGTAATGAAACCAGCACATCCGACAGAACTTATTGTAATGTAGTTGTTCTCAATAATAATAATACATATATATACAATGTGACATCCCTCTTTATGGTCCTTTACCCTGATGAATTATTTATTTATTTTGAGCTCCGTAACAGTGGCGTCGAGCTCATTGGGACGACAGAAGAAAGGTCCGTTAAATATTAGTCAGTCTGTCAAATAAAATAGAATAAAATAGAATAAAATATAAATAAAAATCAAAGAGAAAAACAAGATGGTGATATTAAATAAAACGAAAATAAAATATTACATATAGTCATACCTTTAAATATAAGTGTGCTGCTTTTAAGTGTGTAAGAAGTATATGGATGTACGGGCTACCTTCAGTAAGTATGCCGTGTAAGTTGTAAGGAATTGTCAAGTCGCTGCTTTGTCTACAGTCTGTCAGTATATGTTGAACAGATTGAGTTCGGTTACACTGTCTAAACATTGGTCTTTCTTTTCTGTCCTGTAAGTATGAGTGGGTAAGTCGAGTGTGGCCTTTTTGATTATTGAATTATTGATTTTTATAACTGATGATTGGTTTAATTAATGCAAATGTTCGCAATTCCTAAAAGCATGTAATGAGAGTTTTTAGATTTGTTTCATACAGTTTCATTTGAATATTAAAGGCCTCGTTTATGTCCTCTTTTATGGGTCTCAATGTGCTTAATGCAAACCTGTTTGTTATATACGAGTAGTTTGGACTTTTTGAAAGGTATGAACGAGTCAGAGTGTTCGAATGGAGCTCGTTTAAATTGGCCCAAAGGTCACAAGCTTTTTCAATCGGAGAGTAGAGGAAGGGTGGGGGAAGGGTGAGAGATTGGTATGTGAAAAGAGGGAGTGAGGGACAAAGAGTGAATGAGTAGGAGAGAGAAAGAGTGAGAGGAGTGAGGTATTAAAAGTAATGCATTTGTGAGACTCATTTCGCTGATTAAAGCAGTCCTGATGAGAGAGGTGAAACGGCAGAGCTTTCAAATTAGGATACAGAGAGGACATTTGAATTAGAGGAGCAACAGGCTATTTCTCTCTACGTACCAAAGTTGATTAGTAGAATGTGCTAATTTCACTCATTATAAGACATGGAAAATTTACCACCATACTAAATATGTATCGTGCAAAAGCTTCTTCACAGCACTGTGTGTGTGGGACGAAACGGTAATTATGCCGGCCTTTATGTGTTGGGGAAAACGGCACAATGTTAAATAATATTAAATGCCTAATAAGAGCCATTTAGATAGTCGTTTGGAACGAATATAAAAGATGATAGTTGAGTAGAGAGGTAGCTTGGGATAAGTAGGGGAATGTTCCATAGCCTGTAAACACTCATTGTTTTGCCCTAGCTATCACTGACCTACTAGCTACACATAGAGGCGCGAGGAGGCGATAATGTCGTCAAACAGTCTTGGTGCGCTACTGGAAATAGCTCTTGATGGATGTAATTGTTTCGATTTGGCTTTAGAAAGGGGAAAGCTTTTTGACACATCATCAAGGGAAAATACCCACCTCCTTACTACCACGTTATTCTTCTTCAGGAATGTGCATTTCCACTGGGCTAGAGGCAAACTATAGTCTTCATTATCCTTCAGCCTACTGAATTTGCTATTTAGGCCCAGCATAACGACGCAATCAGGCTTTGGCATAATTTTTTTAACCTGCCACGTCATTACAGAAATTAACGGCAATACTCTAATGACCAAATTTTGAAGATTGCACAGCTCTAAGCCTTTTCAAACCAAAGGTTGCCATAACATACAGCTTACAACTCGTTGTTGTTTTTTTTTTTTTTTTTCTTATATTAGGTGCTCCGACTGGTCATTAGTACCAACAACTTCTAGTTGTCAATTACTTTATTTTGGATCATAAGTGAAACACACATGAATTGTAAGTCAACATTTTGAATAATTTGAGTTTTCCGGTCTTAAATGTCAACAACATCTGACTGGTTTGGTAATCATATTGTTGGTCAGAAGGTTACCTTACTAGTTTCAGCAGTCTAATAATTTGTTGAACTGTTTAAAGAACAAAAACAAGAGAATTTTAACTTAGCATGTTTAAATTGTAAAGCGACAATCACTACATATTCATATACACTTGTTATTATATGTGTAAGAAGAAACCAATTTAATTGTAGGATTAAGGGTTCAATGACGACTGGCCATCGTGGATATTCTTTCACAAAAAGAAAAGGCATAGACCCTATCCCGGCTAGAGTTCCTAAGTAGTAATGAGTAGACATCTAATCATCCACTCTATTTTTGATTAAACGATAAAAATTGAAATCGATTAATTAATTTGAATTTTATTTCCTCGGAAATATCCTTTTAAACCTTTTCCATGAATTCCATTACTTTATTAGTACTATAAGCTAAGCTATGATATACTGAAATATATCCTGCAATGATTTCTTTACTTGTATTAAGTTTCGTTATTAGTATTTTTCAGTTGGTTATTATATTTCTTTCACTTAAAATAATATTTCTTTTCTTTTTAGGATGTATGTTTTTTACGATTACTACTGATTATTTTCCGTTTTACTAATTTTGACTTTTCATGAAATAAAATAAATTAATTTAATGTGGATATGATATGTATATCGTTACACATTTAATTTAAAGCATTATTATTATCCAAGATTTTAGCAATTCATTTCATGTTATACACATACCTAAAAAGCATGTAATAGTTATGATATTGATTTCACAGAAAGTAAATTCCCCTTAATTAAGCGTTATTGTAATGTGTGAAAAAATCCAGGAAACTAAAATTGGAAAATAATTAAAAAAAAAAAAAATTAAACCAACACGAAATGAGAGTATGAAAGACATTTTACACTAAGACATTTCTATTATGCACACAGATTATTTCATATAAGTGTATACTTCTATTAAAAGGACATAATAACAAAAACAGCTTTAGTAAAGTAAATACTCTATTGTAAAATGTATTGTTTACTAATATTTATCTTTTGTTTTCAGGTAAGGCTCTTTAATTCAATCTTTAGAAAGGTGAAGTAAGTAATTAGTCATTTAAAGCTATGTGTTTATTATTCTTTGAACATAACGCTGGGATATCAAGATAGAGGGATGGATGGATGGATGGATTGGGCTTTAGGGCAAACAGCTTTCAGAGCATCATTGCCCGATCTGATTTATGTCACACTCACGTTTTTATTTTGTCGGAGAACATATACTTATGGTTTACAGTTATTATTATTTATTTTCTTGCTTTATTTTTTTTATTTATTTTTTATTTATTTATTTTATTTATTTATTTTATTTTTTTTTTTTTTTACTAGTATAGAAACTTCTATTTGAATGAATCCTATTTCTTTAGATATTCACACATTTATATATATATACACACATGCACACATATACACATCCACACACACACATATATATATATACACATACATATATATATATATATATATATATATATATATATACACATATACATATACACGCATAAATACTTTTTAAATATAAGTTTTAATTTATTTATTTACTTTTTGTATATATATACATTTTTTTTTTTTTTTTTTTTTTATATTTCGTTGTATAATTCAACTTTCTTTAGAAAATTTTATCCAGCATATTTTCATTGTCTGCTAATGCCTCTCTTATGTCTGGAGGGATATTCAATTCGTTTAATTCACCTCTGAATTGGTGGCATTGGGATATTAAATGCTTTATTGTAAAGGGTTCATTACATCTTGGACATTTTTGAGGTGGCTCTCTTCCCATTAAATATCCATGTGAGATTTTTGTGTGTCCGATCCTCATTCTTGTTATGACTACCTCCTCTCTTCTATTTTCCCTCGACGAGGAGTGCCAGGTGTCTACTGAGGTTTTTATGTATTTTAGTTTATTACCTTCTACTTCATTCCACATATTTTCCCAGTTTACTTTTATTCTTCTTTTTAGTGGTAGGAATAGCTCATTTCCCGTCAATAAGGTTGGCGTGATTTCACTTAGGTTGTGTGCCTCTTTTGCAGCCATATCCACCATCTCGTTCCCCTCTATACCTATATGGCTGGGTGTCCATATGTACATTATTGTGTTTCCTTGCATTTCATGTGTATGAAGGTAAGTTTGTATTTTTTGCACTAGTAAATTATTTGAGTAAATGTCCTGCAGGCAGTGGAGTGCACTTAAGGAGTCTGTGGAGATGACGATGTCGGTTTGTGTTGACTCTAAGTTTTGGTGTAGAGCCAGGGCTATGGCTGTGAGTTCAGCAGAATGGATGTTGCAGAGTTTATTCAGCTTGCGCTTCGTGGTGTTTTCTCCATTAAATATGGCGCATGATGTGGAGTCAGCAATTTTTGATCCATCGGTGTATATTACTCGGGCATGTTTCTTTTTTCCTATAATTTCTTTAAACTTATATTTTGCTTCGTGTACTGGTAGTTTCCCTTTAGCTTTTGTTATTATTTTTGTG
The DNA here is from genome assembly GCA_946811695.1 of Gonocerus acuteangulatus. Lineage (NCBI taxonomy): Eukaryota > Metazoa > Arthropoda > Insecta > Hemiptera > Coreidae > Gonocerus > Gonocerus acuteangulatus. Next base: position 81,889,626 of record OX328123.1, read on the forward strand.
AGTTCCGTGTTTATTTGCGGTTGTTTTATGGTCCACGGTGGGACGCATATGGGTGGCGGTAGGTTCGTATTGTTTTGAAGTAAAAAGTCTGTTATTTGGTTATTTCTAATTCCTATTGGCTTTGTGGATGAAGGATTTGTTTCGAATTTTCGGTTGTATTTTCTGTTGAACACATATGGATATGTCGGATGCGTTGGTTGTATTACTAGATTTGACATGTACCGGGCTGCGAGCTGTTGTCTTCTGAAGGTTAGAGAAAGATAGAGGGAATGCGTTATAGCTGGAATCAGAGCTAGGCATTATTCGAATAACGGATAACTATAAATAATTAATATATCTTTTTTTTTATCGTTATCTTCTGTACGTTACGATCACTAATTACACAGATCAACATTTGATCTAAAAAACAAAACACTGGGAGCGGTATGGTCCTTACAGGGTTTTTGGGGTCACTGATTTCATGCGTATTTTGAGGTCCCTGAGTTCGAATCCGAATTTTGTTGGACTTACATCTTTTCCTAGAGGACATTTGAACATCATTTGAAGGTAAAAGTAAAATTTTAAAAATAAGAGTACAAACCGCTGTAGAACATATGGTAATATGCTAATTACTTAGCCTCTCGATACAGGTGATTAGCTAGACTCACAGGCGAGTGGACCACACATGGGATATGTACAATGAAAAAATGTTTACTATTTTTTGACAATAATTATAAGTTTAGGATTTTAGATAGGAATTGTAAAGCTACTGTTTGTATAAAATATTAATGATAAATAATTTTATTGGATTAACTAATAAAAAAAAATTAATGGCCTCTGAGGAGGTGGCATGAAGGCCACGAAACATGTAGGGCAAGCCAAGAATAAAGTAGTTAAAAAGAAAAGAAGGAGTACTATTTTTGACCTACGCCACATACCTATATACAAAAAAGTAAAATTGGCAGCATCTTATTAATTGGCATAAATACGTGGAATAGAACTGACACGAAATTTGCTGCAATAAAACAGCCCCGAAAAATAACCAAAGAAAAAATCTATATATATATATATATATATATATATATATATATATATATATATATATATATATATATATATATATATATATATTTGTTTGTTCCTTATACAAATCCACACCGTTTGACCGATTTTGACCAAACTTGGAATAATGGTAGGTCTTGATACGAGAAATCTCCTAGTCTAGGTCAGAAAAATCTACCAGCTGGGTGTCTGTATGTTCGTCCCTTATACTAATCCACACCGTTGGTCCGATTTTCACTAAACTCGGTACACATGTAGATCTTAATCTGGGGAGTGTCGTAGGCTAAGTCAAAAACGTCTTATAGCTGTCTGTCTGTATGTTTGTTCCTTATACAAATCCACACCGTTTGACCGATTTTGACCAAACTCGGTACACAGGTAGATCCTAATCTGGAGAGTACCGTAGGCTTGGTCAAAAACCTCTACCAGCTGCCTGTCTGTATGTTTGTACCCTATAAAAATCCACACCGTTCGTCCGATTTTGACTAAACTTGGTACACAGGTAGATCCTAATCTGGAGAGTGCCGTAGGCTACGTCAAAAACATCTACCAGCTCTCTGTCTGTATGTTTGTTCTTTATACAAACCCACACCGTTTCACAGATTTTGATCAACTGGGCACACAGGTTGGTCTTGATCAGGGGATTGCCATAGGCCAGGTCAAAAACATCTACCAGCTGCTGTCTGTATGTTTTTCTTTTAAGAAAATCCTCACCGTTAGACCGATTTTTACCAAACTTGGCATACATGTATATCTTGATACGGGGGGTGTTATAGGTTAGGTCAAAGTCGCCTAGGACTCACAGTTGGGAGGCCACGGGTTCATAACAGTTACATATTCGTGTTATTAGATTTTAATAATACTTATTTGGTTTCTAATTTATTTAGGCTTTTCTAGATGCAGAAAGTAGGTGTAGCATGGCACGCCGGGTAACAGCTAGTATTTAAAATAAAACTAAGGAAGTCACGTAAAAACTGGAAGTTAGTTTTCTGAGTAGAGCATATTATTGTAATGAGGTCAATAATGTTGGGTTCTGCGACTCCACGGAAAGGTGTGAACTCCTGACAATTATGGCTCCCCATTATGGTTCGGTGACAATTTAGGAGGATTGGAGGTGAAATACCATTTACGAAAGCTTATTTGCTAAGTTCCTATTGCGGTGAGCCCCTACATAGGCCATTAAATCAACTCAGCAACTTTTAGCGCGTTTCCGCTTATGTTTTCGACAAAAGTTGTGAATTTTCTAGTTAAAGTATAAGAAATATGAAGTTTATCGAATCTAGCCCACTTAATTCAGTTCGAAGAGACATATGGTACCCATTGCTCAACTGGAAGACAACCGACTCTATCAATGAGGCAGAAACAATTGATCTATGAATTGCATCCAACTCATGGAAAACAGCCAAAGCGATAGAATAAGAAGCTGGTGTTCACACCAAGTCTAGCAATCTGCAATGGGTTACTGGAAATATCAAAAAACATAGTGTGAATACAAGTAACGCGAAAACCTCTTTCATAATGAAATGGCTTTTGCAGAAAACGTTATGTTGAGGGCAGATTAATGGAGGAAACTTATATTTTCTGATGAGAAAACATTTGATTTGGATGGACTTGATGGTTTTCCATCATCTGTGATTTAAGAAAAGTAGAACTTATATTATCTCAGCGGCAAATGCGTGGAGGAAATGCTATGGTTTGGGCAAATATTAGGTTCAAGAAGAAAGTCTACTTGATGTTTCTTTCTAAGAGAATATATTCCCATGAGTATCAAAACTTATTATAAGAAAATAAAACCACCTTTAATGACATGGCAGAAGGTTCATCTGCATTTCAGCAAAACAACGCTCCAATCCATTAGGAAATAAATATTAAGGAATGGTTCATCCGAAAGAATATAGACAAACTAGATTGGCCGGCTATTTCTCCAGAGCTTAATATTATTAAAAATGCCTTGGAAATTCTAATAAGAAGAGTATATAGAGAGTCAAGACAATATTCCACAATCGATAAGATAAAAAGTGAAAATGTAGCTTCAGGGGATGACAAACCTCAAGAAACATTAAAACAATTATTTTATTCAATTCCAAAAAAAAAATAAAAAAAAATCGAATGGTGTCTTCCACTTACCACGATTTCCCAACCGTTTTCGAGATATTTTAGAAAATATACGAAAGTCACAAAACTTTTCATGCCTGTTATTGAAATATTTCATTTCCAGTACTTCCTTAATTCCAAACGGAATCAAAAGTTATCTGCTTTAGATTATCCCTCTGATTACACATGTTTGTACCAAATTTCAGCAAAATCAGACAATTTTTGAACCATCAGACAAATATATATATATAATATAAATTGAAATCACCGTTATATTATTGATCTATGTGATCTGAAACATTTTAGTGTCAGTATTTCCGGAATGCGTCATGAGGTTGACCTCATAAGCGGGTATATATATATATATATATATATATATATATATATATATATATATATATATATATATATATATATATAGAACGTGCCGGTTTTAATGAAGAAGAAATTATTAGTATTTTAAAAAATAATAATATCGGATAATTATTAGAAAAGATTGTACATTTTGAACAAGATTTACATTGAACTTTGAGCCTTATTAATATGAGCCTATGTATAATGCGCACTTAGCCCTTGACAGTAGTAGTTCAACTGCTGTGTGTGATCACAGGAACTGGATGGAGAGGGACGAGATAGCCATTACTAAACAATGTCCAATCCTCAATCTGCTGAGTGCTCTTTCCTCCCTTTCAAAGAGTGCTCACTTCGAATCTATATTTTGCGAGAAGATTTCATAGATCTAAATCGAGGCCACTGGTATATGTTGCCAAATTTTTCGTCAATACTTTTAATTTTTAATGTGGGAGCTCATTAGAAGGTGCATCATAATAGTTTTGATTGAATGTTCTTCAGTGAATTGAATGAAATTTGAGAGAAATAACAAGAGCATTACTTTTCTATGCCAGTTGAAATGGTTCTCACTCAAGAATTTCAATACAAGAAAGTATAGAAGAAATAAGGAATGTTAATTTTACGTGAAACCCTGCAAAATATCACTGTAACAGTTATTTTCTTTGAAATATTATTCGATTTTGGCACAAACGTTAAGTTACCATTCGTGATCAAACGAGGCTCCTTCTAAACGCCCGCAAAATTTCTGGTTTTGACAGAAATAAATAACTTACAGGACTGCCGTTTTAGCTCTCCTGTAAACAATCGTTTCTACGCACCTAATCAGAAAATCAGTAATCCCATCTAATTTCATAGGAAACTCAAACTGAAATGAAATTCGTAAAAGTTTTTTTTCTCTTTTATTTATATTAAAAGTCCACTAAAAATGCAAGCAAAATACCTTGCTGTGGAGTTGAGTAAATAAATAAGTAGTTAAGTTAATTACCTACTTATTTGTTTAACTCTCAAATGGTCGCGTGAGATCTCTCAGATACAGAGCATCTTACGCAGACTGTGTACGGAGCGCAAGTGCACGGGTCTAGCTATACTGTTTACTATTCATGAACATATTTAAAAGTCCGACTCGCAGGAACTGCAGCATCTTAGCGCGGTTCCGTTCATGTCCCTAGTGCCATTTGATAAGCTTAGAAAAGAAATAAACTTATTTTTTTTATATATCTCGTGAAAATTGTCAAAATCCTCTCGAACATCTCGAATAAAAGTGATATTAAGGCGTCAGGGACACCGACAGTAGCTAACTTTTACACAGAAGCGGAAATTACAGAATCTGGCTCTCATTCTAAAGCAAAGCTCTATAAATCAATACAAAATATGCCTAATAAAGCCTTTCTAGAGGATACAGAAGCATGGGCGTATATGAGGGGGGGGGGGCTGAGGGGGCTGCAGCCCCTCCCGAAATTTTGAATTGATGATAAAAACTTCTCGTAAAACCCTTAAAAATAAATTAAATAAGATCACTTAGTTCATAAAACATATTTTATTTTACGTGCAATAGCGTTTTAGTTGCCTAAAACTATTCCAAGCTCTAAATATTTAGTATTCCATACCCTGGAAATGGTCTCAGCCCCCCCCCGAAATTGTTTTTATATACGCCCATGTACAGAAGGATCAAGAAGAAGTACACAAGATTGAGTAGAATACCCTGCCTAATATAGCCTATATAGAATAATATGCCGAATAAAACGTATCTAGTAAATACACAAGGACAAATAAAAGTCTTGACGAATAACAAGTCAAAAAAAAACTTTATTTAACAAAATAAAACAAAGTTTAGTTGCCCAACTACAATAGAATAATATACCTAATTAAGTCTACGGAGTAGACACAAATGGACCAAAAACAAGTCTTGTGGAATATTGATTTTTTTCTAATTAAATACTTTTTATCAATATTTAGTATATAACCTTTGTTGAAAATTATTGATTGCTAATTGATGAATCGGTTTACAACTAAGTAGTCTTTATGAATATTTAGTATATAACCTATTTTTGGATCTGTGTTTTTGGGGTGCTCTCCGCCTAGGCTTTGTATTTGTGTCGGCAGATACCTGGGGTATATTTACAGCTCTTGAGGATTAACTCTTAGCAGGTAAATTTCCTGCGGCCCCATTGTGTTCTACGGGCATTGAACCGCCATATACGCTCATAGTATCTAACCGTTGTGAAGTTTATTTTTTGGATTTAGGACTTAATATACATATGTAGACTAAATCATAGCAAGAAGTAATCCTCCGTCGTCGGTTCTTAACTATGTAGACTCGCTAATGTTATCCAATCTTAGATACATCGTATTTAAAATCCACAGCAAAAACACGACATTTCATCAGAATCCCCTGCTGAATAAAACTTATATAGAATAATATGCAAAATAAAGCCTATCTAGTGGATAAAAATAGAGGAAAAAAGCCGTTCGTGGTGGTAGAAAATCTTAAAAGTATTTCGCTCAGAAATCTCCGAAATATTGTCACTAATTTTACGTATCCTGTTTTATAGCCAAATAGATTTATATTCTATAATCAATAAGAAAAACCTACTAACAATAAAAAACTATGGGTAACAGATGAAAATAGGGAATACCAAGAATAATTCTAAAGAACGAAATCAACACCAGTACTGTAATCTAGATATTCATACGGCATCATCGAATTCTAACAAACAAAATATTGATTCTAATTATACGTATCCTGTTTTATTGACAAATACATTTGACTACTATAAGCAATTAAAAACACTAGGGAATATGCCAAAGAACTCAGAGTAGGAGCCTCGACAGTTTCAAGACATTTGAAGGAAATCGACAAATCCAAAGCTGACATTACTTCGCTTATTCAAAACTTTCTTTAGAACCTTTCTTGTAGACCATTTAGTAAGCTTTCGAATGGTAACCTTTCGCTTCCCAAGATTTTCAACCGTTTTCGAGATATTAAGAAATTACACGAAGTTTTCAAAACTTTTCATTATTTCTGACAACAGAAAATTGGTCTCATTTTACCTATCCTGTTTTACACACACATACATTTTCCTTACAAATACAACATAAGAAATTAAAGAAATAAAAAGCAATAAAAAACCAAGGGAAAGAGACAAAAATTACAAAAAGAACGACAAAAACCCGTTCATAAGAACAAAACAGACGTATTTGAAGTTTTAAGCATTTATTTCTCCGATTGACATAACCTAATCAAAAATAGTTTTAGAATCATTTTTGTAGAGAATTTAGTAAGCTTTCAAATAGTTTCAATCCACTTACCACGATGTCCCAACCGTGTTCGAGATATTAATGAAAGTATACGAAGTTTCCAAAACTTTTCATATCTGTTCATAAAATATTTTATTCTAACCCTTCCTTAACTCCAAACGTAACATAACTTTCAACATATTAGTTTTAATGAAAGTAGAACATGCACATAATGTTTCAACTGAATCCCGTTATTCTAAGTACCCAAACCAAAAACGGTATTCAAAAACTATTTTTCCAATTTTCTCGACAACGTTATCGCCTTGAAAATGGTTTCATTCGTTTTTCTAGCCCAAGAAGCCTATAAAACGAGTACTTACAAGCTTATGAACTCAAAAACGTAAGCGTTACGATTTTTTCTGCGCGAATTTCGCCCCAAACGCCATCTTCCAGTGGGCGGATTTTGCTGGTTAACGAACTTGACCTTTCAAATTGGACGACAGATTTTTGTACCAAATTTCATCAAAATCGGACCATTCGTCTTCTATTTAGAGAGCGAACAGACAAATATATATATATATATATATATATATATATATATATATATATATATATATATATATAAATAAATATATACATATATATATATATATATATATATATATATATACAAATTTGAACCACCGTTATTTTCGGTTTCTAGGGGTTCTGAAACGCAAAATTTTCTAGTCGGCACTTCCGGATTGTTTCATTGTATCAACCTTATAAGCGGGGTTCCTCCCTATGGGGGAGGGAGGAACCGCGCTAATAAATAATTTTTACCTGGTAAATTTACTCATTTTTTATATATTAGTCTTCTGTTAAGAGTATTTGTTCATTCTTAATACAATAGATAAAGTTATTTACGGTAAATAAGACTGAAACTCAGGCGTATCTCTCAGATACAAGGCGACCACCAATGGTAGTTTCAATGGCGCGACCATTGGAGTGTTAAAACTAGTATGCGATTAGCATGGGTCCGAAATGCCTTATTTGAAGATTCCTTTTTCGAAACGGAGGAAGCACTCTTATGACTTAGACCCGATAATGCAATCTGAAAATACTTCCTCTCAAAATAAAAGCTCAGGTTCGTTACCCAGGCGAAGCCGTCTACCGGAATCCTATTTTTTTCGTCAAAATCCACGGGAACAAAATTGTAGAACAAGGTTTTCGTATACTTTCTGATTAAAAAATGTCTTTTTATTTCTTGAAAAGGATTAGGGAATCTTTGTAATTCATGCTACAAGGGGATCTCAGTCGGTTCTGAAAGGTGGAAAGTGTTCCATTGAACGTCTGTGATTTCCTAGTTTTTAATTTTCTTATTTTTTTTAACTGCATTTAACAGTAAAATATAATCCCTGAAATTCATCAGCATTTAAAATTTCCGTTCAACTTGAGCCATGTTTTTGAATAATCTGTATACGTTTGATTACTGGATTATGCATAATTATTGTGTTAATTTTTTAGAGTGAAAGAGTATCAGTAAACATGGAGATTGCCAATAACTTAGGATTAGATTTAAAATTAAGGGATTTAATATATTTTTATGAACTACTAGATTGATTTTGGTTAAATTCGAAAAACGCGTAATCATTAGTTTGAGGCGTTGTATAGCAACTAATATTTGCTAACCTGAAGACTACATTAATCTGTCTTTCTCAGTCGCTTTTGATCTATTCCTAACAACCTGATATAATAATTTCGATGGTGCTAATGACCTCAGCAGTAGATGCACAAAAAAAAATAAATAAAAAAAAATAATTTCGAGAATTTGAAAAATTAATTCTAATATTTACTTCGGAGAATAATTTCTATTCTATTACATTACTAATTCGTTATGTATCAAGTTTCATAAGGTTATTTTTGTATATTATTTCCATATTTATTTTCCTGAAAATGTAGGATGTTAATCCTCAATTTTGTCATAAGGGTCATGTCTTTTCTTGTATAGAGGTTTTCTTACAAAATAACAAAAATTACGCCAACTGCGGGTACGATATAATTTTAAAGATCACAATCCTTATCCTTATGACCTAAACCATAAATGAGGTTTTGGGAAATGTTATCCTTGGCTTACTAGTCCTTCTATACTGTGTATGACTGACGCTTCTCGATATATGCCTAATATGAGTAAATCAGTTTACACTTGGTCAGTACATGTGGGGGCCGCCACATGGGGGGGGGGGACTGCCGGGTACAGTTGTCCCCGGGCCAGGGCGCCGTGGGGGCCCGGGCCGGGCCGGGCCTCGCTAACTGAAAAAAATGTATAGATAATAGCTGTTACCCGGCGTGCCATGCTACACCTACTTTCTGCATATAGAAAATCCTAAATAAATTAGGAACCAAATAAGTATTATTAAAATCAAATAACACGGATCTGTAACTGTTTCGAACCCGTGACCTCCCAACTGGGAGTCCTAGACGACTATGACCTAACCTATAACACCCCCCACATCAAGAAAATCGGTCTAACGGTGGGGATTTTTATTTAAAAAAAAAACAAAAAAAAAAAAAAAACATACAGACAGCAACTGGTAGATGTTTTTGACCTGGCCTATGACAATCCCCTGATCAAGACCAACCCACTGTGTGCCCAGTTTGATCAAAATCTGTCAAACGGTGTGGGTTTGTATAAAGAACATACAGAGAGACAGATGGTAGCCGTTTTGACCTAGCCTATGCCAATCGCCGTATCAAGATCTACCTGTGTTCCAACTTAGGTCAAAATCGGTCGAACGGTGTGGATTTTTATAGGGAACAAACATACAGACAGACAGCTGGTAGACGTTTTTGACTTAGCCTACGACACTCCCCAGATTAGGATCTACCTGTGTACCGAGTTTAGTCGTAATCGGACGAACGGTGTGGATTTGTATAAAGGACAAACATACAGACAGACAGCTGGAAGACGTTTTTGTCTTAGCCTATGACACTCCCCAGATTAAGATCTACATGTGTACCGAGTTTAGTCAAAATCTGACGAACGGTGTGGATTTGTATAAGGGACAAACATACAGACAGACAACTATAAGACGATTTTGACTTAGCCTACGACCCTCCTCAGATTAAGATCTACATGTGTACCGAGTTTAGTCAAAATCGGACGAACGGTGAGTATTTGTATAGGGAACAAGCATACAGACAGACAGCTGGTGTTTCGATTCAAAGTGACTTTAGGGATATGAATGGTACGCACTTTTTAGGATAAATCCTACGAGTTGGAGTTTCTTTCTAATTATATTATTAATAGTTTGAATATAATGTATCCTGAAAAGGCGTCTCATTTGGAGCATGTCGAGTACATTTCATCACATGAACCAAGCGTTTTTAACATTAAATTGTCATTAAATAAACAGATTTTTATAAAAAAAATAAATGAATAAGAAATAAAGAAAACATCTCTTGATTTCCTCTCTTAAGTTCAAGCATTTCAAAAGTAAAATATTTTCTTAGAGTAAAATATAACACAATTAATCCTCCGTTGACCACGTGGGAGAGAGTTACACCGTTGCCTACGTGGGGTCCACAGGACCCCACTTACATTTATGATGGTAACGTGCTAATAGTTCCTAAGATCACCTTCAGAAAATATTTAATCAATTTGTAGGTGTCAGTGAAGATACCCTCCAAATATGGAGTGTCAGGTTCCAAAATTGTGGTTATAGGATTTGAAATTGCATTACAGAAAGACAATAACACAGTAAAATGGAATCCTTTCGTCAGATTGTAAAATTCGGCGAATTCTGTTTTATTTTGATACCAGATGCAAACTAATTAAATTGCAAAATAAAATACAAGTAAACATTAAAAAAGAACTTATCATGGAAGCCCACGTGGGGTCCACTTAGACTCCAAAGCCGTTTTTCAACAAAAAATAATTAATTTGAGGGGTGGAATATCCTTTATGAGCGATTTGACACTGCCGATCTTCGGAGCACTACTTAGTAGGAAGGTATTGACAGAACAGGAAGGTAGAGGATATACGGTGGCTATAAGGGAGGGGGGAAATAGTGTGCGTGGGGTCCGCTTAGACCCCACCTGGTCGACGGAGGGTTAACATAATGATTTTTAAGCATAGTTCAATACAATATTACAAATGTCAATGTCAGTTATTCAAAGCTGGTATAAATGAAATATTATCAAGTTTAATCTAATTTTCACGCAATTCATTTTTTCTTATATCCTACTGATGTTTAGGGATAAATGATTAAAAATCTTTATTCTTATTTATTTCTTATAACAGCCTTTCGACCGTTTTGAAGTAGGTCCTGTAAAAATCCCAGAAGTACACGAGCAGACGCCCTATCGGGGAACTACCCTTCGTCAGCAATCTATGTTTAATGTAATGCCTTCAAGTGGTAGGATCAATACTCGGAAAACGGCCTATTCTTTTAGCTCTTTGAGGCTTATTCCCCGAGCACAATGGCATGATTTAATATAATATTTAAGAGTGCTTTTTCCTTCTTCTGGCATTTGATGTTTCTTAAGGGAACATGAATGTCACTAAATAATTCCCTTTCTTATAAATACAACCTTCCTTTTTTATTCTATTCATACCAAAAGAACGATCGTTATATTGAAAAGCCCATAGAGTTAATAGTGTACACACACATTTGTGTGGACTGGATTGTAATTATAAATGAAACATAAAATACTAGCATAAAAGCAGTTTCATTTCAGTATACAGCTGTATATGACGTTTCGGCCCCTTTGGCGCTCCTCAGATAATTATCTCAGTTCGGCCACGGTTGTAGGAACGTTATTTAACGGAGTTAATTATAATTAACTCAAAATAGAGCTAATGACCATGATGATGCATTTAGGGGAAAAAGCTAACTCTTTGCTGAAAAATCATTAAACCCTGTATTTATAGCATTATTTATTATATCTATACATCTCCTCCCCAAATATGGCGTTTAAATTTGGATAATAAAGTCCAATTTTTCAGCATTTACTAAGCACACTATTTATTATAAAGATGATATAGTGGGATGTAAAATACATGAATACGTTTAGGTGGACGAACCATATAAAAAAATAGGTGACATCCAAAAATACATTCCAATAATTTTATTTTTTAATTTATCGTATTTTTTAATATTCATTAGTAGTTTCAATATTATTGCTAAATAAATTATTTATTTAACTTGACTTCTTTTGGTTAACAGTGTGCTGGCTTTGATTAAAATCCGCTGACAGTTTGAAGTGATTACTTTTAGATTCAGTGATGACGTGGCACTGCTAATGGAAGGTTTGCTTCCTAAGTTAGGCTTCTGACGAAGGTCTAAAGGCGAGAAACTCCTGAAGGCCGAATTTATAAGTAATATATATTATTTCCTATATGTTTTAGACCTTCCGACTGCTCAATAAATAATTTGATTTTGTTGGATTACTTTCTCACGATATTTCCTATATGTTTTAGACCTTCCGACTGCTCAATAAATAATTTGATTTTGTTGGATTACTTTCTCACGATATTTCCTATATGTTTTAGACCTTCCGACTGCTCAATAAATAATTTGATTTTGTTGGATTACTTTCTCACGATATTTCCTATATGTTTTAGACCTTCCGACTGCTCAATAAATAATTTGATTTTGTTGGATTACTTTCTCACGATATTTCCTATATGTTTTAGACCTTCCGACTGCTCAATAAATAATTTGATTTTGTTGGATTACTTTCTCACGATATTTCCTATATGTTTTAGACCTTCCGACTGCTCAATAAATAATTTGATTTTGTTGGATTACTTTCTCACGATATTTCCTATATGTTTTAGACCTTCCGACTGCTCAATAAATAATTTGATTTTGTTGGATTACTTTCTCACGATATTTCCTATATGTTTTAGACCTTCCGACTGCTCAATAAATAATTTGATTTTGTTGGATTACTTTCTAACGATATTTTGTTTATTTGCCGGTGTTATACGAATATGAGATGCGATTATCTGCAATTCATCCAGAAACAATCCTTTAAAAAATGCATATCTCTTCCGAAAGTAGTTTTGTTGTAATTACATAACTACAAAATCTCCAGTCAAATAATTTAAATATATTTTTAAAATGAAACGTGTAGTGAAATAATTACAAAAATAAAAAAAAAACTTACTACAAATACTTTCAATGGTCCTCGAAATGAAAAGAGGCATGTCGTAAAATAACTATAACAGTTGAGAACATCACTAGAAATTAATCCTTGAAAATGAAAAAGAGGTACGTTTTAATGATATAGAGGAACAATATATCAAAGAAATCAATTAAATCGATCACCAAATCGAAAAATGCCTATTTAGTAAAAATACAAAAGTACATTATATTATGGAAAATATTTTAAATTGATCCCCCAAAAGAGGTGAGTTGTTTAATTTAAAACAATTCTAGCATTGAAGAGAAGGCACGTTTTAAAGATTGAAAGTACAAAATGTCCCAGAAAAAAAAAATAAAAATGAAATCCATACCTGAAAATAGAAAAATATTATTGAGTGGAATAATTTAGAAACTAAATATGACACCAAATTGATCCCAGAAATTAAAAATAATTCTTTAATAATTTGCAAAATGAATTATAATAAATGAAGTTTAGGTGAGGTAAATCCGTCCTTGCCTAAACCGGTGGGAGGTGACACAGATGGTGGAGCTCGTTAAGCTGAAGACAGGAGGAAGCTGATGAAGTCATTACTAAGCCAGTTACAAGTTGTTATATCTCGGCATTATAACAAACTAATAAAGCCTGTTTGAGTTGTCACTAAAGCTCAGCCTTACAAAGTTCCACGGCTCCCTTCAGGGTGGCTACCTTCACCCCCTTTCCTCCATACTTACTCTCTTATCTAGAAAAGTATCAATCTAGCATCCTCAGATACTATATTTTAAATTTTCGCTATTTATTTTACCATGAATAATTCATTTCAAATAAGGCTAGTAAATTAAATAGGTGAATTTAGTTTAATCTTGGACAGTAAAAAATTTTTTGCGGTCATGTTTTTACAGGTGGAAGACCAAGGGTACCCCGACGAAACGAAAGTTCATTTTCGAATATTTTTTCTGACATCATCTTAAATTAGTATAAGAAGAATAGTGATAAGAAAGAACTAATATTATATTCATAGATTGCAATTAGCAAAAGTTACACTGTACAAAAAAGAACCACTGTTAGCTATTGGAATTCATTGTGGCGTTCTCTAAGTGTTCATTCATTCATTCTACTTTTACTTTTTTGTCTAAAGTATTTCTAACTAAACTTTTTACTCATACAACAAGCACATTGCAATGCATTGGCTGCCAGGTCAGGAAGGTTTGGGAAAAAGCTCCCTAGTTGATTCATGTGCAAAACTTGCTACACGACAACATGAGCTCAACGGACCAAGCACACCCATGTCTTGACTAATACAATTTATTTATTTATATTTTAACGCATTATTATTAACTAAGAATTTTAGGACGGGTTATCTGTAGGATACCATCCTTTTCTAGCCAGGATACGGATGTTGTCTTTTAATTTTTCTAAATAAAAACCAGCACCCCATAGTGTGAATCGAACATACGACCCTTAGTAAGGAGTGCTAAGGGCTCACGACTTAACACTCACGGCCACCGAGCCTCCAATACAATTAAACTTAAAATTATGAAATGCTATTAAAAAGCTATTATAGTTTAAATAATTATCATTTATTCAAAATATACTAGGCTATGACTATAATTTCTTTAAAAATGAAGAAATTGTACAAGGGTTTACAAGACTAAAACTCGAACATCTCATGACTGGACCTAACAAACCAAGTTGTGATATATAGATTGTACCATAAAGCGCCTACTTGCGGAATGCTGAAGACAACACAAACTAAAAATGACATGAACTAATTGTTCAGAGAGCAGCCAGTCCATAAACACAATATCCTCCTATTTACGGAGCAATAATGATTAGACATATTACAGACATCTTCAAACTCTTTTTATGGAAGTCAGGGAATTCATTTTTGTTCACATTGCTGGTTCATTTGATCATGAAAGTAGAATTTTGAAAGAGTCATATCGCCATTTAAGCGAAAATTTATAAATAAATATAAATAATGTATATCATTCTCGTGGGAGTTTTCTTGTGGTCAGTGGAATTTCTGGTTCACTAAGCGATAAGAAATACTCGAATACTTCTTTTAGTTGCGCAAGTGGTGGCAAAGAGCTAAACTGTTTTTGGCTTCTAGGTCCAGGAAAAAAATAAGAAGAAGAATATTAAACATTGAAAAGGGCTAAATAATGAGAATATTTTTTTAAAAAGTAAAAACATGTTTTATTTTATATTATTATAGATTAAACTAATGATTAAACCATACATTTTACAGAATGTTGTATTTCATTGGTCTATTTTCTACCTCAAAAGATACTTGTCATACTAAGGATTCCTGACAGGGGACGGTGTAATATCTTGTTAAGCTGATGACAGCTAGAGGGCGATGGGGAGCAAGCTAGTTATAAGTTGGCAAACTAGGCGAATAACAAACCGATAGGGCGAGTTTAAGTTAGCCAACTGAAGGCAAACCTTGCAATCTTCTACTATCATTTTATACCATGTGTTTTCACTTCACTCTTTCAACTGTCAAACTCCTATTTAAGTATCTCATATCTTCCAGCCAATTCTCTTTCTGTGCATTCCCTTAATTAAATTAAATTTAAAATAGATTTCTTCATATATTTCTTTTCTTTAACACAATCGTGCATATTTTTATTGTTTCTAGGCCTTAAACAACCGTAGTTTATAATTAAATTCTTGCTTGGGACAACATTTCGCCCAATTATTGACTTTTAAAATGATTTTTCAGTATATAATTTGGACCTATTAGGAGACCAAATGGATTGGATTGTTTACAACAATTTCATTTAACAGTATTTAGGGATTTTGTGCGCATCTAAAGCCTGTATCTGTAAAGAACAAGCTAAAGAAGGGAAAAACGTATAGAACGTTTTTATTTCAGGAAACTGAAAACATTTGTTTCAATGTTAATTTGTGTTAATGTTAAAAACTTTGTGTTTTTATTTGATTTCTTTAATTATAAATGTATCTTAGCTGACTGTTGTACGTAGCCACGCTCTAAAAAAAAAAAAAAAAAAAAAAAAAAAAAAAAAAAAAAAAAAAAAAAAAAAAAAAAAAAAAAAAAAAAAATCTCATTTTTTTAAAATATTAAAGCTGCGCACTTACAACGTGGTTCGTTAAATATATCATTATTTACTCAATATGTAATGTTGGATTAAGCATATTAATCGAAATAGAACAAAGTATAATGGTTGGACAGCACAATTTTAATGTTCGACTAAAAACTACTATGATTATATATCTTAAAGTATACCTGTATTAATTGCCAAAGCATGCATTTAGATAGATTATTTGATAATTGGTACATTGGGCCAGCAGCAGAAGTCTTATATATATAAGGCCTATATTGTATTCTAGGAGTGTTTCATTATTTTTTGGATCGAATTTTTCCGGAGCAACGTTGACAAATCTGTTACTATTCCTTTTTATGCCTATTTTTCCTAGGTTTTGGATTCCTTAGTAGGATTTCTAACTCTCAATATGTCCCAGTCATTAAAATATAAAGTGACTTGTAGCTACATCAGTTTCGTATCAAAACGACCATCCTTCGTCTATTCTATCAGGCTGTACCGTATGAAATGTCAGTTTTGTTTACTTTGCGATTTAATCCATTCCCTTTTGTATTTCATTATTTACAAACATCATTGTTATTCATAGAGAATTAAAGCTCTTTTATTCCTATTATTTAATCAGTAACTTGCGTACTGTGTTGTGAGAACGATCCTCTGAGAAAAAAATAAAACTTAAATTATGACTTCAACCGAAATCCGTATTATTTTTCGTTATGAATTTAAGCTCGGCCATAGCGCCGCTGAGGCGTGTATGAACATTAACACGTCGTTCGGAGAGGGAACGGTGAATGAACGAACTGTTTACCAGGTTTCGCAGTGGAAATTTTGACCTTGACATCTAGGAGCGAGGAAGGCTAGAAACCAAGCTTAACAATGACCACCTGAAAAAAAGGGTTGAAGCTTGTCCCTCAAAAAGCACTAGAGAATATGCCAAAGAACTCGGAGTAGGAGCCACGACGTTTCAAGACATTTGAAGGAAATCGGCAAGTCCAAAACTGACATTTCATACGGTACAGCCTGATACTTTTCGTTTGTTAGTATGGGCGCGTATAGGAAATAATTTCGGTGGGGCTGAGAGAATTTCGGGGCGGCATTTGGGGATATGGGGAGGTTTAGAACTTGGCCAACTAATACGCAATTACACCCAAAAAAATATATTATTTCTGAACTCAGTGATCTTATTTAATTTATTTTAAGGTTTTCACCGATCAAATAACAATTTCAGAGAAGGGGGAGGCGCAGCTCTCTCAGCTCCCCTCCTCCCTTATATACGCCCATGTTTCTTAGCTATGTGCTTTCAAATATGTAACTAATGACAGCTACATGAGCTACTTAGGGGTGGCTTTAGTTATTTCCTTGCCCACTATGATAGCCGTATCCAAGAGCATTATCCTGCTATAGACCTCACATTCACGGAGTATATGATTTTAGGTTATTTATTACTTATATTAAAGGCATCATCTGGTTTATAGCCATTTTTGTTTTTTTCTTTCTAGCAGAACCACTTAGCAGCATGTTCAAGTTATTTACTAATCTCTCTCTCCCTATATATATATATATATATATATATATATATATATATATATATATATATATATATATATATAGTTTTAGAACGAAATAAATGTTTCATTTATTCAGTCATAGCCGCGGGTTCATGTTCATGATTGTGTTGTGGAGATCGTAATTTAATTTTAGGAATTCCTTCTGATTTCATAAGGAGAAATATTTGGAGGGTTGTAAAGACTATTCTAGGTCACGAACATCATAGGCCTATTAGTAGGGATCTTTAGGGGAACAAGGAACCTAGACTAATTGGCAAGGCTCAGCTTAAAGGGCCTTGAAAATAACGACTTTCTAAGCCTTTTAGTTGAGCCTCAATTCTCATTGTTATGCGTCAAAAAGGTCTCGAGCTAAAGCACAACCTCTACGACAACGGTCGTTTAGTCTAAGAAGCCTCTTGAGGTTAATCCTTACAGCGGTGATCATTCCTAGCGAGAATTATAGCCTGCTATCAGCGTTCACTCCAGTACTTGGGTCTCAAACAAAGCTCATCAAGACACAACCCCTATGGTTCCATAGTCCATGCGGATGTTGTCTTCAAGATCAGAAGAGAAGTCTTTAAAACAAAAACAATGTGCCAACATCAGTTAGAATTTCCTAACTACAATGAGACAATAATAATTATTTGTAAATTATTTGCCGGTTAATTCTTAGTATCGATTATTTTATTAAGTTTCGTGCATTAATTAAATTTGTTATACAAATTCTATTTTAATTAAATTTTTTAACCCTCTTAATTCCGTTTACAACAAAGTTCCTTGGGAGTCGCCTGGTGGTAGAGTGGTTAACTCTTCCGATTTCTCCTTAATTCTTTTGCCTATGGTCCCTTTGAAAAAATGTCCTTTTCCACCATGGAAGTATACAACGGACGTAACAAGTCAATTTATCATTTTAATAGTCTCCTTCTGCGATTTAAACCCAAGCTTTTTTAAATTGTATTCCGATTTTCCTATAAAAATCCTAAAATTAAATCCTTTTTAGATACATGAATATTGTGTGTCGTTACATTTTCCCATTAATTTCTGAGCTATGCGAACTCTATACGAATTTTTGTGTGATTAATTCAAAATGATTTAATCACATATAATAAACCTGGACCGTGGCTGCTTGTTCTGCTCTTGTTATATCCAAAAGATGCCAACTTCTGCGGTTTCACCAGATTTTATTGTTCAATTAAATGAGCTGAATAACCCTGGTAGGTTTGTTTAAAAAAAGTAACATAGGAGTGTTATTTTGTCTTCAGCAGAACAAAAAAAAATACGAAAATTAGTCGAAATACACAAATAAAACAATATTGCATTACAGAGTAGTTAGTGATAGAATAATGAACAATGAAATAATTCTCCTATAGTATATTCACATATGAATATATATACGTAGCTTCCAGTACCAGCAGTACTACCAACTTTTGGGCCTGTTTTTTTTTTTTTTTTTTTTTTTTTTTTTTTTTTTTTTTTCACAGGCTACTACCCTTTCTACTGAAGCCAGGGCTGATGCATTTTATTTTTCGAAAGGAAAGCTACCGATCCTTATGGGAATCGAACCCACGACCAATATTAATTTAGCCCACTAGAAAATTAATAATTTGGTTTTGGAATAAACACGCGCTATCTGACAAGATAGGTTATTTTAAGAGTTTTTCTATCGTATATGTTGTGCACGGCATGTAAAGAGATTCTTGCGGTAGCACTATTTACGACCATTAAGGGAAAATAGATAATTTTATTCAGTAATAACGTCTACTCCACTTCGAATGAAGCAATTTCCTTATATTTTTATTACATCTCCCTTATCAGCTCTTAGTATTCTTTAGTATGAAAGAAATATTATTCAACTTCAGGATATATTATCATACTGTTCTAGCCCGTTTAGATTAACCCCTACTCGTTTGGGCCGATTTTGGTGGTTAACGAACTCGTCGTATTATTTTTATTAGAATATTATACGCCGAGTTTCAGTTGTTACATTTTTCAAAAGACCAAATTACATATTCATACATACATAAAAGTTTAAACAGGGATCGTTTTCAGTGTCTGGTCCCTGCTCGCGACTTTTACCCCTTTATAAAATAACCTTAATGCCTTAAATAATGCATCGAATAAGACCGTTGTCAATATATTACTTCGTCAATTGGTAGAATATGTTAGTTCCCTAGCTTGCTCCGGTTTGCATATTAGATAGTTTGACATGGCAGGGACGATATAATCAATAAATAATTGTACTAAATATTTCAAAAAATCAGTCATTGGTGCTACCTGAAGATGTAATTAAAATTATTATTAATAACCTAATGTACTTGTTGAAGTGATTTGCAAATTAATATTTGTAAGTAACTTCTCCCGAAGATTTACAAAAGCCCCTTTGCTTGAAGTTAAACTGAAACATTCCGTTGCACCTCCCCTTCTAGAGACCCTTTCAGTCGGTCTTTACTACTTGGAACTTAATAAAATTGCTTCTTGAAAGGTTAGATACTAATTAACTTATTTAAGTTGAGCAAGAGGCTGGGAGTGGAGTAATTACAGAGCTGTAAGGAGCTGCTTTTCCTCAAGAGATGCTCTTCCGAGGAGATTCCTCTACTTATCTATTAGAAATTCAATGCTGATCACACTGGACTTTTCACCTAAGCACATATTTCCGTATAAACTAAAATACAAATTGTTAAATACTATAAAAATGAATGCATTTTGTAGGCGCCGGGAACTGTCATTTTCTTTTACTAATTAATAGTTATTTTTCTGTATTTCTGTGTAATTTGTTTCTAGTTACCGAACATAAGAAACGATAATGTCTACTCAGGGTATAAAAGAATTTTTTTCCTTAAAAAAAATAAATAAAAATAAAATGGCAATTAATAATAGGACTGGTTATTCTTGCACAGGTCGGTGATTTCGTTTTAGTTCAACGATTGATATTGACAATATCACCGCGGTGGTTTCAATTAATTCGGGATAGCAAGGAGATAATGATCTTACAAATCAACCGTTATTAAACATCTGAATTAGACTGATACGATGTCGGTACGATATTTGGTTTCCCTATGAGCTCAGCGTGAGGAACCATATAGAACGAATTTTCCCGTTACGGCTTAGGTACGTAAAATAAGGAGGATTCCTTCATGAAACGAATATTGTATTGAAGCCAAAAATGGATTTTTTACTAAAACACTAGTTGGAAAAAAGCATGGGGATTGCCTGGAAACATCACAACTACTGGCACCAAAAGCTCTTTAGATCCAAGAAAGATAACTTCCATCTTAATATTATTTTATTTTACCTGAAAATCTACAAATATTAAATTATTAAAAGTCCGTCACGAAGGAGCTGCATCACTAAGTA
The DNA here is from genome assembly GCA_946811695.1 of Gonocerus acuteangulatus. Classification (NCBI taxonomy): domain Eukaryota; kingdom Metazoa; phylum Arthropoda; class Insecta; order Hemiptera; family Coreidae; genus Gonocerus; species Gonocerus acuteangulatus. The sequence goes on from OX328123.1 coordinate 81,910,447, forward strand.
CTTTCCTCAGAATTGGGTAGTGTCGAGTACCCGAAAGCGTCGAGTGAATTTGCTTAAAATAACCTATATAGATAAATAAAATAAAAACATACAAGGTACTACACGACGTATTAAATACACAAAGCTTCACATTTTGATCTATTGATCTTGATGAGTTTTGCAAACCTACGTTTGGCAGAAGAATTCAATTCAAACATAGTACAAAGTACCACCCCCTCCCTCCTTCCAATAGACTGATTTAGTCCATTTTTACAACACTTCTTTCGTATTAGATAGCCAGGACGTTTAAAGAGTTTTGTAACAATAAAACAGGAATTAGGTATAAGGAAATTAGTAATTTCTGTCCGGAGTTAACCCCCCCCCCTTCTACTCAACCGATTTAGTTTATTTTTATAACAAATTTTTCTCTTCATTTGATCACAACGAATACCGTGTTTCAGTGAAATATATCAAAAATTATGGCTGTTATTGGCAAATAGCTACTTTGGCTCCTGAGTAGACCCCACGTCCAGATGGACCGATTTTGTTGTTTAGCGAACTTGTTCAATCGTTTGATGGGAGAATACTGCATTCCAAGTTTTGTGGCGAAAAAACAAAAACTCTGGCCTGTATCGTGTTAACGGACACATATATAACTTTATATATATATATATATATATTATGTACGCTGAAGAGTACGGTGACCATTTCTTCTTGAAATCCGTGTTTCTCTGGCAATCCCCCAAACACTGATGTGGGGATTTCTCCTGATAACGTCCAAAACGATGTCCTAGTGAGGTGAACTCTTCAACGATGTCTTCTGGTGAAAGAGAAATGTCCTTGTCGGGCGTTTGACACCAGACGCAAAATCGTTTTTACGCAGCCATCCGAGCTTTACGTCTACACTCCCCGAAAAAAATAATCATATCCACAATCTTACAACTTGTGAATTTCGTGGTTGAAAGCGAATATTACACTAATAATGAACAAAAGCAAAAAAATGAACTATAATCCAACAAGGAATATAGGATCCAATGGATTAGATAGATATCGCTGGATCGAATTTGTATCATCCATCAACAGAAACACTCCTTCAAAAGTAATATGGGACAGAATGAGACGTATCTCACATAAAAAAGAAAGCACATACATATCTGGGCTTAAAATACAAGACTCGATTATCACTGACCCTAAACAAATATGCGACCATCTTGCTCAATACTATACTAACATCTCAAAACCGCCTGACATACAGTTACCTGAACACAACTATCATGACATGACACTCTTATCCACTCCTTCCGTTACTACACCTTTAGACGAACCCTTTTCATTTGACGAACTAACTTATGCTCTAACGAACTCTAAGATAACGTCCCCAGGACCTGATAAAATCACGAATGACATGATCAAAAATTTACCTCAGAATACAAAATTCAAACTACTACAAATTTTCAATAATATCTATAACACAGGAAATTACCCTGACTGTTGGAGACATAGCACAATTATACCTATACTAAAACCAAACAAAACAAAACCTGACCCTTCCAGTTACAGACCGATTTCCCTGACAAGCTGCGTCTGCAAACTATTTGAAAATGCTCAACAAAAGGCTACTATGGTATATTGAGTCACAAGGTCTCCTCTCTAAATTCCAATGTGGATTCAGGACAAATCATTCGACAACCGACCACATCATTAGACTAGAAGGCTCTATTCTTAACGCATTTACAAATAAAAAATCCCTCCTAGCAGTCTCATTTGACATAAACAAAGCCTTTGACACAATCCGGCAAGATGTTATCCTCAAACAACTCGCTGAATGGGGAATACAAGGAAAACGTTTGGCATTTATTGCTGGGTTTCTCTCTAGAAGATCTTTCACTGTAAGGAATGGCAACTGTTTCTCCGATATATATCAACTAGAGACGGGAGTACCTCAAGGGGGCGTACTAAGTACAACCCTATTTATCATTGGAATGAATACAATTGTCGAATACATACCCCCTGACATTGAATATAGCCTGTATGTTGACGATCTTTTAATATTCTACACTTAAAAATCCACTGAACAAGCCCAAGACCGAATACAGAACGCAATCAATACACTTACACTCTGGAACGACAAAACAGGTATGAAGTTCTCGACAACCAAAACAAAATCTATATTATTTACAAAGAAAAGACGGAACATAGACTACCAACTTACTATGTACGATACAGACATTACAAAAACAACAACAATAAAATTTTTAGGAATTAATTTTGACAAACACCTCACATGGGTTCCCCACTTAAAAGAACTTCTCGTTAAATGTAAAAAATCTCTGCATATTTTGAGAGTTCTAGCAAACACTAAATGGGGTGCAGACAGAAAAGTACTGCTAAACTTCTATCGATGTTACACCAGGTCCCTTCTGGATTATGGATGCGTAGCATACTCATCTGCCAAGCCCACTACACTGAAAATGCTTAACACAATATCAAACACAGGACTACGTCTAGCACTGGGTGCCTTCAGATCAAACCCAATATGCAGCCTGAACGTAGAGGCAGTAGAACCTCCACTAGAGATCCGAAGAAAATACTTAATTGCAAAGTATTACTACAAAATTAAGTCTCTCCCTCAGCCATCCTGCACAAGGGATATCATAGAAAACCCTAATATTAATCAATACCAAATAAATAACAAGCATGCCCGACCTCTTGCTATAAGAAGCTTAGAAATAGAGGAGATTACAAATCTACAAGCAGAACCAATACAGAAACAGACCATTTCACTCACTCCTCCATGGCTCATTAAATTCACAATAGACACATCTCTCTCTAAGTCCAAAAAGTCAAACATATTATGCAAACATTTATACAAAACTAACTTCTTGGACTTCTTAAATCGACAAACTAACTACATCCTTGAATACACCGATGGTTCAAATACAAAACACGGCATTGGATCGGCAGCTATTGTAAATGGCACTATCTACAAGCAAAAACTCCCGGCGCTGTACAATATACTAGAAGCTGAACTCCATGCAATATTTCTTGCCCTCACTAACACTCCTCCATCACAACACACAAACATTATCATCTGTACAGATTCTCTTAGTTCACTACACATATTAAAGAACTTATACACTCAACATCCCAAAGCAATCCAAATCAAACAACACATCTACAATTTACAACTTTCAGGCATACATACAACAATATATTGGCTGCCAGGACATGAAGACCTAGGACTTAGTACGACTGCAGACGAACAAGCAAAATTGGCTACTTAAGACTTAACAATTCAACCACTAGACATTTGTTACCAAGACCTTACGAGACAGGCTAAACACCAAATCACAAACAAGTGGCAAAATGACTGGACAAACCTATCTACCAACAACAAACTGCGACAAATAAAACGGAACATCGCGGAATGGCCTTCCAGTCACAGACAAAACAGAAGAGAAGAAGTAGTACTAACAAGACTCAGAACTGGACATACACGAATAACACACGAGTAGTACTTAATGACTAAAAAAGAAAAGCCTACATGTAAAATCTGTAACACCGAACTAACCGTAAAACACATACTAACAGAATGCCGACAACGTCAAAATCTAGACTGACCGAATTACTTACTGACAGCAGTCCACACATACCAGCAATCCTTACACACCTCAAAACTATTAATATGTATGGAAAAATTTAACACTTTCAACCCCCCCCCCCTTTTTTTTTTTTTTTTTTTTTTTTTTTTTTTTTTTTTTTTTTTTTTTTTTTTTCTTTTTTTTTTTTTTACCCCATCTCAATACTATATTCAAACAATTGCAATAAAAAACATAAGGAAGGTATTACGCCACTTGGTAAACTGTAAAGAACGATAACATGTAATTAATGAATTAGTAACTATGTCTAATTATGTAATCCGATTGATCAACCAGATGTATATAAATAATACCATTTGTTTAAATATATATATATATATATATATATATATATATATGTATTGTTTGTTTTTAAATGTATATATGTATACCATTTGTCTTTAGATGTTTAGATGTATATATATTGTCATTTGTATATACTATTCGTTTTTAGATGTGAATATATTGTCATTTCTACATATAATTTGTTTATAGATGTATAATGATAGATGTAATATAAATACATGTGTGTGTGTGTGTGTGTATGTATGTATGTATGTGTGTATGTATGTGTGTGTGTATATGTATATATATTTAGATGTATACCATTTGTTTTTAGATGTATATATGCAATAACTGTTTGGAGCGAAACGCCTTAGATGCGCATGGATGCTCATAAATAAAAAAAAAAAAAAAAAGAAAAAAAAAAAAAGATAGATATCATGTATGATCAGATTTGGCTTAGTTAACCCCTAAAGAATAAATACTTAAAAAATATGTCTTATTTTCAATTTTATTAAAGTTATTAGGAAAAATATTTCTTTTAGAGGAACGACCATATTTTTTTCAGAAAGTTGATGAAAAAATACCCCAAAGTCATGTATCACACATTTATTACCGACCTCTGTAAGTGCTTCCAAAAAATCGTTTTAAATTGAAACCATAAAATTTGAATCACACGAAACTCATTTGATTTTAAAGATATCGAAGTGCGGTTTGCAGCAAAGGGTTTGTTTTTTAATTCCCTTTAAAATGATGTGCATAATATTAGGGGTCATCTGCAAACTCCAACATTTCATCTAACGCCGAGCGCACATGCGCGCTCAATATGTTAAATAATCGACATATTTAAAAAGCTTAGGTCAAGCCCTACAACTTTCGCTTCTGACATTTTTTTTTCATACCAACCGTTAGGCCGCAAAATTACTTTGAGCCGTCTTATTTGGGACACCCTGTATATGTATATATATATATATATATATATATATATATATATATATATATATGTATATATATATATATATATATATATATATATATATATATATATATATATACAGTGGCGGAAAAAAGTATTTGCACATCACGTTTTTATGAATAATTGAGTACAGGGTAACAAAAAACTTAACTTCTACTAACTACAAACATAAAAAGTACATTTATTAAGAATTAAAATAAACCTTTTTACATAAAATAATAATGATTAATAACTTAACAAAAAATGAAAACTTTAAAATTTCTTGGAAAAAAGTATTTGCACACTTCCATATTTACAACTAAAAACTGTAGCTGTCAAGCTTTAATATTTTGTAAAGAGTCCATTTGCACGAATAATTGCCTCTTGACGTCTGGGCATTGAATGAACTAGATTTTTGATTAAATCTAGGCTAATTGTTTCCCATTCTTGAACCAGAAGTTGTTTGAGATGATGTCTTCCAGTGATATGGAATTTTCTCACAATTTGATCAAGGGTGTCCCATAAATTTTCAATAATGTTTGTATCTGGTGATTGGGGAGGTGTGTGGAGCTGTTTGGGGACGTTGAATATCAACCACTCCTTTGTTATCCTAGCATTATGTTTCGGATCCTTGTCCTGCTGGAATACATACTGATTCTGGATTCCCATTTTTGCGACACTACTACGCAAATTATGGCGCAAAATGTTCACGTAGCCTTGTGCATTTAAATTACCTTCGATACTAACGAGTTTTCCCACCCCATGATAGGAAACACACCCCCAAACCATAACATGGCCTCCACCATGCTTAACAGTCACTGAAACATTTTGCTTCTTCAGGTCTTCTTTAGGACGTCTCCAAATCGTCTTCCGACCATCTGAACCAAACAAATTAAATTTGCTTTCGTCAGAAAACACAACATTTTCCCAAAAGCTTAAGGGTTTTTGTACATATTCCCTAGCAAAAGCAAGCCGCTTTTTGCGGTTAGTTTCACTAATGTATGGCTTCTTTCTTGGTACTCTACCATGAAACCCTTCCGAATTCAAGGAATATCTTATTGTTCTGTCACTAACCTCGACTCCAGATGTTGATTGGACCATGGCAGCCAGCTCTCGAGAACTAATCGTGGTTAAAAAACCCACATGGCTTCATTTTTAATTTTCCTCTTCAACCTGTCAGTTAATTTTTTTGGACGTCCTTTACGCTTAAGATTTTCGGTTGTGCCACGTTCCTCATACCTTTTTATGACGTACCTGACAGTAGAAAAATTCACCCCTAAGAAATCAGCGATCTGGCGATATGTTTTTTGCTGATTCCTCAGTAAAACAATTTTTTCAAGCGTCGCGGAACTCAATTAACATGTCTTCGGCATGATAACTGACTATTGTCTGAAGCAAACTGATTGAAATACTAGAGAATACTGATAATAAAGGATTAGTGATCATGTCAGGATCAAAAGTGTGGACCCAGAAGGATTAATGAAAAGGTAAACAGACAATCTAGTCACAGTAGACCAAATGTGCAAATACTTTTTTCCAAGCACTTTTAAAGGTTTCATTTTTTGTTAAGTTATGAATCATTATTATTTTTTGTAAAGAGGTTTATTTTAGTTCTTGATAAATGTACTTTTTATTTTTGTAGAGTAAAGTGAAGTTTTTTGTTTCCCTGTACTCAATTATTCATAAAAACGTGATGTGCAAATACTTTTTTCCGCCACTGTATATATATATATATATATATATATATATATATATATATATATATACATACATACATACATATATATATATATACATATATATATACATATATATATATATATATATATATACATATATATATATATATATATATACATACATACATACATATATATATATGTATATACATATATATATACATATATATATATACATATATATATATATATATATATACATATATATATATATATATATATATATATATATATATATATATATATATATAGATAGATATAGATATAAATAAATTTTAACGGGGGTCATTTTCGGTGTCAACTAGGTAGGATCGATAAAGATTTGAAGAAATGTTTCAAAAATTCCGTCATGAGTGCAACCTCAATAGCTACTTTCCTTCCGAGGAAAGTGCTAAAAAAATACACTGTGAACTCGATAGTAAATAGATAGGAATTTGATGTTTCTCTAATTGGAATTGTGGAATTTTGTTCATATTTGCTCGATAATTACCCAAGAGAATGTGAATACCTTTAGTGTATGATTTGGTTCCGCCCTGAATGCAGGTGCGTGTGTATTTGATGCCGTTCCATGTGTTAGCCATGAGCTATTCTCGTCATTACACGGGAAATAGATTGCATTCCAAGCCTAATCAATATCATAAACCACATTGCACCAGCTCTCCCTCTAGTGTTATTGCCTTCTATATAGATGATCAACTGTTGGCTATATAACATAATATTTGGAATAATAATAGCCGTAGATTTGCCCTAGTTGGGTAGAAACGATGTTACCCTCCATGAACAAGTAAATCGATCTTCAGAATATTCTATGATTCATACAAATATGAATAGATACATGAAGATGGAAACAAATAATACTCCTAGTGATAAATGAATTAAACAGATCATAAATAAAATTGTTAAAAAAAAAAAAATAAACTAAAAGGCAATCAACTTTTCTTTAATATAACGAAATACATAATATTTATATTTAAAAGTCCTTTTCCTCTGTTTTCAAAATGAAGCTTAGCTTTTATAATGAGGTGATAGTTAGCCGTCGAGATAAGTCAGGAAATAGTTGGGTTTTGGCTAAGAACAGCAAGAAGATTTTCGTATAATCTATATTTATTTCTTATGCTCATTGGCAGCCCTATTTTTTTCATATCAGATGAAGACTACTAAAGAGAATTCCAAAACGTTCTAAATATAGATTTTCACGAAAATATGATTGTTGCTTTTAGACGATTCCCAACTATTCCCTGACTTCTTTAGCGTTAATGTTTTTTAAAGTTTCAGTGTGTTTTTTGCGCTCTAACATGTATGATTTTGAGCTGTTGTTGGACTAAATTGCACTTCTATAGTCCATTTGCCTTCGATATTCGAGTTCAACGGAATTTTAGTATTTATTATTTACTTCTACATTAGCGTATACTTATGTCAGGATTGCTTACATAAATCAAGGCCGACATTATAAGCAGGTTTTATTTTTAATTAGGGAGGGAGAAACACGGAAAAAGCTAAAACTCATTACATCACTCCGTTGCAGAGGAAAGTTGCTACGACACGCAGTTCCTGTGGGACGAACGTACTCTATGAAAGGTTGATAACGCTCCATTCGAATTTACATCAGTCTGTTAACTCCTTACTTTTGCTATGTTCTATTGGTATGTATCGAGTTGGATTGTCAAAGACTGGCAATAGGAAATATTTGCACGAGGATTAAGGAAAGCTTAAAAAATTGTATTGAATACAATATACAATCTGTAATAAAAGAGGAAGTTAGTGGATGTAAATTGTTTTGCAGGATCACATGAAATCCAGATGATGTTTGTAGATGATGTCGATATTGCTGTTAACATCATTGAAGGCTGATTAGAGCTAGGATCAGAGAGTAACACAATATTACCTATTGACGTCATCTCCCTTTTCGAAATCCAAGCATGAATGTACGTCATCCCTAGTTTGAATCCTCTCTGGCAGGTTACACTGAAGCCATGGTTCATATGACTATGATTACAGGCTTCCTGTCTATCTATAGCTCAGATTATCTCCATATAGTTGAATCGTTATACGCAACGAGTAGCTTTCATAATAGAATTTACTATCTACAATAAACTACAATCCTTCCTTTGTCCAGGTTCAGTCAATTTGACAGTAATTTAATCACGGTAAACAGTTTCTAATCTATACAACAGGCCAGTGTTGAATGATAAAGTCCTTTAGTGACTCTTATATAAAGGGGTATAAATATAATAATGGTAAAGGATGTTTGCTAATAATTGTAATTAAATCATAACGAGAAACAGCTCGATTCGCGGGAACTTGGCATCCTAGCGTGTTTCCATGTAAACACACACTCTTCACTGTTGTGTTTCTACTGTCTTTCGGTAGAATAGAAACTCTTAATAGTTCACCTTTAATATTACGAATCCTTCTAAAATTTGAGGCATAATTTTTTCAAATCGAGATGGTCCTCGATTTTCACCTGAACGTACTTTGTATGAAATATATTAGGCTTTCGAATTGTTCCGCTTACCCTCGGCGATATCGTCTACCGAATTCAAGATTTTTACGAAAAAACATGAAAAATCTAATACTGGTGTTTGTCGATAAGATTATTTTTTTTGTTTGTAAGTTTTAAATATAAGTCATGCGTAAAGAAAATGTCTAAATCTTAGTTTGGATGGAACGAACACGTTTGAAAATATGCTCAACTCATTTCATAGTTTCGAGTAGCCAAGACTAACATTGTAGTTTTTCACCCTTTTATAGTTTTTTTTAACTAGTTTTATCTGATTTCAATCTTCAATAAACAGATAAAAAAAGTAAGTAGTTTGTCGCTACAATCTTTTCAATCAAATTATAACATGAGGTGGATTTCGCTGGTTAAAGACCTTATCATTCGTTTTAGATTTTTTTAATCAAAATATTTTTCGTATGATGGTATATATATATATATATATATATATATATATATATATATATATATATATATATATATATATATATATATTCATGAATGTGCGAGTGAAACGCCAACATTTCTCGTCAGCACTTCCTGATTTTAAGAGAATCCCCAACCCCGTATAGATATAGGAATAGCTTTCTTTCTCGAATCAAATTACTTCCTTGTCTAGTTATTGTCATTGGTCATCCATTTACGTCTTATCTACAGTATGACGGTAAGAATTACAATTAACTCTGAACTGTTTTCTTTTTTTTTTGTTTTTAATTTTATTAATGAAACTAATTCTCGATTAATTGTTTTTGGCTAAAACTTCAATGAACATCAATATTCTTGGAGAATAGTATTTTAAAATAAAATTCAATTATGGCTGGGCAGAGACTATAGGAATGCTGCAGACTTTTCTAATGAATAAAAACGGTTTTTAGCGCGGTTCCTCCCTCCCTCATAGGGAGGAACCCCGCTTATAAGGTTGATACAATGAAACAAGCCGGAAGTGCCGACAAGAAAATTTCGCGTTTCAGAACCCCTAGAGACCGAAAATAACGGTGGTTCAAATTTGTATATATATATATATATATATATATATATTTATATATATATATATATATATATATATATATATATATATATATATATATATATGTATATATATATATTTGTCTGTTCGCTCATTTCTGGCTTCCCTGATGGTCCGATTTTGATGAAATTTGGTACAAAAATCCGTCGTCCAATTTGAAAGGTCAAGTTCATTAACCAGCAAAATCGGCCCACTGGAAGATGGCGTTTGGGGCGAAATTCGCGCAGAAAAAAATCGCAACGCTTACATTTTTGAGTTCATATGCTTGTAAGTACTCGTTTTGTAGGCTTCATGGCCTAGGAAAACGAATGAAACCGTTTTTAAGGCGATAGCTTTAACCGTTTTCGAGAAAATTGGAAAAATAGTTTTTGAATACCGTTTTTGGTTTGGGTACTTAGAATCACGGGATTCAGTTGAAACATTATCTGCATGTTCTACATTCATTAAAACTAATATGTTGAAAGTTATGTTACGTTTGGAGTAAAGGAAGGGTTAGAATAAAATATTTTATGAGCAGACATGAAAAGTTTTGGGAACTTCGTATACTTTCATTAATATCTTGAACACGGTTGGGAAATCGTGGTAAGTGGATAGAAACTATTTGAAAGCTTACTAAATTCTCTATAAAAATGATTCTAAAACTATTTTTGATTAGGTTATGTCAATCGGAGAAATAAGTACTTAAAACTTCAAATACGTCTGTTTTGTTCTTATGAACGGGTTTTTGTCGTTCTTTTTGTAATTTTTGTCTCTTTCCCTTAGTTTTTTATTGCTTTTTATTTTTTTAATTTCTTATGTTAGGAAAATGTATTTGTTTGTAAAACAGGTTAGGAAAAATGAGACCAATTTTCTGTTGCTAGAAATAATGAAAATTTTGGGAACTTCGTATACTTTCATTAATATCTCGAAAACGGTTGAAAATCTTGTGAAGCGAAAGGTTACCATTCGAAAGCTTACTAAATGGTCTACAAAAAAGGTTCTAAAGAAAGTTTTGATTAAGCGATGTCAATCGGAGATATAAGTGCTTAAACTTTGAAGTAATTGATTTCGTTTATTCGAACGGTTCTTTTTGTCTGTTTTTATTCCTTGTTATTTTTTAATTGCTTAAAGTTGGATAATGTATTTGACAATAAAACAGATTAATTAAAATAAGAAAAACAATTCATTGTTAGAAATATATCAGTATTATAGTAGTCAAATGTATTTGCCAATAAAACAGGATACGTATAATTAGAATATTTTATTTTTTCGGAATTTTGGGGTTCTCAGATCCCGTATGAATATCTATTAGGCCCCCTTCGTATTTTTTCCTTAATATCTCGAATAAGCTTACTAAATTCTCTACAAAAAATGTTTTGCAGAAATGTTTGATGGGGTCGTCACATTAGGAGAAATAAGTGCTTAAAACTTAGTTAGTTTCGTTTATTTAAACGGATCTATTTGTGTGTTTCCCGCAGTTTTTTTTTCACTGCTCGTTATTTTTGTACTTGCTTATAGCAGTCAAATGTATTTGTCAGTAAACAGGATACGTATAATTAGAAGCAATATTATGTTTGTTAGAATTCGAAGATGCCTTATGAATATCTAGATTACAGTATTGGTGTTGATTTCGTACTTTAGAATTGTTCTTGGTATTCCCTATTTTCATCTGTTACCCATAGTTTTTTATTGCTAGTAGTTTTTTCTTATTGATTATAGAATATAAATCTATTTGGTTATAAAACAGGATACGTAAAATTAGTAAGAATATTTCGGAGATTTCTGAGCGAAATGCCTTGTAAGATTGTCTACCACCACGAACGGCGTTTTTCCTCTATTTACCTCACCTTTTAATTGGTTGCTGTTTTTAACTCGTTTCATGCTTCACGCCACAGATAGGAAACACGCTTCTGACGTTGACCCAATGACGTCATCCGAAGTGCCTAATAAATGAGGTCACGTTTTAGAACAGGTAGATATCGAAAATAGCTGTGCTTCAAATTAGAATCTATTGTTGAGTAATTATATGAATCTTTGGATAATAATTCCAATAGTTAAAATTATAACTAAATTGGAAAATATGTATTTAATAGAACTCATTAAACCTTTTACAGAGAACTCTATTTTTTATTTTAATTTTATTGATCAACAGGTCTTTGCATATATTTAAAAACTCTGTTGATATAACCTCTATATCATTTTTGTTTGATTCAATAATAAGAAATCCTTTTTTCAATGATTTTATGTTTTTAGGCCAATCTATAATTCCTGCGGGTTAATATGTTTTTAAAATTGAAGCTTTAAAGCCTCAACAGGAATATTTGATTAATCACCCTTCACAGTTAATTTATTAGAATCATGAGTGACCGTTTTTGTGTTACAACTAACAATCTTTGAAAACGAAGTTTGACTATCCTTGTTATTGTTATTTTCCTTCTGTTTGGCCGAGTTTTTCTATTCATGATCTAATTCTCCTTGAATTTTTTGACTAGGTCAAGAACCTATTTTAAGCACTCTTAAATTCCTCAATTTAATTGAGGAAGTTTATCAAGCTAAATATAATCACTTTTGGGTTAATACGGGTGGTCTATCCCGAGTCCTTTGTTTGTAAACACAAAGAACCTTCTGAGTAACGGTAAAGAGCAGTAAAAGTATATGACTTTACCTGGAAGCAGACCCTGCATACAGAGAATTGCAATACGAGACCTTCTCATTCTTTCTTTCACCAGCTCCCGTGTAACACCTTAGATCTGTTTATATTGTTAGCGCGGTTCCTCCCTCCCTTCATAGGGAGGAACCCCGCTTATAAAATTGATCTCATGAAACAATCCGAAAGTGCCGACTAGAAAATTTCGCGTTTCAGAATCCCTAGAGACAGAAAATAACAGTGGTTCAAATTTGTACATATATATATATATATAAGTATATATATATTTATCTGTTATTTGAAAGGTCAAGTTCGTTAGCCAGCAAAATCCGCCCACTGGAAGATGGCGTTTGGGGCGAACTTCGCGCAAAAAAAATCGCAACGCTTACGTTTTTGAGTTCATATGCTTGTAAGTACTCGTTTTGTAGGCTTCTTGGCCTAGGAAAACGAATGAAACCGGTTTTAAGGCGATAGCTTTAACTGTTTTCGAGAAAATTGGGACATAGTTGCTGAATAACGTTTTTGGTTTTGGTACATAAAATCATGGGATTCAGTTGAAACATTTTTCGCATGTTCAAATTTTATCAAAACTAATATCTTAAACTTTTCGTTACGTTTGGAGTTAAGGAAGGGTTAGAATAAAATATTTTATGAATAGACATGAAAAGTTTTGGGAACTTCGTATATTTTCATTAATATCTCGAACACGGTTGGGAAATTTTCATAAGTGGATAGAAACTATTTGAAAGCTTTCTAAATTCTCTACAGAAAAGATTCTGAAACAAGTTTTGATTAGGTGATGTCAGTCGAAGAAATAAGTGCTTAAAACTTCAAATACGTCTATTTAGATCTTATGAACGGGTGTTTGTCGTTCTTTTTGTAATTTTTGTCTCTTTCCCTTAGTTTTTTATTGATTTTTATCTTTGTAATTTCTTATGTTAAGAAAATGTATTTGTGTGTAAAACAGGATAGGTAAAATGAGACCAATTTTCTATTGCTAGAAATAATGAAAAGTTTTGGGAACTTCGTATAGTTTCTTAATATCTCGAAAACGGTTGAAAATCTTGGGAAGCGAAAGGTTACCATTCGAAAGCTTACTAAATGCTCTACAAAAAATGTTCTGACGAAAGTTTTTACTAGGCGATGTCAATCGGAGAAATAAGTGCTTAAAACATTGAAGTAATTGATTTCGTTTATTCGAACGGTTTTTTTGTCTGTTTTTATTCCTTGTTATTTCTTAATTGCTTATAGTTGGATAGTGTATTTTACAATAAAACTGGTTAAGTAAAATAACAAAACAATTTATTGTTAGAAATATAGATTTCCTAGATTCCAAGACCTTGTAACTAGCGGGACCCTTTCAAGTGTTGACCGACCCTTCCAGGTAAGATCGTTAATCAAGACCTTTCAAGACTGGTGGAACCAAAATAATAACTGATTCTATTTTAATCTTCAGGCGATTCACCAAAGTTGCGAAGCCTTATCAATAAATAAATATTTTAATTTTTCCAAATTAGACTAGGGATAAGAAAGTAACCGCGCTAAGATGATGCAGTTCCTGCGAGTCGGACTTTTTTTAGAAAACGAAGTAACCCATCCAATACAATTAAACGGTTTGCTGCAAAATTAAAAGATTGTAGCTCCATCTTATCGCTGTTTGTGGTTATACATAGTAACTTTGGCTTGAAGAAAACAACTCTTTAGTTTGGTACGAGAAGGCTGCTGCTCCAATCGTTATGTTTAGCGTTGCTCGGGAGACCATTAAAACAATAATATTTTCTATTTTTAAAATCAATAATTTTACCTTATTTTATTTTTCGTTGAATTAAAATACGTAATAATAATACATTGTATTTATTTTTACAATGTTTTCCGATAAGTAAGACATTCCTCAATTTTTCATACTCCATTATTGGGACGGGAAAGAGTTAGCTCCAGGAATCATTCACAAACACCGTCGTCTGAATAATATTTTCTAAATAAAAATACTGTTGGACTATGTGAACATCATAATTGAGAGGTAGCAACAATATTTTAACATTTCAATTTTTAAACTTTTTCTTTTGTTTCCAAACAGTAGATAAAAAGAACCTTCCTCTTTTTTTTAAGTTTTTTTGATTATGGAAAAGTTACGTAACTCTATTAAAGGAGCCTCAATATCCTGCACTATCCAGTAATAGTGATAGTGTAATTACGCAATAAATTATTTTTAATTGCAATAAACACCGATTGTGATTACCGTTCGTACTTGCTAAATTTTAACTAATGATAGCTGATAATTTATCTCGTGTTAACAATACGAGATAGATTGTTCTGGAGTGGCAAGTTCCATCTTAACCACAACTTCTAATCGAGCGATTTTACTTATTTTCATAATATCCTTCCATCGTCAGTGTAGCAAGTTTCGTTGCACGAGAAAAAAAAGGATTTTTTTTTCTTTAGTAGGCACAAGCTAAATATATAAAAGGCAAAATCAAATTATTACGACGGCTGTACATATTTCTCATTCCTAG
Organism: Gonocerus acuteangulatus; assembly: GCA_946811695.1. Lineage (NCBI taxonomy): Eukaryota > Metazoa > Arthropoda > Insecta > Hemiptera > Coreidae > Gonocerus > Gonocerus acuteangulatus. Next base: position 81,925,703 of record OX328123.1, read on the forward strand.
ACCTCCTCTTCGGGACCCTTAAAAATAAATTCATCTTCCCATTATCTGAGTCACGTCATAGCGATAATTATTCTTTAATTCGTCTTTAAGGCATCAGTCTTTTAATCATAGTGCTATTAACTAATTTTGTCCATTTTCCCCGATTTGTAGACGGAAAAACTAGTATGTTTTCGAATACGGCATTATTCCTACATTTTAAATAAATCGATGAAGAACTATAGAAGAGTTGAACTTAGGAACAAACTAGACACATGTAAATATCTATTTAATAATACATATTTACATGCATAATTTAAATAACTATTTTCACACTTGTGTTTGACAATACTATTTAATTTAAATGTAGCTCCATATTTGGGTCTAGTCCTGAAGAACAAGGGACCAGAAGAAAGTTTGCCGACTACACGCCAGCTGAAATTTATAGCCAGTCCAAGCTGCAGTGATTTAGCCCCCTGTCATTACTTGACCCAAGAAGCTGTAATAAATGGTCGCCGTGGATAAAGCAGCGTGGTCGGCTCGGTAATTAAATTTGACGATGGCCTATTCGGGTCGCGGTGATGAATGCCTCTTAATAAAAGACGGAACTCCCGGAATCTTGGAGAGGGATGCTTCCAGGGAATGTTTAATATTCGGGCAGATGAGGTCCTGGTATGTTCGATGTATTGAGAAGTCTGCCTTTTATCCTCTCTCTCTCAGTCTCTCTCTCTCTCTCCTATTGAGGTCTCGGGTCTTGGGGATATGATTCGGTCCAATACAACAATATACAGCATAAAATATTATTTTTACGGGGAAACCTTTAAATAGGGTATTGCATAATTTCTAGTTACCTTTATATTCTTATAATTCCTGTTATAAGATGACCCATTAAGGCAAAGGTTAGTCGATTGAAGGATTCGGCAGAATTAGGGTAAAAATGTATTTTAAAATGGCAAAAGGTCATATGTATATTTAAATACTTCATTTTCACATAGGAAAAGGAAAATCTTTATTAGTAGTAAATAAAGAGTGCTGCCCAAATAATTCGGGTTCCTATATACACAGCCTGCTAATCATTATTTCGAAAATTCATTTTCAAACATTATTTTATGCTCTACATATTCGCGCCTATAGACGCCCCTTCAGGATGAACTACACATAATATACTTATACATAATTTTAGCCTTAACTTAGCTGAGACCTTCCACTAGTAGGAACATGAAATGAAGGGCCACAATTTTATAATATAATAAGATAAAAAAATGTATTTTTAAATGCTTCACATTACAGAATGGAGGTTACAATACTTTTAAACAGAGAATAATTTATTAATGTAGTTATAAATATAAATCGTAATGATTATATAATAATAAATTCAACACTTTCTACTGTTAAATAGAATTTCAATCGAAATTTACATTATTATTATTTTTATTATTATTAACTTCATCTAATGTACTAAGATATATATATATATATATATATATATATATATATATATATATATACATGTATAGCTCGTTTTATGTGTTTCTCTCTTTATTAAATCTTCATATTATACGCAGATACAAATATAATTTTTCTCTTATTACCTATTTTTATTGTAGATCGATTTCTCCCCTCATTTTAATTTTAGTTTAAGGTAGGCTTAATTTAAAAATAACTACTTTTATTGATTAATTATTCATTTTTAATAAATTGTCTTGTTTCAGTTTAGGGAGTTACTTATAAAGTAATGTTTGAGTCTATTGCTAGTAGGATCTTGATTTTTTCTTCAACCGGCATTGTGGGGTAAATGTATTTTTTTTTTTTTTATCACTGTAAATGGGACCATTGTGAAGGAAATTTACGGTGTTTTCTCTGTAGAACACGTTGAAAAATGTACATAATTCCTTTCCGTTAATTAGGTAAACGCATCGCCAAAAATAAGATTTTATTCTTTTTTTTTTTAATATTTGTACTAAATTTTAAATGTTTTTTTCTTTATTTTTGGCTTCATACTACAGTATATTGCTGAGTACGTAGAACAGGAGAATCATGAGTTGTCAGCGTGGATATATATATTTCTTTAAATATATAAATAACCACCCCCCCCCCCCAGACAGCTATTTTACTTAAATATAATATAAACCATGAAACTATAGTTGCAGGGATTTCTGGGTAAATGTACGCTAGATACTCGTGCATAATAGTTCAGGTTCAATCTTATTCAGTAAAACCACGATAACCTAAAATTGTAACAGAGATTATTCGTTGAAACCTTTAACTTCAACTCAAACTTTTGAAATGAGAATTTAGAATTAATCAGTATTTACTTATTGAGTCTCGGAACTTTGGTGCTTGTCTTATTTACTCACGGCATAACTTTTAATTCAGAACCAATAAAATAAAATAATAATCAGTAACTCCTTACTGATTACAACACTTGTATAAAATTCAATAATGTAACATATCAAAAACTAAATTATATTTTGTAAAATTGAACATTTTAAAATCTAAATATATAAAAATCCAGTGTCTATCTGTTTGTCTGTTTGTTCCTTATACAAAACCACACTGTTTGACCAATTTTTACCAAACTTGGCTCACAGGTAGATCTTGATCCGGGGATTGTCGTAGGGTAAGTCAAAAACGTCTACCACCTGTCTGTCTGTATGTTTGTTCCTTATACAAATCCACACCTATTGACCGATTTTGATCAATCATGGCACAGAGGTAGGTGTTGATATGGGGAGAGTCGTAGGCTAAGTCAAGAACGTCTACCACCTGTCTGTCTGTATGTTTGTTCCTTATACAAATCCATACCGTTTGACTGTATTTGACCAAACTTGGCACACATGTAGTTCTTGATCCGGATAGTATCATAGGCTAGGTTTAAATCGTCTAGGACTAACAGTTCTGAGGTCACGGGCTCGAAACTGTAAACCCGAACAGGTACAATTTTGTGTTATTAGATTTTAATATTACTTATTTGGTTTCTAATGTATTTGGGCTTTTCAAGATGCAGGAAGTAGGTGTAGCATGACATTCTGGGTAACAGCTAGTAATAAATAAACAAAGAACCGAGCACTTTTGAATATTTCAGTAACCTATCTAGATAAATTTAAATTTTAAAAGCTTTGACACCGTAAGGATGCGTTTAGACCTCTGATTTCAAATAAATATATAAATCTACATCGTCGACTTTATTCCTCGCAAAAAAATAATCATAATGAATTTGTATTTTTTTTTTTTTTTTTTTTTTTTTTAATTTTTTATCTTTTGTTTTAATTTCAAATTATATTTTTATTTTTGTTTCACATTTATTACTTTTCGTTATCACAATTAACTATCTGAATTCCTGAGCATCTGAACATATCATAGTTAGTTTTATACATTATTCCCCAGAAACAATTTAATCCGGTTATTCCTATAAGGCGTAAAGCGGAACTAAATATGTAAAAAAATAGTCATTGATATTTTAAGTTATCGAATGTACCTTCGTCACAAGACATAGTTAATATTTAAACTGATTCATTTGATTTCATTATAAACTTAAAATTACAGGGAATTGAAAATTGTCGATTCTCATCTGTTGAGTAGTGTATTAGCATTATCATATTGAATGTTTTCCACCCTGAAGGATTCCTGAGGTATAATAAACTTTGGATTTAGATAAACATAAAGACTAAGGATGAATATCATTAACTTTCCAGTCTTGGTTTTGCTTCTTTTCTTCCAATGTTCTCCCTGGAGCTCACATGAGTAAGATAAACTGCTACCAGAGACTTGAGCCTCCCCCTCAAGATAAGACATAGAGTCATCAATCAACTTACCAGATAGAACTATTCCCCAAGAACTACATAAAGAGGGAGAGCTTCTTGCTTTTAGCCTTTTAGCTATCTCGCAATCACTGCTTTTAGGACGAATGCAAAGTATTTTATTTTAATTGTATCCCTAGTAAAGAACGTGCTAATGCTTTCATCATACAGGTATTTTATTTTCTAAGATTCTTTTTAGATAAATATTGAAAAAAAAAGTCTTTAATTAAATAAATATCAAATTAATATACAGTTTATGTGATGTTCAAGAGCAGAGGTCTTGAGAACATTCCAGCCCAAGGGCCACACTGATTACTCCTGTTCATTTCCTGGGCCATTATGTATAATTTCTGAACTAATAACTGTTAATGTGTCCTGCACACGCTTGTTAAATTCGTTGGTTCAATCTGTGAAACAATAATACTATCTCTGGCCGGCTTGATTAGACTGCTGGGATGTATTTTGGAGACTCCTGTCCTCCTGGAGACAGTGCATGGATACAGCGCACGTTTCTGTATATTTAGAAGCGATTAAAGCACAGAGATACAAACATTGAGGGAATCGATTTAAATGTATTAATATTATTATACTAATGTTATCACAAAAAAAAAAAAAAAAAAAAAAAAAAAAAAAAAAAAAATCTGAATATACTTTCTCATAACGAGTTGTAATATTTAGACCGCAACAATTAGTTCGTGAAAATAGTGCCTGCCACGCGAAATTCATTTGGCCAGTAATACACTCCTCACGCGGAGCTCATTTCGTGATTCTACACATTATACAAATTCATTTACGTCCTTAGTCCTCATAGATTAGACAGGAGCATGTCATACATTTCAGGTTATCTTATTGGGAACTAGGAGAACTTGTAGAATAACAAAGACAATACCTAGCTAGTGCGGGAATTCAGTTTTAAGCATATGCGGCTCTAGACAAACATTTCTGGGGGGGGGGCTAATTTAGTATGGGCTTACCGCCGTGCCCGAGAGTGTAGAATCAAATTTTGATAACTAGGCACCTGGAAATCATTAAGGAGGTATTTGATAAACTAAGAACATATATTAAATAGAAATTATTATTGCATGAACAATTTATTTTTCTAACCGAAAAATATTGTGAATTGTCATTCTGGGGGGCTAAGCCCCCCCCCCTTTACCCGCCTTAAGAGAGAACATAGCGTCTTTGTCAACCCGCACCACTGCGTGAGTAAAGTAGGGAGGGGTTCTATGTAGCTCGCACTAATGCGGGAGTAGCGGTGATAAGGAAATTGAGCTCAACAGTTTATTTTCATGATTTATTACTTCTTATAGTCGGAGAGCTGGCAACACACTTTTGATGAAGTGTTTTATGCGCCCTGAAATTTTGCTATAATATACCTCTTAGGTAGATAAGAAGGTAAATATGTGTTTCCTGGACACCAGGTACTACGCATAGGGGAAAGGTGCAAAACATTATTGCCCAAAATAGTGTTTTATTCAGAAGCCAACTATTATTAATGAATTCAAATTAATGATAAATAAGGCAGACACTTTGAAGGGGGTTAAAATGTGAATTAAAAAAAAAAAAAAAGTACCTTGTTTTTATTTTTAATATTGAATGAAGTGCTTTATTCACACTGCGATTTAAACAGCGTCTTCAATAAACATATTTAAAAATAATTACAAAAGGGCAGACACTTTTGTGGGGTTTAATTATCAGGAAACATAAAAGTAAATGTTGCCTATGATAGACTGCAATATACTGCGCGTAACCGTAAGAGTGAATGAAAGCACCGCGCAGTTGTGGATATTCTCTGCGCTCTCATTGGTTCTTGCTCAGCTGATCTTGTACAGCTGTTCCGGTTTAAATGGCAGCGCGAATAAAACTCTCATTTAATATTAGAATAAAAACAATTAAGTTTTTTTTTACGTGTTATATCCCTTAAAAGTGTCTGCCATATTTATTATTCATTGTAAAGTTGTCTTAATTTTACATTAAAGATAGTTGGCTTCCGAATAAAACTCTATTTTTTTCCCTACGCGCAGTACCTGGTGTTCCACGTTATGTCCAGGAAACACATACTTACCTTCTTATCTACCCAAGAGGTACATTATAGAAAAATTTCAAGGCGCATAAAACACTTCATGAAACGTGCTGTTACTGGCTCTCGGACTATCATGTCAAGAAAACTCCGGCCGTTCAAATTAGTTTGTTTGTTTATGTGTTCGCGCTTTACCAGCTGCAAAATGATCCAATTTAAATTATAGGACATAAAAGTGCTTTGTATACAACAAAGGTTCAAGCTCCTTATACAATATCTTTTCTGGTATATTGTTTAAAGGCATACTCGGGGAATTGAACGAAGCCAGTTCCAAGAGGTCCATCCTCTACTATTGGAGTGTTTGTGCGAAGGAAGGTGATAAACGAAGACTATAACAGTGTATTTGTTGAAACTGTGAGGTTTACGCTAAGCACAACCAACCCTTTATTATGAATATCAAGACTCTAGCATAGTATAGGGGTATATGTTCTATAGGATAGGAATGGTTAAGGCCGTGTGGAATGTAAGTATGATGGATTATAAAAAGGAGTAGATATAAAGAGAGCTCATCTATCCTTTTGAATACGGTGGACTGAACTCCCATTCCCTCCATAGGGAGTATTTATCATTGTATTGTTTTATTGACAGCTCTCTGTCCTCGTGGCACTGGCTGCCATCTCGTTAGCACAATCAGTACCCGCTCCCAAGCGGTCCTGTCAGCTCGCTCTCTCGACCTGTCGTAAATAACATCAACTTCCCTTTGCCTTCCGTTACGGTTATACTCTTCTTTCGTTAAAAAAAAAGAAGTGAATTTCAGTCATCGCTTCATTGATTGAACCACAGGTGCTTAATTCACTCCATTTGCCTATATTTGGAACACTCAGGAAGATTTTTGTTGTAAGCGTCATTCAAGAACTTGGCTTCAAATTTCTTCAAGTTAATTTGAATTCATCAGCTTTATAAAACATGGGCGTATATAGAAAATAATTTCGGAGGGGGCTGGGAAAATTTCGGGGGTGGGGGGATGAGACCATTTCCGGTGTATGGAATACTGACAATTTAGATCTTGGAAGAGTTTTACCCAACTTAAACGCTATTAAGGGTTTTATGAAATTTTTACCGATCAAATCATAATTTCGGGGGGCTGCAGCCCCTCAGCCCCCCCCCCCCCCCCTTATGTACGCCCATGTTATAAAAGCCCGGCTCTCTGCCGTTATGTTATTCACTTTTCTTTCGTTAAAAAACGGCAAATTTATAGTGGTCTAAGATCCTGGTATACAACGACCTTCATCGAGCTGATTAATGGATGAAAATTATTTTATGCTAAATTAATTACGTCAATAAAGATATTTTTAATGGGTTGCCTGAAAAAAATCAGTCCAGAATATAAATTATTAAACATTTAAAAATTAATTTTTTATAAGCCTCTAGAATATGCAAACGATCGGTTGTCTATTTTTTTCCTGTCACAACTATGGGTTCCGGGTGTAAACAGGTAACTTGAAACGAGTAACTTGCATCGGTCTCATTAATGAATTAAAGTTAAGTTAAAATAAAGATCATTTCGTTACGAACACGTTGGTGTAGGGTTGCCTGAGAAAAATCAGTCCTGAATTCCGGTGGTCGAGCTTTAAAAAGTGAAATATTGCTGCGAGTGAATACGTACGTCATAACTTTAGGGGTTAATTCTGCGCCTCATGTGTAGTTGAATGACGCCAAAATGAGCGTTCTATCTGAAAATGTAGCAGAGCTACTCTAACTTTTGTGCATTTTATAACTTTTTTAGCTTTGTTTTCGGGATTTCTGATCAATGTATCGTAAATAACGACCATATTTTTAGAATCTACATTGAATTTCCAATAAGAAACGCACGTTGTTGAAATATTACCAAGTAAATTAAGAGCTACATTAAAATCCATATCGATGGGAAAGTTTGATATTAGTGTTTTAATAAATTATTCAATATTTTCTTAATCTGCTATTTATAGACTTGCCCCCCCCCTCAAAAATTGCATTATTTTAGTAGTTTTAGAAACAAATCTATTTGAATTTATTTATTTCTGATGTCTAAGTCAAAACCTATAAATGTGCTTTTGCGTGAACGAGCCATTCTGAACTAATTCCTTAATTTCACTCGACGATGGGGACGTCTAGGGACCGGATTCTTAGGTTTTCACCTATTCGTTTTCTTTCTCCTAAACATGAAAATGATCGGGTTTTTTATATGATTCACGCCGTTTAGTATCACTCATGCAAATTTGGAAGGACCTAAAAAAACCTATTCAGGATAATTTCACCTAAAATCGCCTAAATAACGATGGAATGACCTAGGCGGACCGAATTTTTAAAATAGAAAATACAATTCAATGAACTCATATTGTCGGTCAAAGAAATTTTATTAAAAGCATCTTCCCGGGTCCAGAATTTTACTAGGAGTATCGCTTCCACCAGAACCCTTGTTAACGCACCAGGGGAAAATAAAAACAGTTGTTGACGCTTTGGATATGAATGAAGCAGCTAAGGCTTCGATGTTCCTTCAGACCAACTAGTTTCGTGGTGCACTCGCAATCCTAAGAGCACATTTCTCATATCTTCCAAATTACATTGGAATCGTCAACACTGGAGCTACAAAATCCGATTAAATACGCCCCTATGACGTCTTGTTACGTAAACGGGCTTTCTTTATCTTATTTCGCTTTTATGGCTGTTCTCTAAGACAACAGGAAGAATTTCACCGTCGAAAACCGGGCCCCCATTTTTATCACCTAAAAAAACCTAAAATTGATTTTTAAATAAAAACCTAAAATGAACTTTGTTTTTAACCTATTGAAACATTTTAATCACCTAAAATGGATTTTTAAATAAAAACGACCTACTATGCCTGTTGCGAAAACCTAATTAGATGCTTATTTTAACCTAAAAATCTGGTCCCTAGTGATGTCCCATCTTTCCCACGCTACATGACGTGTATAAAAGAAGCCCATCCACCAAATAACAACTCACTCCAGTTTCAAATGTATAGTTCTCGAAAACACAGCCATTATTAAAAAAAAAAAAAAAAAAAAAAAAAAAAAAAGTTATAAAATGCACAAATGTAGCTCTGCTACATTTTCAGATAGAACGCTCATTTTGGCGTCATTCAACTAAAAATGAGGCGCAGAATTAACCCCTAAAGTTATGACATCTCAATGCGGGGCACCCTGTATATGTTAGAATATTACCTCGCTGGGCTCTCTGTCGCACGTATTCACTCGCAGCAATATTTCACTCTTTAAAGCTCGACAACCGGAATTCAGGACTGATTTTTCGCAGACAACCCTATACCACCGTGTTCGTAACGAAATGATCTTTATTTTAACTTAACTTTAATTAATTAATCAGACCGATGTAAGTTATTTGTTTCGAGTTGCCTGTTTACACCCGGCAACCCATAGTTGTGACAGGAAAAAAATAGACAACCTATTGGTTGCATATTCTATAGGCTTCATACTTTCGATTGGTATGGAATTTGGCTATTAACCAAAACGGTGCAATTTAAAAAAAAAAAAAAAAAAAAAAAATGCAATAATTCATATTCTGGACTGATTTTATTCAGGCCACACATTCAATATCTTTATTGACGTAATTAATTTAGTATAAAATAATTTTCATCCATTAATCAGCTCGATGAAGGTCGTTGTATACCAGGATCTTAGACCATAAGAACTTATTACAATCGAAATAATATTTTAAACAAAAATATAAAATGGGATTGGTAGGAGTGAAATAGAACTAAACCACATTTAGAATATTTTGTTATATTTTAGAATGCTGCTCTGTTATAAATCTCATTCTTCTAAAGAATGAATTCGCAGCCTGGGAGTGGCTCAGAAGGAATGACGTCGCTCCGAAGGCTGTAAGTATCCTTCTCTGGAATCTTGCTAGGGGCCAGATCCGATCTCCTTGCTCAACATTTTGAAGCTATGGTGAGAAAATTCCGAGAACCAGGATATCCCCCGAGAGGAAATGTACTTGCACTTCATAAGTCTCTTTAGAGGTCTCGCCTTTCCGGTGGATCTGGGGCGTTTAGAGGAAGCGGGAATTGATGGAAGCTGCCGCGTTAACAGCTAACACACTGCTCCCGTTTCCCTGCTGTAAATCTAGAAAAAATTGGGTTCAGTGGAGATGGTAGAGAAGGTTTATGCGTTTATTAGGGTAATTGCCACTACAGCATAAAGCATTGGAGCTTTAATTACTAGATTTCTCAAAACATAGGAAAAATTACAAAAAGCAAAGTAAACTTAAATTGAGCTCAATTGTTTCTCCTGCAGCTGACAAACAAAATAAAAGTTTTAAGAGTTATCTTTGACTCTGGACCTAAAATAATATTTACATATTTTGCTAATTCTATACGTGTTGGGGAGTAGATAAATGAATAGTACTGGTATCGCCCTTATACCATATCCTTTCTCGCCTACGAGAGTGTAGAGTACATCTATCTAGTCAACATTTCTACAAATGTTATACTTCTTAAAAATTAGCCTCTATGGAAAATTAACACAACTACCATTGGAGAGATACGCGGAACTGTTTGAAACTGAATAATTAAATATGTATTTGGAATTAAGTTTAAAAACTAAATACTGAAGTATCTATCTCCCAATCAGTTCATGAGGCTCTGCTACTCAAGTGTCAAACACAACCATTTAGGCAACGCCCATTGCTCGTATGATGTTTGATCAATTCTCAAGACACTTCCTCGCCTATTAAAAACACAATTCAAGCTTCCCGTGACTTCCATTCTACGGACAATAAAGACAGCAGCCTAGGAGCACGCCTCAGCTAAGCAAGGGTCATTGCATGGGCTTGAAATCACGACAAGTCCCTTAAAAAGTATACCTTTAAAACCTCTGGAAATATTTGACGTTTTATTGTGGCCATTGAGGTCGTACAATTCCAACCATCCACCAATTCCTACAAAACGTTAAGTTTTAGTTTATTTCAATGGATAAGAAAAACCAGAGAAAGTCACCTAACATTAGAAAGGGATAGAGCGAACTTCCGCAGGGTAGAGAAGCCATAGTATGAGGAATAAAGAAGAGACCCATTTAGGAAGCCACAGAAAGAGTTTATGCAATATAGTTTGATGATTTTTATTTTAGACCCTTAGAATACTTCGAATTTATTATTTACCTATTATTTCAAAACAACTCCAAAAAATCACTTGATTTATTTTTAGGCATGAAAAATCTTTTATAGATAAAAATTACATATATCAATACCTACTATAATATGTGTAAAGTATTTTTTAAACTTTCCTGCTTCAACCAAGATATCAATTTATAAAAGAAACAAAATTAAGCCCCGTTGTCGGAATGGTGCGGTAAAAGTTCGACAGTAAAATAAAAAATCCGTGTCCCAGGAACTGAGGCATTAGGAAAGGAATAGAAGTACCTAGTCCTTTTTTCCCCTATTAAGATGTGTATTTTAGTTGCAGCCTTTCTGAAATGTCCTCGGTTTCAACAGAATACTGCTTGGAGACGGATTTTTATTTAATTTGTCTTCCTTATAAATATTATAGAAATATATAATATAAAATGTTATATATATTTCAATCTATTTTGTTATTCGATACTGTTGTCGAAGTCCGATAAACTTCTCTTCCTTTTATAATTTTATTCTCTGCTGGCGCCAGTTTCTGACAACATGTTTCTATTTTCCTGTGATTCAGAGCATTCTCTCTATATACAGATTATTTATTTTAATTCTGAGTTTTACTTTTTTATGAATCGTTTTAGCCATTAAAAGAGTGGATGCTTTTTTTTAAAGCCCCTCATTCCTAAACATTGTAGCGTTGCTGTATGGATGTCTATCCGGTATTCTACGTTCTTATATATATATATATATATATGTGTACATGTTTATTATTCATTATAATTAATAAGAGTAATTTCAATGTTTCGTGTGTTCGAGAAGACAATTGAAAAAATAAAATAATAATTGGGTCTCCTGTCAATTAAAAATATTAACGGTAAAAACTAATTGTTTGTTTTTTAGTTAAACAAATTAATTAGGAATGCTGAGCACATTTCCCACCTTTTGAGGAATGCGCTTAGTTATGCAGCTTCGGCGTGACGGAATTTCAACACATACTCACCGACTGTAGGTGAAGATGAGTATTCAATATCTTCTCTGTCATCTTAGAGATCACCAAGAAATAAGTCGGAAAGTTTTGAGATTCTTCAGAGCTACAATTGAAACAAAAAAAAATCAAACAAGTGCTGTTCTTTTACATGTGTGTACATAAAGGTGTTTATAAGTGTGCATATGTGCGTTTACATTATTTTTATTGTTTTTGTTCAAACTATATACATGTGGACACCTTTAAACAGAATGGAACCAAGTGCCATCTCTTTATTCTTTAGAGAATTGGGTTTAAAGTTTTTTGTGGATCTAAAATTCCTTTATTACCTGAAATGTTTCATTCATTTTCTCTCATTAAAATAAACTTTTTTTATGGTAATGGGGTTTTATTTTCATAGTTATTGATAAAAATGGTACTTGATTCCTTTCTGTTTATTAGAGCATACTGGATACACCATTTCACTTTTTTTGGTATTTTTTCTTGCTTTAATGACACCATTATATATTAACTAGTGTTTTATTGCTATATAAATTCTCTAATTCTCTACAAGATAGCACCAAAAACTCAATTTCGTTAAAAATGGCACTTGGTTCCTCTCCGTTTAAAGGCGTCCATATATTCTTGTTGCTTTCCAATGCTTTTTTCTTTTTGCAGTACTTAATTGATTTGATTTTAATTATCTATTTCCAATAGCATTCAGTTTTCGATTATTTAATATTTTATCTACATATCACAGTAAAAAGGTTTACATTGTTAAAATTTCTTTCAAAAATATCATAATAATGGCTTAACTGTATTCATGAAGATTCAAACTAAGATATCTATAATTCATACTTGGGTTGTTTCAACATTATGATTTTTTTTTTTTTTTTAGAATACGAGATTAAGCATTCAGGAGCCCAATATCCAATAAATGTAAAGACGGTTTAATTCAAATTTCAAGTTGGTTTAGCTAAACTGGATCAGCCAACAATTTAAACTAAACGACTCAGAAGAGAATATCGACAACCAACGGGGACTTATTACATCCAAATTATTTATTTCAGTCCTTTATTTCGGCCAAGAAGGAGGGGGGGGGGATAAAAATTGCTCCCTTCTAACTTAGAGATCCAATTGAATCCAATCCAATTTGGATTGAGGGCTGAAGTAGGGGGAGATTGAGGAGATTTCATGTATCAATAGGAAGATTTATCTTTTGGAGCCTTCTCTGCCTCTTCAAATCACTCTACAACTTTACCATTTCGATAAATAACTCATTCAAATTGACCAATTCTTACTAAATCAATTTACATCTTTCTCAAAAAGTGAGCTAACATTTTATTTATATTCGTTTTTCACGCTTTTCAAATGTAGCAAAGACTAATTTCCAACAATAGTTTACATTAACAGATACTCAATAAATTACCGTAGTAACAAAAAAAAATCATCTTTTAACTCAGATGTTAAATTGGCCAAACATTTAATGATAACTAAAAACGTATTTGAAAAAAACGAGATGATTCAAAACTTTCTCCAGTCTTAACACCCTACTAGGAACATAAATATCTATAATGTTTATTTCATATATATATATATATATATATATATATATATATATATATATATATATAAATAAGTCGCGTAACAGGCCACGAGGGCTCGGAAGGGCAGATACTATAGAGGTATCATATTCATGACCATACTGCACACTAGGGAGATAGTGTGGTCAGTACTATGCTCCGACCCTCTGATTTTCCCCTTCCTGCTTCGACTGCTTAGGTCATTAGCACCAAGGTACCCATTAATAAATTAATAAAAGGCTGGGTTAGCCTAGGGACGGTCAAGGAGGCATAATTCAACCCATGAACGAAGGAGGCATAATTCAACCCATGAACGAAGACACTGGAAGAAAAAATCTTTAGTGATTGCTCGAGATTTGAACTCATGTCCTCCAGCTTATTGGTCCAGTGCTCTACCAATGAGGTAACCTCGCCCCCATATATATATATTTACGTACGTTCGTTTGTGAGTACGGGTGTATTGTTAGCGTTTTTATTTCAATGAGTGCAGGTTATAACACGTTTTAAGTTTTCACGCACATCAACTTTCTATATAATTTTACATAAAAACGAAAAATACTGATTCTACTTAAATTGCGCGTCTAAGGATGGGGATTTTCACAAAAACAAGAAATACATTCGACTAAATATATCTTTTAAACGTTTTCTTGCCAATACGAATGCAATAAAAGAGTTTATACATGGAGAACTGGGTATATTATTTCTTCCTCAAGTTACATTAAAACGTGACTGAAATCTACTTAGGATCATAGCCTGCTGGGACTTGGTGTAAGTGAAGTTAGTAGAACTTCTCCGAATGTATCAAGTAGGATTGGTTGTAATTTCCACCCGAAGACTTAGCACAACTTCGTCCACAAATCTTGCTACATTACACATAGTGAGGCTTCATTTATGTGATACAATTTATCCAGATATGTGAAGATATCAATTTAATCAAATTGTATATAATATGAAATATTATGTGTTGGTGGCTCTTGTTTTCTGTGCGAGATTTCGGCGATTCCTCTCGGGTGTCTTCTGGCTGTCATTTATCTTTGCTGTTTGGTTCTCTTATCACAGGTCTCGGACGGAGAAAGGAGCCGTCTTACAAACACATTTATTTCCGAGCGAAGTCTTGCTCTGAAATTGTTCTTAGGTCTTGAGAAGTCTTTGTATCATTATTTTGACGTAATTAAATACAAGGAAAACGAAAAGAGTGTCACATGCATGGTTACTTATTTCAAGACCAGTCCCACTATAGAAGGTTGATTAGCTTGCTCAAATGTTATCAAGATTTGCAGGTTCTAATCCAGCGTGAGACGAGTTGTCTTGTTTTATCTATTCTCTAAAAGCTCATATAGACTTATTTTAGATGGATAGAATGACGGTATGACGGCAATGAACCACAGAACGCGATTTTCCTCAAATAAAATACATTCAATTTTGGTGACCATGTAACCAAAATCCCTTTCCTTTTGGCCTCTTGGAGTACAAATGGACCCAGAGATTGTAAAATCCATCTTGTACTACAAATTAATTATTTCCATCAGATTGAAATACCAGAATCGTATGAAATACTACTGATTTAATGTAACTTTTATACATAAAAAATACCTTTATTTTATTATCCCGTGACTATATTGGTTAAATGAGTGTTTTTTTACAACAATTAGGTATTTTATTGTATAAGAGTGTCATATTCATACTCATGGAAATTTTGGTTTATTTATATTTTTAGGAATAGTAAAAGAGGTTTCAATTCTCTTTATTGAAATGATTTCCTTTCGTCGGTACAAATGCCAAGTATCAAATGCGAAAAAACGCATTATTCATTTTCAATCTGTACTGAGTGATGTTAGACGGATGGAGGACTAAGTTCGCTCAGTGAATGGAAAAGTAGCCATTGTCAAAAGATTGATTTTGCCGACTATTTGACTCTCCAAAAGCAAACTAATGAATAAAAGTTTTTTTCACCCTTGAACGTGGTAATTTTCACAATCAATACTTTGCATTTGTATCGACGATATATCAACAGTAGTACGTTTTACATTTTATAACGAATCGGCAATTGCATTTTGGACCTGTAAATTCCTTTATAGTCATTAAAAAACTTTGGTTATCCAACTGATAAGATAAAATAATCAAGGATGGAGCTGAAAGAGAATAATATTCAAATAGATACTATTATAGCAAATTCATTCAGTATCTTAATATTCAGTGTGGAAGTATTTTTAATGATTTTTCAAAACTGCAATAGTATTGAATAATTAACTCAGGGTTTTTGGTGTTTTAGTGACAAAATCAATGTTCTAACCACAAAGCTGACAATAGTTGTTCTAAAATTAATTGTTCTTAATTATCACTATAGCAGGTAACCTGTAGAAACTATAGAACCGTAGAAACTACTACCAGAAGGAATTGTATTATCCATTTGTTTATTATCTTACAGGATGTTGGGAAGTCCTAGATAGCCTTGTCTGAT
Organism: Gonocerus acuteangulatus; assembly: GCA_946811695.1. Lineage (NCBI taxonomy): Eukaryota > Metazoa > Arthropoda > Insecta > Hemiptera > Coreidae > Gonocerus > Gonocerus acuteangulatus. The sequence goes on from OX328123.1 coordinate 81,941,643, forward strand.
TAAGAGACTAAAGCTTTGGCACCTTAAGATATATTTTTCCACTGAGTATTTCTTTGTTGAGTCTCAATGAAACTTAATTTTTCTTGAACATGGATTTCGAAAATTGAAATTTCTTTTATGTTTATTTGGTTAAGTATTACAATCTAAGACCATTAAGTGAAATGCATTAATTGTGTTAGTGTTTGGAAGGCCCTATCCCGAAAGCCAAATGCATCCATTAGACTCTGCATACACTTGAGAGAGGGGTTTGAAGTGAACAAACAACCATTTCTCTAATTCCCAACTTAAATGCTTCCTTCGTCAAATTACAGAACCATACAGAAACTTCTAAACGAAAATACTGCTTGAAGAAACTAATGCAGGCATGTAAATAAGTTTATCTCGTAAAAATATTCCTCTACAACTACAAAAACATCAAAAGAAATGGAATCTTTTCCAGAAAAACTGTAAGAAAATGTGGCCCGAAAATACGTGTTATGTATGAATGGACGTTAAAATTCTAATTAAATAGCTTAATCAGCTGGGTCATTATATTTTTTTCTGTGAATATATAGTTGGATTTCTGTAAAAATTATTATTTATTTAGAAATTCAACTATTAATAACAACATGTTAGTCATAATTTTTGAATTGAGCTAGAGCCAGGATATGTGAAAAACAACCGTCGTTTTCGGACTTATCGCGTTCTTTTTTTTTTAAAAAATCCCTCGGAAACAAGGCAACTAATCGAAAAGTTTACGACACTAATCATTTAAATAATGAAATCCTACATCGAATCAGTAACAAGTCACTTGAATTAGATAGATTGATTTTAAAGAGAAGTCACGAAAAGAAACACCAATGTTTTACAATTTTGCGTAAATTCATTTGTCGACGCAATAACACTTAGTATTCTGTAAAATGGTGAGCTCAGCGCAAATGTTATGGAGTTCAAATATAAAGCACTACATTTTTTTCAGAATAAGCCTGATGTATGCCAACAATTTGACTAATTAAGTAGCTATTAGGTATTGTTCTATTATTTTTCACACCTAATGTTTTCAATTATAGCTCATAATAATTATTTCCAAAAATTATTTGATATACATAACAATAAAATAAATGACTAAGTACAATTAAAATAATCAACACATCTCCCTCTCAATCACTTTTTAACATTTCATATTTCAATAAATGCAAAATTTAATGTATTTGGAGAGAAAAATCCAACTAAATTCAAAGAAAACATAAAGTCGTGGGTTACATAATCAACTCATAATATTATATACATGAATAAAATTAAGCCTTCCCTAAAAATTATTTCTCTTTAGCTTTGTATATTATACACCGAATGTCAGAATACCATGAAATATTTTCCCACCGGGGGCAGGAATTTCCTAATCTCACGGCTCGTTGGGAAAATGCTGCATATTAATTAAAACATATTTGACATTAAAAATTTTTGTGTGTGTGTAAAAAAGTACAGCGCGTAGGGACTTAATGACCATAATTAAGAAGGCTGACCATTGAGATTAACCATTGTGTTCTATTAGTTCAAGGAGGTTCGGCTGCTTAAGATGTCGTTAAAATGTTCTGTTATTTTGAACAAAGGGCTTATGGAACTACAGTGAACTTCCTGTTTGTTTTTTTCTTCTCCTAGGAACACATCGTTATTTAGAATATACTTCGTCATAGCTTACGTAATCTATGTAAAATATCTTTAAACGAACTATTAACCATCAAGATATTTATTAAATTTACTTGGGTCCTTAAATCCGAAACCATGAGTTCATGGTTCCAAATATTAAACCAAACCAAATGTTTGTGTGACGAGAGTGCGTATTGGTGATTACACTATCCTGTATTATGAAGGATAATGTGCAATTTCTAATTTAACTACAACCTGAAATTGCGATGGATTATCGATACATAAAATTCATATTTACAATATTTTATCTACGTGGCTAAATTATTCTATTCTATTTAAATATAGATTCATTATGCCTTGGAATGGCAGGTTGTTGTCATTACTATGTGATGAGTAAAAATAAATAAAATGCCCTTTATTTTTAATGTTCTTTCACTTTTCCTTCTAATGACTGAACATCTAATTATACTATACTTTTTTTTTTTTTACTGCGCTTCGACGTCTAGGCCATTCGCAACGACATTCAGGGGGCAGCGAGGAATTTTCCAAAGAGCTTTGGGATGAGAAAATTCCTGCCGCCGATGGGGATCGAACCTTCCATCTCCCGCTTATAAATAAATCTAAGGCGCTAGCCACTAGACCACAGGAGACCCCATATAAGGATATTATATGCATTTTAGTTGCTTCGTGTTAAATAGGGATTACAAGCCATGTGAGTGCGTATATAATGTTTGAAAGAAAATACATAAAATAATAATAAAATTTTCTTTCAAACGTTATATACGCACTCACATGGTCTTAACAAAACCATTGCCAATATAATGATCAAGATGTTATATAATTGAGTGTGAATAACTGGTCAGAGGCCCAAAATTATATATTTCGTGCTATTTATACATCCAGTACAACCTACATTTACATAATGGAGTATACTTCAGACAATACAATGACTGGAAATGGTGAGAAATTGAACGGTTCATTGGTCGACAGTTGTTGCAAGATATCACGATGAACACTAAAACTGTTTTCACAGTTGAAGGAAAATATATTCAGATTTTTTTAAAAAACCGTCACATGCTGTTGTGTTGTAGTAAGGATTTCGACGCTTAAGTTCATCATTAAGCGTCGGTTAAAGTATTCGGTTGAGTTTTAGTACCTCAAAGGTTATAAATCCAATTCTTAGTTGGTCCGACGCGTGCTTTCATTAATATGAAAAAAATGAACTTCGTAGGTAAAATATTATTATTGCCGATAAAAAGTAATTAGTTGTCAAAAATGTAAAAACTCTGAATCAGGAAAATACTGACGACTTTTAAATAAACATGGTACAATCGTCGATCAAACGATCACATGACGAAAACGATGCTTGGTCGCCACCCCCACACATGTCATGCTAACATAATATATTCTTGATAAGAACATCATTTTTTCATGATAAGAAAAAATCTTACCAAACGAAAATATACGAAATTATACTTATTATAAAAATAAGAAAAGAAATATTCATTAAGTAGGCAGATTTGGACTTTTGACGTGGACCCAAGCAACAAATGTTTGGAAAAAGAAGTAAATCTTAAAAAAATATATTAAATTTATCGATTCAAATTTATTGAGTACACTTACTCTGGAAAATGACTCACATTTTACTTGGCATAAATAGATATTCAGCAGCTAAACTTGTTCTGTATGTTATATTTCTTCGACATGATATAGCTTGCGTAACTACCCCCCCCCCCCGGTTAATAAAGTAATTTTAATAATAAAAAATGAGTAAATAAATAAAGTATACTTTTAAATTTGGCAAAAAAGATTTTCAGTTATAAGGTCCTGACGAAGCACTATAATCCTTGTAACAATGGGTTTCAAATTTGGACTCCTTCCAATAAACATTAAAAAGTTCTAGGAGTTCGAAGCTCCTTATAATTTATTATTAACAGTATTTGTAAAATTAATTTTTATTCTTTGTAAAGATCTACTTTTTAAATTAGATTTTTTGCGTTAAAAAGTAAAAAGATGTTTTTTACCTCTACAAGAGATGAAACTTGCCAGAATCGCTTCAAAAAGTTTTTGTAGCCCTCGCCTGCAGCTATTTACAGTGGAATAAAAGAAGTTTCTCTCTTCTCTAACCTAAGACACTTTCTCTGATAAAAACTGTGATTATAATATTTTAACAATATTTCTTTTAACTCATTGTTCATTTTACTAAGATGTTTTTTTCTTATCAAAGTCAAACAAAACCTCACTTCATTTTATATTACATTTTATTAGCGCATTTCCTTCTTTCAACCAATGAACTTTTTCTACGAAATTAGTTTATATCATTTTTTGTGGGGTTTTTTCTGCGTTCTCAAAATGCTTTCGAACACATCTGAAATTTGTCATCCAAGACTGAAATCAACCCCTTCTACACTTGCTTCAAGCGCTGCCCTTAATATTTAAATACTCTCCACTCTGCTTCTTAAAAATCCTAAAAAAATATCTTCTGTGCCCAATTATTTTGTTTTGGCTAAGGTTTCAAAATTTTAGGAAATGTTGGCTCAGTGGTTCAGCTCGGACGTGCCCTAAACATTTCATCTTTTACGCCGTCATTCTAAAGTCAGAGTCTTGGCCCTAGGCCCATGCAGCCTTTAATGGGTTCCTATAAAGGGGAAAATCGGACTGCTGGGGCATAGTGCTAATAACTGATCTTTTTTGAGTGCCGTTTCAAATACCTATACAGTACATGCCCTCTATTCCTTGTGGGTCCCCTTTGAATTTATTATGAGAATTTTCTCACTCAAGGCTCGTTTAAAAAATTCCTCGCTGCACAATGAATGTCGGTGCTTATGGCTCAGTTGTCAGGGTAAAAGAAACACAATTACGCTGACGCAATGGAAACAGTAACCATTATAACAAAAAACATGCCCTATGATCATTACAATAACTTCGATATAAAAATAATCGAGCTGATTACTCTGCATAGTAGATTCTACCTGTTAAGATAACTATTACTATAAGCGTTACTAGTTTGTCCAGTTACAAATGTTTAATGAAAAACCAAAATAGATTTCGTGTTGGAGATACTATCTTCCTTCGAGCGAAGAAGCAGAATGTAAATTAGCTTTAATTGAGGTCTAGGCATTGAATTTAGTTCCTTGTGTTTGCAGATCTAACCAAAACCCTAAATACAAAAGAAACCATTCATTTGAAATATTTCATCTTTTTATTTTGCTAAAATCTAAAACCTTATCATTTATTTATTGGCTCGTAGCATGGAATTTCTCATTTCATGGTTGAGAAGATTCTATGCTGGATGATTAGGAAAGGAGGTAACCAGTAGTGTTCACACACACACAGTTATATATATATATATATATATATATATATATATATATATATATATATATATATATATATATATATATATATATATATATATATATATATATATTTGGTGAGTAGAATGCTCAATGGTCTGGAACAGTTTTCTAATAAGTCTATTAAAATGAATTTACTGTTATTGGTATTCAGTTAGGATTAAAATCTTTCTTTTTATTACATTTTTGGCGGTAGGGGGACTTATTCGTATCCGCATCTTTCAAATAAAAATCCAAGAAGATAGCCAAAGGACCATGAGGAGGCCCTGTTATAGATAGTCTAGTTTCTTTCTGATTGCAACACTGTTCCTCATTGCTATGGATTCGGTTAGGCATCACATTCCTCCCGATGTACAGTACTGTTTATATGTTGACGATCTACTAATAATACATTCATCCAAGACTGCAGAAGCTTCGCAAAACAGAATACAAGAAACAATACAATCACTCGAAAACTGGACTGACTTAACAGGACTCAAATTTTCGACACATAAAACAAAGTCTATTTTATTTACACGAAAGAAACGCAATACCGACTATCATTTACATTTGTACAATACACCAATCCCACAGACAAACGTAATAAAATTCTTGGGTTTACTGTTTGACAAAAAACTTACATGGGTCCCCCAACTCCAGGAACTTGTCAAAAAATGTAAAAAATCGTTACACCTTTTGAGAGTTCTAGGTAACACTAGGTGGGGGGCTGATAGGAAAGTATTGCTAAACGTCTATCGAAGTTATACCAGGTCTCTTCTGGATTACGGATGCGTAGCTTACTCGTCTGCCAGGCCCACAACACTAAACATGCTCAATCCAATACATAACATTGGTATACGGTTATCACTGGGTGCTTTTAGATCTAGTCCAGTGATCAGCCTGTACGCAGAAGCCGTCGAACCTCCTCTCAGTTATAGGAGAGCAGTATTATCGGCGGCGTATTATTACAAACTTAAATCCCTGAATACTGAAACTTGCACGAACAATATCATGGAAAATGAGAATCTCAGTAAATATGAACAAAGGAGAAGCCATGTCCGGCCATTTATTGTAAGATTTCTCGAAATGGAAGAAATGTTTGACTTGGGACAATATAACATTACGACTCACAGACAAAGTTCGAACCCACCTTGGACGATACGGAACTATGACATAGACTTAAGTCTTACAAAATATCATAAAAAGGACCCACTTTCTACCTTACTACATACACACTACTTTACTGAATACTTAAAACATCACGAAAACTGCATTACAATTTTCACAGACGGATCGAAGACTGAATACGGAGTTGGCTCAGCAGCCGTTGTACAAGGAGAGATTTATGCCCAGAAGCTGCCTCCATATGTAAACATTCTAGGGGCAGAACTATATGCTATCCTCCTTGCACTGATCAATACACCAAATACACATCATAAACATATTATCATTTTCAGTGACTCGTTGGGTTCGCTGCAATGTCTCCAAAATATGTATACATGCCACCCCATATGCACTGAAATAAAAGATAAAATAAACGACTTACAGACTACAGGAAAACATATAACACTCTCATGGCTGCCTGGACATAAAGACCTCGGACAAAATACGACAGCTGACAGGCATGCTAGACTTGTGACAGAAGAACAGACATACCAACATTTTGAACTATTTCACAAAGATGTTACTCGACATACTTGCAGAACCATACTCGACAAATGGCGACTTGATTGGCATACTGTGACTGACAATAAACTAAGGACTATTAAACCGACTATTACAGACTGGACATCATCGTACAGGAGCTCACGCCGAGAAGAAGTAGTCCTTGCGAGACTAAGAATCGGCCATACACGCATTACCCACGAGTACCTGATGACAAAAACGGACAAACCCAAATGCACGACTTGTAACACAGATCTTACTGTAAATCATATTCTAACAGACTGTCGGTTACGGCATAACTTGGACATTCCTCATGACCTGACAGACATACTTTCTGAAGGCAGCCATTATATTAACACAATATTGACATATTTAAAAAACACTAACATGTACGACAAAATATAATACATAACCATAAGAATCCATTTCACCTTTTTTGCAATAATAATGAAATCTAATTCACTCTATTCATTAAATAAACACCTCATTCATTCTAATTGTATTTAATTATTTTTCTTTATACATATTTCTATTTAATTTTTGTTTCGTTTACTATTTATACCTTATACATACTTATCATTACTATACATCATTGTCTGTAGCAACTACTGTTTTGGAGTGACATCGTTAGGTTCAACACCTGCATCAGCTTAATACAGGGAATTAAATGCTCTTCGCTTTAGATGCGGAGCATCATCATAAATAAATAAATAAAATTCTTTCTGATTTAGTGCTGTCACTGAGTAATTTACTCACGTTTTCAGCATGCCAAACGTTTGAATGCAGTTAGTACTGTTTTATAGTGAAGTTCGTATTGTTACAAAAAATTAAATAAGACTTCATTCTAGGGATTTCTCTTCGTATATTTCTGTAGTAGAAATGTTTAATAAATATTGTTTTAAATTAATATTGTAGTCATTTGCTTGAAAGGTTGTGCTGAGATAGCCTAAGCGTAAGTAAATAATCAGCCACAGCCATTTGTAACAAGGTACCCCCCCCCCTAATGACTCGAAGAGTGCCATGACCCGTCGTTAGTTCTGCCCATCATTCCCTCATTAGTATACTTGCTTGGAATTTATTTAGTATTGATTCACACTCAAGTACCCTCTTTCAGAATCCTTATTCAATAGGTGCCTTTTTCGGCCTTTACAATTACTTGCTCCTTATTTCTACAAATTACAGTGAGGCTGAGATAGAATGAATATTTTTTTCACAAAGGAATAACCTTAGAAAAGCGGGGTTAAAACTACTCACTCTGACTATATATATATATATATATATATATATATATATATATATATATATATATATATATATATAACAATACATACATATACACACATACATACATACATTCATACATACATACATACACATACTCTCTTCAGACGTCATTTTACTCCTTCATTTATGTTTCGTGCCTACATCTCTCCAATTCACAAAATATTTGTTACATTTTGGCAGAATATTGAAAATATATGGTTTTGTCTCTATGATGGCAAAGTATTAAATATTTTGTGATTTCCAAATATTCAATGGATAGGTAAAATAAGGAAACACACTAAGTGTTTGAATTTCCATCCGGAAATCCGGCTGTTCATCAATAAATATGATATTGAAATTTGTTGCGAGGCTAGATCGCAAAGGACGAACGAACCAGCAAACGGACGTCAATCTCAATTCTTTATGAGTAGAACATTGTCCTGAATATACATCAGATTCTCCATTTTTTTTCTTTGTTCACTTGATGGAAGACTCTCGAGCGTCATGGAGCCGTGCTTGTGAGAATGATTGAATTATACTTTCATGAACCGAGGAGACGAACACTAAATATTCATGACCTTGTAATTAGCAGCTAAATTTTGGCGGGTTGAATCACTGCGCTTGTGAGCTTTATAACAAGTCAGGAACTAGATATATCATTGCTGTAACTAATATCTGTCAGGCAGTCACCTTCTGTTTCGCTAATTCAACTAACAGTTTCATTGTTCTCTCTGACTTAGATTTTAGTCTACAGGTTGTATGTATCTCTTTCAATTTCCACCTGTCTCTTAGAATCACTTACTACGAAGGTAGAAACGTTTCCATAAAGAAAGTCAAGGCATTAAGAAAGGATGAGAAAATAAATACATTGATTTAAACAGGGGATCTACGCGTGGACCTGTGACTGACTCCTAGAATTCTCATGCAGGAGATGCGGGTTCGAGTCCCACTTGCCCCAGGTATTTATTTCAGGAGCGGTTGAAACAATTCGCTGCTACACCACGGATGTTTAAGTAGGATGACAATCGATAGACAGCCTAGATGCAGAAACATATATAAAAAAAAAAAAGGCATTTATGTAAATACCTGCTGAACTGTTCTAATAATGGGCGATTATTTTTCCCGGTATATTGGAAGCCGATGATAATATTCAAAGGGGTGAAACGACAGAAAATGTAGTTGACTACTGCTAACCTCACGTTTTTATCTTTTTTGTTGAATAGATAAGCCGTTCTAAAGGTTATTAAAAAAAAAAAAAAATGTTCTTGTAGAAAGAAAACAATTTTCCCTGCTTACATACTATATTTGCCAACATTACATAACTGTTTTGAAATCTTGCATAGATATGTTTTTTAAGCGATTGACTGCAGGGTTATTCTGCTTTTTGAGGTGATTGGAATATAATTATAAAACTGTTGAACTATTCTGACTCCTCTGGTATTTTATTTATTACTTCCTTCTTATTTTACTCTTAAGTACTATATTTTACCGTACTGGTTGGTAAGCAAGAATATTTCCATCAATGTATTTACCTTGTCTGTCGAGTCCTTTAAGCGTGCTGATGCAGTTCGTCGCACATTTTTCAGTTAATAACAATGCATAAGAACAGAAATAGAACCTAAATCAACTAGACAAGTATTTTATCCCAAAATTTATCATAAGCTTTACTTCACCTTCCCTGAGCAAAACTATATTACATTAAAATTCTTATCACAAAAATATATTAACTTGAATATCACATCATAGTAATAGTGCAACAATGTCGCTAAAAGGTAGTATTTTAAAAAATAAATAAAGTATTATGTTTAAATTGTTTGAAATATGACGTACATTAGTGCAGACAACACGTTTTAATGCGCCAGTATTTATTTAATTTTTACGTCTAAATAACTAATGGAGCCTTTATTTGGTTTCCTATAAAAGAAAGACAAATTTATAACTCATACCAATATTAAAAATATTGTTGAGGATGTTGATATCTATAGAGCACTTAGGAATTATGATATAATAAATTCTTAGGTATGGGTGATGGAGAACACCCCTTAAAGACAATGCTCCACCCTCCAGTCTGGAAATATGAAATATTATTATGAGTCCAACGTTTAGCCACATCTGTGCCCAGCAGACTCCTCCCAATACCTTTGCTTTCCATTTATTCTACCAATATCCCTTAGCATTATCTACAATATCTATTCAACCACAATCAAACACGGCCCTATTTTAAAGTCGTACCACGAAAATATGTAAAATAATATTCTAAAAGAATATAAATGGCTTCATCGTGCGAGAGAATATTTCTTATTTTTACATATTTGAGATATTACTATTCCTCGACATTGAACAGAAATTAACCGAAATAGTAGGTAGAGAAACAAAAATTTAGGTTTCTCATATTTGACACTGGCTCCAGCAAAATCAATAAAACTGGATTTAACAATATATAGGAGTAGAGCATTTTAATATAAGATTTTTTTTCATACATTTTCTCTACTTGGTCTAAGAAGCTTTAAACCTTGATGTGAAATTATGATTTCTGGAAAATTATTATTAAACTACTGCAATAATGATTGAATTATTTCTTTGTTTGTTGTTTAACATGTCTAATAATTGGACTGTGTTGAATCTTTTTAATAACGTGATTTGACTTCGGGATATTTTTGTGGTAGTTTGTTTCCTCTCTCGCCTGACTCCGGATGGTGATTCGGCGAATTATCGCCATTTTCTTAAAGCCTACTCACCCATGCACAAGTAATAGAAGTTTGTACATGATATCGTATCTACTAGTATTTCTAAAGTGACACAACTCAAAAATCGGTTTTATTCACACCGTCATAGTTATGACTGGGAAAGTCATGGTACATATATCTTTATCAACCATCATAACTTTATGTACGTTGCTTCAGAGCTTGTGCACCAGAGGGCGCTTGTGTCACCCTTCCAGTCTTAAGGCACCGACATAGGCAAGAGTGACACATTTTCAGTTGAATTTTATTTTGAGTTGTGTCACTTAAGAAATAATAGTGCGATATAAACACTCGATATTCGTATAAAGAAAATAACGGAATACCCAGAATTAATACAATACAAAAGTAATTAGTTGAATTCACAAAGTGACTCATTCACAGACGTGAAGTCAGGAGGACCGTAAGCGGAACTTAATCCCCAATGCCACGTGTATGGTATGGTAAATAGAATGCAACTGATGGGGGGAACGGGCACTTCCCCCCTAAACTGAAAGATAAAAAGAGTACAGCTGGCCTCAGCCAGATCTTCTCAGACTCAAGGAACCTTTTCCAGGCGCGGTCCATGGGACCCCAAGCCAGTGGTTAATCTAGCAACGATTTGTTAACCTTGAAACCATAAATAACCATCTGTGAATCCAATCTGAGATTTTTAAATTACATTACGTGTAAAAACATTTTGGCAACGTGAATTGGACCATTTCTTAAGCTTCTATTAGTCAAAAATTGATTTAGTTCTAATTGTGACGATTGCTATAAAATAAGAAAAAATATGGTGTAAAATATGACGAGTTGAGTGAATAGTGGCCAGTTCTGAAGCTCTTTAAACGTACAATACATCTTCATCAGTGTCATGTCCATTTAGTGGGAACATCAGGGTTAAATACTTTTTCCTCTCTCTTTTAATTCTATTTTAATGAAAAATCTCCCCTTGGTTCATAGGGCGGGAAATATATATATATATATATATATATATATATATATATATATATATATATATATATATATATATATATATACATATATTTAAATTAAGCGTTGTTTTTTTAGTAGTTGCGTGTAATGAAAACAAAAGTGTATTTCCTCAATTATTTTAATTTGTACTGTGTTTGGATTTTCTTTTTACCTTGTTAAATATTAAGTGCCTTCAAAGTTGTCACCGGGCATATTGCACTTGGAAATCTTTATATTCATTAATATTACGCTCACTTTATTATATATGTGAATAAAATAATACTCAATTATTATATATGTTTCTTTTCAACAGTAAACGTTAAATTTAATCCTGGAACATGTCATTTGTCTGGAGTTCCGAATAAACGTTATTTAATGTTTTGATATGATGTATGTACCGTATTTTATACAAAAGTACTTGACAGAAGAAAATCCTATTGACCAACAATTCGGATCTTTTCGGTTATCAACTTATGCAAATTAACCATTTTATGGGCTAAGAAATAAAGGATTTGCATTGAAATTTTAATCGCTCTATTAATAGTTCTATTTTTATATATTCGATAGTTGTTCGCTCAATCAGAAGCCGATTTCCTACAAGTGTTGCACTCTGGGCATATGCTGGGAACTATTTCGCCGGGAATGCCCGGGATATCCATAGCACGAAAGGACAACTATCGTACCTGGAGGTGCCTATAAAACATATCAGCGATATGTTACATGATAGTTGACTTTTCGTTCTCAATATCATGTAGGAGTAGACTCACGGCACCAGCCTAGGGGAGTAGGTTCAGTATCAAGCCTAGAGAGGACGAAGGGATTTGGCAAAAATAACCAAGATCTTGGTAAATGAATATAAAAGGAAGTAACACAACACCAAGCAGAGAGTGCTTAATCATTAACTCCTTCAATACACCAGGTACTCGTTTTATGTAATTATATATGGAGTTCATTTTTCCGCAAATTCAACAACTCTCAACTCAACATCTCATCTCAACTACCTCCACTCAACACCGTTTTCTAAATTTAAATAATTTATAAATCCACTAACCCATTAACACCACACATTCCCTTAGTTTGGCACGTATCCTCCATAAAGTTGTACCTACTTTACTTAAGTATATTCTGGCTTTTATTTAACTAGTTTTTCAATTTATACACTACCACTGATCTACTACCATTATCTACTGATCAACTTTATACCTAATAAAACATGCCAAATACATCAAATAATAGTAATAACAGGCTTCCATTTTTCTTCACAGCCAATATGTTATTGTGTTATTAAATATGAACAGTAAAAGAGATCCAAGAAAATACTATCACTTATGAGTTCTTTGATGTAGCAATTGTAGAGCTCAGAGAAGCCTACAGTTAAATCGATTAGCCCTTCTTGGTGGCGCAATTATAGAGATCAACGTTTTTCGTCGTTAGGTTTTTTTTTATTTATTTATAAGAATATAAAAGAGGAATAGCTTACTTATTAATCTAATTTGCTTATCCTCCATATTTAACTTTGAATACCTTACTTTAGACATTTTAACTAGATTGTGAATAAAACTATTTTCGATTAAAATGAACTGCTGTAGCAGTCGTCTCCCGAATCTTTATTTAGGTACTACGCGTTCATTTGTAATGTGCTGAGGCAAAACATATTAATTGATGATATAATTCCTTCAACTTTTTTATATATATTTATAAATGCTATTCTACTTTTAGTTTATAATTAATCCTATCATGTTGACTCAACAGTCTTCAAAAATTAGAACAACTTAGTTGAATCTTGTTCCAAATCTCGTAATTTTTAAGACGTTTCCAGCCATATTAGGTAAATGAATTTAATTATTTTAAAGTAGAGCGATTTAATGTGTAGAATATTGTGAGAAAGACTCTAACTCTGTAAATGCGTTGATTTTGAGACAATTACAATATCTGAATGAATACATAGTATTAAAACATTGAAATGTGTAATAATATATACAAAAAATAAAAAACTAATCATAATGTCCAAGCTGACGGAAAAATATGAAGTGAAAGTTTCCAGTCGGTTGAATGTTTTCCGCGTGAATATTTTCCAGCCCATATCACTGCTCCTTTTGAAAGGGCAGCCAGGGAGATAAGGCTCCGGGACTCGACCGCAGATAAACCAGCACACTCCAGCTCATTCTACACGCCTCGCTCCATTGTCCGTTAGGTCTTCCTCTACAATGGGAAGCTCAGCATCTATGGCGGCCGTGTTAGGCTACAATTGTTAAAACGGCCTTTAATGTTTCAAGATACGATATCATGTAAATACATTTTCTATTGCTATTCTCGTTGCTTATGAATAGATGTGCTTTAATTGAAAATTTATATTTGAATTTGAAGATATTTCTATTTCGCTAAGTATTTCACCTTATCAAGAATAAAATACTTTTAATAAACGTGTAATGTATCTTGTGCAAGAAAAGGTTCAATTTCTGTCTTAGGTATAAAATTAGTAGTAAACATGGCTAACTGATCAAACAAATCAGCAAAACAAACTGATAAGTTAGTACTACAATAATAAAATTTCACAAGGCTGTTTTCTTTATTTGGTTCTTTCTGATACAACAATCCAGCTATGTTGCCACCAAATTTTAATCCCGGCATGATAAGGTGAAAGGACCCATAAATTAGCAGATGAACTCCCAGCGTTTAATAGTGTCCAAAATATTTTGCCAACATTTCATTAGAAAATCTGCCAGGCAACGATGACGAATCTAAGTAAGGAACATGGCCGAAACCAACGCCCCTTACGATTAACTCAAATCTCGCCTGACCCAATTATACAGAGAATCCGAGACCCCAATAATTCAGAGACTATTCCTGGATACTCTGCTCGCTATCCTGAGGCCATCACAGCTTTTACGGCGCAAGCTCCAGTAAACCAGAACTATTTAGTCATGGGCGATGGCGAGGATTTTGTGGCTTCAAAACGTTCCATACAGTCCTAACAGCACCGCCCAAGATGGCCTTTAGAAGCTAGCAGCGAAAAAAGAAAATATAAACGAAATAAATACCCCAGTTAAGGCATTTTCACTTTTTTGAGCATTGGTCGGAGCTTGAGTAATGACGATCCTTGACTACAATGCACGTTTTAATCGACCAACTTGCCATGGAACTTCGATTTCTTATACTTTAATTGGCTCAAAGATGCCGTAACAATTCATGTGTGAAGACATTACCAGTTCAAACTCAATAGGAGCTACATGGTTGAAATTTTTAAAGTTTCCCCGCATGAGTAATTTTTCTCCTGCGTAGCTCATTTTGTAGAATTTGTAATGACTATAAATATTGTATACCAGTAGACTAGGACGTACATATATGATTCCAATAAGCTCTCAAAGAATACTTTTTAGAATCCCAAACTTATCAAAGAAATAGGAGGGACATGTTTCCTTGGTTACTGAATACATCTGTCAGCCCTTTCTAGCGGACGTAGGCCATTGCGGCCATTCTCTCGCGAATTTTGAAATGTTCTAACCGAACTTCAGTTCTGGTAGTATATCAGCCCATTGGGTGAGGTTTTTATGCATTTTGAGTGCTATACGGAAAAGGGACTCGTTTTGTAATGTTATTTTAAAAGGTTTGTTATTGGATGATGTAGAGCAAAATCCAAGTAAATATGGTAGTGACGAAACAATAGTTAAAGTTTTATTCTTTAATGGAGGACTGATAAAAAGCCTCGAGTTGATTGTTTCTGGGATCTGGTTTCTTCATACTTTTAACGAAGCGGCCACAAGATGAAATCAAGAGGGGATAGCTGCAACCATTTCACTTGACTCGCAGATTCTGAGCTACTGATCTCCTCCAACCCGTTTTCCTAAAATAAAATTGTTCATTGTAAAATTTTAAATTAAACAATGTTGGCTCCGCCCCTTTTTTTTAATGGTGCATCGACATCTTGGCCAATAGCCTCGAAGACTGCCTCTTAATGGAAAGTGTAAACTTACCAGGACCATCCCTCGGATTCACAGCCCACACATTTCTATACAACGACTTTTAACCTCTTCCAAAATCACAATCACTTGCCACAGAGCTTCCTAAGATTTAGGAGTTTTCCTCAATCAAGGTAATCAATACACTCTAATCCTACTTTCTGGCCGTCAGGGACTGCACTAACCATTCAAGAAGGTTATTCCAATAATTTCACAAAGTACACTCATCATGTCCACTGACAAACCAGCTAATAATCTATTAGAGGACAAGTCAAGATGGCACTTCAAGATATTTTTACAAAACATTTCACACAAATAACGCAATTTATTTATGCAATATCAAGACAAATAATCAAACAAAACTATGAATAAAAAATGAAAATAAATTATGCAGCGTTTGATTCTGAAGAAAAATGTCCCATAGGACTGACAAAGAATAACCTAGCCCTTGCGTCGGTCCTTTTTCATGTGCCTTACATTGTATAAACCACTTTGCTCAAGAGAGCTGTCAAACTGCTCTTTAGCAATGTCAACTCCTTTATTTTCCGCCTCTTTGAAAAATTATTAACCATTCAAATCTTTTTTTTATACATAATCTTTTTAGCACTTTCTGAAGGAATGTGGCCATTGAAGTTGCACTCATGAAAAAATTGTTGAAACATTTCTTCAAGTCTTCTTCGATCCTGTCTACTGGATACCGAAAATGCCCCAAAATGTCTGTGTGTACATATATATATATTGGGGTTTACTACGGAAAGCAGTAATAAATGATTCACCTGTTCATTGTAGTTGTAAAAACTATTCACGTTTATTTTGAATTTATATAGATTGTTTCAGCAAATTTTTCAGGTATCCAGAGTACACTACCATATTTCTAAGTAATGTCCTAAGTAATGCAGCTTCTGCGTGACGGACATTTATACCAACATTTATAGTGATTGTTTTCTGTTCTATAATTTTATAATTATTAAACTTTAGGTTAATTTGACCAAAGTTTGAGGATGCGAATAACACATATTATTAGTTAACTCATTCGTGTGGATGGGCCGAGTAGTGAATGTTTAATATTCAGCTTCATGATATGTTTAATAATAATCTAAAACAAATAAAATAATAATTATATAATTCTGGGCAGGCCTTAAGGGTTTGGTCTTATACCTACCATCTGATTAAGTTTTGAGTTAAAACTTAATTTTTCCCCCCGGTGCGTGGACTGCTGAGGTCAGTAGCACCAGTTAAAGCTTAATGATTAAAATCTATGCTGTAACTATACAGCACTCAAGATTCGTGATAAGCCATAATTAATTCAACAATGTAATAATATAAAATATGTTCGTATCAATAATATCATATGGGCACCATTGCTTATCTAAGAATAATCATCATCAACGAAAATAAATACCATAATTCCACATAAAAATTTAAAATAAAATTGTCTGTCGAATTATTTGGCCTGCACAGCAACTCAGTATACTTATACTTAATAGGTATTTGAAGATGAGATTATATGATGAAAGAGTTGAGAGAAAGGCATAGTTGATTGAAGGGAGAGAATTGAATGAATTTAAACGAAATATTTATTTTAAAAATATTATAAAAAATAGGCATCTTAATAATAAATTCTCGGCGGCAATATTTTGTCTTCGATATATACCAAGAAAAAAAAAACAACAACTAAATGGTTAATTTTAGTGATCATTCTGATCAATACTATGATGAAGATAGTAATATTTTCATTACGGTGCTCAGAGTTCTAGAGCTTGAGTGTAAAAGAACTCCAGGCCGTAAGCTTCTTTATTAAATTGATGATGAAGTTTCCTAGTTGGATAAATATTTTACTCCAAGTTGGACAAATATTTAAACCATTCAGTAAGGCGTGAAGCATAAATGCCGTCAAATTTTACTAATATATTACTTTTATCATTCGCGACTGAAAAAAATGTATTTCTACCTCTTGAATATTACACTATTTTGATTTGTTTGAAATTATTTAAAAATATTGTGTCATTAATTCCTTATAATAATTCCTGAAGGAATCACAATTTAAAGATGCAAATTTATCCTCATGAAAACTATATTCCTATAATATGAGAAAAAATATATTAGAATTATCAGCCTCTGTCATAGTCGGAATACATTGTGTTGAGGTAGCAGCCGACCTGACCTCCGTGAAATATATTGGAAAGACCCTTCTAATCTTGCTTGTTAATAATCTCATCAACATTTATGAGGAGCTATCATGAGCCCGATTAGAATTTAATGCATAATTAAGTGGAGCGTAAATGCCAGCCCAGGCTTCAATTTAGCTCTTGGGAAAATATGAAATACCGTGTAGACCGCCATAATAGCCACTAGCCCATGGGTGCAAAAGCACATACCTGCTAACATATTGCTTTTTTGGCATTATTCCCATGCTTCGTTGTGAAATTTACTTACAATGTGAACTTTCTGGAAAAACAGGTTTTATTTGCCTGCATTTTATTTATTTATCGCTTAAAATTAATAGACAGTATCCCTTGAAAAAAAAAACAAAAAACAAAACAAAAAAACAAACAAAGTAATCCCCAGAAGCTCTGACAAATAAGTAGGGACCGGATTCTTAGGTTTTCACCTATTTTTTTCCTTTCTGTTGAACATGATATTGATCGGTTTTTTATATGATTCGCGTATTGTAGTATCATTCATGCAAATTTGGAAGAACCTAAAAAAACCTATTCTGGATGATATCACCTAAAATCGCCTAAATAACGATGGAATGACCTAGAAAGACCTAATCTTTAAAATAGAAAATACAATTCAATGAACACATTCCCTCGATCAAACAAATTTACTTAAAAGCATCTTCCCGGGTCCAGACGTTTAGGGTAAGTTTACTGGGAGTATCGCTTCCACCAGAACCCATTTTAACACACTTGGGAAAAATAAAAACAGTTGTTGACGCTTTGGATATGAATGAAGCAGATGCCATTTCTAAGGCTTCGATGGTCTCCAGAGCAACGAGATTTTTGGTGCACTCGCATTCCTAAAAGCACATTTCTCAGATCTTACAAATCTCATTGGAAAATTGGAAACTTCAACGCTGGAGCTAAAAGATCCGATGAAATACTCGCCTATGGCGGCTTGTGACGTAAACGGGCGCGTATTTATCTTCCTCCACTTTTAAGACAGTTCTCTAAGACAACACGAAGAATTTCACCATCGAAAACCTGGGCTCCTATATGCGAGTTTACTGTAACAAGGGGTAATACCTATTTTAGTTTCATATTGTTTGTTTTAAATTTTTCCAAAATTTACTTATTTGGTTTTTAACATAGTTAAGTACCTTTCTATAGGCAGTGAAATTCTTCATGATGTTCCTTAGAAGTTGGAACTCTTTAGTAGAGAAACTTGACCTTTACATATTTATTTATTTTTTTTTTTTTTTATGTTCTTATTTTTTTTTTATTAATGTTTATTTTATGAAACAATTTACTCTTTTTTCATTTTTTTTTATTTTTTTTAAACATTGCTTTAGTTCTAAACTGTATTTTATTTATATAAATTTTATTCATTTTGTTTTTTAAATAAATATTTTGTTGAATATTTGGACCTCTTATTATTTTTTTTTTAAGAATAACTAACTAATAAATACTAGAATTTCCGTTTTATTTTTATGTTTACATCTTTCTTTTTGCCCCTTCTCAATATTCTATTCTATAAAATAATGTTATTTGATGTTTATTTTTAAGTCACTGTATACACATATTAATTTATCAGTGATAAATTAATCAAAATTATTAATGGTAAATTATAATAGGTTGAACTTATTTTTTGAGCCTATTGAAACATTTGTCACCTAAAAAAACCTAAAATCGATTTTTAAATAAAAACCTAAAAGGACCTATTTTTGAACCTATTAAGCGATTTTATCACCTAAAAAAACCTAAAATGGTTTTTTGAAGAAAAACCTAAAAAAGACATATTATGCCTGTTGCGAAAACCTAATTTGACACTTATTATATCCTAAAAATCCGGTCCCTACAAATAAGCAACTTCGCAAGGAAATGGTTTTAACAGATATGAATTTCGATTTTATATTAAGATGTATTTCGGGTGTGGGATACATTTTAAGTTTAGGTACTCAAACATTTATTCCTTTGATTGACCCTGACCCATCTCAGGCACTCAAGTTTTATATTGGCGGATGTCAGTTTTTGCGACAGGAGTTCGCTTGAATGCCGTTAGATAGCATGGCTGTCTGTATTCCTTCATACTGTGAAGTTTTGCTAGCCAGTTCTTCTTTTTCGGTCAGATTTTAGGTCCCTCATTTGAAAGAACTGAATAAATTGAGGTAACAGTGCGTTTAACATTGAATTGTTTCCCCAGAAACATATTTAACCCGTAGTTATCAGTTAGATCATGACTTCACTTCTTAGGTCCCGAGGTTCTCCTGATGTTGAGAATATATCTGCCTCCCTGGATTTGTAGTTTTATGATTGGAAGGATAGATTAGAAAGTAGGCTGCCAGAATACAAAAGAAGAAAAGTATGAGATGTAACCCCCCAATAATGAATCAATGTTTTCAGGTTTTTAGAATACATCTCCCTCGTACAATTATTATTTGATTCAAGGTAACAAAAGTTGTAGAAACAAAGTTATTAGCGCGGTTCCTCCCTCCCCCATAGGGAGGAACCCCGCTTATAAGGTTGATACAATGAAACAATCCGGAAGTGCCGACAAGAAAATTTCGCGTTTCAGAACCCCTAGAGACCGAAAATAACGGTGGTTCAAATTTGTATATGTATATATATATATATGTATATATTTATTTATATATATATATATATATATTTGTCTGTTCGCTCATTTCTAGCTTCCCTGATGGTCCGATTTTGATGAAATTTGGTACAAAAATCAGTCGTCCAATTTGAAAGGTCAAGTTCGTTAACCAGCAAAATCCGCCCACTGGAAGATGGCGTTTGGGGCGAAATTCGCGCAGAAAAAATCGTAACGCTTACGTTTTTGAGTTCATAAGCTTGTAAGTACTCTTTTTATAGGCTTCTTGGGCTAGGAAAACGAATGAAACCATTTTCAAGGCGATAGCTTTAACCGTTTTCGAGAAAATGGGAAAAATAGTTTTTGAATACCGTTTTTGGTTTGGGTACTTAGAATCACGGGATTCAGTTGAAACATTATCTGCATGTTCTACTTTCATTAAAACTAATATGTAGAAAGTTATGCTACGTTTGGAGTTAAGGAAGGGTTAGAATAAAATATTTTATGAACAGACATGAAAAGTTTTGGTAACTTTGTATACTTTCCTTAATATCTCGAAAAAGGTTGAGAATCTTGTGAAACAAAAGATTACCATTAGAATGCTTACTAAATGCTCTACAAACAAGGTTCTAATAAAAGTTTTGATTAGGCGATGTCAATCGGAGAAATAAGTGCTTAAAACTTTAAAGTAATTGATTTCGCTTATTCGAACTGTTCTTTTTGTCTTTGATTTTGGTACTTAGAATCATGAGCTTCAGTTGAAACATTTTCTCCATTTTGAATTTTATCAAAACTAATATGTTGAAAATTTGGTTACGTTTGGAGTAAAGGAAGGATTAAAATAAAATATTTCATTTTTAGACATGAAAAGTTTTGGGAACTTCGTATATTTTCATTAATATCACGAAAACGGTTTGGAATCTTGGCAAGCAAAAGATTACCATTCGAAAGGTTACTAAATTTTCTACAAAAAATGTTTTGAAGACATTTGCGATGGGATGGTCATATTTGGAGAAATAAGTGCTTAAAACATAGGTAATTTCGTTCATTTGAACGAATCTTTTTGTGTGTTTCCTACAGTTTTTTTTTCACTGCTCGTTATTTTTGTGATTGCTTATAGTAGTCAAATGTATCAGTCAATAAAACAGGATACGCATATATATAAACAATATTTTGTTTCAACGGTATCTTGGAATTCGAAGATGCACTATGAATATCTAGATGACTGTACTGGTGTTGATTTCGTTCTTTAGAATTGTTTTTGGTATTCCCTATTTTCAGAAGTTTTTATCTATTTATTAATTTTTTTTTTTAAATTCATTGAACGAAATCATATGAATTCGAGGTGAAATGAAGGTGAGGAGCTAGGAGGCTTAGGGTGGGGGGCGTTTTCCCTGCCCCCAGGTACCCTCGTCTCCCTGTGTACCCTCGTCATCTTCAAGTCCTTGTCTAGAGTCATAAAGATAAGCCTCCAAACAACTTTAGGAATGTAGGATTTCTAATTTTTGCCAGTATCAGAACAGCCGCTCTTTACATACCACAGTGGTACAGACGTACCGGTCTATACTAGTTGCACTCCATACGGTGGTAGTACTTGGTGTATGCCACAGCGGATCGCTCATTATAACCTTATTTTATTCGTATTAAATAGGTACCTAAAAAAAGTTTATTTGTGTATAAGTGTTGCGTTATTGGGATTAGAATAAAATATTTTATTAACAGACATGAAACACTTCGGAATCTTTGTATATTGTCCTTAATTTTTTTTTCTTTTATGGTGTATCGAAATCTGAGTCATTAGCACCATTTTTTCCTTATGAGCTAATATAATACTTAGATTTAGCCAGCAACAATATTTTACACCGCAATTAAAGTGATTTGCTCTTCTTATAAACATAATATTTATATTATAATATAAACATAATACATTAATTTGTCTGACAAAAAAAAAAGTCCGACCCGCAGGAACTGCTTCATCTTAGCGCGGTTCCGTTCTTATCTCAAGTGCGATTAGTGAAGGAATATAGCAGCTATCGGTAGGTATTAGCACCATTTTTCCCCCTTAATATCTTCAAAACAGTTAAGAAATCGTGGGAAGTACGATTTAACCATTCAAAAGCTTTCTAAATTCTCTAAAAAAAAGATTCTGAAGCAAATTTCAATGGGGCAATGTCAGTAGGAGAAGTAAGTGCTTAAAACTACGAAAGTGTTAGTTTTGTTATTTTAAACGGGTTTTTGTCACTGTTTTCCTCACTTTTGTTTTTTAAGTTTATTTAACGGCGGAATGAGTATTTCATTAAAGCTGAGAAAATAAGAGTCATATTGGTAATAGAGTTTTCCTAGAGTGAGCGTCGCGATGACGGGAGAGTCCCATCCGTTTAGAAAACTGTCAGTTTCCATATGTGGCTCTTTAAGCTTCCTTCTCTTTGAGATTTTATTTTATATTTTTAACGACAGATCAAAACCTACCGATAGCTGCTACTATTCCTTTACTAATCGCACTTCGGATAAGAACGGAACCGCGCTAAGATGATGCAGTTCCTGCGAGTCGGACTTTTTTTTACATCAGGAGTAGAAGTGTCGGGTAAAATTCAGTGGCCTCTTATTGGTACGAATTGTTTTCTTGTCATCCTTTCTTATCAAATGTTTATTCGAGTCTACATCCTGTTTTTAGCACTTTCCTCCGAAGGAAAGTAGCTATTGAGGTTGGACTCATGACGGAATTTTTGAAAAATTTCTTCAAATCTTTATCGATCCTACCTAGTAGACACCGAAAATGACCCCCGTTAAAATTTATATATATCTATCTATATATATATATATATATATATATATATATATATATATATATGCATATATATATATATATATATATATATATATATATATATATATATATATATGTGTCTGTTAACACGATAGCGGCCAGAGTTTTTGTTTTTTCGTCACGAAACTTCGTATATAGCATTCAATTAGCAAACGATTGAACGAGTTCGTTAACCACCAAAGTCGGTCCACCGGAAGGGGGGGTTTACCCCGAACCCAAAACACTTATTTGACTATGTCAGCCGTAATATTTGTTATATTTCAACGAAACTTGGTATTCGTAGTGGTAATATAGAGAGAAAAGTGAGATATAAAAATGAACTAAATAGGTTCATTAGAAGGGGGGGTTTACTCCAGACCCACAATACCAATTCGCCACTACCAGCCGTGATTTTTGGTATATTTCGACGAAACTCGGTATTCGTAGTGCTAATCCACAGGTAAATATGTGTTGTAAAAATAAACGAAATCGGTTCATTAGGAGGGGGGGTTTACTCCGGACCCACAATACCAATTCGCCACTACCAGCCGTGATTTTTGGTATATTTCGACGAAACTCGGTATTCGTAGTGGTAATCTACAGGTAAATATGTGTTGTAAAAAGAAACTAAATCGGTTCATTAGAAAGGGGGGTTTACTCCGGACCCAAATTCCTAATATACTCATACCGGTCGTAATTTCTGCTGTATTGTAACGAAACGCTGTATACGTCGTGGGTAACTCATGAGAAAGAAGTGTTGTAAAAATGAGCTGAATCGGTCAATCGGAAAGCGGGGGTTTAATTTGTAATATATTCGAATAGAAAAGCCGGCAGACGTAGGTTCACAAAGCCGCCGCAAGGAGCGCTTTCTACCACTAGAGTGACTGTATCCTGTTCCTGCGTTAGATCAAAATACGATAATATGAGCATTTTTGTATTTATTATGTAGTGTAGTAGGTACCATGTGTAAACATAACTCTGGATGCAAATTAATAATTGATCAGTTACTCATTACAAAATGAGAACTATTCACGTTTTTATTTTATTTATGTAGGATATTTTAAGCAAATTGTTCTGGAAAGCAGTCTACACTACCCAAATTCTAAGGAAAGTGCTTAGTTATGCAGCTCCTGCGTGACGGACTTTTATAACCCCTTATTGATTGACCCTTCGAACACTTGTCTACCTTTTACTGATAATAAATTGATTGATATTTTAATCATTTTGTTCATATTCCATTATGGACCGATGTTCATTTCATGAGCATACGTACTTGTATATGATAAAGCATCAAATTGATTATATCGGTTTGAAATTCGCCGCCAATTCCTTACCAATCATGTTTCGGATATTGGCAAGGGTCAAATTACTGACAAGGAAGAATTAAAAAAGTCCTTCACTTTACCCTCAAATAACGTCGTCAAATTAAACTTGCAACCATTTTGGATGATTAATAATATTTAATACTTCTTGATTCCCAATTCTTCACGTACTTAATTAATTAATACTTAGGTAATTGGAGTAAAGTATAATCGTGTTAGATTAGCCTGCTGTATTTAAGAATGAACACAAGTAAACTATATGTGCGTTTGCAGTTTCCTTATTCCTTCTTTAGTAATATCTATATTTTATATAGGGTGGGAGGAAACCCACCCTGTGATTACAATACTATATATATAAATATATATATATATATATATATATATATATATATATATATATATATATATATATATAGCAAATAGAAAAACCAAAACACAAGGGCCCTACAGCAATTAATTTATTCACAAAGCACGCTTTCGGAGTCTACAGCTCTATCTTCTGTGCATCTTGTTCTTTACTGTAGGCATTTCACGCATAGGCTGAATCTATAAATAGCATAGGGTTACATATGATCTGAAGATAGAGCATGGAAGGAAAGTTGTGCACTTCGAGTTTGAGGTTTTATATAGATAAATGAAATGTCGAATTGATTTTGGTAATTATTTGAGTGTTAGGCATTAATCTCGTGATAAGCTGGAAAATGATTTTGTTTTCGCTTATCGAATAGAATGTTCTTGTAATTCATGGGTTGCGTGTAGAAGGAAGGGAAGGACTTGAAGCAATTCTCTGGAACAAGCCGAAAACTTTTAAAAGGGTGAAAGGACTGGTCTGAATAATCAAGAGGGCGTGAAAATTGTGTGGTAGTGAATCAGCCGTTCCCTATAAGGGGAGGAGAGAGGTCCGGTCGAGGACACTTAGGGCTTGAAATTGGGTCAGGGGGAACCTACCCCCTATTCTATCCATTCTATGGGTGCTCGTCTTCCCGAAAATTGGATAGAACCTTCTTCGACCGACACCCACATCTCACTCACCTAACTCACATTTTTACCCAACGACGAGCATTATCATTTCTTATACTCTTTTCTTCATCTCGTCCCATCTGCTCTCGCCTTTAACTAACATACGACCATTATTGATATTTTTTGGGTGAACCGATATTTAAAAAATTAAAAACCGCCATCCTGAAGGTCTTAAAAACTGATGTATTGTATCATTATTATTGATGACATCTAGTCAATTGACTTGTACCGTACCCATACAGTCATAGGGAACGGTGTGCCACAGAAATGCCTACAGACAGTGTTGGGCAAAACTAACGTTAGTAAACTAAACTAACGTTAGTTTTCCCTAACTAGAAGTAAACTAATGTTATATTTTTAGTTTTAGTTTTAGTTTAGTTTTAGATTTGTATAATTATTAATCATATGGACTCCGTTTTTAGTAATGCAATTAGTTTAGTTTAGTAAAAGAGACCTAAATTTGTGATTTTAGTTTAGTTTTAATTTTTAGTTAACTAATTTAGTTTATCAAAGAACATATGTTTTCAAATTACGAGAAAAAGCAACAATTTCTTATTCTTAAGCAAGTTCTATTAGTTTTAATAATTTACTTAATTATCGAAATAACATATGATTTATATTAATTCATGTTATTTTAGTAAAACTAAACTAAACTAAACTAAACTAAATTTTTAGTTTAGTTTTTAGTCAATTCCCAAAGATTTAGTTTTAGTTTTAGTTTAGTTAAAATCCATTAATTAGTAAAATTTTAGTTTTAGTTTTTTTTAGGTTGCAATTTTTAGTTTAGTTTTAGTTTATTCCAAAAAGTGAATTTAGTTTTAGTTTTTAGTTTTGCCCAACATTGCCTACAGAAAGACAAGTCCCCTAAAGAACATTAAACACCGATCAATGAAAAATATTGTCAACAAGAAACAGTATCTTGAAGCATTTAAAAAAAAAAAAAAAAAAAAAAAAAAAAAAAAAAAAAAAAAAAAAAAAAAAAAAAAAAAAAAAAAAAAAAAAAAAAATTGATTGCACCTTGTTAAATATTTCAAGCGAATGCTTATGAAGAATTTTTAATTATAACCTGAATTCCTCCTGTCTTTAATGTATTTTAAAATATAGTAATATTTTTTTTAATTACTCTTCTTTAGAAATTCTTTGTCTTGTTTTATTTTGTTCATCGAAGAAAATGATTCACGAGTCTTGTTTCTGCGCAATTACAAACTAATCATTGTTAATATAAACGCCATTTATTTGTTAGCTTGTTATAAAAATAACCTTTCGAAAGATAATAACGTATGTTCTATGAGTAGGACAATGAATCAAATTGCAAATTTCTTTGGCCTACACTTGATAAGTTGTTAAAATTTGGGTCACCATTTGTTGTATATTTTTGCATGCTGCGTTGATATTCCAGTTCATTAGTTCCTCTGTCCGTTGTTATATTTTTTACAAGAAATGTAATTTAGATTGTTATCAGCCCAGAGATAACAGCCAAATGTCCTATGAACGTAAACGTGAACGGTGGTTATATTTTTAGATAAGTAGTGGGGGGGGGGCTAGTTATCATTCTTAATTTGATTGCTTCGGCAATGATTTGATCCCGTCCGTCGTCTTGAATGCAGACGTACCAAATAAATGATCTCCTCATGAAAAAGCTTAAAATTGTAATTCATTAAAAAGCTCTGGTGTAACATTTTCAAAGCTTCATATATTAGCTAAGTTGCGGCCAAGAAAAACTCGCCTATTAACTTAATATTATTACTGCGTCTAACATCCAATGTCATCACGTACAATAATTTGTTCGTCGACAACGTCGTGGAGATAGTAATATCCTCAGATGTAAGTAATTTTTTTTTTTTAATTTACTTGGTTTATCAGGGATGGAAAATAGCTGTGCTAATAATCATATTAGTTATTGATCTGCAATAGCAATATGTTATACGCGGCTTGTATTCACAATCTTGGAAGATCCTTTTAAATTGGAAGATATCGTCATTTGTGACATTTCTGCGATACCAATTGATAACACATCTCAATTGAAGGAACTGTTTTCCTCAATTCTTTTGGCGTTTGTAATCACCATCAACTAAGCTGGGGGATGATTATCAGCGTTATGCGATTTCGTAACACAAATCGATTTGACAATTATATGTTGCTTCTTTTATAGTTTAAAAACCAGACAATTTATATATTCTCATTTATGTATAACAAAAAATATATCATGTAGGAAAATGAATAGGCCGACCTTCACTAGTTAGAAAAGTGGATTTCCGAAGCGTTTTCGAGATCAAATCTCATCATCAGTGCCTATAGATTGTGTCTGTGCACACGTGAGGCTCTCGCAGCAGACACACAGTCTGCTCGGTCTATTCATTTCCCTACATGATGATGAACCTTCACCAACCGGCTCCCAACAACTTTGAAAAAATATATTGTATGCCTTGGAAATTCAATAATTAATCTCGTTAAATAGGTGAGATGCTCAATTACGTTCACTCGGATTATATTGCGTCTGAGTAGCGTTTCAGGTGATATCATCTCGTACACTGAACAAGCGTACACACATCTAATATTCCTCTGCAGAAATTAAGCACAAAAACGCCTTCAGATTCAAAAAATGTCGTTTTTTCGGACTGAGTTTATATTTGTAACTACATAAAAGACCAATTCTAACCCTATATTTATTGACTGGTTTTATTGTTTGTCTAGTACTTAGGCCCAGCGCACACGGTGAGACTGTATTACAACTCCAGTTGCAAACTTGTTGCTCGCGCAACTGTTTTGTGACTTCGGCAATGTATTTCAATTGACAGGCGCACACGACGCAACTGGTTTTTGACGATTTCAAACCAGTTTGAAACCAGTCACATGCAACCGTGGGCCCGCGGTTGCAGTTGCGTTGCATTTGAGTACGAGACTTTTCGTCGGACAGCCGTGCATACTATCGATATTTGTGGTTGCTTAGTTACAAGAAGGTTTACTTATTACATATGTTTTTCAGCTATGTTATGTTGGGTTATGTAAATAAAGGCAGTTTTAAGTAAAGTGTATTTAAGCCATATAGCCAATAACAACATGTGACATCAAGAAGTTAACCTGAAGAAATTTTTGATTTAAAAACGGATGTCAGATTCGTTTTCAACACGTTAAAACCCCCCTAAATTCATATTTTGTTAATGTAGGTTTGTTAAAGATTCAAGAATCCGGCCATATTTCAAAGCATATTTACTCGATTCAAACCAAACTTGGAGGGTCGATAAAGGCCATAATGTGGCACATTTCCTTCTAATCGGGGTGTTTCTACGTGTTCTGGGATCGACGTTATATTAAAAAAAGTTAATATTTTATTTTTATTTTGAGGACCATTTTTTGCAAGTACATTTTGATATAATAAAATATTCATTTATATGGTTAGAACAAGGAGTCTTTCTTCATTTTAAGGATTTCATTGAATTAAAAATGGGATTATCTCAAGAGGAGATATTGAATTTCAAAACGTCATGTTACTTTTTCGCTTACAAATTTGTAGTTTCCATCAGACTGGGAAAAATCATTATTTTTTGTTTTCAATGATATTCACCACATTAGAGTTTTTTGGGGTGCTTATTTCTGTTATTTTTTTGTTATAAAAAAATGTATAATACTAGTTTATTTGAAAACATAAGCATATTTTTGAATTTATTTGACGAAACATCAATTATTGTTTAACGATTAGGTATATTTTTCTTTTAATCTAGGTACTCTATGAAACAAATGAATTGGTGAAAGAATCATGTCGATATAAAAAATAAAGCACTTTCAACCTATTTTATTTTATTTCTCGGCTCCAAGGCGTATTGGACGGAACGCTCGGACACGTGTCGACTATTTTTCGGTCTAGAATCACCAGAAAAAAAATGGTCCAGATCGGTTACCCCATCGCTGTATACTCTCCTTGTGTGTCTGACATCTCAAGTTCTTACAAAAAAAAAAACACGTAGCTCACTAAATAAACACACCACTTGCGAAACTGTAGGGCAATTGATTTACAACAAGCCAATATACTCGCATGTTTTGTTTCAGTTGCAAACTAATTTCATACGCAACTGGTTTGCAACTCTAATTGCAGAGAAGTCGCACCTTGAGCAGAAAGAAGTTTTATTTCAGTTGCAAACTGGTTTCAGACGCAACTAGTTAGCAACTCGAGTTGCAGTACAGTCGCACCGTGTGCGCTGGGTCTTAGAGTATCAACAATGATAGTGCTGCTTAATTTCGTCAGGTCGTACTACAAGGTTCCACCGTTGGTGTATGGTTCTTCCCACGCTATTTATGGATACCTTCGATTAAAAATTTAGGATATAAATTAATAGTTTTAAAAAACACTGAACACACATATATTTTTTATTTATCCTCTTTAGTAACATCGTATAACGAAAATAAAAATACAATGCTATTCTTTTTGCGCAGTCGTTCCCTATTCGAAGACCCATTTTAAGGTTGTAGTATACATTTTGGATGGTAAATTCACAATATACCGAGTAAAGTATTTTTCGAAGCGTCAGTGACAAATAGGAAGTGTGTATAAATTGTCAAGTTGGTAAGGGCTTCTGGTGCATTCGCCATCCAAAGCACGTCCAACCTATAACACCGTAACCTCCCTCTGCCGTCGCTTTATCCCACCGACATCCAACGCTCGTAATGGCTATTTCACGTTTCATTATAGCAATGCAAACAACCTAAATTTCTGCAGAATTTCAATTGCCTATTCTCTATACCCCATACACGGAGCGGAATGATTTTACTTCACGTAAAGTCAATCTCGCAGTAGCGGCGTAATCTATAGAAAACCAGTTTGCACGATAAAGAAAAAAAAAATGTTGCTCTTTTATATTCGTCCTTGCAAGCTGATTCATTTATTTTAAAAATCATTTTTTGAGTTACATTAATATTTTGCTGTATATTCAGAATATAATATTCCTATTAGTTTAAATGTTATATAAATAGTTTCGTGGAAAGAAAACAATATTACTGTATCAAGGAACATATCTATGCTTTAGTTTGAAATAGAATTCTGGTAAACTTCTGCTCCCTGGAATGGTGAAGTTTGCTGATATTCACATTAGACATATTTTCTTATTCTTAGATAATAAATTAAACAGTGGCATTCGTTTTAAGAAAACAAAAATTATTGCTCCATCCATGACAATACCTAATTTCAGTAAACCCTCCGAATTCTATGAATTAATGCTACATATTAATTAAAATAGTGGCGAAAGCATATTCACGGTGGATGCTTAGATATCAACATTGACTTAACAACATTCGTATAGAATTATTAATTAGCAGAATTATACCGTGGGAAAAAAATTCGTTTAGAGCCTTCTGCTCAAATTCAGGAGCAAAAATATGCTTTCTTTTTTGTACATGGCTACAGTGCATGCGCGAATGCCAGCGGACACTTTGTGACACTTTTTTGAAACGTTTATTTTCAGTTTTGTCACCGATAAAACATATTTATGCTAAAACATATTTTATGCTTTCGCCACAATGGTCTATGATTTTCCGAAATCGGTAACGCAATATCTGCAATTTAGAGAAAAATAAAAATGTTGATGAATCATAACGCAGGAAGCCCACTCGGGCAGATTATGAAATGTTTACAGTAACGTTGTAAATTAAGGTCTTCCCGGAGGCTCAGAAGGAATATGTATTCATTCTGAACAACAGTATAGTTTGTTGTCAGACGAAACCCCCAGCTTTTAGGAAATCATGGGGAGTTTTTCTTCTCGAATAAGGTGAGACTGTTTGGAATTTACTACTTCTCGCAAAGAAATACAGTACAAGTGAACCAACGAGAATGGCAGCTAGTTGTACGTAGATGAAGGGGCACTCATTTTCCTTTAAGTGTTTCTTTGCACTTGTATCGAGGAAGACGTTAGTAAATGAATGTATTAAGTAGTAATGGGATGATTCTGGTAAGGAATTAAATTTTCTACACGAATTTTTTTAACGCTGTTAACTTCAGAGAGTGCAGTGACACGCTAAGAGCGTATAATATCACAAGATTTAGTGTGTAAAGCAGTGAATATTGGAGTAAAAATCGTTTCAAATAGGTAGTATCCTTACCTACAGGTGTATTAATCAAAAAAATCCCATTACTCAAGATAATTTCTTAACTGCTAAAAATTAAGGGCCTTTCCGATAATGGTCTATAAATGAATGGAAATGGTTCTTTTAAAAGACTAACGTTCTTTTAAAAGACGTTCTGACAGAAGAAATGGAGAGGAGTTGGAGTCCACATAGAACTTTCTGAATGTAGATGATATTTTTATCGGTCCGATGATTCATCGTACGGAACTTAGCGAGTCGTTGGACCTATTAGGAAAAATCAATAATTTTCGTTAAGTACAGATTCGTTAACAACGTTGTTAAACAAAAAAGTCCGTCTCGCAGGAACAACTGCATCATCTTAGCGCGGTTCCGTTCATATCCCTAGTCTAATTTGGAAAGATTAAAATAGAAGCAGTAATTATTTTGGTTCCACCAGTCTTTTTTGTTTTAATTAATTATTATAATGGCGTGTCAACCCTTAAGGTCACTAACGCCATTCCTGTGTGTAGTAAAGTCTTGAAAGGTCTTGAAAGGTCATGATTTACGATCTTACCTGGAAGGGCCGGCTAACACTAGGTCCCGCTAGTTACAAGGTCTTGGAATCTTGGAAATCTATATTTCTAACAATAAATTGTTTTTGTTATTTTACTTAACCAGTTTTATTGTCAAATACATTATCCAACAACAAGCAATTAAAAAATAACAAGGAATAAAACAGACAAAAAGAACCGTTCGAATAAACGAAATCAATTAATTTAAAGTTTTAAGCACTTATTTCTCCGATTGACATCGCCTAATTAAAACTTTCTTCAGAACCCTTCTTTAGAGCATTTAGTAAGCTTTCGAATGGTAATCTTCCGCTTCCCAAGATTGTCAACGGTTTTCGAGATACTAACGAAAGTACATAATGTTACCAAAACTTTTTTAGTCTGTTAATAAAATATTTTATTCTAACCCTTCCCTTACTCCAAACGTAACAAAAATTTCAACATATTAGTGTTGCTCAAACTCAAACATGCAGAAAATGTTTCAACTGTATCCCATAATTCTAAGTACCAAAATTAAAGACAAACAATCCTCCCTAGGAAGGACGCTAGGCAGTTGAAAAGCTATATCTTGGAAATCCATATCTCTAACATTAAATTGTTTTTCTTATTTTTCTTAACCTGTTTTATTTTCAAATACATTATCCAACTATAAGCAATTAAAAAATAACAAGAAATAAAAAACACACAAAAAGAACAGTTCGAATAAGCGAAATCAATTACTTTTAAGCTACTTTTAAGTTTTTAGCTCTTATTTCTCCGATTGATATCGCCTAATCAAAACTTTTACTAGAACCTTTTTTGTAGAGCATTTAGTAAGCTTTCTAATGGTATTCTTCCGTTTACCAAGATTCTTAACCTTTTTCGAGATATTAAGGAAAGTAAACAAAGTTACCAAAACTTTTATGTCTGTTCATAAAATATTTTATTCTAACCCTTCCTTAACTCCAAACGTAACAAATTTTCAACATATTAGTTTTAATGAAAGTAGAACATGCAGATAATGTTTCAACTGAATCCCGTGATTTTAAGTACCCAAACCAAAAACGGTATTCAAAAACTATTTTTCCAATTTTCTCGAAAACGGTTAAAGCTATCGCCTTGAAAATGGTTTCATTCGTTTTCCTAGCCCAAGAAGCCTATAAAAAGAGTACTTACAAGCTTATGAACTCAAAAACGTTCATTTTCAAAAATATTTTCTTGTCGGCACTTCTGGATTGCGTCATGAGATCAACCTTATAAGCGGGGTTCCTCCCTATGGGACAGGGAGAAACCGCGCTAAAATGCTTTTATGTGTCAATATTTTTTTTTAAAATTTACTCTGTTTTTTTTTTTGTTTTTTTTTTTTTAATACTTTATTCTCTGATATATTTTATCTGTTTTGGGGCGAGGTTAGCTCAGTGGTAGAGCACTGTTCTAGTATGCTGGACGACCTGCACTCAAGATTTTTATCTTCTTGTGTCTTCGTTCATGGGATGGATTTGGCGTCCATGATCGTCTCTCGGAAAACCTAGGCTTTAATTAATTTATAAATGAGTACTTACAAAGGGGAAGGAACAGGCGGCCGGAGCATAGTACTGACCACACTATCTGCCTACTGTGTCGTATGGTCATGGCTCAGATAACTCTAAAAAAACCTTCTGGGCCCTCGTGGCCTGTTACGGGATATGTTTTATTATTTTTATATGTTTAGTTTTTATTTATTTACAAGTAGAAACATTCAATGCTTTCAAATATCCGATTTTTTTTTTGTTACTATTATATCTATTTGCCTTATAAAAACTCAGATAATAATAACGATGCCAACGGCCATAGCCACGTTGAATGCACCGGTTCCCGCATATCACCGAAGTTAAGCAACGTCGGGCGTGGCCAGTAACTGAATGAGTGACCGACCACGTGCTGTTGGCATTATAGAAAAGGGTGGCAACCTGTAGATAGCCCGGCTTTAGTAGCCCCAATGTTGATACGCCTATAACACATAAAATAATAATAATAATAACGTTTCTATTTGCTATCTTTAATATCCCCTCCAGCAAAATATTTTTGCTAAGAGTTTAGTGTTTGTTTGGTTGTAGCAAATGTTACATTATTTCATAAACAATATAAAATGGCCGAGTTCTAGCGGAACAATGTTTCAAGTTATTTCATGACTATGCTCCTGAAAATAAATAAATAGAGTTATGAAACTAGTACAGGAATGTATAGCCATAAATTAAATAGGTTCTTAAAAGTATTGACCCTGTTTTGTAACTTATTAATAACATAAATATTTTATCATTGTAGTTGACTTATTCTTATTTAATCAAGCCTGCCATTGATTTATCTAATTTACTCGTTAATTGTTATGATATCATTAGTAATTGAATCTAGCATAATGGTATAAAACTAATGGAAAGTGGATTGTAACTACCAGGCATGGCCGCACGCTTTAATTAAAAAAAAAACAAAAAAAAAAAACTTTCTGTCGAAAGTTAAATTGCTGTTCCTATTATTTCAATTACGTTCACAGAGTGACATTTATAAATTAAACGCTTCAAATGCAAATAAATTCACAAAATGCTTGCCTTTTATTTTGTTGGGAATTTAAAAATCACCACCGCTTGGTTACTTTTTGTTGCGAGTTGTCATTATTATGAAATCACTCCTATGTGTGAAGAATATATTCATAAGCAAAATTTTTATTTTTATCCTCATTTTTGTGTGTTGTTTTTTTGTCTGAGATGACTGGACTACATACTATGGATGCACTCGCAATATACCTATGGATCATACAAACTCTTCAATAATTAGTTTAGATTTACGTACGTCAGCCAATAAGTCTTTCCAGACATGTGTACTCATTTTAAAAGCATATCCAACATTGATTTTTAATTTCTTTTGTAATATAAACATAATAATATAACCTAAAACTTCCATGGTTTTACGAAAATATTAGGTAGATACATGTTTTAATGGTCAGATCCTCAGTAATAAAAAGAAAAAAATCACATATATTTATGAATTTAATTTTGAAAGCATTCATCCATAATTAAGGCATTCTTTAATTTACGGATATTCCGTTGATACAGAGTAGTCCCGACAAAAAAAAAAGTCCGACTCGCAGGAACTGCGTCATCTTAGCTCGGTTACGTACTTCTCGATGAAATGGAATAGATTAGCATTACAAATCACAGGATCTGACATTAGCCAACTTACACAGAAGCGGATAATTCTTAATCTGTATAAGTCAATACAATTATGTACTGAAAACGTACTTACTCTTCGACTACTGCTGAGAAGGTTCTATTCTAAACAACCAAAAATTTGTTGTCATTTTAAGTATCTTGTTTTACTAGCAAATTCGTTTTACTGTTATAATCAACTGTAAATATGTGCTTCAAGGCAAATAAAACTCCATTCTGACGTGGGTTGAATCTTTCTATAAAAAAAGAAATAACGATAACTACAGTTAGAGGCTATGAGGAAGGTTATATTATGTGCAATATAGACCGAAGAATTCAAAACAAACTACGCCATCATGATTAGCCACTGCCATCTTGATTACCACAGCCACTCCAAACTTACCAATACCTTTCACCGTTTCTTAGCTTATTTTACTACAATAATAATTTTACTGATAAATGCAATTTAAAACAAGTAACAACCAATTAAAAAGTGAGTTAAGCAAAGAGAAAAACCCTTTCAAAACAAACACTTTTTACGTTTTAAGCGCTTATATCTCTGATTGACGTTGCCCCATCGAATATTCCTTTAGGACCTTTTTTGTAGAGAATTTAGTAAGCATTCGAATGGTCACCTTCCATTTACAACGATTTCCCAACCGTAATCGAGATATTTACGAAAAATGTATGAAGATCTGAAAACTTTTCATGTCTATTAATAAAATAATTTTTTTCGCATACTTCCTTAACTCCAAATATAACCACCTAAACACTATCTTTTAGTGGACGGATTCTGCGGGTTAACGAACTTGACCTTTCAAATTAGACGACAGATTTTTGTACCAAATTTCGTTAAAATCGGAACATTTTTGAGCTCGCTAGAGCGCGAACACACAAGTATATATATATATATATATATATATATATATATATATATATATATATATATACACAAATTTGGGCCACCTATATTTTCGTGTTCTATAGGGTATGAAACGTGAAAGTTTCTAGTCGGCACTTCCGGATTACGTCGTGAGGTCAACCTCATAAGCGGGTTCTCCCTATGGAGATAGGGAGTAACCGTGCTAAAATATTTTAATAAAGCTGCGTTGCTAATGGTTTTCAGGAAAATTTGTTAACAACCCTTTAATTGAGTTGTTTTCCTTGATTGATATATGAGTCAATTAATATTTAAACTCATGCTCCGATTAATCTTTATTGTATTATGGTGTTCGTCAGGTGATGAATTATGCTTGTAATTGTTTTCTGGAAACTGATTCCTTCATTTTATTTTCTGTCGAAAAAAGTCTCCAGCCAGAAATTGACATTTTTTATCCTCCATTCCTGGGGAATTCAGTATTCATAAAGTTATCGGTGTTACTATGTTTCTCGTATTTGTTTCCAGGCATAACGTTTTTATTGAGAAATATTTTTATTTATAATTCTTTCGATTTCAAAGCAGACTGATAAATAAATGGTGGTAGATTTATTGAAAACTCTGCCGAGGCAGTTTCTCTATTTGTTATGTAGTCAGTGAGGCAAAGGGCGATAAGAAGCACTTGGATGGCTGCCAGAAGACTTTCTGTAGAGGGAAATATTTTCCACAGTTCTCTGAACAAATTGATATATTGATCTTTCTATGGTAGTCAATGCTCACTGGAGTATCAGATATATTTTAAACAAAGAATGAGTACCTAAGTTATTGAATTATTTAAAAATCAATATATTTGTAGATTCTTTGTATTATTTTAAAATTAAATAAACTAGAGACATTTAAATAATTTCTCGTTTAAATAAGTTTTCCTATTCTAGAGGGTAGAAAGAAACAACTTATGACACCGACAAGATGTCCAAATTCGTAAACATTGACGAGAAATGTCAGAAAAGAAAGTTCAGGGTCGGTATCAAGGAACATTTTCTCGGCAAAGTTCCCGCAAAAAAAAAAAAAAAAAAAAAAAAAAAAAAAAAAAAAAAAAAAAAAAAAAAAAAGGTTACAGCATCAAGTCTTGCGTATTAGTATTTTGACCTAAGGAAAGGGAATTTTCGCTCTACCGCCATTAGGTTCTCTCATGCGCCAAAAGGAGTTGACAATTTTGTAGCACATTTTATTTTATCTTAACTCAAGATACATTAATTCTGGGTACCCGTAGAGAGGTGGAAATATTTAACGAAATGGATATTTACAGTATTAGAAATTACACCGGATAACAACTTTATATGGGAAAACGGTAAGAAGAAGCAGTATCTGCAGCAAGATAATTTTGTTGAAACCTAAACATACGTTTTCATATAATCACTAGCTGTTACCCGGCGTGCCATGCTACACCTACTTTCTGCATATAGAAAAGCCTAAATAAATTAGAAACCAAATAAGTATTATTAAAATCAAATAACACGAATCTGTAACTGTTTCGAACCCGTGACCTCCCAACTGGGAGTCCTAGACGACTTTGACCTAACCTATAACAGCCCCCCCCCCCCGTATCAAGACATACATGTATGCCAAGTTTGGTAAAAATCGGTCTAACAGTGTGGATTTTTAATTAAAAAAAAACAAAAAAAAAAACACAGACAGCAGCTGGTAGACGTTTTTGACCTAGCCTATGACACTCCCCTGATCAAGACCAACCTGTCTGCCCAGTTTGATCAAAATCTGTCAAACGGTGTGGGTTTGTATAAAGAACAAACATACAGACAGACAGATGGTAGCCGTAAGACCTACCATTATTCCAAGTTTGGTCAAAATCGGACGAACGGTGTGGATTTGTATAAGGGACAAACATACAGACTGACAGCTGGTAGACGTTTTTGACTTAGCCTACGACACTCCTCAGATTAAGATCCACATGTGTACCGAGTTTAGTCAAAATCGGACGAACGGTGTGGATTTGTATAAGGGACAAACATACATACAGACAGCTGATAGACGTTTTTGTCTTAGCCTACGACACTCCTCAGATTAAGATCCACATATGTATCGAGTTTGGTCAAAATCGGTCAAACTGTGTGGATTTGTATAAGGGACAAATGCAAACTAACGAATATGAAAAAATGCATGTTTCGTTGTCCATCTTTAATGATTTCTGCTGGACTTATTTACGGCAAATTCTTCAATCTGACTTCACTCTATTAAAGGGAAAGTATTCCCCTATCCAAAGGTCAAATCTGCCGAATATTTGACTGTCCAAAAAAAAGTCATGAATAAATACTTTTCCACTCTGAAAAGTGGTGATTTTCATATTCGTTAGTTGCTTTTGTATCGACGATATGAGTTGCGAGAATTATATACAATTTTATTTAAAAACTATAATATTATTATTTAAAAAATCTTATAATATTCACAAGTTTACGTGTCGATTTTCATTAGAAAATTAGTGTCTTTTTCAGTTCGGTTACTTAATTAAAACTAAATTAATTAAAAACTTCTCCCATTGATATGAATTGTACCAGCTGAATACACACTGAGAGAGAACAATGGAATATTTGCTTTAACTTGACTAGTTTCTTCTCTGATCCAAGTAGCTTATGTGCGTTATGTCAAGAGAGCTAATGTGCATGACTTTTCTCGGAATACCTTATCGATTTTGCTTTTTGCTCTTTTATGTTTTACATTAATTGCCTCTGTTCAGTGTCCAGACTACTGGACGCTTGGCCAGTATTCGTTGTTTGTATGTAGTCGTTAGGAGCTGATAGATGGAAGATGTATTCCATGAATATGTGATCAGTGGATCACGAATTTATTAAAAACTTCATTTGTGCCGACTACCTTACTGGGAAATTTACTTGTTCCTCTCTATTGATGACATCTAGCTTATGACGTAATTTGGCAACATCGACGTTTCATAACTCCTAGTTCCGAAGAAGTCTAACTCGCAGGAACTGCCTCATCTTAGTACGTGTTATCCCTGGTACCAATAGTAAAGGACTAGAAGCAGTGTCGTAAAAATTATAAAATAAAATCTCAAAGACAAAGAATATTTAAGGCGCCACAACACGAAACTGACATTATCCTAAGAAATAAATGACTGCCCCCATCTTCTCAACGTTTGCCCTGGGAAAACACGACAACCAATATATTTTTCATTTTCTTATATTCTTTTACTAAAATAATCATTTTACTGTTAAATGCAAGTTAAAATAACCAATTATAAAGTGAGTTAAACAGTGACTGAAACCAGTTCAAAAGTATAAAATTAACTCTTTCGAAGCACTTAGTCCTCCGGTTGATTTCGCTCTATCAAAAATAAATTCAGAGCCTTTTTTTATAGAAAATTTAGTAAGCTTCTGAATGGTCACCTTCCACTGACCACGACTTTCAAGCCATTTTTTAAGATATTTACGAAAACATACGAAGGCTTTCACGTGTATTAATAATTTTTTCCCGAATACTTCCAAAGGTAACCAAAATTTAAACATCTGAGTTTAGAATTGAATCCAACGATTATAAGTATGCAAATCTAAAAACTATTTTTCTCCACTTTTCTAGAATACGGTTACAGATATATCCTTGAAAATAGCTTCTTATAGGTAAGAAACCTATAAAAAGAGTCCCTGATATTTAACTCGAATTATATTTACTCAAAAACGTATTTTTTTCGCGCGAATTTCACCCCAAAAACTGTGTTCTGCTGGTTAACGAACATGATCTTAAAAAAAAGTCCGACTCGCAGGAACTGCATCATCTTAGCGCGGTTCCGTTCATATCCCTAGTGCGATTAGTAAAGGAATATAGCAGCTATCGGTAGGTTTTGATCCTTCATTAAAAATATAAAATAAAATCTGAAAGAGAAGGAAGCTTAAGGCACCACACATGGAAACTGACAGTTTCCTAAGTGGAAGTGACTCTCCGCCATTTCAAGGAAAACCCTATTGCCAGCATTTTTCTTATAATCTTAGCTTAACTAAGATACTCATTCGACCGTTAAATAAAATTAAAAACAACCGTGAGGTAAACAGTGACAAAAGCCCGTTGAAATGAACAAAACAAACACTTTCTTGGTTTTAAGCAGTTATTTCTCCAATTGACATCGCCCCACCGAAATTTGCTTTAGAATATTTTTTGTAGAGAATTTAGTATGCTTTGAACTTACCACGATTTTTTTAACTGTTTTGAAGATATTAAGCAAAATATAAGAAGATCCCAAACATTTTTATTTCTGTTAATAAAATATTTTATTCTAATCCTTACATTTATATATACATATATATATATTCGAACTACGGTTACTTGCCTGATGTATAAGTTCAGAAATGTGAATGTTTCCAGTCGGCACCTCCGGATTGCGTCATGAGGTGAACCTGATAAGCGGGATTCCTCCCTATGGAGGGAGGAAGAAACCGTGCTATAAAAAAGTATTGTTTCTAAAGCAATTTTTGTCGGTTCATCAAAGCCAGAGATGTAAACCCTTAACACATATCGTGTCAGCAGAAATGTATGACTTTTAAAATAACGTAACATTTATATACAAATTAAGTTTTTTATGTATTTTATACGTTTAAAATGAAATTATAATGAGCGGTCCGCTGTGGTACACACCAAGATACTCATGTGGAGTGCAACTAGTATAGACCGGTACGTCAGTACCACTGTGGTTAAGTAAAGAGCGGCAGTTGTGATACTGGCAAAAACTAGAAATCCTACATTCCTGTAGTCGTTCGGAGGCTTATCTTTATGACTCTAGACAAGGACTTGCAGATGGCGAGGGTACAGTCGGCACTACCTGGACCGAGTAAAATGCCCCCACCCTAAGCCTCCTAGGTCCTCACCTTTAAATTCATATTACTGTTCAAGATATTTAAAAGAAAAAAATAACCACTTAAAAACTGGTGTAAATAGAGAATGCCAAAACAATTCAAAACAACGAAAAACACCAGAACAGTAATCGAGATATTCATATGGTATCTTCGAATCCCAAGATCCCAAGAAACAAAATATTGTTTCTAATTATACGTATTCTGTATTATCGACAATTACATTTTAATACTTACAATTACTTAGCAATTACAAAAATAACGAGCAGTGAAAAAAACTGTGGGAAACACACAAAAAGATCCCTTCAAATAAACGAAACTAACTAACTAAGTTTTAAGCACTTATTTCTCCAAATATGAAAACCCCATCGAATATTTCTTCAGAACCTTTTTTGTAGAGCATTTAGTAAGCTTTCTAATGGTAATCTTCCGTTTACCAAGATTCTGAACTGTTTTCGAGATATTAAGGAAAGTATACAAAGTTACCAAAACTTTTCATGTGTGTTAATAAAATATTTTATTCTAACCCTTCCTTAACTCCAAACGTAACCAAAATTTCCACATGTTAGTTTTAATGAAAGTAAAACATGCAGAAAATGTTTCAACTGAATCCCATGATTCTAAGTACCCAAACCAAAAACGGTATTCAACAACTATTTTTCCAATTTTCTCGAAAACGGTTGAAGCTATCGCCTTAAAAATGGTTCCATTCGTTTTCCTAGGCCAAGAAGCCTATAAAACAAGTACTTACAAGCATTTGAACTCAAAAACGTAAGCGTTACGATTTTTTTGCTCGAATTTCGCCCCAAACGCCATCTTCCAGTGTGCGGATTTTGCTGGTTAACGAACTTGACCTTTCAAATTGGACGATGGATTTTTGTACCAAATTTCATCAAAATCGGACCATTGCTCTCTGAGCTACGCCGCGAAGAGACAAATATATATATATATATATATATATATATATATATATATATACACTAGTTTGTATATATATACAAATTTGAACCACTGTTATTTTCGGTCTCAAGGGGTTCTGAAACGTAAATTTTTTTATTCGGCACTTCCGGATTGTTTTATGAGGTCAACCTTATAAGCGGGGTTCCTCCCTATAAAAGGAGGGAGGAACCGCGCTAAAAATTATTCGAAAGAACTGTGTGCCAATTTTCATTAAAATCGGGCTATTCTTGAGCCTGCACGAGAACGAACAGACAAATGTACTCTTTAGTGATTCTGGGTAATTTAAAATTTATTCAAAATCCTCTAACTTAGTCAGGAAGAAACGAATGTCCAATGTGTGTTTTTATTTGTATGTGATAAACCAGAATGTGCGCTTTCTTCAGGGAATGGGGATAGTATTTAACTTCGTTTTTATACAATTTTTTTGTTGGCTTACATTATCTGTTCTTGGCTTAGGAGTCTGGAGGAAATAATAGATAAACCAGAATAATACAAGGCATATTTTCGGGGGGAAGATTTTAATTCTACACAGACTTAATATTTAATATGAACTTTTAGCGCGGTTCCTCCCTCCCCCATAGGGAGGAACCCCGCTTATAAGGTTGATACAATAAAACAATCCGGAAGTGCCGACAAGAAAATTTCGCGTTTCAGAACCCCTAGAGACCGAAAATAACGGTGGTTCAAATTTGTATATATATATATATATATATATATATATATATATATATATATATATTTGTCTGTTCGCTCATTTCTGGCTTCCCTGATGGTCCGATTTTGATGAACTTTGGTACAAAAATCAGTCGTCCAATTTGAAAGATCAAGTTCGTTAACCAGCAAAATCCGCCCACTGGAAGATGGCGTTTGGGGCGAAATTCGCGCAGAAAAATCGTAACGCTTACGTTTTTGAGTTCATAAGCTTGTACTCTTTTTATAGGCTTCTTGGGCTAGGAAAACGAATGAAACCATTTTCAAGGCGATAGCTTAAACCATTTTCGAGAAAATTGGAAAAATAGTTTTTGAATACCGTTTTTGGTTTGGGTACTTAGAATCACGGGATTCAGTTGAAACATTATCTGCATGTTCTACTTTCATTAAAACTAATATGTTAAAAGTTATGTTACGTTTGGAGTTAAGGAAGAGTTAGAATAAAATATTTTATGAACAGACATGAAACCTTTTGGTAACTTTGTATACTTTCCTTAATATCTCGAAAAAGGTTGAGAATCTTTGTAAACAAAAGATTACCATTAGAATGCTTACTAAATGCTCTACAAAAAAGGTTCTAATGAAAGTTTTGATTAGGCGATGTCAATCGGAGAAATAAGTGCTTAAAACATTAAAGTAATTGATTTCGCTTATTCGAACTGTTCTTTTTGTCTTTGATTTTGGTACTTAGAATCATGGGCTTCAGTTGAAACATTTTCTGCATGTTTGAGTTTTATCAAAACTAATGTGTTGAAAATTTGGTTACGTTTGGAGTAAAGGAAGGATTAAAATAAAATATTTCATTTTTAGACATGGAAAGTTTTGGGAACTTCGTATATTTTCATTAATATCACGAAAACGGTTTTGAATCTTGGCAAGCAAAAGATTACCATTCGAAAGGTTACTAAATTTTCTACTAAAAATGTTTTTAAGACATTTGCGATGGGTTGGTCATATTTGGAGAAATAAGTGCTTAAAACATAGGTAATTTCGTTCATTTGAACGAATCTTTTTGTGTGTTTCCTACAGTTTTTTTTTCACTGCTCGTTATTTTTGTGATTGCTTATAGTAGTCAAATGTATTAGTCAATAAAACAGGATACGTATATATAGAAACAATATTTTGTTTCAACGGTACCTTGGAATTCGAAGATGCACAATGAATATCTAGATTATTGTACTGGTGTTGATTTCGTTCTTTAGAATTGTTTTTGGTGTTCCCTATTTTCAGAAGTTTTCATCTATTTATTAATTTTTTTTTTTTTTTAAATTCATTGGACGAAATCATATGAATTCAAAGGTGAGGAGCTAGGAGGCTTAGGGTGGAGTGCATTCCCACTACAGGTATCTCCCAGTGGACCCTCGTCATCTGTAAGTTCCTTTCTAGGGTCATAAAGATAAGCCTCCAAACAACTGTAGGAATGTAGGATTTATAATTTTTGCCAGTATCAGAACAGCCGCTGTTTACATACCACAGTGGTACTGACGTACCGGTTTATACTAGTTGCACTCCACACGGTGGTAGTACTTGGTGTATGCCACAGCGGATTGCTCATTATAATCTCATTTTATACGTATTAAATAGATACCTAAAAAAAGTTTATATGTGAATAAGTGTTGCGTTATTGGGATTTGAATAAAATCTTTTATTAACAGACATGAAATACTTCGGAATCTTTGTATATAGTCCTTAATTTTTTCTTTTATGGTGTATCGAAATCTGAGTCATTAGCGCCATTTTTTCCTTA
The DNA here is from genome assembly GCA_946811695.1 of Gonocerus acuteangulatus. Classification (NCBI taxonomy): domain Eukaryota; kingdom Metazoa; phylum Arthropoda; class Insecta; order Hemiptera; family Coreidae; genus Gonocerus; species Gonocerus acuteangulatus. The sequence goes on from OX328123.1 coordinate 81,986,042, forward strand.
TGAGCTTATATAATACTTAGATTTAGCTAGCAACAATATTTTACACCGCAATTAAAGTGATTTGCTCTTCTTATAAACATAATATTTATACTATAATATAAACATAACACATTAATTTGTTTGACAAAAAAAAAGTCCGACCCGCAGGAACTGCTTCATCTTAGCGCGGTTCCGTTCTTATCTCAAGTGCGATTAGTGAAGAATTATAGCAGCTATCGGTAGGTATTAGCACCATTTTCCCCCCTTAATATCTTCTAAACAGTTAAGAAATCGTGGGAAGTACGATGTAACCATTCAAAAGCTTACTAAATTCTCTAAAAAAAAGATTCTGAAGCAAATTTCGATGGGGCAATGTCAGTCGGAGAAGTAAGTGCTTAAAACTACGAAAGTGTTAGTTTTGTTATTTTAAACGGGTTTTTGTCACTGTTTACCTCACTTTTGTTTTTTAAGTTTATTTAACGGTGGAATGAGTATTTCATTAAGGCTGAGAAAATAAGAATCATATTGGTAATAGAGTTTTCCTAGAGTAAGCGTCGCGATGACGGGAGAGTCCCATCCGCTTAGAAAACTGTCAGTTTCCATACGTGGCGCTTTAAGCTTCCTTCTCTTTGAGATTTTATTTTATATTTTTAACGAAAGATCAAAACCTACCAATAGCAGCTACTATTCCTTTCCTAATCGCACTTCGGATAAGAACGGAACCGCGCTAAGATGATGCAGTTCCTGCGAGTCGGACTTTTTGTAAGTAAGTGGTTGCTGGCCTGGAAATACGCTTTCACTCACTGGAAAAAACGTAAATTTCTACAACAGTTTTATTTTTAAACTTGTGAGAGAATTTACGTGTTTCTTCTGAAGATAATTGCATTTAATAAATTCACAATTACATTAGAAAACGACCTCAAACAGTTACTGAAGCTATTTGTATTACATGTATTTACCTTGCTTTCCCTCGTCAAAAATCTCAAAAATAGCATGTCAATGTTTCTACTACAACTTAATTGAAGCTAAGTTCTTAAAATGTATTATCAAGGATAATTTTAAGTAAAAATGTATGGTGCTACACACTGTACATCATAAAAGAATAACGAAGAATGAGAAAAGTTCAGCACTTAGTACGCCATGTATTACACAATTGCCTATTAGCTTCAGAAAAATAAATTTTAGAAAAAAACATCAACGCTTTTGTTATAAGAAGGACAGCTCCAGGATTTACGTGTCGAGAAGAATAAGAAAATATTCGGAATACAATAGGACTTTCTTTTGGAACAATAAACCATGCTGTTGGCTACTACTAGATAGTCCATCTGGGAACAATGTGTGCTGGATCGATAGTTAAGAGTAATCTTCCATTCTCTGCTTATTTCTTTGTTTGCTTCTGTCCTTTAAAAGATCTCGCTTCCTTTTCCTCTTTAAGCCTGTCTTTTTTTTTATTTCCTGAGTTTTTTTTTTTTACATGCACCGGATTAAAGTAAGTTTAATTTTATAAAATAAAGATTATTTGAAATACAGCAATATTTAATATTTATTATTTACTAGCTGTTACCCAGTGTACCATGCTACACCTACTCTCTGCCTATGACACTCCCCGTATCAAAATCTACCTGTATACCCAGTTTCGTGAAACAGCCAACAGAGGCCAGCACCACAGCAATTCATAAAATAGCCAACAGAGACCAGCAGCACAGCCTGCGAGTAGATAGCTTTTATCAAAGAAAGGTCATTACTCCTTCGTTAGACTGTTGATATAAAATTGAAATAAACTGCATTACATGATTATATAATGATGTAAAGTCATCAATGAGTTTACATGATTATATAATGATGTAAAGTCATCAATGAGTTCGAGTTATTCTAATTATCAAGAACATCAACAAATAAATTTGAAACATTATTCAAAATGGCTGTCGATTCAAAATGGCCGTCAGAATCTGAATCAGTTTAGCCAATTTTTCTTAAACAAAACGTTTGACCTTTTGACCAAGTCTAGGAGATTTCCCGTATCAAGACCTACCTGTGTGCCACGTTTGGTCAAACTCGGTCAAACGGTGTAGATTTGTATAAGGAAAAAAACAGACAAACAGACATACGGACAAACAGACAGACACGTGATTTTTATATATACAGATAATTACTCGGATGCTGAAAACCTATATCAGCATTTTATAAGAATAATTATTGAATCAGTAGCCTGAAGTAAATGAAATGCAGACCAGAGAATCTACACTATCATTTCAATGAAAATAAAGAATAATTTAAAAAGTAGGAAAGCAAGGTGAACATGGAAAAAGGTCATCACATATCCCTTACGTAATTAATGCTGTTCACAGTACGCTTCAATAACTTTCTATTAAATTCTTGTGGCACAGTTTGCTACGTTCAGATAATACAAACAAAGACAGAGTCAGAGACAGAGGCAACGGCAATGGCATAGGCAGAGGGAGAGGTAGAAGCAGAGGCAGAGGCAGAGGCAGAAGCAGAACCAGAGATAGAAGCAGAAGCAGGTGGCAGTCACACAGACAGAGGCTAAGGCTGAGGCAGAGACAGAGGAAGAGGCAGTGGCAGAAGCAGAGGCAGGAGGCAGACACAGAGACAGAGGCAGAGGCAGAGGAAGAGACAGTGGCAGTGAACTAGGCAGAGGCAGAGATTAATACGGGGACAGACCGATAGAGAATCATTATCCAATATTTAAAGAATTGAATGAAGTTGTGTTTATCTTTGAAGTGAATATTTCTTGTTCTTATTTTTTGTGCTAAATATGCCTTCTTCAGAAGTCTCTTTGCTGATACCTACGCTGTTTGTGATTATTTATTTGAATTGTTTGCACAAATTACGTCTATATCTACCTACCTGACAGTTATTACATAGAAATCATCATCGCTTTGTGGTCTGGAATTCCAAAAACATATTCAACTTTGTGAAGACAAAAACTTAAAAAAAAAAAAGTTTTCTGTAAAAAACGTTCTCGTAATACTGAACCATCAGGACTATGAAAGAAAATGATTTTTTATATAAGTAAAGTCTTTTTGACTATCCTTTCAAAATTATCTGAATGGAATATTCATGGAAATTTCTTGAACTTCGTAATTAATTTCCTATCAAATAGGACATTCAGAGTGCAAATTGGTGTCACATTATCTAATGAATTCCTGCAAGAAAATGGTGTACCACAAGGAAGTGTACTAAGTACGACATTCTTTATAATAGCTACGGACACTGTACGAGAACATATCTCTCCACCGGTGCGTTATTGCCTTTACGTAGATGATTTGCTTATATATGTTAAAGAAAGAAATATAGACTATGCCAAGGATATGATACAACAAAACATAGCAAGTCTCGAAAAATGGAGCGTTACTCACGGACTACACATTTCAACAATAAAAACACACTATATAATTTTTACCAAAAAGAGACAGATACCAAAACTCGACTTATATTTATCTAATGAATTAATCAATTCCACAAATACGCTTAAATTTTTAGGACTACAATTTGACTCCCGACTCACTTGGGTGCCCCATCTGAAGGAACTCGTTAATAGATGTAAGAAATCTCTGCATCTACTAAGGATTCTTAGTAATACTAAATGGGGAGCAGACAGGCGTCTAATGCTTACATTCTACCGAGCATATACCAGGTCTCTACTGGACTATGGGAGTGTAGTGTATTCGTCTGCCAGAACCAGCACACTGAAAATACTGGACCCAATACAACACAACGTCTACTTCAAAACAACAGGTCTACGACAACAGGTCTACGTCTTAAAACTGGTGCCTTCAGATCAAGCCCAGCCGTAAGTCTCTATGCTGAAAGCGGATAACCACCATTGGAGCTCAGACTTTTGTTCAACTGTATAAAATTTGTGCTGAAAAGTAAGTTCCTAAATAGTCCATGTACTCCAAATTAGAACAAACATACCTCGAACTATTTCAATATCACACGAAAAGACAACGTCCCCTGCACATGAGATACTTAACATACACACAAAACTCGGATCTACAATATAGCATACCTCTACAAACTCCAGACTCGACTTGTATACCGTGGACAACAAGAAATTTAAAATTGGACCTCGAACTTGACAAAATTAAAAAAAAAAACTAACCCTACATCCAGAGAACTATATACAAATATTTTTTATTCACGACTGACTGAAAACACTGGAACACTGTTCATCTATACAGACGGGTCGAAAACAGCTGAAGGTGTAGGAGCGGCTGATGTAGTTGGAGATGAAATCAAGTTGCTTAAGCTACCAAACATAACAAGCTCCTACTCAGCCGAACTACATGCTGTTATACTCGCACTGGAAAAATAAACATTTACGAATTCAGGACTACAACACTTACCGTACTGACCACCCAGACGGTAAAGCCCATGGAGGATCTGCTATCCTTATACGAAGAACCTTATCCCATCACCCTCGTCCCACCAATCCCACAGATTCGCTCCAAGCCACCACTATCAATATCTCAACATTTTCATTTCCAATTTCCCTGTCAGCTGTTTACTGTCCTCCTAATAAACCTCTAATAGAATCAGAAATCCTAGATCTTCTAGAATCCCTTGGTACCAAATTCCTTCTAGGAGGTGATTTCAACGCCAAGCATCTTCAGTGGGGTTCAAGGGTAACCAACTCCCGTGGTCGTACCCTACTCTCTGCACTCTCCTCAAAGCACTGCTCAACCATTTCTCCAAACTCCCCAACATACTGGCCTACCGATCCAAACCGTATTCCCGATCTAATAGACTTCTTTGTTTCCTTTGGCCTTACATCTGTCTTCACCTCAATAGATTCCCTAGATGACTTATCCTCTGACCATAGTCCTTTAATCCTTACACTGTCGCTACAACCTATTCCAAAGCCCCAACCCCCTTCCTCAATCACTGGACCAATTGATTGGAACCTCTTTCGATCACTCCTTGAAGACACCATCAACCTCAATATTTCCCTTAAAACCCCTGAAGACCTAGATATAGCAGTCCAACAATTCACAAACTCCATTCAACAATGTGCATGGAAATCCTCCCTTCCTAAACGCCATCATCAACCAATCCCAGCTGAAAGTCCTCTACCCCAATCCCTAAGAGACCTAATATTATCTAAACGCCAAGCACGAGCTCTGTGGCAGAGAACTCGCCATCCCTCCGACCGTCGCTCTTACAATCAATTATGCCGATTAGTAAAGCGACAACTAATCCAACATCGTTCCGAATCCTTTAATTCCTACCTTTCATCTCTATCAACTTCCGACAAATCCCTTTGGACAGCCACTCGTAAAATCCTGAAATACCATCCTGTATCTCCCCCTCTTCGCCAAGAGGACGGCACATGGGCCGCCTCCGACGAAGAGAAATCCGAGCTATTTTCCAATCACCTAAAAAGAACATTTACTCCTCATCCCCCTCCTGAACCTGATTCCCATTTCCCTGAATTAGATGATTTCCTACAATCCCCACTTCCTCTCTCCCTTCCACCAAATGCAGTTAATCCATCTGAAGTTAAATTTCTAATATCCCGATTGCCATCCCGAAAATCCCCTGGTTACGACCTCATCACCTCCAGAATCCTTAAACAGCTTCCAACCAAGGCCATTGTATTCCTCACCTACATCTACAATTGCATCCTCCGAACAACCCATTATCCCATACTCTGGAAATTCTCAATTGTAGTTCTGTTTCCTAAACCTGGTAAGCCTCCTAACAATCCTTCCTCCTACCGCCCCATAAGTCTTCTCCCTATATTTTCCAAATTATTTGAAAAGGTTTTATTAAAGCGCTTACTTCCTATCCTTAATTCCCAAAACCTCATCCCATCCCATCAATTCGGCTTCCGCTCCCAACACTCCACAGTGCAGCAAGGGCTTCGTGTTGTTGATCTCATCTCCTCATCCCTCGAGCGAAAAGAGTATTGCACGTCTGCCTTCTTGGACGTTGCCCAGGCATTTGACGGAGTCTGGCATTCAGGCTTACTCTTTAAGCTCAAAACCCACCTTCCCAGCACCCTTTACCTAATCCTTCGCTCCTACCTCTCAGACAGGTTTTTCCGAGTCCGGCATGGAACAGCCTACTCAGATTATTGCCCTGTGGAAGCGGGAGTTCCTCAGGGTAGTGTCCTTGGTCCTATCCTTTATACCCTTTATACAGCTGACATTCCAACACATCCTGATACCCTCCTGGCCACGAATGCAGATGATACGGCCATCCTTTCGCCCCACATAAATCCAGACACAGCCTCCCAGAACCTACAAACCCATCTAACCGAAATTGAACAGTGGTGTAAGAAATGGCGCATCAAAATAAACGTCGAAAAATGTCACCAAATAACCTTTACCCTTCGACGTAAAACCTGCCCTAGTGTTTCCTTCAACGACAATCCTTTACCTATAACCAATACCATCCGATACCTTGGGTTTTACCTTGACTCTCGATTGACTTGGAACGCACACATTAAACTCAAACGACAAGAACTCAATCGACGATTCGGACAGCTATACAGACTACTAAACCGATCATCACACTTAACCGTACATAACAAACTAACTGTCTACAACTCACTAATAAAACCTATCTGGACTTATGGAATAGAACTTTGGGGGACAGCCAAGCATTCCAACATCCACCGAATCCAAACATTCCAATCTAAAGTTCTACGTACCATAGTCAATGCTCCTTATTATGTTACAAATCGAAACCTCCATAATGACCTAAATATCCCTTTTGTCCAAGATATTATCCCTAGCCGCTTCTCATCCTTCCATAGCAAATTAATCAATCATCCTAATCCTATAGCCCAATCCTTATCCAGCACAAATCATCCTTCCTCTCCACCAAGACGCCTTAACAGGAAGTGGCCCCGAGACTTACTTAGGCAGTGAAGTGTCGTGGAGTGAACAAAAACAACTATCCGTGGAGTGATCAAAGAAATTATAATTGTATAAATGAGAGTGATATCTGTGGATATTTTCTCTCCTCATGATATCACAGCCCACTTCTCCTTCGCCTCCAATCCTCCTTGCAGTCGCAGGCTATGGTTGGATGGCGTAAGGTAACTCCAGGTCATCCTAGAATCCTTCCACAAGGAAGGCATTCGGTTGACAACTGGAGACACCTGAGGCGTGAGCAAGTAACATGTATCAAATTACATAATACAATTGAATTGTAGATTGTGATATTCTAAAATAAAATAAAATAAAAAAAAATAAAAAAAAAAATACTCGCACTGGACAACATACCTAACCCTGAACACAGAAACATTACTATATGTACTGACTCACTGAGCGCACTTCTTACATTACAGGACATTTACAATACTAATTCTTTAATACAAGAGATACACTATAAAATATTATTACTGAACAAGACAGTAACTCTGTATTGGCTACCAGGCCACGAAGACAACGGATCAAGTACCAACGTCGACTTACTAGCAAAACTTGCAGGACGAAAAGAACAATAGGACATTGACAGGTTGACGTACCAAGACTTGCACACTGAGGGTAAAGAAAGAATAATGCAAATTTGGCAGGATACCTGGTTTAAAGTTACAGATAATAAATTAAGGGAGATTAAGTATACAGGTCGGGAATGGCCTTCAAGCAGCAGAAGTAACAGACGAGAAGAAGTCGTCCTGTGCCGGCTGAGGACAGGCCATTCCCTACTGACTCACTCATACCTTATGACACGACAAGACAGACCAATATGCCTGTACTGCAATACAACACTTACTGACAGACTTCAGACTCAGGCTAAACTCTGACTTACCATCAAACGTGCATGAATTACTTTCAAATAACTGCAAATATATTTCAGACATATTCCAATTCCTTTACAACATTAAAACTCTGGATAAAATCAAGCAACGCCTTTTTTTTTTTTTTCTCCCCTTGTTTCAATTGTTTATTTTTGTTATATATAAAATAAATTTATTTTTTCCTTCTTTTATCTGTCTATTTATTTGTCTTATTTTTGCCTTTTCTCCCCTCTTGTTTTCCTTACCCCTTTTTTATTTATAGAAGTAAATATCACTGAGTGAGACACTGGAATATCAACACAGAATTAAGCTACTTCTCTCAGCTAATAAGTACTACTTTACTTACGACTTGTACTTTTAATTTATTTTACAATTTATCATTGACTATACAATTGACTTTCTTCTACTTACCTCAATTCTTTCAAGCTGCAGTTTCGTCGCCTGAGTTGCGATAAGCTTAATTAATAAAATAAAAATAAATTAAAATATTGAGGGATGATACGCCCATTGAGGAAGACAAGCAATTTCCTACCCTCTTCCACTAGCAGTCCAGGCAAGGAACAGTTATAGATGGAAATTTTTGGAACACAATTTTTAACTTCATAACTTTGTTTGGGCTAGTTAGGTGGTCAACATATCAAAAGTCCTCGCCCCTAGCCTTTAAGCCGGGGGGGGGGGGGGGGTTAGAAGGTCCCATTTTTCGGGTTTTCACTTATATCTCGGAAACCCTGCGTCCTAGCCACATGACCACTCTATAACAAATGAAAGCTTATTAAATTTCCTACAAGTTCTAGTCTATGAAGTTTTTCGAGATATCTTTAGTTTTCAAAATATCCGCTCTTGAAAGTCTGTCATTTTGGGGAAAAAAAAACACACTTTTTTCTAGTCTCGACCGGATATCTCTTAAACGATGGACCCAAAAAAATGAATGTCGGTTATGGGGTTGTAGAGCATTCCATTACCTTCAATAATATATATTACAATACTATTTTATGTATTTTCTTTCAAACTTTATATACGCACTCACTTGGTCTTAACAAAACCATTGCCAATATAATAATAATAATGGTCAAGATGTTATATAATTGAGTGTGAATAACAGGTCAGAGGCCCAAAATTATATATTTCGTACTATTTATACTTCCAGTATTACCTATATTTACATAATGGAGTATATTTTGGACAATACAATGACTGGAAATGGTGAGAAATTGAACGGTTCATTGGTCGACAGTTGTTGCAAGATATCACGATGAACACTAAAACTGTTTTCACAGTTGAAGGAAAATACATAAAATAGTAAAGTTATTTATATTATTGGAGCGAATGAAATGCTCTACAACCCCATAACCAGCATTTATTTTTTGGGTCCATCGTTTAAGAGATATCCGGTCGAGAATAGAAAAAAGTGTGTTTTTTTTCCAAAATGACAGACTTTCAAGAGCGGATATTTTGAAAACTAAAGATATCTCGAAAAACTTCATAGACTAGAACTTGTAGGACATTTAATAAGCTTTCATTTGTTATAGAGTGGTCATGTGGCTAGGACGCAGGGTTTCCGAGATACAAGTGAAAACCCGAAAAATGGGACCTTCTAACCCCCCCCCCCTCCCCCCCGGCTCAAAGGAAACGGGTGAGGACTTTTGGTATGTTGACCACCTAACTAGCCGAAACAAAGTTATAAAGTTAAAAATTGTGTTCCAAAAATTTCCACCTATAACTCTTAGTTTCCTGGGCTGTTAGTCACTACATTTCAGATTTCACGATGAAGACTGAAATTATTTTTACGTTTGAAGGAAAATACATAAAATAGCAAAGTAATATATATTATTGAAGGGAATGCAATACTCTACAACCCTATAACCGTTATTTATTATTTTGGTACATCGTTGAAGGGTTATCCGGTCAAAACGGGGAAAAAATATGCGGCAAAAGTGTTTTTCCCCAAAATGACAGACTTTCAAGAGCGGATATTTCGAAAACTAAGGATATCTCGAACAACTTTATTGAATAGAACTTGTAGGAAATTTAATCAGCTTTCATTTGTTGTAGAATAGTCATGTCGCTAGGACGCAGGGTTTCCGAGATATAAGTGAAAACCCGAAAAATGGGACCTTCTAAACCCCCCCTCCCCCCGGCTTAAAGGCTAGGGGCGAGGACTTTTGATATGTTCACCTCCTATCCAGCCCAAACAAAGTTACGAAGTCAAAAATTGTGTTCAAAAAATTTCCATCTATAGCTGTTTTCAAGCATTCGTTGCCTGGACTGTAGAGAAAGAATACGATTCATACATGGAAATTTCAATTTCCGATATGTGAGCTCCGAAAAAAAGCAAAAAGGAGAAAGGGTAAGGAAAACTGGATATATAAGCCTAGAAGAGAGAAAATGAAGGAGGCAGTATATATATGTATGTGTATTGGATGATCTTTATAATATCGAGAAGGAACTCCTTGTTAGGGTGCTAACACAGGAAGGGGTTGCTTTTACATGCTCAGCTTTTCCTAAGGGTCGAACACAATATTGGGGGGGGGGGGTTACCTTTCGATATCACTATCTTGGGACCAATGTCTGTAGAGAAGCTCGCATTCTTTAATACATATTCGCTGTTCAGTCGATCCCTAGGCGGATATACTCCAGGAATACGTGACTGTCAAGTTATTGTAATTCTCTAAATAACTGTAATTTAGGTATCGATATAATTAAAATAAAGATAGGAACTTTAGGCAAATAAAATGTTCTGTCCAATTGAGACTCATTAACATTTAACACATTTTGGCGATTGGTGTACGTGGCCCTTCTACACACAAACCATACCGTTTTCGTCTTCCTGTCTTCCTTTCTGTCACAAAATGAACATCTCACGGTTTTTTCCAAGGTTATGAAAGATGTTGAAGGCCCATCAGGAATTAATTCATCTCCCAAAACAACAAGCATCAGTGTATTCAGTGGTTTTGGTATGTTGGTATGGTAATCCAAATCAAAAAGAAAATGTTTTCTAGGCAGTTTTAGGCCATTTTGTCACTTGGAATGCCGTATTATAAAAATGATCGACCCTCGAAGATTTTTCAGATGAGCGAAAAAGTCATACGTTAACTACACCGTGGGGTAAAAAATACCCCATACACAACTCGCGACCTTCTCATGCAGCGATAAGCTGACAACTGGCTTTGTTTATATTAGATCATCCAGATAATAAACTTCCGATTATTTAGGAAGAAGAAGGAACTAATTTACAGAGAATTTCACTACTTTATGTGATATACAGAAACTATCGATAGGACTACGTTTTTAAGTCATAAGTAGTTTGAAACGACTGCGATATCTAGTGTTTTCAATGAGGATCGTGTATTGGAATCCAATCTCGCCCTATTCTACCCTTCTTTGACCATTAAAACGATAGAACAAGTTAAATTAAAATTTCCCATTACATGCCAGTTGGTCAAGTTATTTATATTGAACTTTTAGATGGGGTTTATAGAAAGTAAAGGTTTTACAAAAATTAGAATACAAATATTATAACAATAATTTTATTCAGATTGACGAAAACTTAAACTCCAATGAAAACGTTTTTATCATCCCGGACTATTAAGAGAAATTTTGATTTTACATCTTCTCTAAAACATTTGGAACATTTTAGCACCATTTTTTCTGTAGATGGGTGAGTACTAGTGCGGAAGTAGTTACAATTTTTTGTGGCAATGATTGAATTTACCGCCTGATCAACAACAAAAAACGATTCATTATCTAAAAACGTCCGTCACGCAGGAGCTGCATCACTTTCCTCACAATTTTAGTATTATAGACTGCATTCCTAAATAATTTGCTAAAAATAACCTATAGAGATATAATAAACATGAATAGCTCTTCTATTTACATTTGCAATGAGCAACTGTTTCGATTGTTAATTTTGTAATTATTTTGCTTTCAGAGTTCTGTGTCTGCATGGTAAATACAAAAAACATCACGTTTTTGTCTATTGATCTTGAGGAATAATAAAAGCCCCATGTGAAAATAGAATATCTTACAATAATAAAGCAGGAAAGTGATACAACGCTCCTAGTGGTAGAAGGCTGAATAAAAGAACCCATATAAAGTCCTAATAAAACAGGCCACTCCTAGTGGCAACCGTGCCAACTTAAATTTGATGGCTGAATTCTATTCAAACATACTAAAAATAACCCCCTCCCCTTCCGTTAGACCACTTCTTTCTCATTAGATACACGCGACGCATACCGCGTTTCTTCACAATAAAATAGAAATTACGACTGGTATGAGGAACATAGTAATTTCAGTCAGTAGTAAACCCCTTCTCCTAATAAACCGATTTTATTTATTTTTACAACAAATTATTAACTGGAGATGACCAAAACGATTTTCGAGTTTCATTACAAAAATTACGGCTGGTAGTGGCATCTTGGTAATTTTCGGTCCGGAGTAAACTTACCCTCCTAATGAACCGATTTCGTTTATGTTTACAAATTATGTTTAATTTTAATGCCCACTGATACATCACACCTATTTTCGTGATGGATTATCTACAGGTTGTGAGCCTTTTCCACCCAGGATAGGGTTGATCTCTTTTCTATTTTCGAGCGTAAAGCCGCCACCACTAGTTGGAGTCGAATGCAAGATCTTGGGCACGGAGAGCTCACGCCCTACCACTCACGACTAGCGATCCTCCATTGCAATTAATTTAAGTTATATCGGACCCACGTAATTTCTTAAGAAAGTTATCAATTTGATATTGTTGGTAATTCGATTCTTATTAAGTAAAGCAAGTTATTTAAGAACGCATACGAATCTAGTTTTAATAACATTTTTAAAGATATAAATATAAAGAGTGGAATAACGTGCAAGAACAGAAAAAGCTGGTTAGGTCATTTCTAAGACTTCTATGAAGTCTTACTAATTTTTCTGTGACTTAAAAGATTACAGAGGAGTATTATTGACGTGCAAGAGAAAAATATTTTTTTCTAAATTGCCACTTCGCTATAAATTATAATTATTACTTTAAAATATCTATCTTAGTTAACAAAGAATTAAGACTCAGAAGATCAGTATTTTTATGTGTTTACTGTTGTTTTATGTAATAGAGATGACAGGAAATTGGCTTGAGTTTCCAGTACGTTCCATATTTACGATAGACCTACTAAATATTTCAGTACGTTTGCTAAAACTGTTCAGATTAATAAATGCAATTTTTTACACTTCTCATTTTTGAAACTACCGATAAAATGCGCAACTGAAGGTCTGTGAACAGAAAAGCGATTAAATTAGATTTTTATTTTGTGAATATTACCAAAAAGTTGGCATTTTTATAGTTGGCGGATTCTTCGGGTAACTAACATAAGTTTTGTTTCAGAGAAAGGATATTTGAGTAAATATACGTTCTAACAGCTTTAAAGAATTACAGAAAACTATAATAGATTAAATTCAGTATTTAACCCAATTTTTATTTTTATTTTATTCATGTATTTGATTTTAGAGCCCGCAACTAGGCGATTTGCTTAACCGAATTTTGATTTATTAGTGAGCATTATTATTCGCGTTTACGATTATAAATTTCATGTGCTTTTCATAAGATTATGGCGATTGCAATTGCAGTTAGTAGTAGATATTTATTTAAATTTAAATTTTAAGGTCCATTTATTATTGACAAAGAATTTTAGGTCGAGTGATCTATCTAGCCAGGATAGGGTAGATGCCTTATCTTTTATTGAAAGAATAGTCAACATTGGTGGGTCTCGAACCCTAGGCACGGAGTGCACACGCCTTAGCTCAAGTAGTAGATATATACGAACAGATAAATACAAATCTGCTCGTATTTTCTATGAAGGCAAGAAAACCAACTTCATTATAATCTGTCTCGTTTACTTTTGCCTACTTGTTATTTTTAAAAATAAAAATGTGCTTCATAATAATAAAAGGCTGCTCGTCTCTTTAATTTTACTCTTGAAGCAATATATTCATCAGATTCAGTGCTCATTATGTAGGATCTTGTTTTAATGTTTATTTAGTACTTCAAATAAACCCCTAAAGCAGACAAGTAAATAAATCATTATAATAACGAGGAAAGCCTGCTATGAGTAAATAATTATCTCACTCTTTGTTATTAAGCTTTTTAAATCTGTGTTGTGATAGTGAACAACTTACGTTAACAATAACGAAAAGTCCGTCTCGCAGGTTCTGTATTATTAAGCCCATTCCGCTCATTCATATTTTTACTTATGAAATCTGATTTCATGAGTAAGATAGTTTTACTTAGGAAATCCCAGACCTGGAATACTCTCTGATGATACGCTCTGTATCTCCATACATATCTCAGGATCTCAATGTGTAGTCTCAACTACTCCATAAACAATTTCACTGATAGTCGGTACATAAAACAGTCGAAACCAATTGCATATTGCCATTAGTCGAAAAAAAGTACTGGCAGAGGCCGCAATTATATTGTTCCTAAACCCTGGAACACTAACCTTAATTCATCTTCTACACTTCTATACTTTGACTATACACACGAAAATGACTCAGAACTTGATTATCAGAGATAATGGAGAAATTTGTTGTTAAAAAAACAATGACACTTTCCGGGGTATGGAATACTAACATTTTAGAACTTGGAATAGTTTTAACCAACTAAAACTCAATTACACCTAAAATAATATGTTTTTTTCTGAACTAAGTAATATTATTTTATTTATTTTTAAAGGTTTTATGACAAATTTTTACCGATAAAAAAACATTTCGGGGGGCTGCAGCCCCTCATCCACCCCCCCCCCCTTATATATGCCCATGGCCTTTCACAAGAAATTATAACTGTAATAATAATAATAATTTAGTAGCCAAGATATACCATCAAGCAATTGCAGAAAGGTTCGGTATTATGAAAAGTTCGGTACCGTATTATCGCTACATCCCACAAAGACTTCTAGAAAATGATAGAATTAAAATCTACTGGGACGAAGCTATGATTACGGACCGAACTGTTCACCAAAATAAACCAGATATTCTCATCATCGACAAGCATAATAAGACTGCTGATATAATTGATATCTGAGTGCCAAATGATGAGAATATCCGGAAAGCATATGCCGAAAAGCTGCGAAAATACCAAGACTTGGCCATTGAGTTAAAAGATCTCTATAAATTAGATTCTGCTAGAGTTAATGCAGTTATTATTTCGACCAATGGTTTGATGCCGAATACTACAGTAAGTGCCACCAAATACCTGAAATTGTCAGAGGAACACTTAATATTATCCCAGCAAGCAGTTCTCCTCGACACAGCTCGAATCGTAAGAAAATTTCTTAATGCCCATAATTAGTGCCTAAATAAAAAAAAATATTTAAACAAATAAAAATAATTCCTTTTACTGGTTGGAACTATCCCCGTAAAAATATTCTCCAGTAATCTGAGAGACCCCACCCCCAGTAATAATAATAATAATACAACATCGCAATGCCTTCTCGTCTTTGAAAATAATTACTGCGTTAGCAATGTGTAATTTACAATTATTTATATAATTAATTAGTGGTGTAATTATTTTTTAGGTGCTCGTTATTAACTGTGTGTCAAATTGATGCAATTCATAATGAGTCTTTATTATTACCTATACATCAGAGTGACGTAGACTTAATGCTCATATTACTATCAGTGCCTCAAAATGACGTAGAAAAATGTACGTGTATTACTAACCTCTACGTCAATTTGATGCACTGTCTTCTGGAAAAATCAAGGTCACACTTATCCAACCACTCACTGAGAGGTGAAATCATGCTGGATGGGGGTAGGAGGAATTGCTCCAGGAATAGGTGGGGGTGAGGCCTGCTCTCCTTCCATTTAACCCTCCGTCGGTCGCAACGTTTTTGTACCTTCATTCGGTCGCAATGTGCGAACACAAATTCAAAATGCAATAGCTCCCATCCTTCTCAAATCTTAGTGACTCTGCTTCACCCCCACACTCGTAGAGATCTATACTAAAGGATAAAAAGTAAACAACCAATTAAAAATAGTTTTTTAATAGCCAAAATACAATAATTGTAAAAAACACTTTTTATGACCCATTACCATATGTTCATTTGAATACAAAGTAAATTGTGATCTTAACGTTCTAATTAAATAATAAAAAACACTTTATCTCTTCTTTCCATCCCACTAGAGAAATTCTTCCTCTGAATCATTTGTTTGAAGGTCCTCAGAAGAAGTTTGGGTTATTGCAATTTGGCACTCTTCGCAGATCTTTTTAGAGTGTTTGGTGCACATTGCTTTGAAACAACGCACACATCTCGATGTTGTTAGTCTTCTAAGACCTGTATCAGATTTGCAGGGTTCGCATCCAATCCTCTCAGAGGGTGGTCCATCCTTTTCTTGTTCGTCAGAAGCAGGTTTCGCCAAATTAGGGTTAAATCGGCGGAGACGGACTTGAAGACTGGCAGGAATACCATGCTTTTTCTGGCTTCTTCGTCTCCACTTGCATCAGTTCAGTCGATATATCATCCAATTTCTCCTCAATTCCATCTTCTGAAGCTACGTCACTCTCTTCTCCTAAATCTTCAGTTTGTGCAGGATCATCATCTTCAGCTCCCAAAAGTTTTTCTATCTCTTCCAAATCCTTTTACTTTCCTAAATCAAACCACTGTTTCTCCATTTTGTAGACAAACTATAGGGAAAAAATAGATAATGAAACATAAGTTTTCTAATTCACGGGTTCTGTCGCAATGTGCAAATTATGCACATCTCCTGAAACACGCTCATTACTTCAAAATCTAAAAAATCGCTCATATAACTTGACATACATAATAATTAGAGAAAGGCGCAAGGCTAAAAAATTAAAAATTCCGACCTTCAAAATTGGCACGAGTTAGGTCGCAATGAAGAAATTTGGCACACAAGAACAATATCCGCTCCCAGCGAGGGCGTGGGGTGAACTACTGTAGGCAGTTTGACAGACCTTTCGCAGATAGACAGGTACTATGGTGGGGAACAACCCTTTTATTGTTTAAGGAGGGTTCCCACCAAAAAAACTTTATGTGTGCTTTTTTTGCACAGTTGCGACCGACCGAGGGTTAACGGAAGAAAATGACAATTGATTACAGTCATATGCGTCAATATGACGCAGGCTAATGTTCCAGGGTTAATCTGACGAGGTTCCTTATTAGGGTGTAATGTTGAGAATTGCCTCGCCTGGGGAGAACCACATACATCGAAACGACGATGAATCGACAACCCTTTCATGGCTGACCGGCAGTAAATAACATATCTATCCATTTCAAAATGAACATTTGACAAAACCAATTATGTAACCAATTATTATATCCAATTTAGAACTACTTCATAGAACACTTGGTAAAAACTAAATCCTAATATCGTCCCTGCCATGTCAAACTATGGAATATGCTAATCGCTACTTTTCAGGAGAGCAAGATAAAGATTTAATAGTGATTCCAAAATCAGCGCCTTTACAAAAGGACAATTTTACATATTTTTTCTATGTATATTATTAATTATTTTAAGGTGATATTACGAACAAACTGTTTACAGTTTTTTAAATTAACAAAAAATCATATTCGTGAGTTTGCATATTGGTGCTAATAATTTATTTCTCTTGGATCGCCGTTTCAAATTGTCGAATGTGGCATTTTCGATAGTTTGTTTGTTTATAGGTTTAACACTTTCATATTCGTCAAGAAAAAAAAGATATTATTAATTGGTTATTGCTTCATATAAACGTTTATTAATGTAAACAGTACTTTATAATATATAATGTAATAACGGTTATTTAAGTCCTTATCAGGATTAAACAATATTTAAAAAAATATTGAATGCTACCTAGCAAATTAAAAAACAGAATAGTTAAAAATAGATGAAATACCAAACTTGTAGCCTTTGTACCTTTTGTACTCGCGGATTGTTTGTAACAGTGGAAATTAATAAGTAAATTAATATGTTTTGAGTATTTTTATTCATTTTCGTGTTCCCTGGCATGAGGCTCTGGGAGACAATCTCTCATTTCACCAGATGCAGGTAGAGATTCGTAGTATGACCTTGGTGGTATGACCTTGGAATCAAATTTTGTGTACATAATGATAACAGGTTTTTTTTCTTTACATCGGTGATTGGTACTCTCTCTTTGTATGCCTTAACGGGGTTCTTACATTGTTTGCATCTTCTTTGCTTCGTTACGTTATAAAGTTTCCGTCAATGCGCGTTTTCATAAAAATTTTGTTATTTTCGTTTTTATGGTACTGAAACAATACACCATCGCTATGTTTATAATTCGTATCTACATACCTTCCTTGTTCTTCATGTATTTCATTTTCTTTGCTTTTTATTTTGTTTTATTTTATTTTCAATAGTAAATATCGCCGGGTACTCCCCCGTTTTCATCCCATATAAAACACTGCACGCTCGAGTCCCCTAAATTACAGTTAGTCAAATTGTAGATAGCCAGTTTTCTTAATTAATAAAAAGGCCCTGGAGCTCCTTCTTGGTGTCATAGGCCTCGCGGTTTAAAGTTTTTACAACCTCTGAACTACCTTCAAAAGAGATACAGCCTTTACAAAGATCTTATTTTGGCTTATGAAAGTTAAATTTATATGTTTTAAATAATTTCCTTTACGTTTCGTAGCAACTTTCTTAGGCCGCTCGTCCACTAGAACCGAAAATCTGCGATCTGCGAAGCAACGTGCGAAAGAGGCATTCGTGCGAATGCCTCTCGTCCATTGCCTCATTGTTCGTCCGAATTCGCAGTAGACATGATGGCTCGTACTCACAGTCCATTTTCAACCATGACTATTCGCACCTTTTCACAACTATAAATCCCAGCAGGATGGGATCGGTTCGCACTTCGGACCAGTTCGGACCAGTTCGGACGAATTCGGACGAACGATACGGGTCCAATGGACGCGGTCCATGATGGAGCCTCGTGTTTGGATCGTTCTTGCGTATTCGGACGAATTCATTTCGCAGCTTTTCGGTTCAAGTGGACGAGCGGCCTTAAAAGCAAACCAGCTTACAAACATATTCGATACTTTGACAGAGTAATATATTGAAAAATAGTCATATTCGACACTTTATTTATGATATTTCTGGCTATTCTAAAGGGGTTAGAGTTTCAGCAATTTGCCACAAGCCGTATCCTCCACAATGCATTTGTAAAACACCAAATCTGAAAAACGAGATTTTGCATATTCGATAATTTGACATGGTAGGGACGATATATTGCCTCGCCAAATTTTGATTTATGGAATTTCATCAAAATCGGACCATTATTCGCTGACCTAGAGCGCGAACAGACACATATATATATATATATATATATATATATATATATATATATATATATATATGTATATATATATATATATATATATATATATATATATATATATATATATATGTATGTATATATATATTTGTCTGTTCGCTCTTTCCTGGCCTCAATAATGGTGCGCTTTTGATGAAATTCCGTAAAAAAAATCTTTCGGCTAATTTGAAAGGTCAAGATCGTTAACCAGCAGAATCCGTCCGCCGGAACATGGTTTTTGGAGCGAAATACGCTTGCATCATATGCTTGTAAGTACTTGTTTTATATGCTTCTTGGCCTAGGAAAAAGAATGAATCCATTTTTACGGCGAAATTCATATAAACAAAGATATTTAAATTTTTGTTACGTTTGGAGTTAAGGAAGGATTTGATTTTTTGTATTTATTATCAAGACCCTTATAACGCAGATGATTCGCTCGATAATTACAAATCTGTTCTTATTATTAAACAGTTATTACATTTTTTTTATTGATATTTCATATAAAGTAAACACATTAATTTACAGGAAAGGATTTGAATAAAATATTTTATTAAGAGACATGAAAAGTTTTGGGAACCTGGCATATTTTCCTTAATATCTCGAAAACAGTTGAGAAATCGTAGTATGTGGATAGAGCCCATTCGAAAACTTAGTAAATTCTCTACAAAAACGATTCTGAAGCAACTTTCGATTAGTCAATGTCAATCGAAGAAATAAATGCTTAAATCTTCAAATGTGTTTCGTTCTTTTGAACTGTTTTTTGTCTTTGTTTAAATCTCTCTTTAATTGATTTTTTTGTTTTAAATGGCATTTATCTAAAAAATTAGTGTTATAAGAAAATAAAATAAGAAACAGTAAGCAGTGTGTTTCTAGAGCGAACCTTGTCAAGGCCAGGGAGTCATTTTTCTGTCAGGTAGAGGTGTGTACCCTTACAACTGTGACCTATTTGGGGCACATGTTATTTCATGAAAGGTCCAATCAAAATTATAAATGTTTCTATTTCTATCTTTCCAAATGACATTAGGGATGGTAACCTTTGACGTTCTTCGTCCTTAAACCTTATCCATACATTCATACATTAGGGATAAAAACGGAATCGCCCTAATATGACGCAGTTCCAGGGAGTCGTTTTTTTTGTTTTTTTTTTTTTCCTTTTTTTTCCCCTCTTTTCCTTTTTTTTTTTAATAATTAACAGAAAAACGATCTAGACAAAACTGTGTGAATGCTTTAATGACATATAATTTAGAAATTCTTTGTTAATTCCTGCTTACTAGATATTGATGCATTGTAGTAATTTCCTAAATAGTTAAATCTATGATCCAAAATCAGTTGAGGTTTCGATTTTGTTCTTTGAATGTTTTAGCATATTTGAAAGGATGTGGCTAAAACAAAGATTAAGTATGTTGTGTACCCGGTACGAGGGTTGCCCCTTCTTTCTTTTCTTTCTGATTATCATGTTGTTCTCAACAACAAAGGGACATTCTCTCTCTTTCTACGTCGGAGGTATTTTTATGGTATGTCTCTTTAATTATAAATAAAGGACCTTTCATATTTTCTCAGCCAAAAAGACATAACCTTTTCCCCATCCACGAGTATTCCTGGATTCTTCCTCAGAGGAATTTTATTTTATATATTCCCTTTGTAGAGAAAACACATACTTTGTTTGGACTACTTCATGTGGAAAAAATTATTACTTTAACATATTATTGTTGACATAGCAGGAGCCGGATAGCGAAAATACATTTCGCCTTTTAAATCACAGTCAGAATATTCATAAATAAAACAAATTGATAAAGGAGCTTATGACGAGAAGATACTGAATCTATATATATATATATATATATATATATATATATATATATATATATATAAAAATCACGTGTCTGTCTGTTTTTCTGTTTGTTTGTTCCTTATACAAATCTACACCGTTTGACCGATTTTGACCAAACTTGGAAGGAGGTCTTGATACGAGAAATCTCCTAGGCTAGGTCAAAAAAATCTACCAGCTGTCTGTCTGAATATTTGTCCCTTATACAAATCCACACCGTTCGTCCGATTTCGACTAAACTCGGTACACATGTAGATCTTAATCTGGGGAGTGTCGTAGGCTAAGTCAAAAACGTCTACCAGCTGTCTCTCTGTATGTTTGTCCCTTATACAAATCCACACCGTTCGTCCGATTTTGACTAAACTCAGTACACAGGTCTATCTTAATCTGGGGAGTGCCGTAGGCTAGGTCAAAAAAATCTACCAGCTGTCTGTCTGTATGTTTGTCCCTTATACAAATCCACACCGTTAGACCAATTTTTACGAAACTTGGTATACATGTATGTCTTGATACGGGGGGGTGTTATTGGTTAGGTCAAAGCCGTCTAGGACTCACAGTTGGGAGGCCACGGGTTCATAACAGTTACAGTTTCGTGTTATTAGATTTTAATAATACTTATTTGGTGTCTAATTTATTTAGGCTTTTCTATATGCAGAAAGTAGGCGTAGCATGGCACGCCGGGTAACGGCTAGTATTATATAAATATAGTTTGATGAAATTTGGTATAACAGACTTTATCTAATGCAAATGCCACTTTTTGCGTGTATAGTCTTCGGGATACGTTTTACATGGTTATTTTAATCTGGGTAATTGAATGAAATATTTTTTTTCAGTTTAAGATTTTCTCACAATTTTAAAATTTATTCAATGTAAGATATATGAAGTTTGATTACGTTACGGATCAAAGAGTTAATTTTTTTTTTTTTTTTTTTTTTTTTTTTTTTTTTTTTTTTTTTTTTTTTTTGGCGCATCTGCATATAGGCCGTAAGATCCGGGCTATGAATAGATTGATGCTTTTTCTAATCATCCATGATTGAGCGGGGGATACTTTTAGTGGCCTCTCGGACGAACGAACTCAACCTCACTGGTGGGACTCAAACCCTCACTTTCTGCACGAGAATCCTTAGGCGCTAGACCAAGGAGAGACCCTAAAATAGTTAATTTCAACTAAAAAAAAAAAAAAAAAAAATCTGCAACGATATCTGCAGTTCCTAGCAGTCTTCTCGATAGCCTCACCGGATCTTCTCCCTCTATTAAAGCAGGAAACGCGCCTTTATGAGTGCCTAGTTTAACAACTGCAACAAGGCGTATTGTTATCCATCTCCATACTATTTCAAAGTCTGTCTTGAAAAAGAGAAGGGAACGGAGAGCGAGTCAGTGCTGTAGAGGCTGGCACGTTCCCTTTCAAGCCTTTTTCCCATTTACTTTGAGAAATCGGATTGCAGTAAGGTCTGCCGAGGAAGCATTTCCCGTCACGTGCCTGAGTGTGAAGCCTTGTACCCTCTTGATTTATTACTTGATTATTTCTACCTTCTCACTCCTCTGGACGGGTACAGCTGGACGAATGGCGCTTTCAGCTTAAAACAGTTCATCATCCTCTTCCCAGCACTCACGTCCAACACAAGTTAATCCAATGAATATCACTTCTTTTTAAAAGCATTTTCCAGTCATCATTTTCATTACAGAGTAAAGCAAATGATGTGATGGTCACGTTTATACGGTCACGTTGGCATAAAATAATAATTGTCATATGTTTTTTCCCAATTTATTGTTTCATTCATGCTATGTATGAAAGTGCATTTAAAGAAATTATTATATTTAACTTTTACATAAAACTAGCTGTTACCCGGCGTGCCATGCTGCTACACCTACTTTCTGCCTATGACTCTCCCTGCATCAAAATCTACCTGTATACCCAGTTACGTCGAAACGGTGTCCCTGTCTTATGTAGTTCAGAACGCTAGCACCACAGCAGTTCTGAAAAAAAAAAACCGACAGAGGCCAGTACCACAGCACTTCATATAATATCCGACAGGGGCCAGCAGCATAGCCTGCGAGTAGATAGCTCTTATCAAAGAATGGCCAGCGCTCTTTAGTTAGATAGCGACTGTTGATATTAAAATTGAAATAAACTGCATTAAATGATTATATAATGATGTAAAGTCATCAATGAGTTCGAGTTATTCTAATTATCAAGAACATCAACAAATAAATGTGCGACATTATTCAAAATGGCCGTCAGGATCTGAATGGTTCAGTGTAGCCAATTTTTCTTGAACAATACTTTTGACCAAATTTTGAAATTTGACTATTTTGGCCTAGCCTAGGAGATTTCCCGTATCAAGACCTACCTGTGTGCCAATCGGTCAAACGGTGTAGATTTTTATAAGGAACAAACAAATAAACAGAAAAAAATACAAACAGGCAGACACGTGATTTTTATACATAGACATTACCGAAGCTTTCATATTATTCTTTGTCATTTAACCCTTAAACTGCTCACGACGGCCCTACCATCTCGAACTATCGAATATGCAAACTGGAGCAAATTACAGAACGAACATATTCTATCCATTGACGAAGTAATATATTCAAAAGTGGTCTTTTTCGATACTTTATTGAAGTAATTAAAGGCTATTCCATAGAGGTCAGAGTTGTGACAATTTGCGACAAGTCTTGAATCTGAAAAACGATATTTAGAATATTCGATAGCTTGACTTGGTAGGGCCGATATGTCGGCGCACCGACGTATTGTTCATAAATTGCTAACGACGTCACCCCACACACTGCTATATCGTCACCCCTCACACTGCTATATCGTCACGCCTCACACTGCTATATCGTCACCCCTCACACTGCTGTCCACACTGCTATCGATGTTATATATCAGCGCACCGATGTAGTGTACCTAAATTGCTAACGACGTCACCCCACACACTGCTATATCGTCACCCCTCACACTGCTCTCCACACTGTTATCGATGTTATATATCGGCGCACCGACGTAGCGTACCTAAATTGCTAACGACGTCACCCCACATACTGCTATATCGTCACCCCTCACACTGCTCTACACACTGCTATCGATGTTATATATCGGCGCACCGACGTAGTGTACCTAAATTGCTAACGGCGTCACCCCATACACTGCTATATTGTCACCCCTCACACTGCTCTCCCCACTGCTATCGATGTTATATATCTCGGGGCTGGTTCTCTCTCTGTGTACTAACGTCCTTTATGGCCGACTACTTCTTGTCTCAATCAATCGGTTGCTTTCATAACTAAAGCTTTTTGTAAAGTTCTACGAATATGACATCTGATTTACTTTTGCGGGTGAGAGTGCTCTGCCTGGGTGGCTTAAGTATTTACTCCTCCATAATTTGACGATGAAAACTTGGGGAGAAAAAACTTATGATGCTCCGCACTGCCTGCTTTGTGTGACTATATCTTCTCGACTTGTTCCTTCGTGCCGATTCATACTGCCGCGGGCAAATAGTTCCCGGGCACACGGCTTGATGGCAGCACCTCACGAGGTACACTTCTCAATGAGCGGAGTTGCGCGAACAGTATTCTTTGTTGTTTTTTATTTACAGTTACATGGTTTACTAGCGTACTGTTTCCTTACTATTTTATTCTTGTGTCTTCAATTAATGTGAAACAACTCTATTATGTACGGATTTTAGTATTTATTAAGTTTCTTTAAATTAAAGTTAGTATTTATTTCCAATAAGGAATTATTTAAGATTGTTTAGTTGTTTTTGATTATTTAAGATTATATTATTTAATTGTTAGGTCATACAGTATTAATTACACGGGTAAATATTTGGTCTAAAAAGAGAGTATTTAAGACTATACTATTATAAGAATAAAAACATCAAGTTGCTGTGGACTATGCTTCTACGGAAAGTTATAATAACTGGAATACAGGCTAATTTGTATAAAAAATTCTCATAGTAGTCCTCGATTATTTCTTTGTAGTTTCGTTCTAAAAATGAAAGAATTTTGCTTTCCATTTTTCACGATTATGTGTATTTAATTATTTATCAAATTGTTGTTAATATATTTAAAAGTGCTAATTTTTCTAGGCATGTGGCAACATAAAACCTACTATATTTTTATAACAGGATTGGATGTGTGTTATATTCTATGACCAAAAAAAAAAATTTTTGTGTTTTTTTTTTTTTTAAAGAATAATATTCAATTATTAGAAACCTGCATTTGTTCCTATATTATTTCAACATTTTTTTTTTATTTTTTTTTAGAAATATATACATTTACTCTCCCTAATTCAATATTTGAAATTGGTTCCTTCATATTTGACAGCAGAGGAGAGAAGAGATTGGAGAAAATTAAATGTAAACAGAATCAAGGGCTTTTCTCCGAAAAAAAAGTGTCTTTGTAGGTTCTGGAAGATTGACGACTTCATTACTTACTTTGCTGATAAAAGACCTCTCGGAACTAGAAATTGAACATAGATATTACATTACACAATTTACGACATTCATATATATGTCTTTCAAGCCTCAGAAATACAGCATATGACTAAGAATAAAATATTGTATTCTTTGTTTTTTAAATATATTTACCCGCTTAAGAAACGTAACATCAAAATAACATTGTCTCACTTACAACATATTCTCAATATAGCCCGAATGTCATTAAAAAAACAGTAAGTTAACAGAAGAAAAATCGAAACTGTGTTTAAACTTGTTGTGTCTTTTAAATTATGATTATTATCAAATTCCTAAGATTTTATAGAGGTTGGACTCATGATAGGACTACCACAGGACCGCATTATTGAAAGATGAAATTCTTTGAGTTAATCGCTAGATTTTTAAAATCAGGTCCTCAAAAGCATGATTCGAGAGTGTAGTACTAAAGTTCAAAATGTTTGTGTCTATTGCAGAAATAATTTTCACGTTCTGAGAAATGTGCTCAGTTTACGCCAGGGATAAATCATTAATACGTTCTTTATTGTCATGTTTTTTTATATAAAAATTCAGCTTTCTCTTTAGATATCCACTACGTATAATTAGTTTCCTTAAAATACAACAAAAATAACGGCTGGTGTGTAAATCCTCCCTCCTTCTGAACTGATTGAGTTTATTTTTACAAATGGTTCTTTTTAGATGACCACAATGAATATCCGAATTTCCTTGAAATATAAATATGGCCGGCATTGGCAAATTTTAATTTTAGGCTGGAGTAAACTCCTCACCAGGTGGACAGATTTTAATGGTCAACGAACTCGTTTAATCGTTTTCTAGGTGAATGCTATATACATAAATACTCAAGTGGGTATCGAGTTAAAATAGACACACGCACACATATATATATATATATATATATATATATATATATATATATATATATATATATATTTACATACATACCTACACACATATTAACGTGGGTCATTTTCGTTATCTGCTTGGTAGAATTGATGAGGATTTTTAATAACAATTTCGGCCATGAGTACAACCTCAATGTTCAGGTTGTAACGCAATATTTTCTTTTTCAGCTGTTGCGGTAAAGATATTCTAAGAGAGAGAAGACTAAGAAATCATGGCGGCCTTCGTTGCAAAGCAGATGGTCGGCAACAAGCTGAACGCCGTAAAAGGTAAGGTTTTTTAATCTCAAAAATGAAAGATTTTTTTTTGTTTTAAATCTGTTGTAAAATTGTTTTGAATGTGACATATTCATTACCATCCGTACTTTATTGTATTTTGCTAATAAAGCTTCAAAAACCCTCTTTGTTCCTTGTATTACAAGGAATTTATTTTCGTTACATTTTACATGAAACAGTTTCTTCTGTCCTTAATTTGACGGAAATAATTTGTTACCCAAAAAAAAGTCATAAAATGCTTTCTTATTATTTATAATATTTTGGGGCGATGAGAATATACTTTAGTGTAATGTATAATATGCGCGCATAACAATAAGTTATCATTATTACTGTAAATTGTTTCAAGTGTATTAATGATTTTCGAAGTCGATTAACCCAACAATCAAATTCTCCACCAAATCTAAAGTATTTAAAATAAACTGTCACGCAGGAGCTGCATAACTAAGCACTTTCCTCGAAGTTTGGTTAGAGTAGACTGCATTACTGAATAATTTGTTTTAAATAACGTATATAAATAAAATAAAAACATGAATTGTTATGCACTTTTACATTTGAAATAAGCAACTGTTTCAATTATTAATTTAATGATTAATTTTCTTCCTTAGTTATGTTTGTACATGGTACTACCCTACTTAATAAATACACAAAACTTCATTTTTGTTGTGTTTTGATCTGACGCAGGAACGGGATATAGTCCCCCAAGTAGTAGAAAGCGCTCCTAGCGGCTGCTTTGCCAACCTACGTCTGGCGGGCTAATTCTGTTGAAACATACTACTAAGTAAGCCCCCTTTCCGATAGCCTGATTTAGTTCATTTTTACACTTCTTCCTCTCGAGATACCCACGACGCATACCGCGTTTCGTTACAATACAGCAGAAATTACGACCAGTATGAGTATATTAGTAATTTGGGTCCGGAGTAAACCCCCCTCGTAATGACTACACAACATCCACTATCCGTATATTATTATTCTCACAAAACGGTCAAAATGATCTGTAAAAATAACATAAATCGGCCCATTAGAAAGAGGAGTTCTCTCTAGAAACAAATTATTAATTTGGTCCATGTCAAGCCTAATTATTGAGGAACTGATAGTTTTAAAAAAATCAAAGTAAATTTACTAACCTAGGTAGGTATATGGCGAAAAAGAAAATTAAGTAAACAGTAAAGACCCGATGGTCGTGGGTGTGTTAAGGTGATCCATCCATGGGTCTAATCGATTCCGACTAGGGTGGTAACGTGAAAATACCCCAACGCAATATTCTGTGTAAAGTATTGAGTGTTCTTTTCATTACGTATGCAAAAGAGCAAATCTATTAAAGTTTATTTTGTATTTACATAGCTTATAAGAAAATAAGAATAAGGCAAACCATTACCACCTTGCTGCGGAATGTGCCTAGGCCCTGTTTGACGGACTTTTATTAGAAAAACTTTGCAAGAAATATACTTTGAGTGTATAGTCCTCCTGCCTTTTGAGTAATACACGATATTGCATGGACACCTTTCTAGAACTTTATATTCCTTTCTTCTTATATTAAACTGATTATATATGAAGTGTAAATTTAACCTATGCATAGCGAGCTTACTCGGATGAAGATAGTCCTCCATGAAGAGGTTATTTTTAGATAAAATGAAAAGAAAAGGCTGGGGATGTAATGAAAGGTCTGGTGGTATAAATATCTAAGAACGGTAGAGAGTTGTGATATCCCTAATCCGAGGAAGACCCCAGGGATGGAAGGTAAAACAATAACAAGGTAGTTTGGATGCAGACTTCTGGATTGTTCCTCTGGGCTTCTAGCCTTAATCTAGGCTCTCCTTCCCTTCATTACTTCAGCCACCTCTACAACTACTTACATTTTATTTATTTAAACTCCTCTCCCTCCTCCCTCAATAAAAGCCCTTTGGTAAATAAAGGAGAGCGTAAATGTAAATGCTGAATTTACAAGTTAATTTTATTACTTTTAAAGCAGCAATGATTGTCTAACTGTATAAGATATTAACTGAGATCAGCTTATGGCTCAATCTTTTCTAATGTGTAACTTAATTTAAAAAATCTCCAGTAGACCTGGGCACTACTGGAATAATTTATTTCTCAAATAAATAAAATGGTTATTCATGAAATAATTATTTCCGAAATAATAGAAATTCTTTAAATGTTATTTTATAGTTAAATAAAACAATCTTTATCAGATAACTAGATGTATTTATTCTTTGAAATAATTATTTGAAAAGAAAATCTGAAAGAACTATTTGATCATTGATATTTCAGTATTTTTTATTTATGAAATAAATTATTTCACAGAGAAGCAAAATAATTATTTCATAATTATTCAAAATAACTTCATAATGAAATAACGTTTGTAATGGATGAGAATAATGGGAATGGTTAATACTACCATCAAAACACGAGTTAAGGAGATTATCGTTCTAACATTATTATTGGGGTCTCCGCGTGGTCCCAGCCAGGAATTTTCTCAACGAGCCGTAAGATAAGAAAATAATTTAAATGAAGTTTCAGCTACTCAGACTTTAAAATCATTTTTGTCAACTTCAGCTCAATGAGGCTTGACAGGAACAGAGATGGGCATACTTTTATTGATAAATAAAAATACGAATTTATTCGAACTTCATATATTTGTAAACACGAATAAAAAGAAATTCGTATTTATAAGTGTGAATGCAAATTTATTTTTATTCACGTATATTAAATATAAAAATATAACAAGAATTTTATTCGCAAATTTTCCTGGGAATACAAATAAATTCTCAGAAAAAATGTAAATTATTACAAAAAATGTGAATATTCACAAAAATCACATGAAAATATACGAATACAAATATTATTTGTGATTACAAATTTACTAACAATAAATTCGCAAATTATGAATTTATTCGTATTAAGATGATATTACGAATGTAATTTTTTTTATGGCGCTTAACGTCTAGGTTGTCAGCGCCTAGATTCAGTTTTTTTTTTTTTTTTTTTTTTTTTTTTTTTTTTTTTTTTTTTTTTTTTTTTTTTTTTTTATGCAGGTACAGATGACTAACTCTGCAGCGTGGCTGGTGGTACCGCGGTGGGCTCGGGGTAAAAAAAAATCTAGGCGCTAATAGCCTAGACGTTATCTAAGCGCCTTAAAAAAAAAAAAAAAAAAAAAAAAAAATGTCTTATCATCTTATCGTTAATTCGAATAAATTCATAATTTATTTGCGAATTTTATTGTGAATAAATTTGTATTCACAAATTATAATGTGAATAAATTTGTATTCATATATTTTAATGTGAATTTTTTTTTGTAATCACTTGATTTTTGTGAATGTTCACATTTTTTGTGATTATTTACAATTTCTTCTGTGAATTTTTTTTTAATCGCAGGAAAAGGGTCTCACCGTGTTTCCACATGAAATCTGCACTGGCGTCTTTCTTGACTTTGATGCTATTATTTTATTGCTAGTTCCTGGAAATAATTTTTCGTCAATTATCAAACCTCTAACTGTACTCGTTTTGAGGGAATAAGGCTTGAAACCCCTAACTTCGAAGTCGTTTTTCTATGAAACTATACTAGATATTTAAATGAAGCTAATGTGAATTGAAGCTATTGATTAGGTGTACCTTGCGTATTTTTTTTCATAATTTTCGGACCACTTATAAGATAAGAAAAAAAATTGTGAAAATTTCAAGGGCGGATTTCCCTAACTACCCCTCCAAGTACACCTACCAAAAAAATCACGTAAAATCAGTTATTTCTCAACTATTATCCGTAAAAGTTTCATTGATGTGTGAAAGGTGCATCACACATAAAAATTACAAAAACCCTACATCGATAGCTAAAAACTTAAAACCAGATGTATCGAAAATATCACAAGCTACTCTTAAGACGTTTTTGTTATTTAAAAATGAACCCTCAGATTGCTCAGTGCATAATCTGTACTATACAGATCGAAAAACTATTGTCATATTGCAAGCCACTAAAACATTAAATACCAAAAATCTTCATTTTCTACAAAAGGTAATTAATCTTAATCATTATTTTGGTCAATAGTTTTGGTATCTCTTGTAACATTGAATAAATGTGTTAATATTTCCGCGGGTTTGATTTTTTTCTATTCGTAACGATTTTTTTCTATAAACGACATTGTACAAGTTTATTTACCAGTTGTACCTACGTTTATTTTAAAAAAAATAAAAAATAAATAAAATAAAAATGCACATCAAACTGCAATCCTTTGGCGCACTCTAAGTTGACGTGACCATAAGACACCTACGGGAAGAAATTCTTCCATGAAAACCGTTTTTGCAGTCTGGGTACTCCTGTCTTAACAAAATTAAACATAAAAATGATGTTTAAATCCGCTGCTCATTCGAAAAACAAAAGAGCAATAGTATTAATGTTTATTTTGTATTTATATAGGTTAGTTTAGCTCATTCTTCAGAAATGTGGCATAATGTAAACATTGTGTTGAATTAAGTGCTTAGATATGGAGTTCCTGAGTGACGAAAGATTTTATTTTATTCAAACAATAATTTCCTTTCAAAATCTTATATTTTATGTTTATAATTGCAATACATTTGATGACAATGCGAGCACGAATAAACTTTTATTTATTATCAAGTTTTACACATTCCTATCTTTCCTTTCTGAGAAGTTCAATTTCCTCTGAGTCTCCCGGAATACTAAGTTTTGATGAATTGTTCCTAAGTTGAGTTGTGACTCCATTTATTGCTCTTCTAGTTTAGTATTCAAACTTTGGCTTCTATTCAACTCAGAATTCCCAAATTGTAGACTATAGAAAACGTTTTTGATTTGTTACTAGTATGTTGTTACTAGTATATTGTTACTAGTATATTGTTACTAGTATATTGTTACTAGTATATTGTTACTAGTATATTGTTTACTAGTGGATCATGAAGAATGATTGTTATTATTTGCTTTCTTCCCACCACCCATATCTAAATTTTCAGCATGAAACATACTTTAGTCATGACCTAATTGCACGAAAAAAAAAAATTAACAAAAATGAGACACCAATGTAGCACATCACTCACATCCTGTCTTTCTGCTTACATACTGGTTACATTTAGTTCACATCTGGATCACGACCTGCTCCTGTAAAGTGCTAATTTAGAGATAAGTCAGTTACTTTTATTATCCCGTTTAAAGTTAAACTCTTATTTGTTTTATAGTTTCTCAAGTCGGAAACCTAACCAAAATTGATTTTACTTCTTATAACATCGTAAGATATCATTCCTCGTTAGAATATTTTATAAATATCAATCTTGGTTAGATTTTGACTTCTGGTATTGTTAGTATAATCTATTGTATAAAAATGAATCGCTAAATATGTTGGTAAGCGCAAATCTCGAGAACAACTGAACCGATTTCGCTAATTATTTTTTTATAATATTCCTTCAAGTACGAGGATGGTTCTTACGGAGAGAAAAATTAAAAAAATTGCCTGAAAAAGTCTAAAAACAACACTTTTCGGGTCTTTTTCACTTCCTTAACGCAAATTCATTTTTAAATAAAAACATATAACCTCAATTATAATATTTTTAACAGTTAACGTATTTGTGTATCTATTATATAAAAATGAATCGCTAAATGTGTTGGTAAGCGCAAGTCTCGAGAACAACTTAACCAATTTCGCTAATTTTTTTTTTTATAATATTCCTTCAAGTACGAGGATGGTTCCTTACGGGGAGAAAAATTAAAAAAATTGCCTGAAAAAGTCTAAAAACAACACTTTTCGGGTCTTTTTTTACATCGTTAATGCAAATTCATTTTTAAATGAATACATATGTTCTCAATTATAATATTTTTAACAGTTAACGTATTAGGTTATTTGTGTAAAAACAAAAAAAAAAAATAAATAAATAAGAACATGTAATCACTAGGTTACAATAGAATCACATGTTAATAATGCAATTTAAATAAATTTACGTATGTATTAACGAAGTAAAAAAGACTCCACTTTTCTATATTCCCATACAAAAGTTTTGTAATAATACTTAAAGGTCAATTTGAACTCTAATACCATACCATAAAGTGTTAGTGGAGGGGTTCTGGGAAGGCAAAACAATTGAGTGACATTAGTATCGTATAAATATTAATGTCAACATTTGTCAATATTTATGCGATGGTAACATTACTCAAAAACAAATTGTCTATGGTAAAATGTAAATTGTCTGTGATAAAATGTCACTTGAAATGTAAACGTCTCTTTGCTGTGCATCTATAATGTTACTAAATCTAAAAGCCACTAATTTCTTGAAGATCGCAATGAATGTGAAAGAATCCGGTTAAGACAGGCCCGTGAAGCGCGACATTCGACTAATAATGGTGCAAGTTTGAATCGAGCTGCTGTGAATTCATTACAGAGCCTGCAGCTGTGTTGCCATTGGACCTATGAACTCAGTTTGACTATAAACAAATCCCAGGGCAGTCATTATGTGTTTGTGGTATTAATCTAGAAAACCCATGTTTCTCACATGGTGAATTGTATGTTGCCTGTTCCCGGATTGGAAAACCATCTGCTCTGTTTGCTTACGCGTCAGGTAATGAAACAAAAAATATCGTGTACCATTGAGTACTACAATAAAAATTAAACTTAATTTAGAATAAGTAAAAATAAAATGAAATATAATAAGTAGGTATCATAATAAGAAATCTGATATTGTAATTATCATTGTGATTTTTTAGTGACTATTAAAAGAATTTTTATAATTTTTCATTTTTTTTAGCGTTTCATCTTTTCAAAGTGTTTTATAATTTTTATTTTTTTTTACATAATGTAATTGTTGACTTATTAAGTTTCTTTTTTTCTTTTTTTTTTTATCTTACTAGCCGGTGCCCCAAATAGCAGAATAATTATTAAAAAAAAAATTAAAGAATGGACAGTTAGGCGGTACGAAGTTCGCCAGGTCAGCTAGTATTACAAATGAATATACTTACTCTGCACGGCGCTAATGGCCAAGTTGTAGATGCGCCGTAAAAAAAAAAATACTTACTCTGCATTATACTCGGCAGTTTACATCCGATTACAGGATCGCTTTCCCTGGATGCTAAATCGGGCAGTAGGTATAAAATTAAGAAACAAATACGATTATTCTAACACGAATCTGCAGTGAGGGCTGCTTGCAATGAGAATTATTGACAGCTCTTGAAAATTGCTCAGAGGTTTTCCGGTACCATACTAAAAACACTAAACATATATATTTCTATGATTCATTCCATTTTTTTTTTCATTTCCAAATTATTCTAATTTGCTATCAAAAAATTATTTCTAAAATCCTATGAAAATCTTATTTATATCAATAATAAGGAAATGTGCCTTGCGTGCCTTGCCTGGTAGGAAGGGAGGAGACCTAAAGGTTTCCAGATCGGAGATAGGAAACCCCCATGGAATGACTCGATTTCCTTGATAAATTCTTCGCCTAATAATGCAATTTTCACCCTCAGCACCGACGATTTTTCACCCTTCGAGTCTTTACCCTTTCCTCTGCGATATTCGTCCTTCCTAAGTTATATCTGCCTGTTACAATTTCATCTTCTTCGGTCCCCTTCCTTCCATATCAAGTTATACTATACAGCTTATCTTTTTGGATGAAGGGCAAAACTCAACAGAAGGCAGCAGTGTTGTATTAAGACCTTCCCGGGAGGATAAATCTAATTATTATGTCGCCTTGACGATGGAATACGGAAGTTCTGTCTTAATGTCGATATTTCATAAATTAAAGGCTACGAAAAAACCGGTTGTTCAATTTTGTGTGTATACACACACACACACATATATATATATATATATATATATATATATATATATATATATATATATATATATATATTAATTCTTCTGAAAATGACCCAATATATATTTTCCACTTGTTCTTTTTTCTTTATTTGGCAGAGGGTCGATGAAGCAGAACACCATTTGTTTTTGTTCAACTATTTTATTTCATCAATTTTGCCCGACATGTTTCGTGCCTTAATTCGCACCTCTTCAGGGGCTTTCCTATGAAAAAATATTTTTTCGTAAATCCCAAATTAAAATTTTGTACATAATAAACATTTATCATTTCTTTAAATTAATCTACTGTTAAAAACAAAAAATATCATTTTATTAAAAATTCTTATCCTACCTTATCGGGAAGTCCTCTCGTCATGTGTACTGGCTTGAGTCAGGCGTAATACTGATAAGTCATTTGAGGTAATGAATATGGTTTTATCCTATCGATTCTTTCGGATCTTTTAATTGCATCGATTATCGGTAAAATAGTTTATGGGGTTTAATTTATAATACTATGGAAAATTTGATGGACATTTCCATTCCAATGTCCATCAAATTTTCCATAGTATTATAAATTAAACCCCATAAACTATTTTACCGATAATCGATGCAATTAAAAGATCCGAAAGAATCGATAGGATAAAACCACATTCATTACCTCAAATGACTTATCAGTATTACGCCTGACTCAAGCCAGTACACATGACGAGAGGACTTCCCGATAAGGTAGGATAAGAATTTTTAATAAAATGATATTTTTTGTTTTTAACAGTAGATTAATTTAAAGAAATGATAAATGTTTATTATGTACAAAATTTTAATTTGGGATTTACGAAAAAATATTTTTTCATAGGAAAGCCCCTGAAGAGGTGCGAATTAAGGCACGAAACATGTC
Organism: Gonocerus acuteangulatus; assembly: GCA_946811695.1. Classification (NCBI taxonomy): domain Eukaryota; kingdom Metazoa; phylum Arthropoda; class Insecta; order Hemiptera; family Coreidae; genus Gonocerus; species Gonocerus acuteangulatus. The sequence goes on from OX328123.1 coordinate 82,021,236, forward strand.
GGGCAAAATTGATGAAATAAAATAGTTGAACAAAAACAAATGGTGTTCTGCTTCATCGACCCTCTGCCAAATAAAGAAAAAAGAACAAGTGGAATATATATATATATATATATATATATATATATATACTCGTATATATATATATATATACATATATATATGTACAAGGACATTATTTTAGCAAGTGTGTACCTGGTAAACCTAAAAAAATCGTTCGCAATTATATTCCAAGAAGCACAAACGAAATTTAATGTTAAGGGTTAAAAAATGCAAGACAAATATTTTAACCAATATGATGATTAAATGATAGGTAATTAAGTTGTAAATGTTTTCGTCTATTAGAATTCCATAAAATCAAATCATCTCTTTCGATTTATCAAAGTTAAATTTATTTAATACAATTGTTGTACTATATATTCCTCCTGCTAGTGATAAAGGGGAGCGTATTCTACTGTTGTCCAGGACTGTTTAGTTGTGCCTGACCGCTCTGTGGTCTAGTGCAGCTGAACATTCTACTGCTAAAGGCTAGGAACAGCTCTATTCTATTCCTGGCTCTATGATATTCAATTAAGCTAACGTTCCTATTTTCAACACCTTATCCAATCGTTTGCTACAAAACCATTAGAACAATTACATATTAATAATAGGTAGCACCCATTTATTTAACATTCAAATATAAAATTTGATTTTAGGGTATGGTTTTAAACATTTGTAATATATATATATATATATATATATATATATATATATATATATATATATATATATGTATATATATATATATATATATACATATATATATATATACAGTGAAACATGGATAATTCGATCGTCCATAATTCGAAATCGTCTTGAATTCGAATTTTTCGCTCGGTCCCTAGAATTTAGTCCATAAACAATGTAAAAAAAATCGTGGTTAGTTCGAATAAAATGTTGGATAATTCGATTTTTTTACGAGTCTGAACCTCCAATGGGAAGTGAACAGAGAGGTGGGCGATCATAAATCGTGTCAAAATATACCCCCCTCGGGTGCTTTGAAAAAGCTGGATTTTTAAAATCAAACGAAAGTGGAATAAGTCACATCGATTCTGTTGACGATTTAAAACCTGTAGACGGATCCACAATGTCGGGAAGACGTCGTTCCAGAATGTCGGATAACCTAAGAAGGTTTCACTAATGTCGATGAAGATGTCGCAATGTGCGGTGACTTAACTGAAGCCGAAATAATCGCCGATGTTCTCAAACAGATTCGTAGCTTCTCAGAAGCATGATGATAGCCGATGAGTCTACAGTAACCCAGGAAACGCCCCTTCCGAGAACACTGATCGTTGAATCACTGTTGTATATAATGGAACTAAGACGAGTTATAGAAAGTGAAAATGATGTCAGTGAGAATGTTTTTAAATCATTCACATTTTTAGGATCTTTTGTGATCTCCTACATACAACAGGCTTCAATCAAAGAAGTAAACAAAAATTTCAACTTTTTTCTAATAACAATAGACTTTTATTTTTATGTTGACATATGTACTGTAATCATCAATTTGTTAAATTATTGTTAGATAAAATGTATGTCATTTTTTTTTGTTTTAATTGAAAACTGTGAGAAAAATTGAAGTTTTCACACATTTTTTTAGCCCTTTAGAATTTTGGATGGATTTTTTAGAATTTTGGATAATTCGAACTTTTTCATCAGTCCCTAGGTGTTCGAATTGTCCAAGTTCTACTGTATAAAGTCAGTTATTTTTAAAACGTAAGAATTTATTTATCAAAGTTGAATAAAAGTTTTAAAAATTGTGACAATATGTCTTTGTCATCAGGTATGGTTGAATCTCTTGGCACGAATAGTTTTAAATGTTTTACTTTATAAGGCATTATACCAACAGCAAGCATTATTCTAAATAAATAACGTAGCTATTCATCTCACAGATACTCTCTGTTTCCTAGGTCTCAAATATGACAAGAAATTTACACATGAACCCCACCCTCCCATAGTGGGGCAAAGTGCCCATTTCGTGGCCAAAAATCCCAAATTACCTGTACAAGGGTTTTCGACATCGCTGGTTACGGATCTGAGATCAGATTTTGAAAATTCAAAATGGCGGATCCTTAATGTCGGCCAAAATGTTCATACGTTGAAAAAATGAAGTAAAATCTCATGTAATTTGTTTTTTGAAGTCCTTCTTCGTAATTTATTATGGAGTAACTTGATATAGGTAAAGTATTTATATGTTATGTAATTCTTTATTTAATCCTAGTAACAAAAATCATGTATGTCGTATTCGTACACGTTTGAATCTTGGAAGATTCAAACGAATGCAGATGTTTGATGCTTGGAATGGATTCGGATTCTGATGTTGACCGCTCGTATCGAAATCGTTCCTTGTCTCCTACATGCCGGCATGTATCTCCAGCGGTGCGGTTTCCTAAACCACAAATTTTCCCCGGTATTACAGCCCGGCTTCCTTAGGTGGTACATGATGCTTGTTCCTGTGAATGTAATGCTTTAGGATAGCCATTGCATTACATTCACGCTACGCCTTCCTCTATTAAAATTAGACTCACTATTAATGTACCACTGCGATGCAGCCATTTATTTTAATATGATATATTTAACACTATATACTATCAGTTCCTTGTCGAAACAAGGCGGAGACTCGTGGAGACATTTTAAAAACTCTATTAGAAAATCGATTTTAGATAAAAAATGTAAATTTTGTTATGGTTACTTGTCGCGAGATTTAAATATTACAAACATAAACTGAGCAATAATTGTGCGCAACCATATATTCTACATTCCTCCAGAAAGTGGTTTCATTTTGTGGAATTCCAATTGAATTAGTTTCTGCAGTTTCACAAAGCAGGCAAGAATGTTTCTACACGTCTACTTGTTTCATGCCTACCGAACAAAGGCTGAATGTCGACTGATGTGACCCTAGAGGAGGTACCTGTCAGGTCCAGAATTTCGTTCTAGGACTCTCCCTAAACAAGATCTGAACGTATATAGGCGAAAATATACAACTCGAAAATTTGATTTTTGGCCATGATTTTATCGATTTGACCCACTGTGGGAGCGAGGGAGGGAGCGGGAGAGGTTGGGGGGGAGAGAGTGAGAGTGAGAGAGAGAGAGAGAGAGAGAGAGAGAGAGAGAGATGTAAGGAAAGGTGAATTAGAGGGAGATTGAGGGTTAGGCTATCCGTGTATGTGCTGGGGTGTGAATCCTAAAAGAAAGGCTTTAATACGAAGCCTTGAGGAAATCCCTTCCGTTATATACCAAGCTCACAAGTCCCGTCAGGAGGCTGGTATCTTGAACCCCCTTCACTCTCCCCTCCGTCCCACACCTCATTCTCTCGGCCTTCATCTGCCAATAATATACGTGGATCAAAAAATGATTCATACATTTAATTTATTGGCCGTAAATTTTTTTGTTAGTTTTGTTTACGCAAAATATCAGCAGATAGTTATAACTGACAGCATTTGACATATATTTTATAAAGCGCAGAAATGTAATACCTTATGAAATTGAGTTAACATAAAAATTTGAACATTTTATAAGCAATATAATTATTCATATTCCCAATTAACGAAGAAAAAGAAGCTACTAAACCATTTTTAGTACTAGTTGGATATCCATTCTGATTTATGACAGCTCGAAGTCTCCTGGGCACAGATAGCATATGGTGGAGAATAGCTGTGGTGGAGAATAGAAGACGGTGGAGGGAGAGGCGACTGTAAATCACACAGGTGTTAGTCATTTTGACGAATCTTTCCGTTTTAGGGTACTCTTTTACGAGTTGGCCGACGATACTCCAAGCATAACCAAAGATATCAAAGCCCAAGAAAGTGGTAAGCCATTACAATCTGAAACTGTTAGAAATGTTGTACATGAGGGCCACTTTAATGGGAGAGACGCACGTAAAACGCTGGTTATTTCAGAAATTAACGGGAGAAATTTAAAGAAAAATTTTTGCCAGCGAAACATTTCAGGTCTGCTTAGTTTATTCTGACGTATATATTCAGAAAAATGGAGTACACCAGGGGGAGATTTTAAGTACCATACTCTTAAATATCGGTATTAACTCTCCTTGAGCCTTTATTCAATAAGGAATGTATTCTGACAATTTATTTTTGTATTTCACATCATCTAATTATCAAACAACTATAAAAAAAACTCACGATACAATACATTTTCTAGAATTTTTGTGTTCAAGAGTATAATAGGATTTGAATTTCCCTATACATAAATATTATTACATCGTGCTGACAAATGCTTTTATGCATCTTGCGTACTTTTCACATTGAAATCTAATAATAATTAGTAACAACGACCATCTACCATCCATCGTTCGATTTATTGAAGATATTTAGTAATTCAAAGTGGAGTATTGTCAGATATATCGTGAATAGATGTTACCGAGCCTACGTCATGTTTCTGCTGGATTATGGCCCCATTCGTCTGCCAAGTCCAAATTCTCTTAACCGAGTACACAATACAGAAACCGGATCGCCTTGACAGCTTTTAGATCCAGCCTTGTAACAGTTCTTATATTGTGTGGTGAGATATCTATGGATGATGTACGTCAGTCGAATATTCTTAAATTTATTAAAACATCAAAAACATTAAACAAACAATATACTATTTGATTTTTAAACAATCTTTTTACAGTTGTATACATATTTCATGTGGATTTTGATTAAAGGAAACTTTTTAGAATCCAACTTAAATTATGACTCCTAAATCAGAAAACTTCACTTGGTTTTAGCCTTCATTAATCTTGGAGTGATTAGAAATCCCCCCCCCCCCTTCCTGAAAGGTTTTGGCTAGAGTTAGCGTGCAGCCCTCGCTCCGATTTGGCCTGGTGCCCATGGCTCGATACGAGCACTTTCTGTAGTAAGCCCCAGACTCTAGGTTTAGAGAAATTCACTTCTTTCTTCACTCCAACGCAAAATATAGGAACGTTTTGCCAATTCGAAATCTGTTCAGACAGAATAAACATATTTTCTGTAATAAACATATAAACACAAACTACCCATGCATCTCACAAATAAATGCAAATGTCAACAGAATTAGAATATGTAAACGTAAAGAGCAGGTTTGAATCGTAATTTAAAATTAAAGAGATAACTTTTTAAATATTTCTTCCTATTATTTGCTTAACCCTTGACTACATTCTTAAGGAAAAGGGTTCGATTTCCTCTTGGATTGGTGGCATTTTTATTATTATTAAAAGGCATTAGCCCTATCCCGGCTAGAAACCTTGAGATAACTTATAGATATCCTGTCATAAATGCTTTTGCCAGTTATAAACGGGCTTCAAAATTTAAATAAATTATTAATTTTTGTTTATCGCTTTTAAAATGAATAATATAATCATTGCTTGTATTTCACAAGTTTTACTCTCATTGTGCAGAATTTGAGGTAAATTGGCATTAAACTGGCCTTCTTCTATAATTTTTTTTTTTTTTGTTTTTTTGCGGCGGCGGGGTAGCAGATGTTTTCACATCATCTATTTGCTGTTTCAGATAGAGAAACGTGTCGCTGACATAGACTGATGCATAATTTATACGTTTCCCTTTAAGTATGGTTTTGTTATCATTTAATTTCATATTATAAGTTATTTTTCTTATGTTTAATTTTGTTGATTGATTTATTGGCTAGCTCTATTTCTAGTTCATAAATTTCATTCTTTTTCCTCCATTTTTTCACTAGATCTTTTGTAGAAATTACGTCTCGTTTAGTTATTAGGTTTTTAAAAATTTGCGTTAACCAAAAGTAATACATTTAGAACTTTGTTAAAATCTCTGTGTTTTCCTGATACCGAAAGTACTTTTAAGGAGGCTAAAACACCTTTAAATACCATTTCGTTAAATATTAACCACGTACAATAATTGATAATAGTTACATCTTTCTTTTCACGATGGTACTACGTGTTGTAGAAATAGTAGTTTCATTGATAAGTTACGATAAAAAGTAGGCCCAAAAAAGTCAAGTCTAATAGTATTTTACAAAATTTAATTCTTGATTAATCTGTATAACTTTTGATTAGATAGAGAAAACTGGAGAATTTCCTTGGAGGATTCACTAAAATGGCCAGGAAAGTCGTAAAAAAATAAAACGAAGAGAGGATAGAGTTTTTTTTTTTTTTTTAATTTTACCCTTAACGTTGAAAAAATGAGAGGTTCCACTGAAGTCCTATTATTATTTCATTCTTCTAATTTCCAGGTTGAAAGTAGAAGCTTTCGTAAAAAAAAATATACAAACATTCTAATAACTTTTCACTGTTTTAACTGCATGTTTCGCTTATTGAATCATAAAGTTTGGGATAATAATTCAAAGCTCAATACTCGCTTTGGGTCGTGTAATCGCAATACTTAATTATTCTAATTGAACTTTATTGAATTATTACTGGTAATAAGGCCGTGGGTAAGGATGGGTTATCGGCCCCAGAGAAATTTTTGCTTGAAGTTTGGAGGATCAAAATAGTACCTTAAAAGTGATCTAAAGCCAAATTCTCATCTCCGAATGTGCACCCTCCGTCGAATGAAAAAATGGAAACCAAAATGACAATTTATATTTCGCGATTGAGTTTGATCAAAATAAATATAAAAGGAAAATACTTTAAGACTTTCAGAAAAAAAATAGGCTTTCGGCGACATCGCGTTCAATTTTGTTTTTTGTTTTTATTTTTTAATTGAGTACCTGTTTTGGTACAATCACCAACATTTTTCTGAAAATTCTTTTATCATTCCCGTACTTATTTAATTTTTGTCAAGACTACCCAAGCGGTACGCCTTAGTAAAAAAAAAAAAAAAAATCGATTCTGTTGTGGGACATATGGAAAATCTTGGGGGTTATTTGTAATTATAAATTAGTAATTAATTATATTTATAATATTTTCAACTATTTATTAAATATTTGTTGATAAAACATTGTTATCTGTAGATCATTGTGCTTCCTACTTCTTTGCTGCGGTAAATAGAGCCGACCTTATTGAAAATCAAACAACAGTTGTCGCAAAAGAACTGCACAACGCCGGTAATATGTTCGTGTTACATACGATGGTACATATGCAAGTCATCCGAAAAGACCTAACACCAAATACAGAAAAAAGTGCCTCTATGTAAACCCTTTACCGTATGCACGACTCATGGTTACGTACTTGATATGTTTTTTTTTTTTTTTTAGTAATACGTTTATTTAACATCTGTACATTTGGAGAGTACATTAGTTAAGTTTTCTCTCAGATAAAAATAATAATTATATACAGAATTGAGATGAAATACAAAATAAATAAAAAACAAATAAGCAAATAAATAAAAAAAATAAAAAATAAATAAAAAAAAGAAAGAAAAAGTACATAAAAAACAAAACAAACAAAAACAATGAATAGGAAATAATAATAAAAATAATAACACAATAATAATAACACTTTTGGAAGGAGCCAATCAATACTGGCACTTCCTACTTAGAACAATGTTTTGTCCCTATTCAGTTAATTGATCACGAGGCCAATGTCTCTTGAGCCTTCTAGGCGGATTTTTGGGGTGAGTTTGGGAGGAAAGTGTTTGTGCTCTAGGATTGGGATGGAAGGACAGTTTGGAATGAAACGTTAGGAAGCGGGATTTTGCCAGTTCTTGAACGAAAGGGATGTTGAGGTCACTATGAAGGGTTTTATTGGAAACATAGAAAGGAGCATTAACTATTTTGCGGAGGACTTTGGATTGGAATGCCTGTATTCTCTGTATGTTAGAAGTTTTAGTTGTACCCCAGAGTTCAAGTCCGTAAGTCCAAATAGGTCGGATTATGGTTTTGTAAACAATGAGTTTGTTGTGTATTGTCAGTTTTGATGAAGGTCCCAGTAGTCGTCGTAAGAGTCCGTATCTCCTGTTCAGTTCCTGTCTTTTCAGTCGGGTGTGTGGGTTCCAAGTGAGTCTACTGTCCAGTAATAATCCCAGGTAGCGCACCTCGTTGGATATGGGGAGTTCGTGGCTGAATATGATGACTGGAGGGCAGGTTCTCTTATTGAGGGTGAATGTGATTTGGCAGCATTTCTCAGGATTCACCTTTATTTTCCACTTGTTGCACCAGTGCTCGACAGATTCCAGATGTTCTTGTAGATAACAGGAAGCAGTTACGGGGTCAGGAGAGGAGGAAAATATGGCTGTATCATCAGCATAGGTAGTTAAGTGGGTGCTGGGGTGGGTAGGGATGTCTGCGGTGTATAAAAGATAGAGGAGAGGACCAAGAATACTTCCCTGTGGTACTCCGGAGGAAATGGGATGGGAACTAGACAATGCGGAACAGGATCTTACTTGGAAGGAGCGGTTAGATAGATAGGATTGCAGGATTAGGAAATATGTGTGAGGAAGTATGCGCTTTATTTTGTATAACAACCCCGGGTGCCAAACACGATCGAACGCTTGGGCGACGTCGAGAAAGGCACTCGTGCAGTAGTTTCTACTTTCAAGCGCGTGGGATATAGTGTCAACAACGCTGAAACATTGTTGGATGGTTGAATGCTGAGGACGAAAACCAAACTGGTGATCTGGTAAGGAATTTGGAGGGATCGTGGACAGAATTCTTTTAAGGAGAAGTTTTTCAAATATCTTGGATATAATTGGGAGCAAACTGATAGGGCGATAGGAAGATGGATTCTTGGGAGATTTCTGAGGTTTAGGTATAAGGATTATTATCGAATGTTTCCATGGATTTGGGAAGTGGGTAGTACGTAGGATTGAATTGAATATGTAGGCGAGAAAAATAATTGCTTTGTGAGGTAGATTTTTTAGGATTAGGGCTGTTATAAGGTCATAACCGGGAGATTTTCTTGGGAGGTGTCTGATAATGTATTTAACTTCTGCAGGATGGAATGCTTTAGGAGGAAGGGAGAGTGGAAGAGGGGTATTCAGGTAATCTTGTATTTCTAGGTCTTGGGAGGAGCTGGTTTCTGGATGAGGGGAAAAAGTAGATTCCAGATGGGAAGCGAATAGTTCGGCTTTATCTTCATCACTTCTAGCCCAAGTTCCGTCGCTGCGTTGAAGAGGTTGAGGAACGGAATGGAATTTTAGGATTTTACGGGTGGCTTGCCAGAGAGAGTTGTCTTCGGTGGTGAGTGATTGGAGGTAATCATTAAAGGATTCAGATCGGAATTCGGATAAGGCTTTTTTTAGGAGGCGAGTAAGTCGATTGAAGGAAGTGTGGTCGGATGGGTAACGAGACCTCTGCCAGCGAGCCCTTGCTTGGCGCTTAGCTGACAAGAGATTAAGGATGTGGTCTGGGAGTTGAGGCTTAGGGTGAAAAGGGAGACGAGTTCTTGGCCTGCTTGAGCTCAGAGCACTGTCTTGTATGGCTTTTGTGAACATCAAAACAGCCTCATCCACGTCGGATGAAGTTTTCAAGGGAACATTGAGATCTATGAGTTGAGAGAGTTGTTGACGAAACAACTCCCAGTTTATAGGCCCTGGTGTGAGAGTGGGATTGCTGGAGCGTGGTAGAGGAGAGGTATTCAGGACGAGTAGGATGGCTGAGTGATCGGATGAGAGTTCAAGCAGTGACTGAACCGAGTATGATATTCCTCGTAGGCCAGAAGTGATGAAGAAATCGACAAGGTCGGGAGTGCGAGAGGGATCGGTTGGCCAATATGTAGGAGAATCAGAGGAAATGGTGTCATAATTTTGGGATTGAAGGATGTCATAAAGAATTCTGACTTGATATGTTAGGACCATACCTAGCAAATGTAAAAACAAATAACTGGTTCTGCCGGTATCATGAAGGAGGCAATAAGTGAGCCAGAACACTTAAGCAAATTGATGATACCGGCTGATATTTTTATAGTGGGCAAAGGTTTTCGTGACGTAAAAACTGATTTAGAAAATAAGGGGTTTCAAGTTTTAATGCTAGACTTAAATGGCAAACCAAAGCAATTAATAACTGTAGAATCAAACGAATATAGGCTTGTAACAATAATCAGTTGTACAAAAAGTTCTTTTATGAGTGCAATCTCAATAGCTACATTCCTTCGGAAAGTGATTAAAGGAAGGGCGTCCAAAAGTTTCTGTATTGAATCCTAAACTTTTTCAGTTGTATCATAGTTGTAAACTATTTTATTTAAGTTTTCAATATTTCAGTTCTGCAAAGGAGTAAGTGAATTCTGCACTTTAGGGTCATTACTACGCAATTTAAGAGTGCTAAAGAAATGTCTACGTAAAAAGTTATAAGGCAGTAAAAGAAGTGCTCGAGAATGTGTCGAGATGAAAGCATAGGAAAAGAATGTAAAAGAAAGAATAGCTTTGTATTTGTAGTACCCTGGGTGTAAAAATTTGCCCCCCCCCCCAGGGCTATAAACCCCTAGTGAAGGTGCTTCTACTCAGCCCTTCTCTTACCCGGGTTATCTTGGAGGACTTATCATTCCACACACCAACTACTCAATATTCTACCAGTCAGGGCAGGCACTTTGAAGCAAAGAATACACTTAGAAATTAACATTAGTCTATAGAAAACATAAGTTGAAATAGGAATACCTTTTTGGAAAAATATGAATTTCTCTACTAAATGCAGCCAGAAGAAGTAATGTTAAGGGAGATTACCCCCCTTAACGATGTTAAGATATCGATGAATTTTTCAAAATGCAAAAAATATTATTTTTTCCTATCACTTGGATGATCGTGTTTTTCATTCATTTAGTTAATGTTACCTCTATCCTTGAGGTTGATTTGCTGTTTAAATGTCTTTTATAAATCTTCTAAGTTTTATTATTAGTAATGTCGATAGGATTTTATGTTTGGGTCGGATTCTAGGAAAGTTCTTGAAGTCTATGATCATGCGGCGTTCAGCTTACTTCAGTGGTTTGGAGCAGAGCTTTCAGGATTTAGGGTTACTTCCGGTTCACTTCTGGCATACGTACGATCTCTTATAATTACTTTAGGGTAACTATATTCATCCCTGGGTAATTTAAGGGTGAATCAGAATCACTTCCGGTTTTCTTTTATAGGTATTTCCGGTCTCTCATAATTACTTTTGGGTCACTGTACCCATCCCTGGACCACTTTCGGATCGATCTGAGTCACTTCCGGTCTACGCAATTAAATCCCCCAAACTCTGTTCTTATTTAATTTCATTTGTCATTCAAAAATATAATTTTTATTCAAGAATGAATTAAAAAAGGCCATTCCGTTAGTCAGTATTCATTATTCAGAATAAAATACCACATTTATTCATTTTTCATTCGCAAAGACTTCTTTAGCGTCCCCTACTTCGGAAGCATTCTATGCTGATCATATGTTGCTTCATTGTCTGCCTACTTGTTCCAATTTACACCACTGTGTATATTTCTTATTTTTGATATATGTAAAGCGTATGACGTTCTTAAGTGCTTTATCTAAAAAATCTACATTTTCTAGAAAATATATCGTCCATATAAATAGTGTACCTGGAAAACTAGAGTTCTGAACCGAAAGTGAGACTATTTATAATAAGTTTAAAAAACAGCAAAGAGCAAACAGGCGTGTGTGTATATATATATATATATATATATATATATATATATATATATATATATATATATATATGTTTATCAACAACTGTTTATGTCATCGTATGACTCCAGGGGTTTCATCCCTATAGGAAGGGAGGAATCACGTTAAGATGCCTAGAAATAGGGTTGCTCCGAGGTAAAGTATAAACTTAGAACTCCATACTATTCCATTCTTGGAACCATTTATCTTTTAGTGGTAGTTTCACGGCTGCTAATACATCGGTAACAGGAGGAAGTGATATTGACGAGGCTACGAATAGGACACTCAAGGCTGACGCATGGCTACCTTATGGCAAAGGAACCAACAACGATATGTCAGTACTGCGGCGTACGTCTAACCGTAAAACATATCCTCACCGAATGCAGGGGCTACATAAAAGAAAGAGAACAATTGGATTTGCCCACTGACCTAAGGGAACTTCTCGGAAATAACTCTATCACTTAACAAAATTATTTGCTTTCCTAGAAAGAACTGAGTTAATCGGACATATTTAATTTATAAATATTTGTGTGTATGAATGTGTATGTATGTATATATGCATATATATATATATATATATATATATATATATATATATATATATATATACACATAACATGTATATATATATATATATATATATATATATATATATATATATATATATATATATATATGTATATCCTCCTATCTATCTTCAATCTACATCGGTCTTCTCAATCTATCTTCAAGTAGCACTTCTGGTTAATATCACTTTCTTTCCTCAATAGTCATATAATATCAATATATATAAATGTCATATCAGTATTGAAATAATATGCCAATTGAAATATATAAGATCAAATGAGTCTTCTAAATGAGACATCCATGACCCATGTGGTTGACATGTCTAAAACCAAAAAAAAAAAAAAAAAAAAAAAAAAAAAAAACTTAGAACATAGAATGAAGTTGATTTCATGGCGTACATTAAAGAATGTATTTTTGAGCATCAACATACATGTATGATACAGTAGTAAGAAGTGAAAGAATGTACTATCTACTAGGCTGTAACCTACCATATCGTAAAGTGTATAATTACTGGCTTATCAGTAGTTGGTATTTTGAAGTTTATATTCACTTTTAAATGATTCATTTTTGTTATTCAATTAGGAGGATTCATACAAGAGAAATTAGGGAATTGGTATATTTGTCAAAATGACATGTGCCCTAATGATAGATTTTGTAATATCGTTATAAAAGATTGGTAATATGTGGGGGGTGGAAAGGAAATTTTTAAAGGTCTATGAAGGTTTTATTGTGTATAAACCTTTTCGGCGTTCGGCACGAATTTCGTGCATTCCTTTATCTGAAATCCTTCATCCATGCGTAAATGTAGACACTGTATTTCTGGTGCTGGAATGCGGTTGTGGAGCAATTTCCACAATAATTAAATGTGCTCGCTCTCCGGGCCCTTCTGAATTATTATATTTCTCTGTCTCTCTCCAAGATTTCTTTCTCTCTGAGCAGAAAAAAAGTCCGTCAAGCAGGAGCAGCATAACTAAACAAATTCCTCAGGCGGTGGATTGTTTAGGCTGCATTCCTGAATAATTTGATTAAAATAACTTGCTTTAATATTTGATTTGACCAGTTGACTTAATTATTATTTTTTTATTCATATTTTCCTGAGTGTTGTTTATGTAGAGTGCTACTTAATAAATAAACAAAAACGGCTCACTTTTTATAATTGATCTTAAAGAATAAAAGTGTACACATGTAAAAAGAGAACACCCTACAAAGAAAACAACGCAGAAGACGGATAAAAATGTTTAGCGCCTCTTAGCTGTAGAAGTAACAACCAATGCATGAGGTTTGTTTAGCTTAATTGAATTTGAACGGACTAGAGAATAAAAATACCACTTGAAATAAACCTATATCGCTCATTTTTTTTAAAAAAAATACCTTTCTATTAAATGCCCACGAGTTATAACGGGTTTCGTCCCAAGACAACCAAATATTACATCCCAAGTAAACCCCGTTTTTAGATGACTGCTAGTTAACAAACTTATCCAATTGTTTCTTTTGGGAGTGCTATATACCAAGTTGCGGTGCGAAAAAACTTTAACAGAGAGACACCCATATCTATAAATACAGGGTGTTCAGAATTCAATGCCCGCCCCATTTTTCCCCAGTTTTTGGAATTTCGAAACGAAACTCTCAGGGTCTTAACTGCTTCAAATAAAGTTACTTTTCAGGTTATAATCGCCTCTGTAACTTTCTCAATACCTAGTTCTCCTGCTACCATAACTTTTGAATTTTCAATAGAATGCCATACTTTTTATGACGGATTCTTGTAGAAAATCAAATTTTAAAAGACGATTATATTGGTATATCTTTGGATTTGACGCATCCCTTAGCCGTAAAAAGAAAGAAAAAAAAAAAAAAAAGAAAAAAACCGTCTCGATGTTCCAGACTTATATCCCTGCAACCGTTATAGATAAATTAGTGACCATTTTTCGGTAGTTAACAAACAAATTATACAAAAGGATGCATATCCCCCGCTTTTATGAACAATTACTCAGTTAGTTGTTGATTAGAACTTATGAGTCAAGATTATTTAGAAACTGACTATTGATTATAAATCGTTGGCTGTATTTGATAAGAAATTTTTAAAATTCCAGCACTAATCATGTTTTGTATATTATAACTACACTTATCTGCTGACATAATCCTAGTTTATTTATTCATGAGCTACTAAAGCGATTCGCTCATTAAATTTATACAGTTGTCATCTAGTTCTCTTTTGTGAAAATGAATTTCCGGTTTAAATAGTTCACTTCTGGTGAAATGGATTTTTTTTAAACTAATAAACTAATTTTTTGAGCTAATCACCTTGCGTCAATCTATTTCGGTACTTCTTGTTCAGAAATGAGCTACTGCGGTTAGGCATTAATCATCTACTATAACGTACTATATGACATTATACATTTTGAAAGCACAGCAATATCGATTTGAGAAGAAAATCTTCCTGAATATCTTCCAATAGACGTTTGGAAAAGCATTGGAAGCGATGGGATAGGAAGAATGGTATGCGAATGGTTGAGAGGAAAAAGCGGAAAGTGAGATAAAAATTCACCACCCTTTAGCCCATTACTAGCTTATAGCTAGGGGGTGAAAAAAAATTTGTCCCCTTGACAAGGCTAAACTTGTCTCCTCCCATCAGATGTCAGAATGCATCTATTCTATCCCCTCCTCTCATTTAAGCTCTACCACGTGCCTTCACTCCTTCACCTCAATAGCACTCACTTTATATCCTCCTCCTCCCTTACTTCTTCACTCTTGGGCATTTTTTGTAGCACATTCCAAAGGCATTGAAGTTGCACTCGAGAAAGATTTTTTTTTTAAACATCCTCAAATCTTCATCGATTCTACCTACTAGATTCCGAAAAGATCACCGTTAAAAGATATATATATATATATATATATATATATATATATATATATATATATATTTATATATATATATATATATATATATATATATATTTATATATATATATATATATATATATATATATATATATATTATATATATATATATATATATATATATATATATATATATATACATATATATATTTACCAGAAGTGCTACTTGAAGATAGATTGAGAAGATCGATGTAGATTGAAGATAGATAGGAGGATATATATATATATATATATATATATATATATATATATGTTGCTTATGTCTGTTTGTTCCTTATACAAATCTACACCGTTTGACCGATTATGACCAAACTTGGCACACAGGTAGGTCTTGATACGGGATATCTCCTAGGCTAAGTCAAATTAGTCAAATTTCAAATTTGGTCAAAAAGTCAAAAGTTTTGTTCAATAAAAATTGGCAACACTGAACCATTCAGATTCTGACGGCCATTTTGAATCGACAGACATTTTGAATAATGTCTCCATTTTTTTTTGTTGAGGTTCTTGATAATTCGAATTGATGACTTTACATCATTATATAATCATGGAATGAAGTTTATTTCAATTATCAATATCAGCAGACATTGTCTAGCTAAAGAGCGCTGGCCTTTCTTTGATAAGAGCTATCTACTCGCAGGCTGAGCTGCTGGCCTCTGTCGGCTGTTTCATTAATTGCTGCGGTGCTGGCCCCTGCCGGCTGATTTATGAATTACATGACATATATGTTTATATATATATATATATATATATATATATATATATGTTATTTATCAAGACTACAATTTTAATTTTTCCATTACTATTAGTGCACAAAATGAATTATATACTTAATTTATCAGAACTAAATAGTCCTCCCTTTTGTATTTATTGACATTAATACTATAAAATAGTTCAAATTACTGGACATGTGAAGAGTATGTGGTGGTAGAGAAAAGGTAGTACTCAGGTGATATGGAGGCCATATCACTGTTTGCCAAACACTCGACTGCTATGGGGCAGGCTCTTTATCGGGACTAACCACCGATGCTGGCAATACCAAAACCATCAGCTACCGACTCATATCTCTGACACCTGCCATCCAGCCTTCTTCTAACTCTCCTTCGCCTTCTTATTCACCTATTTCTTCTCTTGCTCACACAACCGTATTTTCAACGAATATAGGGACGTCATATCGTCATTCATATATTCATATTGGTCTGGAGAATCAAAAGAGAAAAATTACTTTTAAAAATAAATTGATTTTATTCACCTGAAAGGGTGGTTTACTCCATACCTAAATTACTAATTTGCTCTTGCCTAAACTACTAATTTGCTCTTTGTGGTTTCCAAGATAAAACATAATGCAATACAGACAATCACGACCTCTTCATAGTCATTCATATTTTCATATTTGTTTACTGTTTGGAATAAATTGATTATTTAATTGTAAATAGGAAAAATAATTATAATAATTGTTAGTTATTTTTCCAGTTTCATAAGTTAGTGAACTATCATTCTGATAATTGATGAATACATGTCATCTTTAAGAGTCTTCTCTTAAAGGAATGTGGGTCTTCTTTGTTTTCCTTTTTTAATACATCATTTAAATGATGATTTTCCTGCAGTAATTATTTGTCCAAATTTGGGGTGATGTACTAGTTAACATTAGATGCTCTTAAGAGATTTTTGTTTAGAAAAAACATACTTCAATATAAAATATAGTCTCCAGTTCTACAAAAACCATGTTCTTTATATGATACTAGCTGTTACCCAGTGTGTTATGCTACACCTTCTTTCTGCCTATGACTCTCCCCGTATCTACCTGTATACCCAGTTACGTCAAAATCGGTCAAACGGTGTGAATTTGTTTATATCTGTCAAGTAATTCATAAATCAGCCGGCAGGGGCCAGCACCGCAGCAATTCATGAAACAGCCGACAGAGGCCAGCAGCACAGCCTGCGAGTAGATAGCTCTTATCAAAGAAAGGCCAGCGTTCTTTAGTTAGACAATGTCTGCTGATATTGATATAATCTGATATTGATAATTGAAATAAACTTCATCCAGATCAAACATTTATAAAAATGATAATTAATCTATTTCTTTTAAATAAGACATATATATACAGAAACAGAAGTCATTGTAGAATCAAACCTGTTATTAATTCTAACATCCGTTATAGAAATGTGCTAAGCAGTTTTAAAACTTTGACCATGAAAACTCCTGCGTAATTAAATTTCTTTGGAAAAGATTGTTCATGAAAGCAGTCGGAAAACAGTATGTATATACTATAGGTTTCCTGTATAAAACCAATGTTAAAGTACTGCCAAATTATTATTATAACTCTTTGTAAACTAAAAGTTATACATAGAAGGCCATATGGAAAAATGTGATATCCTTTTTAGATATTTATCAAGGCTTTATAATCTAGACGTTTGTAGTTCCTAATTTCGCGTATTGTCTTTTTATCCATGTCCGAAACTGATATGTAAAATGTTGCAAAGAATTTCGTTTGGAGCCTTCTGCTCAAATTCAGGAACAATAATATGTCGGGGTCTCCCGTTGTCTAGTGGCTAGCGCGCTAGATTCATAAGCGGGAGATGGTGGGTTCGATCCCCACCGGCGCCAGAAATTTTCTCATCTCAGGGCTCGCTGAGAAAATTCCTGGCTGCACTCTGGATGTCCGGCGCTAATAGCCACGATTTGTTGATGCGCCGTAAAAAAAAAAAATAAATAAATAAAAAATAAAAAATAATAATATGTCTTAGGTCCACCCGACAAACCTATGTAATATACTGTATTACATAGAGTCTTCTTTTTCGTACATGACTACCACGCATCCGCGGACGTCATCGGACACATTTTTTGGCACTTTTATGTATCGTTTTTTTTTTTCAGTTTAGTCATCCCCAAAGCATGTTTATACTAAAATAATAAACAGACTTGCATATGACTGTGTGATACGGAATCTAAGAGGAAGATAACGTTGGTAATAAGATAATACAATAGTATAAGATGCCAGAGTAAGGTAGCCTCTAAGGTAGGATTGGTGGTAGAACATGAGATAGCTTATTGGGTGGATAGCCCGCATTGCGGCCGTTCTTCTCGCTCTAGGTGGAAATTTAGGAGGTCATTATTCTCTACTAATAGCCACTAGAAGAAAATACCTTTACAAATACCAAGGATATTTAGTTTCTTTAGCCAGTTTAATACTTTCACTATTATAATTACAGAACCGTACCAGTTTTATGTATATGAATGATCAGAAACTCCGCTAATGAAGTTTATTATAGTTTATTTTTTATCTGAAGAATCCACCCTTGATACGGTTTTCTGGCCTATTTCGCTCACAAAAACATGCTCGAGTGGACAGATTTTGCTGTTTCTCGAACTTAACCCCAATTTATTTCTGGGCCAAATTTCATTAAAATAGGTGAATTTTCGATTCAGGCAGACAACTCCCTCTCTCTCCCTCTCTCTCTCTCTCTCTCTCCCTCTCTCTCTCTCTCTCTCTCTCTCTCTCTCACTCACTCTCTCTCTCTCACACACACACACACACCCACACACACGCACACACGCACACGCACACATGCGCGCACACACATACGATCACTTAATAAATACTAGACCATGAAATTAAAATAATTTATTATTCATGAGCAAGCAAGATAGAATAAGAATAAATTTATGCATGAATAAATAATAAAAACACACTGCAAATAATAATTATAAGTTAATAATATAAAATAAAAGTACTCTACTTGATGCGCATTAATTAGTGTGGTTTTCCGGAGAAATCTTTGTAGGCTCCTCCCATCGTTTCCTAAATGTCCTTCATTCGTTAAGTGTGATTTCTAGAAGCATTGTGCTTCACTCCTCCTGTCCATCATGCTACAAAATGGATGCACTTCATTAACTCAGAATCCAAGCTCTCATTTTAGGGTGTTAGAAATTTAAATACCCTTTTGCCAAAATTAATTCATCCCGCGAAATTGCTGTTCTATACTATGCTACTTTTAAGATATTTGGATTTCTCAGTATAAATGAGTAAAACCACAAGAAAAAGGGTATGACCCTGAAGGAGATCTAAAGGCTGGACTGTTTCTATTCCCATCAGCTGAAGACGGGGAGGGATTGCGTGACTGACAAGAATCTGGGTAAATTGCTTTGCCATTATTTATGTTTCGAGTCTCTACTCGATATAGGGGCTGAACCCTAACTGCTGATTTGGTTAGCCCAACTGGGCCAGCTCGGCAATGCGTCGGCATATATCATTCAACTGAGTCTGGCAGTTTTCCATTAACTAGAAAACAACAAATTGCAAAGTATTCCTTTACTTCAATCCTGACTTTCCACAGAAGATTCCAGTATAGGGAGCCTTACAATTAGCCCCCACTTACAAAACAAAAGCATTGCTTAGACAATATCTTTAACAAAGTTTTTCAAACGGGATTTTGATTGGGATTTGGATGTTGATAAATTTAATATTTATAGATGAATTTGGGTCTCACAAAAATAATTACGGCAAAACGGCGGTTTACGGCGGTTTGGGGTTCATATAGAAGCCCAGTGTTTCTATTCATATCAACTTCATTTCAATTCATTGAGTATTAAACTATCAGCTATTCTGTGGAATATGGAAACGAGTGGAATTCCTAACAAGAAAACGCACAAAACATGTCGAGAGAAAAATTAAATTAAAGTGGTAAAAAGAGAAGATATTTGTTGCTTTATATATCCCAATCTTTCAGAAAGAAAGGTTGGGTCATCCTGCAATAGAATTAATATATATATATATATATATATATATATATATATATATATATATATATATATATATATATATATATATATTATATTTAATGTATATATTAATTTATTTACATAGCAATAGTGCTTCTGAGAGCCATTAGATGAAACCGAGAGAGTAGTTTAAATATCGGTGTAACAATTTGATAGGTTGACCTCCTGGCTGTACAATTCAAAACCAAATGTATATGAAAGAATAACGTTTTAATTGTATTCTACTCTCTGATTTTCTACCCAGTGTGCTTGTTTTAGACACCTACTTCTTGACGGACACTTTTATTATCTAAAATGAATCACTTTTTAAAATTTAGTCATAACGCACCAAGAACTTGCCTTCAGAATCTTGTTACTGGGGAACGTGTTGTTGTCATGGAAGGGTGATAATATCTTTTATAGCTACTGAGCTAGTGAGGAGTGTCCAGACAGAAAAAAGAGCTTAGTGATAGGAAGGGGACTAAAGAGGCTTATGAATTATTAAACAGGGAGTGTAGGGGTGGTTCTCAGTGTCTGCCAGTCTTAGCTAAACCCGGCCTTACTACACAACATCCTACTCAGAGTATCAGAGCATCTTTATTTAGTAATACTCATTTTCATCCTACTCTAAGGGTAGGAAACCCAACAACCATTATTGTGCCCCTCAATCACTACCGATTCAATGAAAGCTCATCCCATAAATGTATATATGTACATATCTTTTACTGACACGAATGTAAATTGTTAAAGTTAGATTTTTCCGCAGGATTGTACTGAAATTGAGAAACAAATGATGTTCATCAAATTAAATCAAAATTAATGAATAAATTCATTAGTAACCAATAACAGATTTAATTTATTTATTTGAAATCTGTACAAATTTAAAAGTACAATTATCAAGTCTGTTGATACAGATATCCTACGAACAGATATGCTACGAACAGATATTCTATGAACAGATTGACAATAACGAGAAAAGTAAAATAAAATAAAATCTATATAAAATTTGAAAGAAGCCAACCATAGTTGGCACTTCCAGACCTGTGCAAGTAAACATATTAATGATATTTATATGATCAGATAATTAAATTATCTCAGGTCTTCTGTCTCTTGAGCCGCCTAGGAGGGTGGTCTGGGGGGGGGGAAGATAAGGATAGACCTTCAGGATTAGGATGGTGAGACAATTTGAAAGAAGCCACCCATTGTTGGCATGTCCAGACCTGTGCAAGTAAACATATTAATGATATTTATATGATCAGATAATTAAATTATCTCAGGACTTCTGTCTCTTGAGCCGCCTAGGAGGGTGGTCTGGGGGGGGGGAGTAGATAAGGATAGACCCTCAGGATTAGGATGGTGAGACAATTTGAAGTGGGACACGTGGAAATGGGTTTTATCAGGGTCAAGGACAAATGGGACGTTAAAGTCTTTGTGAAGGGTTTTGTTGGAGACGTAGAAAGGGGCATTGAAAATTTTACGAAGAACTTTGGACTGGAATGCCTGAATTCTGTTGATGTTGGATGGTAGATTTAAAAATAAAACTCAAAAAATGAAGCGAGCATAAAATACGTGTTTTGGAATGCTTTAAAGATTAATAGCAAAAACTTTATGTATAAACTTATTATTATTGTTATGTCTAAATTGAGAATAATATCCGAACGATACACCGTACAATTATAGTACAATAAACAATATAATTATAAAAACTTTCACTAATAATTGAAAAAGTACGGTTATGCCACAACATACACAAATATTTCGAATAGAATCAGTTATCTAGAAATAGCAACACAACGCCAAGTGCCAACGGGTATTGTCACGTTGAGTTCACCGGTTCCCTTAGATCATTGCAGTTAAGCAAGTACTTCAGGCCAGTACTTGAATGGGTGACCGACCACGTGCTGTTGTCATTATAAAAGGGCGGCAACTTATAGATAGTCCGGTGGTAATAACCCAAGTGTTGATAGGCCGTTAAACACACGCACACACACAAAAGAAAGAAAACTGCAACTACCGGACGTGTATGCGTGTTAGTAAGTTGTATCGGTGAATTAACTAATACGGTTATCTGTTAGGAATTCATAGAACTAACTAAGAAAAACACATTATAGTCGCATAATAAAAATTGAATTTCCAATAACAGATATCGGTGGAATTATCTGAGATAAAAACTCTTTTTTTAGTTTATTCTACACATACTTCGTATATATATATATATATATATATATATATATATATATATATATATATATATATATATATACAGTGACTAACAAAACCGTTGCAATGACATGTAAGTTAAGTTAAATCACAGACAAAAAAAAAAAAAAAATAGACCAGCATAATATTTACTCCTGCGGGGCAAAATAATTTAATTATGACTAGGAGGTATAATTCTAAAAGGACCTTGAGGGAATTACTCATTCTTAGCACTCTTAGGGATACGCTTTTCGTTGTTGGTTCATTGCAACAGTTTTGTGGCGGATGTTTTGGAGTGAAGTTAAAGATGTAGAGTGTCAAGTTAACTATTTATAATAGTTACTATCGATCAAAACGGACATAAAAAATAACATTGAAGCCAAATAAATTTAAAAAAAAAATGAGGATTAATTCAATTTTATCTGACATAAACAACAGTACTAAGCTTGTGGTCAATGAAGGCCTTTCGATGAGACAAATTGCTGCTCGAGTTGGTTTGAATGTTTTTACAGCAAGTAGATATGTTATAAAAAATACTCTTTATTGTTTTAAACATGTTGGACGTCAATCATGAAAAATTTCAGAAAGAGACAGCAAGTTACTGGTTCGACTGATTAGGATTGGCGAGTTCGACATTGATGTACAAGGCCAACATAGACTTAAAACAAGACATAGGGCTTCAAATTAATGCTGAACCTATTCCGAGAAGTCAGGGATATGTGACAAGGGTATAGGTCAAGAAGCTATTGCATCGAAAAAACACAGGCAACTATGACATGAATTTTGTCGTAATCATGAAAATTGAACAATGCTGACTCCAGAAGAGTTGTGAGGTCAGAAAAAAAAAAAAAATAAATAAATCATTTTAGGACTGATGGATAATTCTGGCTTTGGAAAATTCAGCTTCGTGTTCTAATTTAAGCTTGAATCTATTTTATTTGACGTATATTAAGCTTTCGAATGTATCGATTTCCCAAACGTATTCGTAATATATGACAAATCACACCAAACGTTAAAGATTTGTAAACGTCATGCATAATAATTGTTTTTCTTTACTATTATACTTCTTTAACGTCGCCAAAATTTACACAACTCAAATAAGATGAATTTCAAACTGACGGACAAATCTTCATCTCAACCCTTCATTTTAGAATACCCGGTACCCAATTAATAGTTTTTGAATATTTCTCAAATATCGTTAATGATTTATCGTTGAAGAGATTTAATTTGATTCCCTTGTCAAAATACCAATAAAGTATTTTGAAAATTTCCCTCCACTCATAAAGTAAGGTACGAAACAAGTTAAAACCCTAATTCGTGCTAAAAACATAATGTTATTTAACTCTGTTTTCCCTTTTCATCAATTTTTTTCCATTAAGATATTGCATTACACGTCCACGGCTTTATTTTCTAAAGATATTTTCTTTTAAAGTAACTTGAACTTCATATTTACCTAAAGTTGGTTAACATTCCTTTAATATACCTTCTCGCATTATAACCTTTGACTAAAAGATTTTTCCTTGGCTTCCGCTAACTGCTATGTCAAAAAGCTTCTTTAGCAAAATTATCATCCCTAAAAAGCGAAGCTTACATTCCTTGTATTACATAAGAATCTGTTTTTAGAATACTGTAGGAGGATTACTGTATATGTAATGCATTACCTTATAATATTTTCCATAAACTTGAATATATTGTATAAAGTATCCTAGGTTGTGTTTTTTAAAACTTTCGTATACTAAGCATCTGTGCAGTTTCGTTTTAGTAAAATTGTATTTCTTTTAAGCTAAAGATTTAAAGAAATAATAAGATTTTAATGTTGAAAAAAATTGAAATAAATATTATGAATGTGTAAAACCACCTGAAACCAAAGCTTTTCAAACTTTAAAAATTTATTAAGCTTACGAATGTCGACATATTCTTTAAACACGTTGTCTTAAGAATGCTTTAGAAATTGAACAAAATGAACTTAAACTTCTTATGCCGGATGAGGCTATACTTTTTCGTTTTCTATCGTACCCAAAATTGTTCATGGATGTGTCTTATATTCTGTTCCTTATCCGTTGAGCACAGTATCTCAACAAAACGCCTTCTTTCAATTTGCTGCTATTTCCTTCCAATACCGGGGTAGTTAATCAAGAAGCACCTCCCTTCTGTTTGTTCTGAGCTTTCAGTTCTGAACAAACAGAAGGGAGAGGGCCAGCATTCTCGTTTCTAGAAATATAACGCTTTAACGATTATGAAAATTAATAACATTATTAGCTTGACTTATGTATATTTTTAATGGAATCATATTTCCTCTAAATTAATTACATATGTCATTTATATGATGCAGTAATATAAAAACGAATTGTAGAAGGAATAATCTACAGTTATATGGACAAAACCATAAAGATTTTCATCAATCTTCGCCGGGTCTTAATAACGTAATACAAATAATCAAATAAGTTCAATATTTACACGTCTAATAAAACTCAGACGAAATACGAGTACTCCTACCTAGGTAAAGGTCGTATTTCTCAGTATTATGATTCACTTCACTTTATATATATATATATATATATATATATATATATATATATATATATATATATATATATATATATACCACTTTCTGCAGGAACGCATATGTTGACGAATGAATTTTCGAAACATTTATTTTTACGTTCTGCGGTCATACATATATAATGGTCGTTTGAGTGTGTAAAAAACATTTACATAACACAAGTAGGCCAAAATTACTAAAATTCGTCCATTAGTAGTACATCGGCGCTAATAGGCAAATAGTTGATGCGCCGTTAAAAACGAAAAAAAATTAGTAGTACATAATATGTACATATTATGTGCTTACCTCGGTAGAACATAGATGGATCTTTGCCGAAATTGTTGTAATTTACTTTAAAATTAAAGAGAAACAACGACTTCTATCCATACGAATTATGCTATAAAATAAACGAATCCGGTCGAAATATACAGCAAAACAATGATTTGTAAAAATATGAAAACATTGGGGATATAATAATTATGTTATTTACATACATTTTGTTAGTGAATAAAGAATTTAATATAGGCGCAAAGCAACATATTCCTAATCCCCAGAGCGAAATAGACCTCAAGAGGTAGTGCATTTAAGATATTTACTATTAATTGTAAGGCTGCCGCCGTATTTTTATGACAAATCTACATTAAGTTAGTATTTAATCTATTATATTTAATGAAATTTAACACTTTAAAAATTATCTTAAAAAGATCGTATTGATAATCGCATTTCCGGCCTCTATAACTTGTCGATAACTCCGGAAGTCAGAGACAAAACTAAAAGCAGTTTGTCACAGTAAATCAGGATGGGTCATTTATCAGTGAAGTAATAACAGAACTAATAGTTCTAGGGGAGAACAGGAACAGCCAGTGGAAACAACTTCTTGCAAACTTACTTTAACCATAAGGGAGCAAGTTTAGAGCGCGAGATTTGATCCATCAAATTGACAATATCGCTACGATTCATAATAATAAAATACCTAGCTCAAATGTTAATTAATTTTATCGCAAAAAATTAATTAAGGTGTCATCTTGGTTACTATTAATCCAGTTTAATAAAAGCTATTTAATTTTTCAGTTCTAAACAAGTTAGCCAAGTTCAAAAATGGGAAAAATGTACTGGTCACAGAGACTGCGCCATCTTAGCATGTTTTCAAAGGAAATATATGTGCTCCTGGGCGGGGTTTTTGTTTTAATTTATAAATGATTGAATGCATCGCATCAAAGGTGGTTTAACCTTATTTCCTACATTAAATGTTAATCAAAAAATGTGCCTGGAAGTGCATTGAAGCAAAACTGGAAGTATTCCAAAAAGTTTCTTATTCTAAGTACTACAAATAATATCTAACTACTAGAGAAAATCTAGTTACATTTAAAACTTACTATAAAAAGCACTAAGAAGGGCCTTTTTAGTGTTAAAATATTGTCACATACATGCATAAGTGCATCCATTTATGATGCTTTTTTGAAGTGGATATCAGGAGCTTGGAAGAGAAAGGGCGAATCAGAAAAATGTATTTTTTTTTTCTAAATCAGAAAGCTGTTGGTAACACGACGCTTCACCTTGTTTGTTTGGTTCGCCTTTAGTTCTCTCACAGTTTCAAGTTAAAGTAAATAGCACCATCATCTATGGTAAATGCAATGTCTGATTTCAAGGGCGAATCCCGGGACTGAAACTCCTCTCCTAGCATATGATTACCCATAAATCACTCTTAAAAATTATAATTAAAACATTGAATTTCAATTGCATAATTTTTCAAGCGGAGACCCGGTAGCCGTGAGCGTTAAGGCATGAGCACTTATCACTCCGTGCCAAAGGTCGTGGGTTCGATTCTCACTAGGGGTGGTGGCTTTTCTTTCGAAAAAAGAAAAGGCATCAGCCCTATCCTGGCTAGAAAAGGGTGGGAACTTGTAGATAACCCGTCCCAAAAAATTCGTAGTTAATGATAATGGACGTTAAAATTTAAATAATAATAATTTTTCAATCAGGCTTATGAATCAGCATTCCGTTGAGTAAACACTCGCCTTTGCTATCCTGAAACATTTCTAGAACTTCCAAATCTTCTTACAAGTTCTTGATATAATCTAGTAGTAATATGTCCCAAGTTTCTGCCAGTGGTCTACTGGCTAATGCTGTGGATCGTCTTGTGGGATAACAGGGTTCGTGTTCTGACTGTTGCAGGGATTCCCCTCATTTCCTCTCATTCCTGCTGCGCCATGGATGTCGGCGCTAATTGCCTAGAAATAGGTGCGCCGTAAAAAAATAAATAATAAAAATAAAATAAAAAATGTCCCAACAGTGTCTAGCACTGCTGGCAGGTCACTATTTTACGGCAGCTATGTGTAGACTGTAATCAGCATAGCAGTTCGGCTTTGTTGGTTTAGTATATCTCACTTGAAACTATTAGTGAAGAACTATTTACCCACTATCCTACTACACTTTCAAAATATCCTTGGATTGTAAGGAATTATTACATGTATTTTTTTTATTACTATATATAGAAAAGTAAAGTGTATGAATACGAATCCGTTGCTATTCTGAGGGTGACTTTAATAAATGAAGTTCGTGGTGGGGTTAATAGCTATTAGAAAAACAATCATCTTGAAAAGGATAGAAAATAAAGCGAACATAATCCAAGAGCATGTAGCATTAAATCAATGAAAACACGTCTAGAATATCTTAATATATAACTAATATATTTTTTAGAAACTCATTACTTTATTCCAGAAGTTGGATTAATAAATTCAATGTAAAGCCCTGAAATTCTATATGTTATCTCGATTCATATTCCAAGTCACGAAGGGACAATGAGATTGTGAGATATTAATCTTGATTCAAACGCGCCTCGGGTATTTGAGCTGCTCGAATTCACATTCCCTTAAAAAAGGAAAATTCATTTCTTTCCCATATTAAAAAGCATTGAAAAGTAAATGGAACTGCTCAACTTCTCATCTCATATCATCTAACTGGAGATGCTGCTAACAAATGGAGTTTCATATCTGAATGGCATATTCATGTTCACCTTAAGTAAAATCTAAATTAGTTTCGAGATTGCCACATAGAATTTCGAGAGGTGTTGCACATAAACCTTTATTATGTAACGTAGAAATAAATATCACGTATCGTAAAGGAGCATGTTTCATTTATCTAAGTGCGCAGAAAATTTAAGTGTTTCTTGTGGTATACCATAAAACTATAACTTTCTGGTAATTTTAAAGTCGTAGAATATTCATTTGGAATTATTTCAAAAATGGGAAACTACGTTACAGATTTAAAGATTCGAAGAAAAGAAGCTATTTAAGTTGCAATTACGAAAGATTTTTTAACCGCGATGAAGTTCGTTAACTAGCAGAATGCACTCACCAAAACGTGTTTTTTAGGCGAAATTCGCGCAAAAAAAATTGTAAGGCGTACGTTTTTGTGTCAATATCCTTGCAGATAAAATTCATGTAGTTTCTTTATATTTAGTGCGTTTCCAAATGCTTTCCAAATGACCCTAAAAATAAGAACGAAAACGCAATAAATTATGTTTTCGATGAACGTATAGATGGACTCGTGAAAAGCACATCAATGATGACCATGTATTGTCACAAAATATGCAATAAAAAAAGATAGTATGCACATTTAGTTGCTTAATAATATTTGACTTCTACAAAATAATGTATTTTTTTATGTTACCATGAATTTACTAATTGTAGCTATATTCAAAAATACGTATCTCATAAACCTTGTTTTTTCAGGTATGTCTTGATAAGCTGGCCGAATACATATGTTATGGGTATGTAATAATATTTTATGTAGAGTAAATACTAGAAAGTAATAAAATAAACGGGAAGAGCCTAATTTAATTCAAATAATTACTATTTAGTAGTTTCTGAAACCTCTGGAATACTCTTAAATAATAGTTTTGCAAATTTGTTTTTTTTTTTTTTTTCATTTCGGCATTCATTTGAGACTTATTCCATATCCATTACCGAATCTTTAGTCCGGCTCAAATATAATATGAGGGTCATATTTACCAGCGATTTCTCCATCCCAAGTTCTCCAGTTAATTTTTTTTTTTTTTGGTGCATCGACTGCTGAGGTCTTTAGCATCATTCTCCAGTTAATCTTGAGGCTTTTTGAACTTGCAATGTGGGGCTCCTCTTAAAATTAGTTCTAATTCTATAATGTAATATTAGATTTTTACCTGTTTTTCATTGATTACTACATTTACAATTTGAAATTCATGTGTCTATAACGATAGTTTTGTTATAAGCTGCGTGACATTACACGGAAGCAGTAATCAAAACATCGTTACTGGGTTTAGATAATTATAGGAGCTACCGTGTTACCTTCTCGTAATCGCATATTCCTAATCACGAAACTTGAAACACGATATTCTCATTAAGAGATCTTGATCAGTCTCCTATCAATTCCTATCAGTTAGGGAAATGTCAAAATCCACACACTAACTGTATATATTATATATATATATATATAGATCAGAACTTGCAAAAATGTTATTTTACAAGAAATAAAAAAAAACAAAAAAAAACAAAAAAAAAAAAACGAATTACTAAAGACTCGTCTAATTGAAAACACTTCACATTGGTGCAAAAGATTATCAGAAAAAAAAAATCAATATAAAAACGCCCGACTCACTGGAATTGCGTCATCTTAGCGCGTTTCCGTTCATAATTCTATAACCCTTTTTTTGTCTATTATAAAACTATTTTTTTTTTCAAATACTTTCTCAACTCCAAACGCCACCAAAATATAAATTTCTTATTTCAAATAAATATTAAAGGACTAGAACAATTTTCAACTGAATAAATTATTTCTAAATACCCAAACCGAAAATTAGTTGGAAAAACCATTTGTATCAAATCTTCTTCCAAACGGTTACACATATGGCTTTAAAAAATGGTTTCATTCGTTTTCATACGTTAGAGAACATATAAAATGAATACCAGGAGGCACATTAACTCGAACACATAAGCGGGGCAATTCGGAAGCGTCATGAGATCAACTTCAAAGCGGGTTTCCTCCCCATTGTGGAAGGGAGGAACCACTCTAAGGCTATAGAAAAAGCTATACGCTATTCCCTAATAATTACACGGTGGAAAAAAAGGAAGTTAAATTCATGCCTAAATAAAAAAAAGATATATATATATATATATATATATATATATATATATATATATATATATACACACACACATTTTAATTGAATATTTTAAATGTTATGTAACGTAGCTGTCAGGAATAAAGAGAAGAAAATGTTGAATTAAAATATTCTGATTTAACACATGTTAATCCATTTGTAGCTGTAGCGTTATGGCCGATAGACTGAGCTTTGATTGGTAATCTGCCGTTTACAGCTGATCAGTTTTTGGGAAGCGATGCGTAAGGTAAACGCCTTGCGGCTCTCTGCCAATCAGTAGGGGATAATTCGGCTTGCACGCTTGTTGGCACAAATATATCTATGTCAAATCCCTGCGACTATCTTCTATGGGATTGTGGTTCGTATGCTCAATGCTGTGCTGCTTTTAGGATAGATATCGACTATCTCTCTGTAATTAGCTGCAGGCCACAGAAGACCTCAGTTGTAGATTCGTTAATTTGCATTGATCTCGCTGCTTCTAATCAAACCTAGAAAAGGAAAAGCACCAACTAGCAGGAACTGCCTTCTCTTAGTATGTTAATATATAATGATTTTATCTCGTAGTATTTGAATAACTCAGAACTATAACTTCTAATATTTTACATTCTAATTTCTGTATATTTTTGGTGTAAGCTTAAATTTACAAATTAATTTTACAGTTAAACTAAATTAAATATCTCTAGGAACAAAACTCAACTAGTATATATATATATATATATATATATATATATATATATATATATATATATATTCGAAAATTACACAATACATCCAGTATTTTTTATAATTATTTTGTTATTGTTTAAATGTCTTGAAAGACCGATAGGAAAAAAAGGCCCTTTGGCCAATACCTATTGCCTTGAACTTTTAATACAGGTTACATTAAAGTAGCTAAAACTCAACTAAAAGCGAGATTATTACACTGCAATGGTCCCAATTTGTTATATCAAATGAAAGCGTAAATAATTCACTCACTCGGAGGCCCGGTGGCCGTGAGCGTTAAGGTGTGAGCACTTATAACTCCGTGCAAAGGGCCGTGGGTTCGATTCCCTCTAGGGGTGGTGGCTTTTCTTTAGATAAAAGAAACTTCATCAGCCCTATCCTGGCTGGAAAATGGTGGTAGCCTATTGATAACCTGTCCTAAAATTCTTAGTTAATAATAAATGGACGTTAAAATTTAATAACATTCACTCACTCAATATCTTCATCCACTTTCACTACTTCTTCAGGAAAAGAGCATTTAGTACCAAATAAAAGAAACTCATTTTAATGTTGGATCTCCAATTCAGAGTTGGGCTTATTCGAATAATTTTTTATTTAAGTTACGAATAAAAGATAATTTTTTATCCGTTATTAGTTAATCATAAAACCACGGATGACCAATTATCCGTTATTCGAGAATCGGGTGAATTATCTTTTATTCGTCATTTGATTATCCGTTATCTTTTATTCGTTATCCATCCACAATATCACTTTTTTCTATCCATTCGGGCAAAAACAAACTGTTCGTTTGCACATGGTATTGCACTCTTTAAATAAATATTTAAACATCAAGAAATTGTTTATTAAGTACAACACGGCACTTCCATTGTCAGCACCAGTCGAACGGCTGTGTTATGTTAGCTTTCATAACGGATATTCCAAAAAGCAATCGACTCTCTGATGAAATGTTTGAGAAAAGAGTAGTTTTAACATCTACGTTGAATTTAATTTAAAGTTTAATTATATATTTAAATAATAATGTAATACATAATTATATTTAATAATAATTTAAATAATTACATATTATATTATATTTAAATAATAAATAAATACATTATAATTAAGTAATAAATTGGTTTTCTACACATCTTCCAAATACAAAAATCATCTTTCGGATGAAAATTTATCCATCGAATTAAAATTCATCCCTAAGATGAAAAATTATTTCAAATGAAATCTTAAGATAAAAGATGACGGATAACTTTACGTAAATGGTAATAATAACGGATAACGGATATCCGAAAATTATAGATGACAAATAACGAATAACCTAGGTTATTCGTCATCCGTTATCCGAAGATAACTTTTGCCCAACTCTGCTCCAATTATACTGTAAAAAAATTGGCATTTATAAAACCGCATTAAAAGTAATTAACACCACGTTACACAGAAAAAAACAGCTTTTACCTTTAGGACTAATGGTAGTAAAAATTGCAATCAGTAGATAGTACATTGCAAATTACCTCAAAATTCGGTTAATCCTCATAAAATAAGTAATTAATTAATAAGTTCTCGATTTTTTTTTTTTTTTTTTTTTTTTTTTTTTTTTTTTTTTTTTTAATAAATTACTTTTGCTTTAGTAGATAGTTTTTTTTTAGGTGCAATTTGGTTATCCTGTATTTCTGTATGATTAGGAATTCAAGCCAAACTGCCAATGATGATAAAACGGTACTTCGTTAGTTTTCGTAATGGTCTATTTTCAGTGAGGTTTGTCCTGAGGTCTCAGAACTTCTCCTTAAAAAAAATTGCTCAAATTGAATCAGAATAATTTCTTTTTTTAATTTTAATAGGTCACTTATATATTCATTTTAATTATCATAATTTAATACAGTTATCTTGCCAGCCTCGAGATGGACATGTCTCAACAAGTACAATTAGTTAATGCAGAATGACCTCAGTTTAAACGCCCAAAGCAAATGATTTTACCTTTTAGTATCACCTTGTCCATTCCCAGACCACCCAGCCCAAGAAAAGTGGGAGTCTGACTAACACGCCACTGTAATACCCAAGCTATGTACTTAGTGTGTCGTAGATCATGAATCAATTACCTACCTATTTTATTTAC
The DNA here is from genome assembly GCA_946811695.1 of Gonocerus acuteangulatus. NCBI lineage: Eukaryota > Metazoa > Arthropoda > Insecta > Hemiptera > Coreidae > Gonocerus > Gonocerus acuteangulatus. The sequence goes on from OX328123.1 coordinate 82,053,681, forward strand.
ATTTGTTTTCCTCGACCCTTAGCTATAGATATACAAACCAGTTTGTGTCACATTTCCTGTCGGCAGCTGGGATTGCTTCAACATCTTAACAAATTATTTATTCAACTAAAATAGGACTAGGTATAACAATTCTTCTGTTTAACCTCTTGGACGAGGCTAGTAGTGATAATTTTATAGACTACTAGCTGTTACGGTGCTAATGACCATAGCAGTAGATGCGCCGTTAAAAAAAAAAAAAAAAAAAAAAAAAAAAACTACTAGCTGTTACCCAGTGTGCCATGCTACACCTACTTTCTGTCTATGACTCTCCCCGTATCATACCTATTTGTCTATACCCAGTTACGAAAATCGGTCAAACCATGTGAATTTGCTTTAGTTCATAATGATACCGGCAGAGGCCAGCACAACAGCACCTCATCTAACAGCCGACAGAGGCCAGTAGCAGAGCCTGCGAGTAGATAGCTTTTTTCAAAGAATAGCCAGCGCTCCTTAGACAGTGACTGTTGAAATAAAATTACATTAACTTCATTACATGATTATATAATGATGTAAAGTCATCATTCTAATTATCAGGAACATCAACAAATAAATTTGAGACATTATTCAAAATGGCTGTCGATTCAAAATGGCCATCACAATCTGAATGGTTCAGTGTAGCCAATTTTCCTTAAACAAAACTTTTGACATTTTGACCAAATTTTGAAATTTGACTATTTTGACCTAGCCTAGGAGATTTCGAGAGACTAGCCTCGTCCAAGAGGTTTAAGAGAAGAATTGTTAGAGTCCTAGTTTAGTTGAATAGATAATAGGTTAAGATGTTGAAGCAATCCCAGCTGCCGACAGGAAATGACACACAAACTGGTGTTTATATCCATAGCTAAGACTCGAGAAAAACAAATTTAAATTAAATAGTTATCTCGTAATATATTCCTCAATACTTTTTGAAGTGCAATAAGTTTTACCTAAGGCTAGATGAATATCGTCGGTAGATTGAACCTCAAAAGAACCCTTTATTAATGTTGATGCTCTATTAATGTGTTTGCTCATGGAGTCAAATCTAAAAGGACTGTACTTAGGGCACTTATTGTACAGTATGAGACAAAAGTCATTACCATAGGCCTCACGCCGAAGTTTCTAGACTCAATTGGGAAGTTTGGCCAATCAAGTATTCTGGGCTACCCTATGTTTTTCTTTAGTCATCAACTTTCAACCAATGCAAATGAAAGAAGATGCTTTATACTCACTTAATTTGCCATCCTATATTTTTTCAACTGAAAACTTTTTATCATAAATTTGAGTCCTTAAACTAGAAGTTTTAGAAAAATTGTCCTATTTAACTTTACTACGAATATATTTTGAAATGAATATGTATATCTTCCATTTAATTCAGACACTTTATCATCAACATTTTTTGTTTATACTTGTGTGTAATATGGGACATGTGTATTATGTCGCATCTCTGGCTCCTTTCTCATTTAATCAACATTACTACCATCTCTAAAAGTTTCGATACGTATCTAGGCGTTCATTAAAATTTCAGAAATGATCATTAAAGGTAAAATTAAGAGCAAATGATATCAAGAACTCCCAAGATTTGTATAACATTGGACTGAAACTCATTGTTTCGTTCTTTCCTACATTTACTAGCAGTGGCTTTATTTAGAGAAATCCATTAAATGTTTATTATATGGGACTATATTAATAAAATCGATTAGTTTATAGAGGGTAATACAGGTCTAAGCAGTCAGACACTAGGAGGTGATTCCAGACATCATTACCAACACTAAATTTCATTTGAAGTACGGTCCGATTTGGAAGGGAATTCTATATTTATATAATATAGCTGTTACCCAGTGTGCCATGCTAAACCTACTTTCTGTCTGTGACTCTCCCCGTATCAAGATCCACTTGATACCTAGTTGTCTATACCCAGTTACAAAAATCGGTCAAACGATGTAAATTTGTTTTAGTTTATAATGATACCGGCAGAGGCCAGCACAACAGCACTTCATCTAAAAGCCGACAGAGGCCAGTAGTAGTCGATTCAAAATGGCTGTTGCAATCTGAATGGTTCAGTGTAGCTAATTTTTCTTGAACAAAACTTTTGACCAAATTTTAAAATTTGACTATTTTGACCTCCCCTAGGAGATTTATCGTATCAAGACTGTGTGCCAAGTTTGGTCAATATCGGTCAAACGATGTAGATTTGTATAAGGAACAAACTAACAAATAAATAAATAAATAGAAAAACAGACACACACGTGATTTTTAGATATATAGATTTGAAAAAAATGTTCTAAAAAACGCAACTCACTCTTATGTACATGTAATTTCCTATCGTTTAGACAAAATTAATATTAATGAAAAGTATTTCCGAAAAGTTTTATAAAAAGTACAAGTTTTAAACATTACAAATTATTCTATTATCTATAATTAATAAATAGTACATACCGTCGATACAAAAGCAGACTAACGAATATGAAAATCACCACTTTTCAGAGTGGAAAAGTATTTATTCATAACTTTTTTTTGGACAGTCAAATATTCGGCAGATTTGACCTTTTGATAGTGGAATACTTTCTCTTTAATAGAGTGAAGTCAGATTGAAGAATTTACCGTAAATAAGTCCAGTAGAAATTATTAAAGATGGACAATGAAAGATGCATTTTTTCATAATCGTTAGTTTGCTTTTGTATCGAGGATATTTATTCGAATAAAAAAAATATCCAAAAATTAAAACAACATCACTTATTCATTGCTTTAGTAATTTAAAGATAATGCTTGGTGTTTAGCATAGATTACAAGAATGAAGCTAATTAATATTAGAACAACAAAAATTGTTGTTGCATGCTTCGTTATCTTGCCAAACACTATGCTACAAATGTCCCAAAAAATCTAATTAAAAAGGCCTGTAAAAAATGCTGGGGCTTGATGAAGTTCATTAACAAACTGGCAGAAATCTGTATATTATATAATCCAAGAGGCTGGTAGCTGCTCTTGGAATGAAGCTCCCGTTTATATTAATCCTGAAATAGCTGGAGGGCGAATAATCCCTATCAATTGCAGGAGCTAACATACCTGCTTTTGGCATTCATAACTCCTGCATTATTACATTGCAGCTGACGTAGCCCTTCCCTCAGGCAATCCACAGTCTTGCCCTCATTTATATATGTCTATCATATGTATTCCTACTTCGTTTGGCATTGGTAGCAATGATCCCTTTGCGATAAACTTGGCCTTTGATTTTGAATGTTGAATTAAATTGTTGATCATTTGTAGCATTATGTTTAACTATTTCCGTTGCAACGATGTCATTTGGAAACATGATTTGAATATTCGAATTAACATGAGGAACATATTTCTCTTTTGCCAAAAAATCATATGTTGAATAAACATGTTATACTTCAAATGTATTTATTATAATTAAAGTACTAATATCGTTATTATAAAATGAGGTTTGGTGGTAGAAGGATGAAAATTTATGTATGTATTTTTTAATGCCAAATCATAAAAAAATAAAAATGAAATGTTTTGCCAGAAAAATAAATTTTTTTTGGGGGGGGGGGGCAACCTTATCACTTAGGGGTATACAAATTAGTCAAACACCTATTTTCAGACCTACTGATTATTCCTATTAAATTTCATTAAAATTGCTTTAGCCGTTTCGGAAGAGTGTAAACACTAAAACTGTGACACGAGAATTTTTATATATATAAACTGGTGTTCAAAAAAACCGGCGCACCTTGAATTTTGTCTTTATTTTTTTCAAAACGTAATAAAATTGGCAAAAATTTTTACCCAAATGTTTTCAGCTTGTAGGACATAAGAAGTAAAGAATAGAAAAAATAAAACTAACATAAAAACATAAAACATGATACATAAAAATAATGTAATGTAAAAAAGAAGCAAATGATCACAATTTTAAAATAAAAAAACTCCTCTAACTTGTGTTTTACTTACAAAATATTGTTCCTAGTACCGAGTGTTGCCTCCTCTGGCACGAATAACTGCTTCCATCCTTGTAGGCATACTCCGAATAAGGTTGGCTACCCTATCTTGAGGAATCTGGTTCCACTCATGTTCCAAGGCAATCCTGAGATCTTGGAGGTTACCTGGAGGGTTCTGTTGCCGTCGGACGGACGTCCCAAGATGGTCCCAAAGATGCTCTATAGGATTGAGGTCCGGGCTGCGAGCTGGCCAGTTCAAAGTTTGGATACCGACCTCATCCAGGTACTCCCTGACAACATTTGCTGTGTGAGGCCGGGCATTATCGTGCATAAAAAGAAATTGATCGTCTATAAACGGGCCAAGAGGCACCACATATTCTTCTAGGATGTCCGTGATGTACGATTGTGCATTAAGAGTCGGTCTTCGGAACACATGGAGGTCTGTCCTAGCCTCTAAAGAAATGCCACCCCAAACCATCACTGACCCTCCTCCGAACTGCACTCTCCCCGCTATATTGCACTGAGCATATCGCTCTCCTTGTCTTCTCCACACTCGCACTCGACCGTCTGCACCATAGAGGCTATACCTCGACTCGTCTGAAAACAGAACAGAGGCCCAATCAATTTCATTCCAGGCGGCATGTTCTCTACAAAACTGCAGGCGAGCTGCTCTGTGTGCTGGGGTGAGTAGAGGACCGGAAGCGGGTACCCTGGCGTGCAGGTCAACTTCAGCGAGCCTTCTTCGTACTGTGAGTGCACTGATGTTCACACCCCGAGCAACACGCAGCCGGTGAGAGGTCTCGACTGATGATTGGAAGCGGTTTCTGAGGGATTGCATGACAATGAAGCGATCGTCAGCTGGGACTGTCGCTCTTGGACGCCCTGATCCTGGCCTCATCACGTAGCTTCCTGTCTCCCGATACCTCTGGACAGCACGCCGAACCGTTGTTTCAGGGAGCCCTAGGGTTCTGGCGGCATATCGTTGACTTCGGCCGTCCTCCACCAATGCAATAATCTGAGCGGCTACAACTGCATCCAAAACCATTTTACCTTTTCAAAAACTTTTTTTTTCTTAAAGAACAAAGTTTTCAAGGCAAAAAAATCAGTGCGCGTGAATGCCCTTATTCTTAAGCCTAGTGAGCATTTTAGGACAGGATTAGTGCGAACTAATCCCTCTTGACCTACCGTATCTCTGTCATTACCTCACGCTCTACAATATTTCTTTCAGATAAGGTTTTTGCATAAAATTCAAGGTGCGCCGGTTTTTTTGAACACCAGTGTATATATATATATATATATATATATATATATATATATATATATATTTGTATTATATATTGTCATATATATTAAATTGTATTAAGTCATTTAAATAAACTTTAATTGTTTCGTTACATTTGCTCCGATTTGTTTCCCCTTCAGTCATAGTGTTAAGTTACATTGTCTTCTTTTCTGCATTAGAGTTTATCAGATTGATCAGCTTTTTATTCTTGCTGAATATCTTATATGAATATCCAGCACCTGACAAATGGTTAAATATTGAAATATTCCCATTTATGAGAAGAAATTGATGTATACATTGTATTTTTATGCGTGTAAGTAATGACATTTTTCATTATATAAGAGGGATAAAGTAAAAAAAAAAAAAAAAAAAAAAAAAAGCTGGGTACGTTGTTAGGTATTTATTTGGGTCAGAGCATTGAAGTTGTACAGGAAATTCCTCTTTGTGTGTGCTCCAGAGGATATTGAAAAATAAATTCCTTTAGCCTTTACGAGTATACTATACAACAAGAACGCTATTTTTATATTCTTTCCATCTTCATATAGTCTAGAAAGCTCATATTTTCCATGAGCTGTGAGTACTGATATTCTGGGAAATTCCAACCGGCCGTATAATAAATTCTTATTATGTTCTCAATCGTTTTTGAATATCTAATCACTTTCATATTGAATTTTTTTTGTCTACTTATTTTTTTACTTTTTTCCATTAATATATTTTTGTTGTTCATTATCAAATCTTTTACATACCTTATCCACATGGTACAACTTCTTATTGTACTCGTCCTTTCATGAAGAAATTGTGAACAGGCCTTATATATATATATATATATATATATATATATATATATATATATATATATATATATATATATATACATTACTATTTTATTATTATATTTTTTTCCTTGAAAAAAAGTTTTACAATTTTTTTATTTTGAAAAAAGCACCTTAAGATTTTAGACACTCCGAAAAATAGTTGAATACGAGGGCTATCCAGAAAGTCGGCTACGTTTTGGTATAAAAAAAAGTAAGTTCCTACAAGAAATGCTTTTTATTATATACATTTGAAAGACGAACTAAATTACTATTTTTCTACAAAGTCGCCATGTAAACACTTCTCATAGCGGTGAACCAGTCTGAAATTCCAGTGTCATAGAATTCTGCCGCCAGGTTGTCACGCCATCCCTCAGTTCCGCGTCGACTTCAAAACGCTGCGTCGCAAGCCATTTCTTTATTGAAGGAAACAAGTGATAATCGCTAGGAGTAAGATCGGGACCGTAAAGTGGATGTGGAAACACCTCCCACTTGAAAACATTCAGGACTTGTCGAGTTCGAGATTGGCTGTGTGTGATCGGGCGTTGTCGTGGAGAAGCAAACTTTTAGCACTCTACATTCCTCTGCGCTTGTTTTGAATTGATCTTCTTAACTTTTCCAACGGTCTCCTTTAATTTTCTCATCGTCTTTAGTGACAATTTCATCGTTCACATAACTTCGGCCATTTTTAAATCTAATGCATCATTGACGACTCCACCTTTAGTGATCACCTTGGTCCCTATAAACTTCACCGATCAACGACCGGACTTCACAGGTCGCGGGATTTTCAATGACGACACACATTTAAAACTAGTATTTTACGGGAATGAGCTGCAATAATAATCTCTCACTAGATCGGCTGGATAACAAAACGTAACCGACTTTCTGGATGGCCCTCGTACTAACCTTTTCGATGCGACGTGGGCTAGCTGCCCACAGGGGGCTGCTATTCCCTCCACAGGCGGACCAACTTTATTTTCTTTTAGTTATAAGTTTCGAATATTTACATATATAACTCACATACATCATTGCCACTTCGCATTGTCGTCTGTATACTAAAATTTAGCCTAGAAATATTTGTCTAAAACGATAGGTAAAAGAAAAAAAGAAGAAAAATATGAAAATATATAAAGCCATGAGTTGTGATAGAGGTCTAAATTGTTCCTCTTCGTCTCAATATCTCGCTGTAAATATTGTTAGTGAGATGCATTATTCCTTCTCGAATGTATTAGGTGAACTGTGACGAAGGCTTCGACTTTGAAGACATAAACGTTGACATTGCCATTCTCCACGAGCACACCCTGACAGTGTGTATACAATGTTCCAACGTACAACGTTTGCTCCTCTTCGCCAGACTATCTTCCTGTAAATGTTGTTGTATGAACGGCAATATTCCTTGTCAAAGGGACTATGTAAAGGCAGGGTATATGTGTAGAAAGCTACCACTGCCAAGACATGATGAGACTCTCGGCGTATTAATTTCCTGTTCTCGGCTAAGACATCCATTTCCCCGCTACTAAACAGGAGCTAAACCAATATCTGACAGCCGCATTTCCTCTTCCTCTCAGCCAACTACCGGCTCTGTGTATTCTCTGCAGAAGATGATTCAACCGCCGGGAAATCCTTTCCATTACACAACTCGAATATTACTTTCCATGCTGTCTGCACTCCATCTGAGATGGCTCTTTCCAGTTCTGAATGTACATGAATAAAGGCCTCAACCTACCTAAGTTATATTATTTATTTATTATTATTAAACATTTAAATATTTGTTTTCTTATAATTCTAGAATATTTGTGAGTTGATATTTTCGTTTTCTTTTACCGTTCGTATCGTCTACACCAAGTGGTAGATGCAGATTGTTTAGCCCGAGTTTGTAGAATGCAATAAATCCAGGTAAAAAGGCCGCATGGAATAGAAGGGCAAGCTTGTGCATTTTTCTCTACAATTGCATTTAGCGAGTTCGCCTATCTGGTCGGGAAATAATGTTTTTATTGATCACATCACACATACCACATTATAATTAGAAGAATACTCGCCTTCTGACGAAGTTAGGCTAGTTAATAAAAAAAATTAAATTGGCCTGATATTTAAGAATTCAACAAAAATATAATATGTAAAATAAAAGACCGGAATATATACACGTCAGGCGACCGGCATGCAGGCTGACTGACTAACCTGCCTGACCGTGTGTAGCCTGCTTTAGGATTACATAATTTATAGGAATTTCTAATTAAATTAAGATTGCATAAATTTTCGTTCCATGAATTCAATCCCAATATGGGCTCTCTAATTATTTCTGTTGGGAAAATAAAAGTCAACTAATTAAGCTCAAGTACTGTAGGCTTTACGAAGTATAAATGGGGGGGGGGCAAATTTTCAGAATATGCCTAACTGAGTACTGACTGAAGCGTAATATATGTTTCCACCTACAATAGAAATGCCTTACGTGTACATACATATAGCATGCTCATCTTTTAAACCCATATTTCTCGAAGGGCTATTATCGATATTCGTCTTTCGAAATCTTGGAAGCCGACGGTCCAACTTCTCCCTCGTAGGTTGGATAGGGTTTGCATAACGATACTAGGATAAAACGATTAAATATTTAATTTAAAGGTTTTGAAAGGTGGCATTTACATATCGACGGCCACAGGGAATAAGTTGGTAAGTCCAAAAATGGGAAAAATCAGTTAAGTGGAGTCAGATGAAGGTGTACGGCTCATACATGGTGTAAATAAGTTACTAACTCACAGCCCTGATAGTTTCCGACTTTTAAAGATGTAGGTTTCATGGAATCTCGTAAAATAGCGAGTTTCTTCTGGTAATTCAGTGAATTTCTTTTCACTGCTTTTAACGAGTTATTAACTGCGGCAAAATGTTCTTAAAGGGCAGTGTCCATTTTCTGATAAATCAACTTGTTCATGTTTAGAGCGGTCTTATTCATGAGAAAAAAAAAACCATATCGAATTAGAGTGTAAATTATGATAACAATAATTTCTACAAAATTATCAAAGAAATATTTCAGTAGTGATTTAAATATTACCAAAATGTTTCAATTGTAGGCCGAGGCAAGGCTAAGCCCTATTTCCATCAATATATCTGTGCAAATATTAAAAAATAAGAAAACTGATACATGCCAGACTTGTGAATTATTTATAATTTCTAATAACTAACTTCTATTGGTTAATTCTGGCCCCAATAGCATAAGTGCAGAAAATAAAACAGACATTCTTTCTCTTTTCATTGACCCTGTATTCCATAACACCTACAAAAACTTAAAAGCTAATGATCAATATTTAGTCCATCCAGATTTAATACTATTGACTAGGACGAAAAACGTGTTTCAATTTAAAACGTAACTATAAAAGTATATTTGTGAATTCCTTTTTTAAGTTTTGCTTTGTTCTCTGGGGAATTATATAAATAAAAATTATTTATTGTGATAAAACGATTTTCTCGAAACTGTATTCTGTATTCTCTGGTACCTAAATTTCAATTACATAAATAAAAGATCTTCCTAACAGTTTAAATTGAAAGAAATGGTACTTGGCATTACAAAACTGCAGTTATACTCTTACCAAGTTTGGAAAAGTGAAAAAGTTCGTAATTATGGTGAATGATCGGGTAAGTAATGAAAAAGCCCAAAAGGGCCTCGAAATAATTATTATTCATACCATTAAATTTGAACCTTATTTTAGTGCAATGGAGACAAAAAGAAATTTAAAATATAAAAATGTAAGTAGAGTGTACCAAAATAAATTTAATTTGAAAGACTCACTTACCAACACCTGGGGTGGTACAATTTATCCGGATAGACAACGGATAGCCAGGTTCGATGAGGTATGAAACCCAGGTGATCCAAATAAAAAAAAAAAAAAGAACACAACAAGATACTCAGAGCTGGTAACTACATTGAGATAAGTACAAAAGGTTCCCAGTAAAAAGAACAAATACATATACATATATATACATATATATATACATATGTATACATATATATATATATATATATATATATATATATATATATATATATATATATATATATATATATACCTTAAATATAATAAATATCTTGAAATACCACAAATAGTTCCCAATAAAAATGTAAACACACATATACCCAAACACAATCAATATCTAGAAATACCAAAAAAAATAAATTCCCAATAAAGGGTAAGCATGTATATATATATTTTATATACCATTAATACATAGAAATATCACAAGAAGGATTTATATTATTCAAATATTGAATAATATAGTAAAAGATATCGATAGATAAACATATATGCATATACACCAGATACTATCAGTAATCTGGGAAGAACAAAAATAGACTCTTAATAAAAGCATAAATATATATGTATATACATACACCAGGTATAATTATTAAACTGGGAAGAAGCAAAAATATAGACTTTGAATAAAATCATGAACATACACCAGATACAATCAGTAATCTGGGAAGAAGCCAAAAGTAGACTCTCGATAAAAGCATATATATATAGATATATATATATATATATATATATATATATATATATATATATACATACATACACCAGGTATAATTATTAAACTGGGAAGAAGCCAAAGATAGACTTACGATAAAGGCATAAACACATATATATCAAATATATTTAATTTGGGAAAGAGACACAATTCTCAAGACTCATAAAATTTCATAGTCTGGCCTGGCCAATAACTACATGAGAATAATACCTGACGATAAAACTGAAGTCCATAACTATCCAATAAATTGGCATAGTAAACACATAGTGAAGAATTATTGAATTGCAACTACATGTACAATTCCAAAACCTGGCATAGCCACCAATATCAAATTACAACAACACAAAATTTTGGTAATCTGGCATTGCCAATAACTTATTTAGCGATAGTAAACTTAACATTTCCCAAATTTTTAAGTTATACACAATATAGTTACTTGCACTCATGGCAGTACTTGAACGGCAAAAAAAATTTAAATGAGGCCTGGAGATAAATGAAACGTGGAGACTGGTGTCCAGCAGAAGATAAAATGTATGGGTTACTCACTCATATGTCCCACAATATGCTCTAAAAGCCTACCACATGGAGTTCCAATCACATGTTCGGCCAAAACGATAAACGGAGAAGACAAATGCCGCCTCTTCGTGCTACTGGATCTGCATTTTCATTGTTAACAAAAAGGACGCCTCAGTCCCTCCTTAAAAGCTGGAAACCTCATACTTGCAAAGAAAACTTTTTTTTTCTAGCACCTGCTTCTACGCCATTTTCTCACAGACTCACCAGAACCGACGCCTCCACTCCCCAAGGCCTACCGACCACGGGGAAAAAAACAACAGAAGAATAAAAATCTTAAATTGTATACAAAAACTATTACATCCAAAATGGAGAAGAAAATTGACTATCTTTGGTGGATAGAAAACATTTACAAGTGGTGCGAATTCCGAATAAAATATAAAACGTGAAATGTTATCAGTCCAAAGAGGTAGAGAAAGCAGGTTCTCACTCCCCGCAGGGCGCCACGTCACAAGAGGCTTTGTAGAGGAAGTTGTTGAAGTGATAAAATCTGGCTGTACCATGTCCACATAGATCCGAGAAATAAACCCCAGTTTGGATGACGAGTAAATCCCTCTAAACCAAAGGATTTACCTCTTTAGATCCATTTATTTGATACGGATGATTTATCGGCGTCACATTATCTTCTTATTTTTATTTTCGGATATAAATTCGCAATAAAAACCGATGTTATCTTTTTATCGTATTTTATTGTATTTTCCCTATGGATTATTTCTTTTTTCTTATTAACGTACTTAAAATAAATGTTTAAAAAACGACTGTTTAAGTTTTTTGTGTTGTGTCTAAAAAAAAGCACCGATTTTACCGAATATTTTAAATAACTTGGAGGAGTATTATATGTTTATATGAGCTTATTGATTTATTTATCTCAACTAATTAAATAATTAATTTATTTCAGACATTCTTAAAATAAAAAACCTGATGTGTCCCATTGGAATGGCAAGCGTGACGGAATCCCAAGTAGGAGAATCCGATTTTAGTTATTCACGTAGAAATTTGAGTTATTTTCGTGATACGCTTACTGAAAATAATCCTCCTCCATGGTGTATGTTTAGAAGGCGTGTCAGAAGTCAGAAATACAAAATACATTTCTAAATCGTGAAGTTGTAAAAAAAAAAGGATGGAATAAAAATGAATTAAAGCCGACATCAATGAAGAGTGAAGGGCTTACAGCGATAAACCTTTCTTGCCACTAAATATAAAATCATTTCTTATTTATAAACTATAAACTAATATAAGACTAATTTCGTGATTTGCCATGAAAAATTTAAAAACAAGCATTACATATATGACGCAAAAGAAATAACTGTTCTTACTAATTTTTTATACTTTATATCATTACTTTGTTTTTTTATTGTTTGGAAGGGTGTATTCAACCGTGGGAGGTATCATTACTTTCTTAGCCTTTATATCATGACTGAAACGTTGGTTTATAGTAGAAGAATTGTAGTTTCAATGTTATTGTTTTATTTCTTTCATTTAAATCATTTTCCGAAAAAGATAATCTTCTACCTTTTCTTCATGAAATCAAAATATTACAGGCAATGAGTCAAGTCAATAATATATGACGACAAACCAAATCATCGTTAATACATCAAATTTGAAAACAAAAATATGTCCAAAAATTAACCTGTAAGATAAATAAACAATTTTCCGCTAGTAAATAGTGATCCAAATATTACATTTTCAATTTTTAGTCAGAAAGTAAGAAACCCTTTTTTTTATAAAAAGAATAAAATCCCTTGATAAAAAATGGAGAATTTTTGATATATTTTTTGAATTAAAAAATTCTAAACTTTGAATAAATAGTTTTGTCTATTTTAAGTAAGCAGTGAGGGTATAAAACTGGAAAGCAATTCTTCCTATGCTTTCTATGTTTAATTAAACGAGAAGTAAAGCCGGGAATAGAAAACTATGGGAGGAAAATCCTGAAAACCTTCTCACTAATTGAGATGTTCTAAACATGTCCTTCTATTCATCTTTATTAGCTTTAGTCTAAGTAAATATTTAAAAACAAATCAAGTAAATTGTGTCGTCTGACGTTAGAGTAGTGACTCTTGATGAGATTAATCATAATGAACTAAAGCGGCCCCTACACGGTCAGTTATAATGTCATTTTCAGTAATGTCATTACTATTCAACTCTCGTCATTCCATATCATCATTACAAGGCACACCGTCATTCCACGGACCATTTTTAATGTAATACTTCTCTTCAGTATGCATTGTGACCTCCGTAGTAGAAGCGTTTTGTTAATAATGGATCCTCGCAAAGTCCCCTGTGTAGCTATAATCACGACACTAGCCACAAAAAACATGTGAAACGTTCGTAAAGGCCTTAATATGACACATATCCTTCCAATCGGGGCGTTTCTACGTGTTCTGGGACCGATCTTATGTGCTAAAAACTTTACATTTTATTTTTATTTTGAGAACCATTTTTCGCAAGTACCTTTTGAGATAATACAATAATCATTTATATGGTTAGAAAAAGGAGTCTTTCTTCTTTTGAAAGATTTCAATGACGTAAAAATCGGATCATCTCAAGGGGAGATATTGAATTTCAAAACGTCACATTACTTTTTCGCTTACAAATTTTTATTCTCTTCCAGACTGGGAAAATCATTATTTTTTGTTTTAGATTCTATTTACCTCATTACGGTTTCTTGGGGTGCTGATTTTAAATCTGCTATTATTTTTGGTGTAAAAAAATGTATAATACTAGTTTACTTGAAAACGTAAGCATATTTTTGAATATATTTGACGAAATATAAATTATAGTTTAACGATTATATTTTTCTTTTAATCTACTCTATAAGACAAATGAATTGGTAAAAGAATCACGTCGACATTATTTTCTAAAGTCGATATAAAAAATAAAGCACTTTCAACCTATTTTATATTATAAAATGGGTTGCAAGTGCTTTATAACATTGTAATAATAACATTGTTATTTCTCGGCTCCTAAGCCGCTTTGGATGGATCGCTTGGATATGTGTCGACTACTTTTTTATGTAGAATCATCAGAAAAAAAATGTTCCAGATCTGTGACCCCATCGAAGTATCTCCCCTTTCAATCTAGTTACACCTTTACATCTTTTTAGGACTAAATTAATATAAAAATTTTAACCACGTTAAGACCTACCAAGTTTCATTTTTAAATTTCAAAAATTGTGGAAAAACATTGGGGTGTCAATCGAGTTTTGAACACCCTGTATGTATATGTATGTATATATATATATATATATATATATATATATATATATATATATATATATATATATAGATATAGATAGATATTTCTTTTAAAACTATTTTTTAACTATAATGTTACCAATGTAGAGTCATACATTTCAATTCATATTTTTTTTTGCCCTTTCTACTCAATATAGTTACACCTTTACATGTCTTTCACCTAGTTACAGCTCGAGATAGACTGAGTAATGACTTATTAATGATGTAGCGCTCCATACACCATCATTACTAATGACAGTATCCCCTCCACTTTCAGTAATGATGAAGCCGAGATCAGAAAATCCGGATCCACATCATTACTGTTCGTCATTCCAACTTTTTCCACCTTACACTATCATTATTACTGTCATTTTGATAAGGTAATGTCATTATTACTGACCGTGTAGGGGCCGGTTAAAGAAAATCTTAGTCAATTATTAATCCATATTCCGTCCTAAAATTCGTAGTTAATAAATGGACGTTAAAATTTAAATAAATAATCCATATTCTATATTTCTTCCTTAATAAATTAATTAAAATGCTTTGGAAGTGACTTTTTTCAGTTTTCTTTTATTTGTAACTTTTTTATACGTATTTTAGATTATATGGATTTTTTCTTTAATTTTTTTTGCTGTTCTATTTATTTCATTTTCTAAAATTCGCATGTTACCATGAAAGCCAGAAAAAAAGAATATAAGCATAAAGTAATTACAAATGTTCTGAAAAAATCCTGAAGTGTTAAAATGCATTTTGTAAAAATTAAATATGGCGTTCCACACTAAGTGGAATATCATCAAACGGTAAAAAGAAAATCACTAAAATATTTTTTTATTATTATTCTAAAAGGTATACACTATCACATGAAAAATATAATGTATGGTTTTTTCATTCTTTAATTTTTTTTCCGTTAAATACAAAAAATTGTTGAATTAAAATTTTAGCTAACAATATATTATTTTTTATAGTACAGCGATTTAATTTTAAAAACTATAAAAAATAACCCAAAGCTATTTAGAATGAAAACTACCTACTTGTACAAAACCTTCATTACTTCAGTGAAGGGTTTGCTGGGCAATATAAAATGAAATACAACTTCATTTTTATCGCATGTAACTGCACAGCAGTAAATAACATTAAAATTTGAAATATTAAGTTTTTGATCTGTTAACTTGCTGGTTTCAGTTTGTTTTCCATAGTTGAATTTTTGATTTGGGAATTGCATATTATCACATGCATTTGCATATAAAAACTATGTCTTTAACAGTAACCCATGGACTGTCCGAACTTATAGTATGCTCAATATCTACTTGGCTCATACGGAGAATTGTAGTGTTTGTCATTAAACTAGATGCAACATTAGCAAACTCTACTGAGTTTTTTACATTTTTAGTTTCAGATTTGCTCATAACTTACATGATATATATATATATATATACATATATATATATATATATATATATATATATATATATATATATATATATATATATCATAACTTCCATTAGAGACCAAGGATTTTAATATTTCTCCCACCCTATCTACTACACGTTTGTCATGAGCTGTAGTAAAATATTTTCGCTAAAACTTTTTGTGAAATTTTTCTGAATGTATGTAAAGCAATCTTGACGTATATTTATTTTTAAACTGATGGATTGTTACTGTAAATAATTTCATTTTGGCAAATCATAATTTTTTATTATTATATCATATAATCTTATCAAAAGTGCGTATACAGAATTCATACCTTTATGTTTAGTATCGGAACAAATGAGAAAAGTGGTGCATTTGTTTTTGAAAAATAATGCTGCTGTAAATAATTGAACAGTTTCTCATGACCGCAATCCTGATTGAATTTTGTTTTAACAATCGCAAGAATAAGCCATTGCAAGAACGGACGTTTTCTTTTCATTAATCAGTTATTTTATTTTATTTGATTCATTTATATTCATTCTTTTTTTTGTATTTCTTTCAATTAATTTATAATTTTGGTATTGTAATTTGTTTCTTTTTCAATATTATTATTTTTTTTTATTTTTTTTTTACGGCTCATCTATTCCTGGGTCATTAGCGCTTTCAATATTATTTTATTTTATTTTTTTTTTTAATTATGGTGCGTCGACTGCTATGGCCAATGGCACCAATATTATTGTTACTATTTTTATTCGTATTATTATTATAGTTGTTATCATTACGCTATCATATTTCTCTATTTTAATATTGTCATTATTATTATTATACTTTTAAAACTCAGAAAAAAATTATAAAAAAAAGTATATTACTTTGATTGTAATGCAGGCAGTATTGGAAGATGGAACCTGTAGAACCTAAATGAACTCCCACAGTATAGGGATACTATATTGTGGAACAAAAAAAGAAAAAGCCATTCAATTTTTTCCTCATATAAATCCACAACTTTTGAGCGATTTTGACCTAACTTGGCACACAGGTAGGGGTTGATACGGGGAGTGTCATAGGCTAGGTCAAAATCATCTGTCAGCTTTCTGTCTGTCTGTTTTTTCCTGAATCAAATCCACACCGTTTGACCGATGTTGACCAAACTTGGCACACAGGTAGGCCTTGATACAGAAGTGTCATAGGCAAGGTGAAAAAAATCTACCAGCTGTATGTTTGACCCTTACAACTGTATAATATAAAGTTGGTGTAGCATGGCACACTGGGTAACAGCTAGTAAATTATATTCTGAGAAGTAAAATGTATTAGTCGTGTAGGATGAGAAAGTGTTTACATTTCCTGCAGTCAGTCAGTTTGTGTTAAGACGCTGTACGTATTACACGTTAAAGATTGGCCTTTCCCTTCTCTCCATTAAATAGCAATGCGTTAGGATAAATGGCCAGTACTAAGTATTGTTAAGATCAGTAGTACTCATCGCCTTAAAAGGGAATTTTGCTTCTGAGAGCAGGATTTAACAGAGGCGTTTATTTAAAGTAGTTCATTGCCTGTCTGTGTGTACTTTTGTTTTCTCTCAACCATATCAGTCAGTATATGTTACATTATGTCATTCCAGTACTTTCACGACGCGTCGTTTAGATTACATGTTTTTCATGATGACTGCAAAATCTAAATTTAAACTTTTTTTTTAATTAAATAGATAAAGTATCTATCTTTCTATGAACGAGTTAAATCGGGTCGTTACCAGATGCTAGCAGTATTGCGTGGCGGTAATCGTCACTATTCAATTTGATGTCATTGATCAGGGACTTCCGTCATTATTTTATTATAACTTAGATCATTTAACGTTTAAAAAATAGCCAAATGAAGAAGGAACTGAGAATGGATTAAAAAATGGCTTGTGTAAATGCAATAATTATAAAGCACTAACAAAGATAAGATGGCTTAAAATATTCGAAAAATCCAATGTTGAATTTGGTTATGTTTTATTTAAATTTTACGTCCATTATAATTAACACTGAATTTTTGGGATAGATTATCTTTAGGTTTCCACCATTTTCTAACACTCACGGCCACCGGGCATCCATTTTATTTCTACATATATAAAAATATATTTTTATATATAAGTATATATGTATATATATATATATATATATATATATATATATACACAGGGTGTCCCAAATAAGACGGCTCAAACTAATTTTGCGGCCAAACGGTTGGTCTGAGAAAAAAATAACAGAGGTAAAAGTTGTAGAGCTTGACTTAAGCTTTCTAAATATGTCAACTATTTAACATATTTACCGCGCATGCGCGCTCAGCGGTAGGTGAAATGTTAGGGTTTGCAAATGAGCCCCTTTATTATGCACATCATTTTAAAGGGGATTAAAAAACAAAACCTTTGCCGCAAACTGCACTTCGATATCTTTAAAATCAAATGAGTTTCGTGCGATTCCAATTTTATTGCTTATAATTAAAACGATTTTTTGTAGGCCCTTACAGTGGTCGGTTATTAATGTTTAATACATGACTTTAAGGTATTTTTTCCTCAACTTTCTGAAAACAATATGGCCGATCCTCTAAAAGAAATATTTTTCCTAATAACTAATAAAATTCAAAATAAGGCATCTTTTTAAGTATTTTGTCTGATTTTGAGACATACAATTTACGTGATAACCCTCTGCCATTGATAGACTAAATATTAAATTTTAAAAAAACTTTTATCTTCCATCCATTTCACAGTATTTTTATTTCTTCAAAAATGAATAGTGTCTTCTAAGATGGCACCTTCCACATCTAGACACTTATGAAGTCGGCAACATATGCTGTCAACTGCTCTCAATGCCTTAAAGGCATGTATTACACATTCATAACCGACCTAGGTGCTGGATTCTGGGCAGTAAAATTATTGGCCCATATTTTATGGAAGGCCCGTATCAGGGAATGCTTACAGGACATTCATCTTGGATCGATTTCCCCAGCTCATGGAAAACTTACAATGATGTACAATATGGTTCCAGCACGATGGTTGTCCAGCACATTATTCCTAAAAAGCTAGGAATGCTGTAACCTCCATTTTCAGAAACCGTTGGATTGGCAGAGGTGGCCCGATGTTTCTCGGCCGCCAAGATCACACTCCGCTGGATTTCTTCCTTTTGGGTACACTTAAAAATATGGTCTATTCTAATCCGCCTGGTACACAAGACCAAATGCGAGGAAGGATTGCTGAAGCCTGCAGAGCCATATTGGAGGAACAAGTATTGAGAGCAGTTGGCAGCATTTGTTCCAGACTCCAAAGGTGTCTGGATGTTGAAGGGGGCATCTTAGAAGACACTATTCATTTTTGAAGCAATAAAAATACATTAAAATGGATGCAAGATAAGAGCATTCTTTACAATTTATTATTTAATCTATCAATGGAATAGGGTTATCACGTAAATTGTACTTCTCAAACGAAAAATCAGACAAAATACTTAAAAAAGATGCCTTATTTTGAATTTTATTAAAGTTATGAGGAAAAATATTTCTTTTAGAGGATCGGCCATATTTTTTCAGAAAGTTGAGGAAAAAATACCTTAAAGTCATGTATTACACATTCATAACCGACCACTGTAAGGGCCTAGAAAAAATCGTTTTAATTTAAAACATGAATTAAAAATTAAAAAACATGATTTAAAATTTGAATCGCACGAAACTCATTTGATTTTAAAGATATCGAAGTACGGTTTGCGGCAAAGGTTTCGTTTTTTACTTCCCTTCAAAATGATAATAGGGGTCCATAATAATAGGGGTCATTTGCAAACCCTAATATTTCACCTAGCGCTGAGCGAGCATGCGCGGTAAATATGTTAAATGGTTGACATATTTAGAAAGCTTATGTCAAGCCCTACAACTTTTATCTCTGGCATTTTTTTCTCAGACCAACCGTTTGGCCGCAAAATTAGTTTGAGCCGTCTTATTTGGGACACCCTGTGTGTGTGTATATATATATATATATATATATATATATATATATATATTTAAAAAAGGTCCCGGAAAATCATAAATATTACAATTTTGATATATATTATAGCAATGAATTGATTTACATTTATAAATAATGAATTTCCCACGGTTGGATATATGCATGCAAAAGAGCAGGAAAATGGACATCTGAACGGCTTATAGAGAGTATGAACGATAGGAAAATCCGATTTTGGAGTATTTGTATTTGTAGCTCTTTGATAAAAGCCATTATTGAAATAGGCCTTGGTCGTCGTCGGGAAATGGGATTTAATAAACCTTTACTAAAACATGACGCTATTGAAAGTTGGATATCTCTTAGCACCATCGGTTTCCTGTCAGCGCTATAATAATCTACCCCTTTGGATGCAAACAGTTTATCGATGAGTGTGCTGATTTTGAGGATAATTGCACTTGAAAAGCCCGGCATTGCCTTTATGGAAGTGCCGACCAAGAGAAATTTCTCCCATTTAGCTTCTTCCTTGGAAAAGGTAATCCTCTTATCATTATCGTTATCCCATTCATCTGTTCTTTAATCCCCGCCGTCTCTTCAGGAATTTCCTATTTAATCTAACGGATTTCAGCGTCCCATGTTAATGAGAAACCACTTGGAAAAATTATTTCAATCTCCTCTTCAAACATCTTCTCTGACAGAAGGCGTTATCTCTGACATTTCTCCCAATTCTCTAGGACTGTTTGCACCCAGTAAAGGAATTTTCAGCTTCGAATCTTGAATAAAGAGTTTCCACTAATCCCCTCCACACCATTTAAATAAAACCAAATGACAAATGCGCTCCATGCGGCACTAATGTTGGTTTCATACTAACATATCTTTATCTATACTAGGTATTCGAAAAAAATGAATAGGTACTAAAATCATTCTTCTCATCGAAAAATGAAATACTGGTTTACCTCAAGTTAAGGTGTTTTCCATTTTTGGTTTTACTGATATAGTTGTGCCAATAAATTAGAAGAATAATACTTCTACAAGTCGAGTTTTGTGAAACTGTATTTAGAATAAAAATCAAATTTATAAGAGAAGAAAAGTGATTATAAGCTTCTCTGTTACATGTGAATTCTCAGAGCATTTTATCTGATTTGTAAACGTGGTTTTTAGTAATTGCTTAATAAATGCAAATAAATTTATATTTGTCCCAGAGAAAGTACAGTGGTTCTGAATACAAATGACTCTTATCTGTAAGTTCATTAGTTTAATTTCCCCTTCTCAACTAGAACTCGTATTTAACGTTGCAAACGAAATGCTACGTGTCAAGTAAACGATTAATACATGTTATGACTAGAATCTGTTGCCCTAATTAGTTTCTTCTTTCTTCCACAAATATTCATAAACACCGTTTCATTTAAAAAAAATTCTGTTCGTGACTTAAGGCGATCTAAACCCATCTTCCGGTGATCTCTAAAGCGTTCTTAATATATGTTTTATTTTGTGCTAGAGGATCTTAGCTAATGTAAAATGAAAAGCACTGAAAATAACGATAATTCGCTCAGTAATGAAATAAGTATTACTGAATATCTTTAAATATGCCCACAATTTATCCACAACTATGTCCTAGGAAATAGAAAAAAAAAAATCGTCTAGATATCAGGAATACAATGAAATATCTTCCACCACATTCTTCTGTTTTTTTTTTGCTGGAAATTTCGGACTCTTGTATAAAATACCGCTTCTGATATACTATAACTGAAATATTTAATTTTTGCTGGAATAGTTATTGACGGACGTTCTTAATATGTAAAATATACATTTGAATATTTTTACACCTTTCAGATAAATACATATCAAATGAGATTCATGAAATGCGATTCGATTTTCAGAATTTAAATATCTGATATTTTTTTCCTTCAAAGAAACACAAAGAAACAGACTCCTCCTTAATTTTGGTGATTAGTTCTATGGACGGCCATCCTTCATTACTGCACATATTTAGTTACCTGCTGGAGTGAAAAATACAAGAAGAAGCAAAATGGCCCAACTGTAGCAGAAAGCTGTCTCTATCTCTCAACTTCTCCTCATAAGATCATAGATAAATTTGATAAACACGTTTAATAGAAAAAACCATAATCACATAACTTAATACAAGAGTCACAGTTTTTTTTTCTTTTCTTTTTTTTTCTGAGATTTAAACGACTATCATTGGTCATTTATATAATCTTCGAAACGTTCACCTTTCACTTACGGCAAATATTATACTCTTTGAGATATTTAAGAAAATAAACGAAAATATAACTAAAATAAAATTAGTTTTAAAAATTGTTTAATCCCCTGAAAATGGTTTCCCACTTTTTTACAGTTGTAAAAATATACTTTACGCAAAATTGATTACGTTATTTTACTTCGAAATGTTCCAAAAATAGGTCGTTCCTGAGATTCAGCTTAAGAACTTCCATGTTTGATCCGATTTTCTTAAGGACGTATATATATACATACTTACACCCAACAAATAACTTGAAGTGTTATTTTAATCATGTAGTATTTAAAGCGTTGATATTTCTATTATGTACCTTTGGGCAGGGCTATCGTGTTGGCGTCATAATAATATTTTCTCCCTACATGTCGGATGAAAAATAAAATGCCCTATGCCTTTTCGATCGTGACTATTCATTCCTTTAACCAGTGACTTTAACGATGGGTTGGGGTGTATTTTCGCTCTGAAGTTTTAATCATCCAGAATTGAGAATTTATATGAACAAAACGTTTAGTTTACTTACTTGTTAACAGTTATACGGGTGCGAGTGTTTTTTTTTTTTAATATTGCAAAAGAAATATTATCTCAAAAACGAATGATAAAGTTCGTTGATCAGTAAAATTCTCCTAGAGGAATATTCCTCCCCCCCCCCAAATAGGAAAAGAAATGCTAAGTCTTAAGATTTTTTGTTAACAGGCTTCCAGGTATATTCATTATATTTATTTTTGATGCGAGTTCTCGAATGAAACTACTCTAATGTTAATATCTTCGAGTTTTCGAGAAAAGCAGAATTTAAACTTTTTTTCACACGTTTGGAGTTTCGCCGAATCTAAGAAATATACATTTGGTTACTTTTGGAGTAGATAAAGATCTTAGTAGAAATATTTCGTCAATATACTTTTTGGAACTTTCTGCAAAATTCGTTCTGCTGTTATTCTCAATAGGACTACATATTTCGAAACACTACTGTGCTCGCTTTTCATGACGGTACATAACCTAACTTTGATATTGTATAATGGGATGTCCGACAGCTAGGGAACATCACTCTGATTGTTAAAATGTTCACTGTTTTCATAAATTCACATTTCATAAGATGGACAATGAAATGCAAAGAATAGATATTAAATCCGAAAT
Organism: Gonocerus acuteangulatus; assembly: GCA_946811695.1. Taxonomy (NCBI): domain Eukaryota; kingdom Metazoa; phylum Arthropoda; class Insecta; order Hemiptera; family Coreidae; genus Gonocerus; species Gonocerus acuteangulatus. Next base: position 82,076,799 of record OX328123.1, read on the forward strand.
GTACCTTTTTATATTAGTCTATTAATCGGCCAGGAATTTAATCATAGATAATTAATTATGGGGGAGGTTTCTGCGCGGTTATAACAGGTTAACACCCATTGTTCGTTCTTGGTATTAAAAGTGTTCGAAAAGTGAGTTTTGAAGACGTGTATGCCCTAAAAGTGTTATGCGATAAAAAAGTGTGTCTTTTCGGTTTAGGAGAAGGAATAATATTCAAGTTAATTACACAGAATACCTAAAATACAGTCTTATTTTACTGTAGAACCAGGCTAGCCTTTATTATACTATATCTAGTGAAATACCTCTCAATCTGCGTACATCCAGCAGCTCAATCATCACCATACTTCCTAGGGCAGGAACTGAGGTTTGAAGGAACACTATTACTGAACTTGAGAAGGGTGAGTGGATAGTTTCTATAATGTAGTGAAAATTCACTCCTCCATTTGCAATCCTACGTCACACCATCTTCGTCACACTACTTCGTCACGACTACGTCACACAATCGTCACTGGTTTACCGTATTGGAACTTAGTAAACAATCAGAACTATGTTATGCACACCGGTTTGACAGTAATGAAGAGCTGAGTACCGTTTGGAAGCTACCGCTAGACTGAATCTAGACAGTTATCAGGAGTTAATCCTTCAGGAGTTAAGGCCTTTATACTCCTTAGGCATTAATATACCTTTAGTATAAGCTCTGAGTCTTTCATGTAAATAATAAGATTTTGTTTTCTACATTTTATCACTTACCATATTAAGAATAAATTTTATTTTAATAATCAGTGCTGAAACTTTAGGCCTTCAGGAAAATGGAAAAGTTTTCAGAACAAATGAACGAAATATTATTCAGTTTAAAAAAACTGGAAAAGTTAGAAGTTCTGGAAAATAAAATTAATAATATTGAGAGCAAATTAACCAATGACCTTACAAGCATAAAATCTGAAGTTGACTCACTGTCTAGGGACTATCACCAAAATAGGAAAAGGGATGAAGAATATAAAATTTAAAAAAAAATGTGTTGATATTTGGCCTAAACTATGATAACCCGGGCTCAGTATTAGGAAGGTTCTTAGAACTCTGTTCATTTATGAAGCTGGAGGTAAGAAGATATGATGTGGACCGAATAATATTTTTAAATAAAGGAAATAAAATGAAAGGACCGATTTTAGTAGGCCTCACATCAATAGCACTGAGATATGACATTTTGAGATGTAAAAAGGAGTTATCGAAAAGTAGTGAATATAAAGATATAAGAATTAAAGAGGACCTGCCACCGGAAGTAAGGGCAATAAGACAACAACTGTTTCCTTATCTTGACACCCAAAGAAAACTAGGCAAAAAGGCATCAATGAGATATGATAAAATCCTGATAGAAGGCAAGCTCTACACATTGGAGGAGATGAAGGATCTGGAGGAGCAGCGGAGTAAGAGAGGAAGGAGTGAAGATAGCTCACCGGAAGTTAAGGAAATCAGAGACAACAATTCATTCAGTAAAGGAGGTCTAAAGGTGTTAAAAAAAGGAAAGACAGACAAACTTCTACAGAGAAGTCATAGTCTTGATAAGTATCTAACTCCTAGATAAAGATGGGAGAAGATAAAGACAAGGTAGATGGTGGTCCGGAAACAGGAGCTGGAGGAAGTAAACAAGGATCGAAGGAAGACTAGCAACTACAGCAGGCGAGGATTGATCTTAAGGAATCAGAACTAAGGATTTGTACATTGAACGTCCAGACTTTGAGAGAAGAGGAGCATCTAGTGGAATTTGAAGAAACTTTAGGGGACATTGCTTGGGATATCGTAGGACTCTCGGAAATAAGGAGGAATTACTCAGCTATTATCGAGAGAAATAATGGAAATATATTCATTCACTCAGCTGGTATTAATGGGCAATTCGGAGTTGGTTTTTATGTAGCAGGAAAATTAAAAAAACTCTGTCATCGAATTCCAGGACTTTAATTGTAGAATGGCTGCATTATCTATTAATATAGGGAAGGGTAGGAAAATCATTTTGGCTCAGGTCTATGCACCAACAGCGGATTATCTAGAAGAGGAAAAAGATAAATTCTACGAGGACTTAGAAATATTTATGGGCAGGTTGGAACGATACAAGACGGCTGTTTTCATAATGGGGGATTTTAATGGAATAGTAGGAGTGAGGCTGGATGGAGAAGAGCACATAATAGGTACCAATACCTGCGGAAGGAGTAATGATGGAGGAAGTCGCCTTGTAAACTTTGCCTTATCTCAACGGCTGCACATTGGCAATACATATTTCAAGAAAAGAAATGCTTTTAAATGGACATGGTGCTCACCGAAGGGGCAAACCTTTGAAATAGATTACATTTTAACCCACAAAATTAAACTTATTAGAGATGTGAGTGTAATACCTGCTTTTAATTTCAAGTCAGATCATAGATTACTGAAAGCTGTTTTTGTCACTGGAAAATTTAAAAAAGAGCGACCTTTCAAACTAAAAAGGAAAGTGCCCATGTTTCAAGAAGATGGCCAAGGTTACGAATTTATTAAACATCTCTCGGAAAAATTACCCAAACAGCTGGAAGGCAGAAACATTCAAGAGAATTATGACAATCTGTCAAGAGTTCTCAGCAATTTTTCCCCGAAGAAGGAACACACACCAAAACCTAGCAGAAGCAAGAAACTGGCAACAGCTACTCTAAAGTTGCGGATAGAAAAGAAGCGAAATTAAATCCTAATGCAGACCCAATGCTCATAACTTCTCTTAATCGGGAAATAAGAAGGAAAATTAAAGAAGACCTCCTTACATACAGGCATGAACTGGTAACTGAAATTATATCCAAGAATGGTTCCACTAAACAATTAAAGAAGGAACTCAACCAAGGTAGAAGATGGTTATTGTCACTGGACAGTCTGGATCATAAAAATATAACAGACAAAGAAATGATGATAGCCACAGCCTCGAACTATTTCAAGAAAATATACGATTGTGGAGAAGGTGACCTAGTTCCTGACTTACCAAAGCCAAATTTCGAAGAGGGTATTCCAGAGATCACAAGAGATGAGGTTAGAAAAGCAATAGATAACCTGAAACGAAATAAGAGTCCTGGGCCCGACGGAATAAGGAGTGAGTTGTTAAAAGCGGGAGATACAATTTTGATAAACCATTTAGAAAATATTTTTAATTCTATAGTACAACAAGAAGAAATACCTCGCCAATGGAAGACAGCCAAGATCATTTTGCTCCATAAAAAGGGCAGTAGAAAAATGATTGAGAATTAAAGACCCATCTCTCTCAGCTCGACTGTCTCAAAGGATTTTGCAACTATCCTTAAGGAACGTCTCACTGGGAGAATAATGCAATGCATAAGCGAAGACCAAGCTGGATTTAGGAAAGGATTTTCTGTGACCGACCACATCCAGGCAATTAGTCAGGTAATTGAAAAAGCAAAGGAGTAAAGGTTTTCAACTTTTCTGTGCTTTATCGATTTCCAGAAAGCGTTTGACAGTATTTTCCATAGAAGCATCCTTGAGGCACTACAAACGATAGGAGTAGAACATAAATATATTCGCTTAGTTATGCAGCTGTACAAGGACATGGAAGCATTCATTGCCGCTGAACGGAATGGTCCCAATTTTGCTGTCAGGAGAGGAGTTCGTCAAAGAGATCTCTTATCACCTATTCTTTTTATCTTGGTGCTGGAAACAGTGTTTTGGCGTTTGGATTGGAAGGACGTGGGCATCAAGGTCAGTGGAAGGCGGTTAAACTGTCTCCGATTTGCAGATGACATTGTTTTGTTGGCGAGCACTGCAGAAGAGATGAAAATGATGATAAGAACATTGCTGGAAGAGTGCAAAGATGTGGGTCTCTTACCAAACTTTGGTAAAACAAAGCTAATGACAAACGCGATAAAGGTGAATATTATCGTTGGAAATCATCAGCTGGAATATGTGGACGAATATATATACCTTGGGCAGCTTGTCTCATTTGCCAACAAGTCGCAGAAAGAATTGGACAGAAGAATATCAATAGGATGGGGAAAGTACTGGGCACTTAGAGAAATAATGAAAAACAATCTCCCGAAAGAAGTTAAAAAAGTAGTGTTTGATATCTGTATACTCCCTGCCGTCTCCTATGCTAGTCAAACTTGGACCTTAACTGAAGCACAATCAAGAAAATTGATAACCTGGCAAAGGTCAGTAAAAAGGAGTATGACAAACATGGTTAGAAGCAAAGGACAAGGTTAGAAGCAGTGTCATCAGAGAGAGGACAGGTCTGAAGGATATAATCCATCAGGTTAGGAAGCTAAAATGGGAATGGGCTGGTCACGTATTAAGAAGAGCAGATAAGAGATGGTCAAGGGAGGTGACTGTTTCGACACCCTATGGTCACAAGAGGCGACGAGGAAGACCAATGAAAAGATGGAGCGACTTCTTCAAGACGATAGCTGGTCCATTATGGTGGAGATTGGCGAGAGACAGAGATGGCTGGAAGGAGAAGTGGGTCCAGATAGGAACCTCGGCTTCCCATTAGGAGGGAACCGGGAAGGGAGGATTGAATTTGTAAATTTATTTTCATTTATTTATTTATTAAGGCTTGTAAATATTTACTGTAAAAATAATTTGATTTGTAATTGAGCTATGAACATAATAAAAGGCTTTATTATTATTATTATTATAATTAATTATGGAAAGCTGAACCAATTACTTCTATTTTATCCCTTCCCCTTCCCTGGAGTATTTCGCAGGACTAGCTTAGACTTCACTCTCTGGGGCAGTTAAGGATCTAGGTCATATAGCGTAGTTTCTCTAATTTCTATAAGAGGGAAATCCTCTCCTATCTACTTCCCTTCGGCTAAACATCTGTCTCTTCATTCAGGATGATACGGATCGACATATTTAAATAGAAATATTGATGTTATAACCTTCTGCATTGTATGGTGTTCCACTGTTTTCTCAAAGCAGCTAATGTTGATCTGAAATCCTTTTATATTTTTTTGCTTCTTTGATCTGGAGCTCTTAAGACGAGGTCCATGAGCACACCAATCATGTTTTTATGTTTTGAATTCTTCTAATAGAAGTTTTTCTATACATTTGCATGACTGTTTGTTAAAATATTCAACGATCTAACTCTCTGACTAAATCCAGAAATTAATTCTCAATAAGGTATTGAGCGAGGAATTTTGTTCTGAACGGGGAGAATTCTAAGGTTTAAGATCCCCTCCCTCGGTCTCTCTTTTAATGTGTTAAACATATGTAATTATTAAATATAATGACATGTAAGCAAAGTACGACAGGACCGAGATGCTGGAGGTCTCGCTCGACTATATTGCTCATTGAATATCGTATCCATAGCTTTAATTACTCATCCGACGCTCCATTCTTTGTATCCAATTTGACTCTTCATAACGACATACATATTCCATGTATCGAACCCTTATCTAAAAATTGTCATTCAAAATTACACGGCCATCCTAATTATTTAATAAACTCTTTATCCTCACATCAAATCCCAAATAACCCCGTTCGCCGTCTGAAGCGTAACTGGCCTAGAGACCAGCTCCACGAGTAGTTCATCCTGATTGTAATCTCTCTGCCTTGTGGGTACTGCAACTGTGCGGCTTCCCTCCTCACGAGCTTTAGGACTTATTCAGAAGTATCATTTTACTGGAAATGTATTTTTACATTGTTGTAAATTCTGAATAAATAAATAAAATTACTCCGACCTTTTAGAAAAAAAACAAAAAAAAAAAACTTTCTTTATTCTAAGAAGGATTTCCGAAACAATGGGCGATAGGTCAATATCTGACCATACATTTTCTTAGCTCCTTGCATGACCTAATATTAAATATAATTGTGTCATTAATTTCGAATTTCAGGAAGATTATATATTTTTTTAATAAAAATAAGATCACTCTACTGGCGTTAATGACCCCTACGGTTGACACGCCTTAAATTCAACCAAAAAAAAAATAAGATCCTTAAGTGGAAATCCTACTTGATATGTCTTCTCAGCTGTAATTGTTGCGATGGTTACAGATGTTCATTTTTAACAACTGTTATCGCTTTTTAATACCTTTCAGCAAATTTCCTTAAATCTGAGGCAAATACACAAACTGTTTCCTCTATTCTCTGTTCCCATACAAATGAGCTCTGTATAGCTTGAGGCTCTAAATAACTTTTTAGTAGAATAACTAATTCTTAGTAAGTTTCATTCTCTGAATGTTATTAAATTTTTCACAGTTTGCTTCTAACAGACTCACTTTTACACTTATATTTTAGTAATTAAATTCTTTTTTTTTTTTCATTTCTAATAGCTTACACTATTTGTTACTTTATCATAATTTCCTATAATCTTCTCATATAATTAATGCAAAAAACTGTCATTTATCTATATCATTCTTTATTTGGCTTATTAATTAGTATTATGCGCTGGAAAATATGAACAAACGCGAAGACAACGTTAGGCTGTATTACGAAAAATTATGTAAAAGACTTAAACACTCGAAACCAAAAATAAACATGTTTATAAATTCACATGTTAAACAATAACTAATTAATATATTAAAGGGTGTAAACAATCGAAAATAGTTTTATTTTGAACGCAAATAAAGATATTACAAATTTATTATTTCCTTTAAAAGAAGACTGCTGCACTAGAGGACCATTATGTACTGGAGATTAATGGCAATACTAATGTTTCATAAAATTGATTACTATTTAGGTTTTGCCCATGCAAATTAGTTTTTAAGTGGTTCTGCCATAAAGCTATTGTTAAATTGCCGCTCGACTCTATGGCCCTTCGGTCGCTTTATAATAATGAGGAGCCTAGGCAAAAACTTTGAGCTGGATTCGGGTCGTTCTTTACGAGGTTATTAACTCAAGAAGGGGTGTAACTCGCAGAACAACCACTAAAACTCAGCTACTCCTCAGTGCCGGATAGTAATGGCTCCCTTTTCATTTCTCTAAAGGCTATATTTTCAAGCGAGAAATTTTTAAACTCTCCTCGCTTCGTCCTAATAATTAAAATACTTCTGAATATTCATTTTTTTACACATAAATTATGTAAAGGAGAATTATATTTTTTTGTAGGGCTCTTCTGCCTTGGGTGTGACCTAAATATGGTCGACAAGTATATTCTCTTCCCCATCTCAAGCACACTTATGCGCTTTCTTTCTCTAAAGTAACACAATCCTAATAAATTGATTCATAATCACGTTAATCATCATTCTTGCTCCCCGAACACATATAAGTAAATAAAAAAAAAAACAAAGTCAAGTAATATTAGTAAAATAAAATCTTTGATTTCAAAAACAAACCTATAATAACAAAAATATCTATTTTTTAAATAAGTCTAGGAGTGACTGGACATGATAAAATAAAATGATAGGCCCCTAAGAATGAATTAACATGTCAGAACAGTGTCGTTAATTAGAAACGTAAGCATCAATTGTAATATACTTATAATTATAAGTAAGTTTTAAACTAACAGCAATATTCGGTAAACACACCCAGTGACAGGGATGTCTGTTCTTTAACCTGTAATACTACCTTGTGAGATCAAAATCAAAGTAATTTTCTTCAATTTATAAAGAACAAATAAATCGATATTTTTTAATTCTTTATGCCAAAAGTTTTAAATGAGATGTTAAAGTATCAAAAAAAATAAGTTTCATTTCTTCGAAAAAAAAATGGCGGCGCAGTGTCTCACGAACAGAAACACTATTTTTTAAAGGACGATAGTCTGCAGGCGGCAATTTTTATTCTAGAACGAAGAACTAAAATTATTTCGAAAGAAGAAGGTTTAATCTGGTAAAGTACGTAGGACTTTTAAGAGATATATTTTTTTCGAAAATGGTGAAAAATTATTCATTTTTCTACTAAAAAATCGGTCATAAAGTCATTATAATTCAATGAATCAAAAATATCCTTCGTAGTTTTCTAGGAAATGCCATTAGGAAGATGTAGTTAAAATTTGATATTGATCGGGCAAAAATTAAGGATGCCAGAGTAACGCCCGATTAAAAAACATAGTTTTGAGAAAATGACTTTAAAGTTTAATTTTCTGAAATGTAAATTTTTTACCTATTTAATTCTTTTCATACATTCTTATGAAAAAATGGGTTTTTATTTTGAAATGTACTCAACAAGGTCCAAAAAAAATTAACAATTAAAAAGGGACCAATCAAAGCTCGCTCAAAAAATTATATTCGAACTAGCATCGCGTTCGCTCGGAAAATCGTATTTTTTGCCAATTAAAAATGTTTTCTTCACATATACACCCTCGGATATCATTTTAGATTAGCCAAGGAAGAATTTTAGCCCATAAAAAAATTACGAGGTAGTAGGGTAAGTTCCCAACCAAATAGTTGACACTTTAAGGAAGGGTTATTTTACTTAAAATAATTCTTCGCTTAGTTTTTGAAAATAATAAACTTTGAATACATTATTACATTGAATTATTTTTCAGCTCATTCTCTATGAAATTCACATAAACCAATTTTAGATACATTAAGTATTTCAAGTAAAATAAATCATTAAATGCTGCCTTACTCTGGTCCTAATGTTGACACGTCTGCAGTAGGTCGGTGCCTAAGTTTGACTTTTCTGTTCCTAAGGATGACAGTGAGGGAAAATGAAAATAATACAACTTCATTCTTTAAACAAACAACCAAATTGGATTGAAATCGTGCTGTTTTCCCTTCAACTTGAACTATACACTAATCACCTACTCTAATAACGTTAACTTTGTTTATAACTTGCTTATTACAGCCATTTTCATCATCCATCCCTTGGTCATTTTTGAACAATCGCTCTTCTTCTATGTCTTTTTGTGTAACCCATTGCTGATGGTTTACTTACACCTGTTGATTCTACACAGTTCATGCTAGTGATGTCCTTCCTTCTTCAGGCTGAATGGAGGAGTCACCATCTTCCTCAGTCATGGAGTTTCTTACCTTATTTTTCCGACGAGAAGAATTTAAACGTTATTTCTTGTAAGGGATTTTTCTTCTTTTTTGTTCAATCTAGCCTTCGCTCTTTTTTCTTGACGATTTCAACTGTTTTTATTTTTTTTTTGTTTTTTTTTTAACACAGGACTTGCTCTATTCATGAAATTTTAGCTTCCAACCTTCTATAAACGTTCGGAAACCTGATACATCCATAGGTTGGTTAATGTGAGAAGCATTTGGAGGTACCGCCTGTTATAACCATTGTACCACAAATTGATTAAGAAGTTGTGTGACATTTCAAATTGCAGAAAACTATTATAAAAAGTTGCCTGTCAACATTAGGAATGTCGAAATTAGAAAAACATGTTGTCAACTTAAGGTTCCAGTCATAAGAAATTAATAAAATCAGGATACATGAATTTCTAATGAAAATCTCAACTAAATGTTTTAGTATTCATCACTTACAACCGTTTTCCTAAAGTTGACATTAGTGTCAAGAAAAGGAGCCCTGGTTGTTTATTGGGTTCCCAATGTTGACACTACCATAATCTCAAGATTTTTTTATTTAACTTGAGTCAAACCATTTACAGTCCATAATTTAAGTATCATAGAAATCACAAAAATACAATTTAATGTACGCATTACAAAATTCTTAAGAAATATTCTTAATCTCTTATCAAATTCACTAAACAAAGAGAGCAGCAGGAGTTGACTCGAGGATTTTTCATACTAAAATGGCTGCAGATGTTATTAACGGAGTTGCATAGTTGATCGGGTCAGTCGATATTATTCTTCAACACCTGTTCTTTCATTTGGATGCAAACTTATTGAATTCTCTTGAATCTAATTGTTATTTTTCAAATTTAAATTTGAAGTGTCAACTTAAGGAGCAGTGTCAACGATCGGGTCATTTACCCTATTACCCCTTAAGTGGATCCAGAAGAGACTGGATATGAACCATCTTCCTCAAAATGACAACCCTAAAAGAAAGATCTATCCTGTCAAAACTTAGCGGCAATTCAAAACTAATTACCAATTCATTGCAATGGCTATCCTTCGTAGCTAGGTTTAATTGAGATTGGAGAAGATAATGAACCGTAACTGCAGTACATGCAGCTTGACAATGGTTAAGTGGCTGAGGATAAGCCATGTCATCTCCTAATTAGAGGACGACAAATCGATTATTGGCGTTTCGGTTTGGTAGTATTAGTAGTGTAGGAATTCACCGTATACCTGATTAACCTTGCTTTCGGCTTTGGGCTAATATTTGTGAAAAGAAATGAAAATACATTTCTTTCAATGTTTTTCTTTACTTTACATCTTCAGGAATGCGACTGGAGTTCAAAAATTAAATACCTCCCTGGAATGTTTTGATGTTTTTGTATGTAAAAAGGCTATATCTTTACTCACAAAATAAAAAATAAAAAACCCCGTCAAGATCGATAAATTTGAAGACAAAAAAAGAATTGACAATTAAAAAAAGAAAAGTAGATTAAAGACAAGCCGACAGCGATTTTCTTCACTGATTTAATAATTAAATAAAGGTATTTTAAAGAATACAATTTCTTACTGCCGATATATTAGGAATTTTCAAATTTGGCAATAACAGATACACCTGCATACATTGTTGAACTTCCTGGCTAGAAATTCAATATTTCCTTTCCTATGCTTCATGATTAGTATTGGCTTGATTTTTTCGGTGAGTAGAACATGAAACATTGAGTTCTTCCTATATATATATATATATATATATATATATATATATTTATATATGTAAATATATTGTTCAAATATAACAATTTTTTAACAAATTATACAAAAGTACGTATACAAATGTTTTTGATACAAAGCAATTGCTGTCATAGTAATTAGGACTGTAAAGACTAATCTTCTTGGCTAACTTCAATCAGAGGGAGGTAACACCTACCATAAATAGCCTAAATATGTATAAAAAAAAAAAAAAAAAAAAAAAAAAAAACATCAGACAAAAATAAAAAAATTATACGTTTTCAAACTTATATCAAGGCTACTGGCTTGGAACTAAAATTATAAAAGTAATGTAAATGCATTTTAACCTTTCAATATAATTAAGCATAAAATATTATTTATTGAACATATAATGCAATATCGGGCAATGATAGCTACGTAGTTCTTTGCCCTAAAAAACAAATAAACAAACAATAAATAAACATCTGCAATATCATCATTATTTATTTGATGTGTTCCGCATCATTGGCAGAACATATCATCATTATTCACGGAAGGTAATAATGTTATATAATTTATATTTGAGTCGTCTGGTATCAAAACATCACTGAAATCAATTTGTTCAGAAACCACCAAAAACAGAAAAAGTCTTATGTCTAATTTTATATACGTGTATAATTTTTTTGAACGTTGTAGGTTTCACAGAAGATTGTTTTTGAGAATTTTTATAAGTTTATCTCTTATATTATCTATTTTGAAGGCATTTTTATTTTTGATGTGTCTTACTTAGTTTTAAAATTCACTGATGTATGTCTTATTTTGAAACCAACTAACTACTTCAACATTAAATAATAGAATGATCTATTGTGTTTTGAAAATCGTTTTCTCTACCAAAATGTAGACGACATTTTGAACTTGTAAAATCCATTGTTATCTCAAAATCGTAGAAATAGTGATGTGTCTTGTTTTGATTCTAGTCGCCTCATTTACTCACATAAGTGCTTATATTCGCACGCACACATACAATTATTTTACTTTCATGTTCGTTTCGAAGTATGCATCCCTCCAATATTCTCGGAGTTGCGTCCTTACAAAAAATGTAAAAATACAACACACACAATCGCTATAATAACTAGAGAAAGAGAGATTTTGAGAATAGCATATTGTATGTAAACACTACTGCTGAATGAGGAGATATTTGCAAATGGTTGTGTAAGGGATTACCTCTAGCCGGTAATCAATCCTTGTTGAATAGTAGAGGCTAGATAATAGATAATGACACGGACTATCACTAGAATCCTCTCGCCTCCTGAATCCTGATCATGTGGCTTTCTATTAGGGTGGATAAATCAACCACAGCCTCTGAATGCGCCCCTTAGCTCTGCCCATAGTAATCACCTAAGGAATCGATACACCAACCAACCCATTCACTTATATACAGCTCTTAGACTAGCACTTATCCATTCATTGTTATTTAATATTTTTGTTCTGAGTTTTTATTATATTTCCCAAGTACAGAATATGTATTTAAAAATTCTCTTAACAGATTGACTTAGAAAGAAAATGAATACAGGCAAATACGTTCTATATATTATTAAAGAAATACATATAAAATCTTTCATGAATATTTCATACAGAGAAGATTGTTGACCGTTGACATTCCGAAGGTAGATATAGTTAGTATACGGCCGTGTGCCAACTTTCCAGCTTCAAATTCATGCCGTCATCAGGGTGAAGAAATCCTCAAGAATTTGCCATTATATCCCACTGATAACCCGTACTTTGGATATATCTTTTCTCATCGACCCCAAAAATAAAACATAAGAAAATGCAGGTTTATTAAGTTTAAATATGTTAGTCTTAAGGAGCTTGTGCATCTCTAATTTTATAACCTCTACGCAATTTTGGAATGCTGATATATGGAAGTTTATTATTTTCCTTTCTCTAAAGATGGTCCACCTGGTGGGGATTGAATCTACTACTACTACTCTAAGCATGAAGACACATTTTTTAGTGCTACTTTTAGAAGTGTTTATCCACACGTGGAATAATCTTAGAATAAGGAGACAATTATATTATTTTTTTTAAATATCTGACGTATACTTACACATATATTAGAACGGTTTATTTACAGCCCCCCCTTTTCTAGCCGAAGAAACTAATGATTTTTCTTTTTTCAAAGGAAAAGCCACTACTGATAGTATTAATTGAACCCACGACCTGAAGCAAGGAGTTGCCATGCGTTCATGGTCATGGCCATGGTCATAGCATTTTTCTCATTAAAGTATTTTCCATACTGTAATGCCTAAATACTTGTTGTTTGCCTGAATCCTTAAATGAAGAACGTATCTAGCTAATTAAATATGAATTTTTGTAAACATAATATCTCTACCCTTGAGTATCATTGCAGTTCCTTCTTCTATTTTGTGTGTATATGTAACAGTTGAAGAACAAAAAAAGGTTTTAGTGATTATTTTCGTTCTTTCTATATTGTGTCAGAAACACTGTATGTCATCGATACAAATGCAAAGTATCGAATGTGAAAAAACGCATTTTTCATTTTAAATCTTTACTGATTGCTGTTAGACTGATGGATGGCAAACTATGAAATCTAAGTTGACACAGAGAAAGGAGGATGTAACCACTGTCAAAAAGTCGAATCTGCCGACTATTTGACTGCCCAAAAGCAAAGTAATAAATAAAAGTATTTTCACTTTTGAAAGTGGAGATTTTCACATTCGTTAGTTTGCATTTGTATCGACGATATCTTCTCTCCTAGATTATATTTAATGCAAAGTTTAATAATGTATGAAAATAGTATTTCTATTTTTCTTTGTTAGTATTTGTACAATATGATGAATATTTTTCAAAACGGTAGTGCTACTCATTGATACGTGTTTTATTATTAGTTTTTCAACAACAATGCTTTACTAATGAAGTTAAATAACGATTTTTTTTATAGTTTTTTAGTTCACATAAGCGGGAAATGGGTAGTTCCAAATAATGGGGATCCTCCGTTTATCATCTTTCCCGTAGTACTACTATGTTAATTGATAATGGGAATTGATCACAATAGATCAATCTATTATTTTGTGCGAAATAGATTTAGCATCCAGACTGGCATCTTGACTTAAATCTGCAAATATATTATTAAATGTATTATAATATTATTATATGAAGTGTCCATACCTCGAAAACGAGTTTTTGGAAATAAAGATTATTCTATTTAATTCTATTCAATTGCTGAACCAAATTCCTCGAAGCTTACTTTGGGCAGAGTTGAAAATCGCTTTTTACTCATCGGAGGACTAATCAGTAAAGAAATACTAATTTTATAAATATTGCTTCAATTCAAAATAAAAATCTAACATAACTCGTAAGAAATTTTTGTATAGTTTACTAAGGTTGCGATAATTTTCATCCAGGGGTCTCCCGTGGTCTAGTGGCTAGCGCGCTAGCTTCATAAGCGGGAGATGGTGGGTTCGATCCCCACCGGTGCCAGAAATTTTCTCATCTCAGGGCTCGCTGAGAAAATTCCTGGCTGTACCCTGGATGTCGGCGCTAATAGCCAAAATATGTTGATGCGCCGTAAAAAAAAAAAAAAAAAAAAAAAAAAAAAAAAATATTTCATCCAGCTTCGATTTTTAGTCTAAAAAAATCATTTTACTGGAATGATGACTTTGAAGGGAGTCACCAAAACTCTGCTATTATTTAAATTTAAACGTCCACTTATGCTTTGCAATGATTTTGGGATGTATTATCTCCAGGTTACAACTGTTTTATAGCTAGGTTAGAGTCAATGCCTTTTCTTCGGAATCGAACCAAGGATTACGCACACCTCAGCACTCATAGCCACCCGGCCTCCATCAAGTCAATGGCTAATGAAATATATGCACTAGAAACTTATGATACCTGGTTATCTATTAATATATTAGGAATTCGGCTAAGGCGAGAATAATGGTGAATGTTTAGGAAATGTTTTACTGATAGTTAGTATAAGTAAAACCAAGGCTAGAGGAAAATGAGTTGGGTATAGGGTAAAGTTTAAGCGAAGCATGGGAACAGGAGTAATGGAGGTATATCATAAAGGGAACGCCGACAAGGAGAACTTCCTTCTTAAATGCAACGCTCTTGTTTGACGAGTTCCAAGCCGCCTTTCAGCCTTACACACATCTACAAACTTCAACTACTTACTTCCCGCAAAGTTTTCTTTAGCTTTACTACGACCTGCAATGCCGGCAGCCTCGGCCTGACTTTAAGATGATTATGCCCACGCATTAATCCTGATTTCATTCAAACACCTTGCCAAACCACAATATTTGCTGGGAAGGAAAATGTGTCGTTGTTTGCAGCTGCTAAATTAGAAACGAAAGTTTTAAACTGATTGAATGATGGGAAATATCTTGAAGGGTTCGTCCCTGGTAAGTATTCTAGCGTGCTTTTGTAAGTACCAACCAGGATGCCCCAACTTCTAGTCATAGTGTTCGGGTGTTGCTTGAGGATACTTCTCCCCAGAAGGAAATGAATTTGGCTTATGTGCTATGATGAGGACGCTGCTCTAACACTGAAGATGGAAGAAAGCGAAGGATATCCAATCGATTAAGATATAGATGCGTCAGGGAGCCCGGAATGATCTAATGATAAGTCATAGCAAAATATTTTCTACCGATTTGGTTACGACGTGAAGGCAGAGTTAAATAAAATGTAAGGAATACGATGAAATGTATAAGTACACTAGGGAGGGAAAGAATTATACATAGTGTACTCAGACTATCCTAACCCATTAAAATCAAAAACTAATTAAAAATAGAAAATAAAAGAGAAAAATATAAAATGATTGCATGTTTTCCCATGGAAATACTGCAAAAAAAAAAAAAAAATAAGCAAGAATAAGCATCAACAGACAAATACTGTACCTACTTATACTGACTGCTCTCGAACCACTTTGGCATTTTAGTATCTCTGCACGCTTCAATTTTTTTCTATTAGGAACAAACTATTAAAAAACGAAAATAAAAGAACTGAGAGAAAAAGTGCGCGAGTGAACTAAAATAATGGATGTGTTCACAGCTCCATAAAAAGGATAGATACGTGCACAGTAACAATAGCCAGGAAACATCACACTTCATGTTCCATCGTGTTGATGTTTTTTGGTGTAGGTTGGATCAATAATCTTGTTTATTATTTTAGAAACAATAATCGTCAATTAATTATTAACAAAGGTTAAACTTTTTGAAGATTATTCATTTTCCCACAACTTGTTTAATATATTCACTTAAAATCGTATAGAATAAACAGTATCTACCACCAAGATTGAAATACTCATCGGCAGAGATGGAGCATAAATAAATGATTAATTATTCTTCTATTGACCGTTTTCTTAATCTTCGTATATTCATGCTAGGCGGAAGGTCCAAAAATAAAAACTTCACCACTCAGTTTCACCATCTTTATTGCGTCCCTACATGTTTCACACCTTTTTGGTGCCTCTTCAGGGGAAATAGTTACATATATAAAAACTTACAGCCTCAATCTGAGGAGCATAATCTTCCACCAGTACGGCCACGTCTAGAATGATCACGGTCTGAAAGAATCCAACATGGCGAAATATAATCAGCTGATCCATAATCGATTTGTCATACATTTAAAATTAATTCCCAGAAGAAATATAGTCCTAAAAATTAAAACCAACCGCCCACCCTCTAATTAAAACATATTTTTACCTTTTGTCGAATAAATTAATAAAAATCGTATTCAAATGTAGTATTTCAGTTTTTTTATTTACCACTTTCTTTCTATTTTTTATGATATGTATATTTTCCTTAATTCTTCTTTTCATTCTATTTCTTTCTCTACCTAATGTGCTAATATTTTCAAAATCGAAACGATGTTTATATTTTATAGCATGATAAGCCAACGCTGTTTTATTCTCTCCTTTATCAATACTTTGCGCATGCTGTTTAATTCGTTTACGAAGTAACTGTTCCGATTCCCCTATATATGCTTTATCACAGCTATTACATTCAATTTTTTAGATATTATATTTAGTTTCCTTTAATTTTAATTTATCTTATGACTAAAACTATTTTTTATTCTATTATCATATTTGTGTGATAGACATATATGTGTCTTATTTTGGTAGAAATTAATGGATTAAAATTGAAGCCAAAGTAGCGGCATGGTTCTGCATTCTGATCTTTTAACGAACTACATCTTTTATTGCCTAATTGCTCATAAATATGATTTTTATATGATGGTGCGCTTTCCCTCCCTGTATCTTTGTCCTCATCCATTCGAATTGCCTTGCTGAAAAAGTCACTAATTTTTAGTTGCTTTATTTTAGTTCTTTTTATACTACTATTGTTCTCATCCAGTCCACCAATGGATTCCCTTTTTCTTTTTAATCTATTACCACAATTCAATTTTAGACTTTCCGTATTAGATACCTTTTCCAATTTTATGCATTTCCTTGCTATTTGTTCATCATCATCCCTTTTCCTTTTTAAAACATTTTTCTCATGCTCCAAAAAGAATTCATCTGAAAATTTAAAAACTTCCGTGTAAAATTTAAAATTATCTTTACTACTATCAAATCCGTGCGTATTCCTTCCATGTGATACCTTCTTCTCTGCTCGTTTAATTTCATTCTCTACCACCTCATCAGGACAACAATTTTTCCGAAACATAGACCTTAATCTGTTTATAATTTCTGAAAAATATTTTGGACTTGTTCTGAGCAGAGCAGTTAAAGTTTTATTGTAAACCAGGTTTCTTTTAAATGTTAAGGGATGACAGGAATAAAAATTAATCATTCTTCCCGAACTTGTCTTTTTATCACTTAGTGACAATTTTAATATTTTAAAGCCTTTAAAGGAATATGACATATTAAATTATGTAAGTAATATGGAATACATGCTAGAAAACATTGAGATTGATGAGGATACTAAAAATAAAATTAGAGGAAGGTTTTCAAATGTACTTAGTAGAGTTAACAATAGTAAAAATTATAAAATTATATCAGATGATATTAATATAAAACTAGCTGAAAAATTAAGAGTATTAGAAACAATGACTAAAACCTTTTACAAATACTACAATTTGAATACGATTTTTATTAATTTATTTGACAAAAGTAAAAATATGTTTTAATTAGAGGGTGGGAGGTTGGCTTTAATTTTTAGGGCTATATTTCTTCTGGGAATTAATTTTAATTGTGTGACAAATCGATTATGGATCAGCTGATTATATTTCGCCATGTTGGATTCTTTCAGACCATGATCATTCTAGACGTGGCCGTACTGGTGGAAGGTTATCCTCCTCAGATTGAGGCTGTAAGTTTTTATATATGTAACTATTTCCCCTGAAGAGGCACCAAAAAGGTGTAAAACATGTAGGGACGCAATAAAGATGGTGAAACTGAGTGGTGAAGTTTTTATTTTTGGACCTTCCGCCTAGCACGAATAAATAAATGATTATTTAAAGCATAAATATATTATTACAATTAATAATTCAATATATTTTTAAATATTCTAAAAGAATGATGTACATTATCAGAAAAATGAATTTAATGTTAAATGCCTATGTTACACGCTTGTCATTAACAGTAAAATCGTTCCCGTAATGGTGTACCCTACTTAAGCAAGATACTCTTTTTTATGTATAATTTGTGTGGCATATTTTAGCTGAAGGAGAACCTTTTGGTTTTACGATAAATGCGGGCTGAGAAAAAGGGCTGAAAGGAAGGAGGAGATTGAGATAATATTCTTTAGTTTGAATAAAGTCTTTAGTAGCGCTGATGACTCGAGGTAGCCACAGATTACTTCAGCTCTTCTCTTCCTACCCTCCCAAGTTTTGTTCTTACAGACTTTTATCTATTTGCCCGGCAGATTAAAATCCCCTCCTTCTCAACTTTTTATTTTATATCTTTATAACTATATATATATATATATATATATATATATATATATATATTCCAATTTTTCTTGTTTCTTTTTCCGGCAGGGGGTCGATAAAGTTGTACACCCTTAGTTCACATTAACTACTTTATTTGGTTCGTTTCGCCCAAAAATGTTTCGTGCCTTTTCGCACCTCTTCAGGGGCTTTCCTTATCAGGAAGTCCTCTCGTCATGTTGTCTAGTTTGAGTCAGGCGTAGGACTCAAGAACATTAGAAGTCTGTCATTTTGGGGAAAAGCACTTTTGCCGCACTTTATTTCCTTTTTTTGACTGGATAACTTCAACGATGCACCCAAAAAATGAATAACGGTTATATGGTTGTAGAGTATTTCCTTCCCTTCAATAATATATATTACTTTGATAATTTATGTATTTTCTTTCAAACGTAAAAATAATTTCAGTGTGTATCGTGAAATCTGAAATTTAGCGACTAATAGCCAGAAAACTAAGAGTTATAGATGGAAATGTTTGGAACACAATTTTTAACTTCATAACTTTGTTTCGGCTAGTTAGGAGGTCAACATATAAAAAGTCCTCGCCCGTAGCCTTTGTGCCGGGGGGGGGGGGGAGGGGGGTTTAGAGGGTCCCATTTTTCGGGTTTTCACTTATACCTTGGAAACCCTGCGTCCTAGCGACATGACCATTCTATAACAAATTACACACTTTTTGACCGGATAACTCTTTAATGATAAACCAAAAAAATAAATGCCGTTTATAGGGTTGTAGAGCATTACATTCCCTTCAAGAATATATATAACTTTACTATTTTATGTATTTTTCTTTAGTGAAAACAGTTTTGTGTTCATCGTGATATCTGGCGACAACTTTCGACCAATGAACCCTTCAATTTCTCACCATTTCCAGTCAATGTATTGTCCAAAATATACTCCATTATGTAAATATAGTGAGTACTGGAAGTATAAATAGCACAAAATAACTGGTCAGCGGGTCCAATATTATATATATTGTTCTATTTGTACATCCAGTACTCACTATATTTACATAATGGAGCATATTTTGGACAATATTAGTTCCACTTCTACTGGAAATGGCGTGAAATTGAAAGATTCATTGGTCGACAGTTGTCGCCAGATATCACCATGAGCACTAAAACTGTTTTAACCTTTGAAGGAAAATACATAAAATAGCAAAGTAACATATATTATTGAAGGGAATGAAATACTCTACAACCCTATAACCGTTATTTATTTTTTGGGTGCATCGTTGATGAGCTATTCGGTCAAAAAGGGGAAAAAATGAGCGGCAAAAGTGTTTTCCCCCAAAACGACAGACTTTCAAGAGCGGGTATTTCGAAAACTAAAGATATCTCGAAAAACTTTATTCAGTAGAACGTGTAGGAAATTTAATCAGCCTTCATTTGTTATGAAAAAGTCATGTCGCTAGGACGCAGGGTTTCCGAGATATAAGTGAAACACCGAAAAATGGGACCTTCTAAACCCCCCCCCCCCGGCACAATGGCTACGGGCGAGGAATTTTGATATGTTCACCTCCTAACTAGCCCAAACAAAGTTACGAAGTCAAAAATTTTGTTCCAAAAATCTCTACCTATAGCTGTTTTTAAGCATTCGTTGCCTGGACTGAATGTAAAAATAAAAAGTCATGTCAAGAGATAGTCAACCGTTGAGATTGAGATGGTGTAGATGATCGTGGTTCGGTTGTACGTTGAATAAAATTTAATTTTACATCTAAAATTTGCCAGCAATTCAGCTTGACTTACAAGTCAACTTCAGGGCTCTGGAGAAGAGGGAGAACGGTTCCTTATCTCATTTTAGTTATAAAATTTAGTTAAATTTAACGTACATATTATACCAACCAAATTCTTATTCAGTGGCAGGCAGCATGGTACAACACTAACGATAATACACTATGACAGATTAAACAAACAGTGGTAGAACGACCATCCAGCAGAAGAGGAAACTGGAGAGAAGAGGTAGTTTCAACTCGACTCCGAATTGGCCATTCTCTAATTACTCGCGGGCACCTAATGACTTAACAAGACGCACCAACATGTAGACAATCTAACGATCTGCTAACTATCAGACATATACTTACAGACTGTCGAAGAAGAGAACAATTAAACATACCCACTGACCTTACAGAACGTTTGACTGATGGTAGCTATTATTTGAATCAGATATTTAAATACTTACAAACTGCACATATATATGTTTCACACAATTTAACGAACTCGTGAAAATGTTTATTCTTTAATTTTTTTGTAACTTCCTTATTTTTATTTATTTTTTATATTTTTGGCTTTTAAATGTATTTGCTATTTTTTTCTGAAATTATATTTATTTCCTTTATGTTATGACTATCTATTATAAATTATTTATTAATATTATCATTTTGTACAAAGGTGACGTTTCCATATAGACTTAATAATTTGCTAGTCGCCTTCGTTGCAATCCAGCAATAAATATATAAAAAAACATTTAACGTACAACCGAACCCCGATCATGAACTCATTCTCGAAAAAAATAAAGGCAGCACACCATTTTTTTAATGCGATTATTTACTCCGAACATAAAAATGATCTAAGATCCTTATTAAATGCGCCGTTACTGTTGGGATTGAATGTTAAGGCGTGAAGACTCCGCGACGTAGAGTTTTGGGTTCGATTCTCCCTAGGATTGGAGACATTTCTGTCGAAAAAAAGAAAACGAATGGATCTTGGCCTGGCTAGAAAAGAATGGAAATCTGTAGATAACCCTTCCAGAAAAAACTGTTTCGAATATAGAGACTTTAAAAGAACAAAATAAAAATGAAGGAGGCACGAAGAACAAGCTTCCAGATTTATGGCAGAATTATCCGATTTTTCATGTAAGCTCATGCAACAATCTAGCGATATTCCCGAAGATGTTTGCATGAAATACAAAAATTACAAAATTATTTTAAAATGTATTAATACCCCATTGACACATGTGAGGTAGAACCACTGGGTTACATTGTATAATAAAACCTAATTTTACTGAGACAGGAAGAGTAGAGAATTCCGGTATGTGGAGAAGAAAGGATTTGTAGATGATGAAGAGGAGGCTTGGGGGATTTGAAGGATCATATCAAATATATGATTGGATTGAATGGTTATTTAGAGAAATTACTCTCGATTGACCATCGATTAAGGCTCACTCAATTTCTATCGTTATAAGAAGTCGATAAGAAGATTTATTTTCCACATATCCCCTGAGGCAGCTTTCGACTAATGGCTTTTCTTTTAATAAACTCCTGTTGAAGCATCAAGTCAATCGGATCACTTATAGAACTTAAGTACTAATTCATTCGTCATTAATTATTTATTTTGGGCCTCGCAACATTGCGATAAGAGGTGATTTATCCTAACTTTATATTCTTATTTCTATCGAGATACTCATTAAAGAAATACTAATAATTTAAAGCAAACGTAGTTTTCGTTATAAACATTCATGCGAAGGCTAGCTACATAAATTACTAATTTTTGTTGGGATAAATATATTCGAACCTTAGTGCTACATGTTAAAATAGATTAAAAATATTTTGAGATTAACCCTATAGGTACTGAATTTGGCAGATCTACTAAATACCCTGGGAATGGGAATTACGAGTATGTAAACTGGTTCGGCCAGTAGACTGACTATCCGATTTTTCCATTCCCTGATTTGCCATTATGGTATTTATAGTCCATACTAAAAAGAAGAGGAAAGTGACCTAGGGGCCAGGCTAGGTTTCCACCGTGCATAAACATCCATGGTGGAGCATGGAGTGTTTCAACTCGAACCCGCGTCTCCCTATGCAGGCTCCCAGATCGAGAAAAATGTCATTCCCTTGGCTACCACCGAGGAAGAAACAAGTACCTGGCTGAAGAAGATGGAGATGAATCCATTGAAATATTCCAAGAAGAAGTGAGGAGGAGTACCACCGCTGGAGAAAAATGCCGTTCCATCCAAAAGTACTATCTCAGCGACGAAAAATAACATCAAACATATATATATAAATATAAATATATATATATATATATATATATATATATGTATATATATATATATATATATATATATATATATGTATGTATATATATATATCTGTGTGTGTGTGTGTGTGTGTGTGTGTGTGTGTATGCGTACACATACATACATACTAATACAAACCAGAAAATTAGGGTATTATAAATTATAGTTATGAAAAACAAACGACAGCGGCCACTTTTTTGTATCGTTTTTTTCCAGTTTACTCACGACTAAATATATTTATGCTAAAATCTACACATTATATCAGGACCTTGGAAGAGAAAAGGCGAATCAGAAAAATCGACTTTTTTTAATATATTATTTTCTGATTTAGAAATATTTAGGTAACATGACGCTTCGCCTCATGAACAGCATCATCATCAAAAAAATTTCAAGGGCGAATCCTGGGTCTGAAACGTCCCTCCTAGCATTTTGTTACACGTAAATCACTCGTAAAAATTATAATTAAAACGTTGAATATCAATTGCATACTTTTTCAAAAAGATTTATAGAGTTTTTCAATCAGTACTCCATACAGTAATCGTTCGTCCTTGCTATCCTGAAGCGCTTCTAGAACTTTGACTTCGATTTCCCACCATCAAGAATTCGTGATTCGCCCTTACTCTTCCAAGGTCCTGATATAACCGACACTGTTGTAACTTATAACGCTACTGCGTTGTAATTTATTATGATAATAATCAAATCATGAATTGAGTTATCAATGAATTGTTACGTTATTAATTTTTAGTTATTTAGTTTTTTTCTTATATTGCTTGACATTGGCAGCTCCTGAAATATCGAAAAGGATTTCTAAATATACGTGTGGACGTGTAAAGGACTTAATACCACAAGGGAAAGATCACCTTCAATTTTTATTAAGAAATACCATGTTGTAATTTTGAGAAAAATAAAAGACATGTTGGATTCATTCCGAACTTGTTGTCTTGTTAATGCTGTGTTAAATTACTAGTGATGAAGTAAGCAATGCACTCCTCTGTTAGCATAGGCCATATTTCCGATTTAATCATTCTTTGAGTCCTAGTTCCGTAAAAGTATCAGATTTAGATCGTTGAACCTCCCTGTTAGCTTGAGTCCTCCCATCCTATAGGGAGGAAAACTCGCTTATTACGTTAAAAGCTGATAGAATTGGCAACATTTCATAACTCATAGGTGAAAGGAAACATTATTTTTCAAAATGGTATGTATTTGTATAGGACCTGACGAAGAAAACGGGTTTTCAAGAATGGATTTGGTCCTAGGAATTGTCGGTTTCGTTCCATTGAATGTGAAATAAGAAGAGTTTCTATCGCAGTCGATTTAAACGACACCAGGTACTTGCATTATTAGTGAAGAAGACGATGTAATTCCTACGAGATGGAACTGTCTTAGATAACAGTTACATTTAGAGAAGAAAATTTATACTCCTTTCACTTAAATTGTATATGTAAGGACGCTTCAAAACGTGTTTTCGCTTTCGCCAAGTCTATAAGTGGAAGGAATATCCGCTGCTGTAAAAGCAGCTAGTTAAATATTTTAATATTTTTAAACAAAAGAGTAAAATAATCTAGTAAGCTGGAAAGCATACAATATTTGTTTATATAAGAGAGAGTTGTAATCGGATGCTGTATAATTATGCCGCTACCCCCAGAGGGGCAGCTAAAAACAGAACCCTCCATCCAGAGAGCTGTGAATATGAATTATTATTGTGGGCCCAGCGTTTAGCCGCATTCGTGTTTGACCCTCTCTCTAAAATCCACCCAGTTTCTCTCTCTCTCCCTCTACACTAGTATAATACAATTTAGCCGATACTAGAAAAGTAACGAACTTATAGTCTATTGAAATTAATTGATAAACGTTATTAATACTGTAAGAAAGGCGATTGTTTAAAAACGGTTCAAATTAAAGTCATAATTATAATGGAAGTAAAAAAATAATATAACAAATAATTTCACCGGTTCCCAACGTCGGGCGTGGTCAGTACCTGAATGGGTGACCGCCCACGTGCTGTTGGCATTATAAAAGGGTGGTAACCTGTAGATAGCCCGGCGCTAATAGCCAAATAGTTGATGCGCCGTTAAAAACGAAAAAACAAAAACAAAAAACAAATAATTGTGTATGTGTGTATACATATAGAATGCTTTGAAAAGTTTGGTCTGGGATTAATTAAATTGTGTAACAATATCTTAATAAATCAATACTAAGTATTTTTATTGATCTTGGTTTGGCCTGGAGTTCCAGGAGTTCGTCTTGTTAAGATCTAGAAGGTTATTAGGGAATTTAAATAAATTAATCATATATTAAATCAGCAGGTGAAATCGTAGTGAGGTGAATTTAGTTTGCTCCTTATCTACTCATTAAAGCTCTGATTCTTCTTTCCTCCTATGAAGAAATTGATTTTTCAATTTTTATAAATAATATAAAAAAAATTGTAATATTTTTTATAATTTAAAGCAGGTTTTAAACAATCGTCTCGAATATTTTTGACTCGATAGTCATCGAAATTTATGATAAAGCTCAAATACTGCTACGTTAAATTTTTAGTATTTTAGTTTTCGGGGCGAAGAACGAATTATTATTTCATTGATATGAAATTTATTGGAACGGTCTTCTACACTCGTTCGTCGTAGAGACCATACATGTTTTGCTTAAACTAAAGTAAACATGCCTTGGATACAAAAGGAATATCGAGCATTGAAGTTAACCCTCCTCGGTTGGATAGAAAGGAAGACATTTTCAAATGGATATGTTAAATTGTTCATGAATCCTGCTTGTCATTTCATACGGAAAGAAATGCTCTGGAATTTGTGATTGCAAAACATTCCAATTGCTTTATTCTAAAACCAAGACATCTTTTGTACACATAAGATTCAGAAGATATCTACAACTCGCAAGGTTCATCAATATTTACTTTGAAACAGAGACTATTAATAAATTTTGTTAACATAGTAAAGGATATCTATTATTTAGGGAAGATTGTCTCCCTTTATTTATTAGAGATTTCGAAGACAAACGGGGCATCGTCATTTGGGCTTGGCGCAGGAGTGTACCCAATAGGTATCAGATCTGCTAAGTGAGTAATTAGGAAAGACTACGGAGATGTACATGAAAAAAAAACGTGCTAAAAGATCCTCTGAAAAGCAATGACTTCAATGAAGTTAAAATGTTTTAATATTTCAGATTTTTTTAACGTTTGACTCATTGATTGTTTTAATAAAGACGAATGAGTAGTTACTTCAAATTTAGTTAAGGGGTAATTCTTCGTTGTTACTTTTTTTTACAACTTTTTTTTATGGGCTAAATTTCTTCAATTTTTTCCCGATCATCAACTGCAGTTTCCTCATGGTATTTGCTGGAAAAGTACGTAGGAGTTTTTCAATCCATTGAATTATAACGATTGTATGGCCGATTTTCGACGGATGTTTTAATAGAAAATGAATAATTGTTCACCATTTTCGAAAAAATTAATATTTCTTAAAAATCCTACGTAATTTACTAGATTAAAACTTCTTATTCCGAAATAATTTTAGTTTTTCGTTCTAGATTAAAAATTGCCGCCCGCAGACTATCGCCCGTGTAAAAAGAGGGTTTCCGTTTGTCAGACACAGCGCCGCGATTATTTTTCAAAGAATTGAAACGTATTTTTTTTATACTTTAACCTCCCATATAAAACGTTTGATATAAAGAATTAAAAAATATTGATTTATTTGTTATTTATAAATTCAATAAAATGGCTTTGATTTTGATTTGAAGTTAGATGCTTTTTTAAAAAAAAGGATTGCCATTCACCATAATAATCACTTTATATTGGAGTTTCGTTGGAACAAGTAGAACATTTTTAATTGATATCCTAATTACAAACTGTAATAAATGAATAAGTATCAAACTGCTAATATTGGTGGCGATACGAAAAGTTTGACACTTAAATATTCAATCTATTCTACTTGATTCTAGCTGTGAAGTTAATGAATCAGAACTCGGAACTGAGGAAGTTGAGTATTGAGCCCCTCTTGAATATATATTAAGCATTACACTCAATACCATGTAAATTATTTAGTAGTTACCAGCTCCTTCAATGAAGGACTTATATTATCTATTAGCATTTTATAGACTAATGCTTAACACATTGACTGCCACAGTAACTTGCAACAATCCCGTCTCGAAAGCTAATTTAATTTAATAATTTTTCTTATTGAAAACTATAATTATTATAGTACGTAATGATCACTATAGAGCACATCAAATTTGTTTCTAGCACAAAAATAGGTTGTATGAACCATCTCGATGTTGGTATATTTAACAGGAGGTTCTTCATGGAAGCCTACTACGGATTTAGTTCGTTCCTATTCATACTTTTCGACCTATTTTATGTTACTGTACCGTCACAATTTTGTTCTCTTTCTTGAGGCCATCATTTGATATTAACTCTGATTTACTACGAGTTGCATTGTAGCTGGCGTCCGAGGTATCAACTCAAATTACTAGATAACTTGTAGTTGGGAAACAACGTTTTCGGATCGTACAAGATCCTGGCTCCAGTCCCGCATCAGGATTTTGTAGAATACTGAGTTTGTTTTCACCTATGGGCTCTCTGAAAACGTTTACTACCCCACTATGCATGTTTAGGCAAAGTGCCTACTTATAGAGATCCTGAAACCACTTCCGTTAATTATTATTATCTTGGAAACCGGTTTTACCCGGTTCAAGGTGATTAAATTTACTTCGGAGGATTTATATCAAACCGAAATACATAATTTATATATGAACATATATTGTTATATACCGGATATTTAAGAAGTATCGGACGATTATCACCGCATCCATCTGGACAGCACGATTATTTCTAGTCCGCTTTTCTTGGCCCGGTTATACACTCCCACGACTGCATTATAGATAAGTGCAGTCCATCGCATGTGTTTTAGCTCTGTTCCTCCCTCCCTCCATAGGGAGAAAGTGCTTGATTGTACACTTCTTAAATATCCCTGATCTTACGGGGTATCATTGCATCGGAGCAACGCTTCCACTGTTTCCGATGTCAAGGTATGGCAAATTATTATTTCCTCTGGAGCAGACCTCACTCAGTTTTTTTTTTTTTTTTACAATCTGTATACATATGTTTACATACAATACAATAAGTAAATATATATATCTCAAAAACTAGCACAAGGAAGAATAGGGGGAAGAAGGCAGCCATAGCTTACACTCCCTGAGGAATTATTAATATTTTATTTAAGTGTTACAGTTGGTCTCTAGGCCACATTCTTTTCAAGCGTCTCGGAGGATTGGAAGGGATCGCATCTGTGGAAAGGGATTCGGCAAGAGAATTGGGATGAAAGGATAGCTTGGAATGAAAAGTGGAGAATCGGGTTTTAGCTAATTCAGCGACAAAGGGAATTTCGAGGTCTCGGTGGATGATATTATTGTTGACGTAGAAGAGAGCATTAAGGATCCGGCGAAGGACTTTGGACTGGAAGGTTTGGATTCGGACCTCACTCAGTGCGGCTAGTACATTTTGTACCTTCTGCCAGGTGTATCCCCCAGGGTGATCCTGGGGTTTGTACTGTAGGTAGCCTCGTATCTGTTTAAGTATTTTGTGTACTGTGTTCAGTAAGTGTACGGTGTTCTATTACTAGTTAAGGGAAGGTCGTAATGCCCCGCAACTGCGCCTTTCAGTTGCTCCCTGCCACTTATTATAATTATTATATAATTATATTATTCGATATATTATAATATACTTTGCTAGGAAAAAGCCATTATTCTCAGTAATCGAGTTATAAATACATAGATAAATTTTTTAATTTGACGTAGAAATACTGTGTAAAAAATTAAAAATAAAGTTGGTTTTGGTTGGTTAGTTTTGTTGGTTGGTTTCGGAATGGTTTTGCTTTCTTAGGCTTGAAGATACAGTTGAGGAAAAAGTGGAAAAACGTTTAATTTCAGTGTCTAGTACTCACAAACGAATGACGGACTTGAACATTTTTCACAATGAACTGTTGAGAAATCATAGTGAGAAGATGATGACCATTCGAACGAATAATAAATGATCTAGTGAAAATTATCGCAGATAAATTTCGATTGGAACATGTCAGCCAGAGAAATACGTCTTTCAAGTTTCGGAAGTGTTCGGGAAGTTTCGGGAGGGAGAGAGGGAGGGAAGGAGGGAGGGAGGGAGGGAGAGAGGGAGAGAGAGGGAGAGAGAGGGAGAGAGAGAGAGAGAGAGAGAGAGAGAGAGAGAGAGAGGAGAGAGAGAGAGAGAGAGAGAGAGTGAGAGAGAGAGAGAGAGAGAGAGAGAGAGAGAGAGAGAGAGAGAGAGAGAGAGAGAGAGCTGAAGTAAGTGGTAGAGAAAGAGGACGTGGAGGATTTATAGTTTGGATAAAATACTGAGGGATTTGGTGGGTGGAAGGAATAGGGCAGTGTTCCTACAGTCCCTTCTATTCCTCCTTACTACTTTATATTCCCCTGTAGGGCGACATATTTCACTCGGCATCATTCATCAAATATCTCTCTCCTACTCCTATCATTCAACTTATTCCTCACAAAATATAAGAATCGAATGTTATTTCAGAAAAATATGATTAATTAGTCTTTCTTTTGGAGAAATATGTCAACTTTGAAGAAATACTTGACTCTTTCAGTTCTACCAGAGAAAATAGAAATTTTCGTTTATCATATCACCTCTAGGAGAGTTTACTGAAGCACCTCGCGACTGGGCACTTCCCTCACCAAAAAACGGACCAATTTCCATTATATTCACAAACCATGTTTTAAATTTGATGGGCACGATGTAAACCGAGTTTCGTAGCAAAAAAGAAAAAAAAACTAAACCAGCATCTTCAAAGTTTTAAGCACTTATTCCTCTGAAAGTGACCGTCCTGTCGGAAATTACTTTAGAAACTTTTATTACGGTTACAGTCTACGTATTACGATTCCCCGACCGTTTTAGATATATATATATGAAGATTTAAGAGTAACGTAAAACTGATTATGTCTGTTATTTAATTTTTTCCTTAATAATTTCTTCACCACAAATGTTACCAAAATTTAAATAACTTTGTTTGGGTGAATTAGAAAATATTTCAACTAAATTCAAGGAGTCCAAGTACCCAAACCGAAATTAGACCAGCTAGTTTTAATCACTTTTATTTTCGAAAATGGTTACAGATATCGTCGCTTTCAGTCATTTAGATGACTTAAAAATAGTGTACCCGAAATCCTGCAAACGAAAGCGGAAGGCACAAAGATTTTATTCACGGAAATTTTAACCATAAAACCGTGTTCTAGTAGACGAATTCTGCTGCTTACCGAATTTTCCCTATTAAATTAGAGAATATATTTTCGTGTCAAATTTAATCAAAATCGGTTTTGTTTCACGACTTTCAAATCTCGAATATTAAGCATTGTAAACGAACTTTGATGATACAGTTCTATTCCAGATGTAAAGGAACTTTGATGATACAGTTCTATCCCAGATGTAAACGAACTTTGATGATACAGTTCTCTCCATTTTGAATTTATCCTGGGGACATGAGTACGCTAAAATTATGGTGTTCATTTTTGGAATTTGTAACTTGAAATTGCCAACGGCCATAGCCACGTAGAATGTACTGGTTCACATAAATGACCGATGTTAAGCAACGTCAGGCGTGGCCAGTACCCGAATGGGTGACCAACCACCTGCTGTTGGTATTATAAAAAAAAGAGAGCCAACCTGTAGATAGCGCAATAGTTGCTAGTTAAACACACACACACACAAAAAAAAAAAAAAAAAAAAAAAAAAAAAAACATTATATTACTCCCACTTGCTCCCTTAATATAAGATGGAAAACTGGGTTGTCAGTTCACGGTTCTATCATAGTAATGACTCTTTTTATGAATAATATTAAATGTAATCGTACTAGCAACTCAAAGCGTCTTCAGTAAAGTAAACGATTTTCCCCATCAATAATTAAATTTAACTTGAATTACTAATGAGGAGGGGATAGAAAGGGGATACCTATGAGAATCGTATTTTGTGAGAAGCTCATCAATTTCACATCAAATACTACGTGGGGACTACTTCAAAGTGCGTTCTTATGTTGCCATGCGAGGTTTGTGAAACTTTCTCCATATTAAAATGAAATGGTTGGCTGGTTCTCTGAAAAGGAGTGAAAATTCATATAGCTGAAAAGAAGCTCAGGGAAAAGGGAGGTCCTGCAAAATTCATATCTTTACCCGCTGGCTTGAGAAGCCTTATCAATGGAGGATGAGGCCGGAACTCGAGATATCCCAGCTCTTCTAATGTACCAACTCTTTGTAGTACATTAAGACTGTTTTCCATATGCATACCTGTAAATAATTAAATATTGCGGGTTTTATAGTCTTTTTGTAGATACATTATCGCCAGTACATCGTAGTCTAATGTCCTAGAGAAGAAATTTACGACAAGCATAAATATTATATCACTCGATAAGCGATTAGTGCATGCATAGAATTCGCTATTACTACTAGTCCAATAAGATTTCGATCCTTTCGACATCAATGTAGTCAGCCTGTCGTCAATTTGTTAACATTGGACGCATGATAGTACCCATAGAACATGATTGTAATTAATTAATAATAATGTTAATATAACTATTTTTTTTTGTGTGACGAAACTGCCTGATCTGTCGCGATAAAATTTTTTAGAGTTTATGGTGAACTTTCTATCAGTGTTGGGACAGCTCAGAAATATCAAATTGATAATAATAAATAGAAATATTAAAAAATCATTATTCAGGAATGAAATGGTTTTTACAAACGTAGAAATTGCCATGATTTGGTCTTCGTGTGTTAATAAAACTAATTTTTTTGTGAAAATGTGTTTTATTGTTTGGCGTAATTTCGGCTTGAAATTCAAGCCTTCATCAGGGCGATGAGAAGACGGAGAGCAATGCCTCACGGACGTGGAAGGAAATTAATTACAAAATTAATAATTGAATCAGCTGCTCATAAAAATGCAAAAGAGTAGAACAATTTATGTTTTTATTTTATTTATCTATATAGGTTATTTTAAGCGAATTATTCTGGAAAGCACTCGACACTACCCGATTCTGAGGAAAGTGCTTAGTTATGCAGCTCCTGCATGACGGACTTTTTTTTCAAACACAACGACTGAACCCTGACAATTTCTACTTTCGCTTCACCGTCGGCCAACGATCTCCTCTCAATGAAATACTTCTTGCAGTTACTTCAAACTCCAAAAATGTAAATGTTCATTTATCTGACTTGTTCCTTTACATGGTACGGCGCTGGCAGCCTGGGGTTTCCTCTTCCCAAACATTTCATCCTTATTTACAATTGGGTGCTACTATATCTCACTATAGAATCTGGTATCTATTAAATATTCCTTCAATATCTTCACAGATGCTTCATTTTTACTTAACAGTTGCTTTAGGTTATCAGGTAGGTTGTGTCGCTTCCGAGCTTCCTGGAGCGCGGTGCACTCCAACAAGATGTGTTTAACATCTAGGAGGCTGCCACAGCGTTCACATTGTGGTCTTCGTCGGCCGACGAGGTGGTATACATGCGTCAATCGGGTGTGACCGATTCTTAAACGTGATAATACCACCTCGTCCTGCCTTTCCATATTGGTAGGGCTCTTGAACATAACGGAACTTTCAATATTCTTTAAAAACAACACGTTTAAAAATAAGTCACCATTATTGTACTCCTCTTGCCATTTATTCCACACGAGTTTAATCATTTCTTTTTTAAAATCTTTAACGTGCATTGGAAGGTCAAGACCATCCGGGTGGGACGCTGCCTGCCTGGCCAAGAGGTCTGCTTGTTCATTTCCTTCTAAGTTAGTATGTCCAGGTATCCATAAAAAGTTGACGGTTGCTCCTCTAGAAAGTATAGTGTTTAAAACGTTGAAAATATCCAATATTAGAGGATTTGTTGAAAATTTGTCTTTAAGAGCAATTAAGGAACTATATGAATTAGTGCATATTAATATCCGTGGACTGCAAGTTCCGTTATGTTCAAGAGCTTTTTTAATTCCTGTTAACTCTGCATGAAAGATACTTGTTTCGGGATTTAAAGGGATAGAAAGTTGTCTTTCACTATCAATGTACACGCCACATCCAGTACCAGAGTCTGTTTTCGAACCATCTGTGAAGATAATGAGATGTTGTTTATATTTTTGGATTGTTTCAAGAAATGCTGTTTTATATATTAATTTCGAAGTGCTTTCTTTGGGGTGGGGCGAGGTTAGCTCAGTGGTAGAGCACTCGACTAATCAACTGGAGGACCAGGTTCAAACCCCGAGCGCGCACTAAAGATTTTTTCTTCTAGTGCTGCAGTTCGAGGGTTGGATTTGGGGTCCCAGATCGTCCCTAGGCTCACCCAGCCTTTAATTAATAATGGGTGCCTTGGGTGCTAATGACTCTAGCAGTCGAAGCAGCCAAGGGGAAAATCAGGCGGCCGGAGCATAGTATTGACCACACTAGCTCCCTAGTGTGCCGTATGGTCAAGAATCAGATACCTCTACAGTAACTGCCCCTCTGGGCCATCGTGGCCTGTTACGGGACTGATTTTTTTTTTGGGGGGGTACTTTCCCAATGAGAGGTCGATATGAAACTCTGGTAGAACCCACGGGCATACGACCGAAAGTTGTAATTCCATGAGGTTCCACCGTAGAAGCGGATTGTTTCATCGGCCCTCCCTGTCAATGGTCTAGTTCTAGAACGTTTATTCTTATACATGTCAGATGAGCTGTGATCTCTTACAATGTTGGCCATGAAATGTTTCGGCTGGCATCTGAGGGATGCTACATATGTCGTAGTCAGTAGCTTTCTTCTGTGGTCAGGGGGTAGATGTCCTGCCTCTGCGTAGATGGCTTCTAACGGGCTTGTGCGAAAGGCGCCAATCGCAGCTCGTAGACCCACATTGTACTGTCTATCCAACTGGCGGAGCCACGACCTGCGAGCGGACCTGTACATTGCACATCCATAATCTATTCGGGATCTGAGTAGCACGTCGAATATTTGTAGGAGGTTTGATGTTTCGGCACCCCACTTTATTCTGGACAGCGATTTAAGAATTTTAAGGGACGCCTCACACCTCTGAATTGTATAGTTGATGTGAGACCTCCACTTTAACTTTGCGTCCATGATGAACCGTAGAAATTT
This sequence comes from Gonocerus acuteangulatus, assembly GCA_946811695.1. Classification (NCBI taxonomy): domain Eukaryota; kingdom Metazoa; phylum Arthropoda; class Insecta; order Hemiptera; family Coreidae; genus Gonocerus; species Gonocerus acuteangulatus. The sequence goes on from OX328123.1 coordinate 82,110,538, forward strand.
ATGCTCATCTCTTGATATGACTTCGGAACCACACATCTCCAGCCTCGGGGGATTATGTGGCCTTCGGAGCCTGCAGAAATGGACAGACACTGTATTTTCATGGGAAAACATAAAGCCACGTGATCTGGCAGCATCGGTTACAGTGTTGATAGCCTGCTGTAGACTTCGGGCTTCTACATCCTCTGCCGGGTTAGTGACAAATAAGGCCAAATCGTCAGCAAAAAGTGAATGACGAACCGATGATAGCCATTTATTGCGACAAGAAACAGTGTTACGCTAAGGACGGATCCCTGAGGGATTCCGTTCTCTTGTACGCGTAGAGATGACAGGGCATCACTGATTCGAACTCTGAAAGTTCTTTCTTCTAAGAAGCTTTTAAGAAACAGAGGTAATTGACCTCTTAGTCCCCATTCATGTAGTCGCTTGAGTATGTCATATCTCCATGCCCTGTCATATGCCTGTTTCATGACGAAAAAAATGGCCGTAGCATGTTCTCGGGAGAAGAATGCATTTTGTATAAATTGTTCTAAGTACCCTAGTTGATCTTGGGTTGAGGGTCTTCGTCGAAATCCGGCCTGATATTTACTAATAAGCCCTCTATTTTCCAAAACATGCATCAATCTGTAGTTTACCATTGACTCCAGGAGCTTTCCCCTACAACATAGAAGAGATATTGGTCTATAGCTGCCTGGAGCCTGTGGATTTTTACCTACCTTTAAAATTGGTATAATGATTGATTCTTTCCATTGAGTCGGATATATTGTTATGTGCCATAGTTGGTTATACAAATCTAGCAACCTCCTTTTTCCTGTGTCCGGTAAATTCAGTAACATTTCATATGGCACTCCATTCCAGCCCGGCGATGATCTCCGATTGACTGCATGGAGTGCCCTATTAAGCTCTTCAATTCCAAAATTAGCATTATATTCATATGAGGTACTCTCCTCTGATCCGAAGTCTAGAGGAATACTCTCTTCGGCTGCTTTTATGGCCAGGAATTCAGCCGAGCATTCCATGGAGCTGAATACTGAGCTGAAGTACTCGCCGAAGACATTGGCAACTTTTTGAGGCTCATCAACATGTATGCCATTGTGAAAGAGGATAGGTATTTGGGGTTTCATGCACCTTCTACTGATAGCCTTTCTTTTCCTCCAAACTTCGGACGTGGGAGTTGACATGGTGCGTATTAAAATCGCCAAGAACTGTTATTGGTGGTGGTAATTGTCGTACAAGATCTTTTATTTCCGTAATGGAGTAACCTCTACCGTCTGGAAGGTACAATGAGCAAATACTGGCTGCTACTGGGGTTTTCAGACGCACAGCGACGGCTTGGAGAGGCGTGGTTAAATGAATAGATGTTGCTCCAAGATTTTTCTTGGTGTATACGGCCATACCACCGTGGCTCCGACCACCTGGTAGAACTCTTGCCTCCTTGTGTTCACACATATACCCAGCCAGTGATCTGGGGGCTCCCTCCGGAAACTTTGTTTCCTGAAGAGCCTCCGCCAATGGGCTGTGTACGTGCAACAGATATCGAAGCTCGTCGCTGTGTTCTGAAAATCCTCTAATATTCCACTGGAGGAATTTATTATAATCTGTCATTGTGGAGTAAATTATAATTTATCCTTATTCCGACTCAATGGGATGTTTTCAGATTAGCGCTTCTTACCTTTTGGGCGACCTTTCCGTCGTCGTTCCTTCACACGTTCGAAGGGGCCTACGTCCTCCGCCGTATCTTCAAGACCATCGGTCTCAGACACCGACGAAGGAGGTAGTGGTATGCGTACTATGTTAGTAGTAGTGAGGGATTTCATTTTCCCCTTTTCTAAATTGTCCTCCGCCGAAGCGGACGGTAAAGAAAGAGAGATAGGTGTTGGGGTGGAAGGGGAAATGGAAAGAGGTGGGAGAATAGGGGGGGGGGGAAGGGGGTTTCGAGGAAGTAGAAGGAAGGGGAATAGGAGTATCGTTATTGGTAGGAATATTCTTTTTTTCTGGCCTGGTTTTAGTCTTATTATTAGCTGCATCAGAATATGTGCCTCTCGAAGCGTTAGAGGCGCTATTTACAAGTACTCTTGCTTGCCTGAATGTTAGATCTTTGATTTCAGTCCTCATTTTCTGGATTTCTTTTTTAGCGCGGTTCCTCCCTCCCCCATAGGGAGGAACCCCGCTTATAGGGTTGATACAATGAAACAATCCGGAAGTGCCGACTAGAAAATTTCGCGTTTCAGAACCCCTAGAGACCGAAAATAACGGTGGTTCAAATTTGTATATATATATATATATATATATATATATATATATATATATATATGTATATATTTATTTATATATATATATATTTGTCTGTTCGCTCTCTAGATAGAAGACGAATGGTCCGATTTTGATGAAATTTGGTACAAAAATCCTTCGTCCAATTTGAAAGGTCAAGTTCGTTAACCAGCAATATCCGCCTACTGGAAGATGGCGTTTGGGGCGAAATTCGCGCAAAAAAAATCGTAACGCTTACGTTTTTGAGTTCATAAGCTTCTAAGTACTCGTTTTATATGATTCCTGGGCTAGGAAAACGAATGAAACCATTTTCAAGGCGATAGCTTTAACCGTTTTCGAGAAAATTGGAAAAATATTTTTTTGAATACCGTTTTTGGTTTGGGTACTTAGAATCATGGGATTCAGTTGAAACATTTTCTGCATGTTCTACTTTCATCAAAACTAATATGTTGAAATTTTGGTTACGTTTGGAGTTAAGGAAGGGTTAGAATAAAATATTTTATTAACAGGCATAAAACGTTTTAGTAACTTTGTTTACTTTCCTTAATATCTCGAAAAAGGTTAAAAATCTTGGTAAACGGAAGAATACCATTAGAAAGCTTATTAAATGCTCTAAAAAAAGGTTCTAATGAAAGTTTTGATTAGGCGATGTCAATCGGAGAAATAAGAGCTTAAAACTTTAAATTTTATTGATTTCGCTTATTCGAACTGTTCTTTTTGTCTGTTTTTTATTCCTGGTTATTTTTTAATTGCTTATTGTTGGATAATGTATTTGAAAATAAAACAGGTTAAGAAAAATAAGAAAAACAATTTAATGTTAGAGATAGGGATTTCTAAGATATATAGCTTTTCAACTGCCTAGCGTCCTTCCTAGGGAGGGTTCTTTGTCTTTGATTTTGGTACTTAGAATTATGGGATACAGTTGAAACATTTTCTGCATGTTTGAGTTTCATCAACACTAATATGTTGAAATTTTTGTTACGTTTAGAGTAAAGGAAGGGTTAGAATAAAATATTTTATTAACAGACAAAAAAAGTTTTGGTAACTTTGTATAATTTCGTTAGTATCTCGAAAACCGTTGACAATCTTGTGAAGCGGAAGATTACCATTCGGAAGCTTACTAAATGGTCTACAAAAAAGGTTCTGAAGAAAGTTTTAATTAGGCGATGTCAATCGGAGAAAAAAGTGCTTAACGCTTTAAATTAATTGATTTCGTTTATTCCAATGGTTCTTTTTGTCTGTTTTATTTCTTGTTGTTTCTTAATTGCTTATAGTTGGATAATGTAATTGACAATAAAACTTGTTAAGTAAAATAACAAAAACAATTTATTGTTAGAAATATAGATTTCCAAGATTCCAAGACCTTGTCACTAGCGGGTCTGTTTCTAGGGTAGCGGACCCTTCCAGGTAAGATTGTAAATCATGACCTTTCAAGACTTTACTACTCACAGGAATGGCGTTAGTGACCTTAAGGGTTGACACGCCATTATAATAATTAATTTAAAAAAAAAGACTGGTGGAACCAAAATAATAACTGCTTCTATTTTAATCTTTCCAAATTAGACTAGGGATATGAACGAACCGCGCTAAGATGATGCAGTCCTGCGAGACGGACTTTCTATCTTGTACTCCATGCAGTCTCTGGAGCAGGCAGTATTTGGGCCATCACAGTTAGGACATTGGGGAGGTGCAGGGCACGGGTCCGGGGTGTGAGTTGGATGCCCACAAACACAGACCTCGCGCGATTTGCATCTCATAGCCGAATGTCCCAACTTCTGGCATTTAAAACATCTTAAGTGTGGAGGAACGTAAGGCCTTACTCTCAGTTTATAAAATACCGCCTGAATACTGGAAGGTAGTTCCGGTCTGTCGAACGTTAACATAACGCTACCTGTGAATACCAAGGTTTCGCCTGCACCATTCGCAGATCTCTTCTTGCGAAAAAATCTGCGGACGGCCATGACGCCTTGATCCTTCAATCCCTCCAGTATTTCGTCGTCTGTCGAATGCTCAAGGTCAAAGCATGTTATTACGCCTCTTGATGTGTTCAGTGTTTTATGCAGTTCCATTTTATCACTAAACGCACCAAGAGTTTTCGCATTTAACAGTTTTTCACCCTGTTCCATCGTCGCTGACTCAATTAGCAAAGACCCGTTTGCCATTTTACTTATTCCTGCGACTTTTCCATATTCTTGAGCAATAAGTTTGTTAATGAGGAACGGAGAAACCTTCACAAAGGATTGATCCTCCGTCCTACTCATTGATACAAACTTAAGAAATGTTTTGCAAATATCGGGTGTTTCATATAATGGCCTTTTCTTACCTCTTTTTACTTTCTTTTTCTCGGGAGACCTTGGCGCTGTATAAGGTGCCAAAGTATACCGAGAATCTGTTGCCTTATTTTCAATGTTCAATTCCTGGCACTTGATACTGTTGAGGTGTCCAGAGCCAGGAAGTTGAGTATTGGTCCCTAAAGCGACCTCGAAGGTTGCTCGGGTTGAAGAATCGTGAGAGTTAAGGAGGTCCAAATCCATGCGTGTGTCGCTCAGTGGGTCCTGCTCACCCGCTGAGTTGGCCATTAGGGGCAATCCGGCTATTTCATGTTTCGTTGTTGTAGGATATAAGGGTTTAGGTGACTCAGACCCCTAATCTTTGTCACCGAGTCTGCTGGTGGGGATGCCATCTAGGCCGACAGACCGACACTGTTCCTCCCGAAGGAGAGGATCCACTCAGCAGGGGATGTGTCCCTGCCTCATCGTGGATCCCCGCCTCTACTTTTCGCCGTCCTTATGGGTTCACCAGAAGAACGTTGCCCAGGGGGTACCACGGGGAGGAAAAGCAGTAGGCGTTGACGGGAATCAGGTATACAAGCAGTGGAATAGGGCACTATAGCTTAGCAGAGCTCCTATAAGAAGTCGGACGGCTCCCATATCCGCACGTCCGCTCCAGCAACCCTTTAGCCCGCCCATTTACCCCCCTCTGTCAGTTGCTAAAACATTTTCCAAAAATGGTGGGTCGAACCGAAATTCAAAATCATTGATTTACGATTGAATCTAATCCAATACATGAAGTACTTCTAGTCTTGAGTATCCCTTAATTATTAAAAAGTTATTAGAGGGGAAAAACAGAAAATAAAATCAAGTTCTCCTGTGTAATGGTTCAGGTTTAATGACGGCCTAAGAAGATGCATTTCCTACAAATTATCCATAAGAGATTTGAATAATTGTTAATTGAAGGAATTTAATTATAGAGTTGGCTAGAGAGCCGTTCTTGGATCTGGTAGAGTAGACTCCATCGGAGCCCTTATCGAAGAGCAAAGACCTATTGTTCGAGCTTTGTCCTACAATAGCCGCCCTCATTCCCCATTGTCTCTAGTACCGGAAGCGGGGGTCACCCACTTTTATCTTGTTTCTCTCATGCTTTCTCCGCCTCTCAGGCTTACTAGAGTTTAGTTCTTCTTCATACTTATCTACATTCACTTCAACCATCCATACTAGTCATATTTTAATTCCATTGCCACAAATTTGCTATGTACAATACATACGGTTTATACTAGGGTCGAGCATTAACTATGAGCGAGAAGTGAGCGTATTGAAGATAGAAGTATACCTGTGAAATAATTGCAATAAAAAAACAAAAACAGTCCTGTAATAGGCAACGAGGACCCTCATAATATAGATATATCTGATTGATGACCATACGCCACACTAGTGAGATAGTGTGGTCAGTGCTATGCTCCAGCCGCCTGATTTTCCCCTTAGCTGCTTCTACTGCTAGAGTCTTTAGCACCAAGGTAGCCATTAATAAATGAATTAAAGACCGAGTTGGCCTAGGGACGGTCAGGGAGGCCGAATTCAACCCATGAACGAAGGCCACTGAGGTAACCTCACCCCCTAACTTAGCAATAAGCTGAATTATAAAAGCTTGCGGAGGTCGTTACTTTTACTTCACATTCCAGAAAACAAGTGAAAGTAACTTTAATTTTTAGATTTGCTTCCATCTGTTTATTATTATTAATTTTAGACTAGAATATTAATGAGTGAGCGGAATTCCCCACATGGGTTATTATTATTAGTAAGCCTCTTTTCACGACAAATGCTATTATTGTTAAGGCCGAGTCACTTTCGAAATCAATGCTTTATCTTCAGTGCCTTGCTAATGAGAGCTGTTGGGGGTGCACAAGAGTTCCAATTAGGCTATGGGAACATGTGCAATATACTAGCTCTAATTAGATCAATGATGATGTACATTGTTACGGAAAGGATTTTCATTTCAATACCACGCCACATCCTAGTCATGCATTCCAAAATTTGAATCTGTAAAATACAGTTTAAGAATGTTTAATTAGCATATATATTAATGAAATAGATACGATTTTCTTTATTTATTATTTGTGAAGTGTTCACGACTAGGCGACACAATAATTATTGATTATATAAAGTTAAAAATGTAATTGTGTCTAATGACAATAAAATTACGTGTTTTATTTTAGTCAGTAAGATTTTAAAGTGCAAGTGTATTTATTTACTTATGGAGCTCCGCAAGTGTATTAACAATATAATAATGTGCTCCATACGGTAAGCACATAATATCAGCTTAAAGATGTCCATTGCCACTAGGCGCCCTTGAAATTTCTCCATTGACATTTAAAATAAATTCCCTTCTGCAGAACCTATATTTATTTTCATATAGGCTGTAGTTATATATTTGCATAGGTAAAATATTGGTATCATTATTAACTCCATCTTTGCTTTCAGCCCTGATAAAGGATTTAGTCACAATCCGAAGTGTCGGCAGAAATATAGCTAAGAAATGTAGTTGTACTAACCTCGATACCTACCTCCACAAATCAAAAATGTCATTTCTCATCTAAATTTTGTTAAGCATTTGTGACATCTGCTCGTTATTACTGGGCTTCCAATCTATTGAATGAATTAGGTGTGCTAAGTGACGAATTCTGTTCTAACAATATCCGCTAGAGGTTTACAATTATTAAATTAAATATCGTGCATCTTTTCCTTTGGTACGACTAACCTAACAATTTTTCACTAAATAAGTCTTTTCAATTTATGCCTGGTGGCTGTTTCCGCTCAGCGTTGCCTCATAAGTTTCGCCCGATTCGAATAATAATTATTTTTACTGTGAATTTGGGCAACACTGGGGTGGCCAAGTTACTAACTGGCCGTAGATTACACCTTCTAACTTTATTGGCGAAAGATGGTCCCTTTTTCGGTGAGCAAAGCCTAAACAGTTAATGGAGTTATTTTTACTCAAGAATTTGGTTTTATTAACTTCATTGGAGTTCATTTTGTTTTTAAAGTATTTTTTTTATATTCCAAATATTACGTTATAGTATCAAAAAGAATTTACCATATTAACCATCAAATTGTAATTTATGTATAATTTTAAATACTCATGATACGGACGGCAATATTGTTCAATAATGTTCATTGCCTTAGGCGATCATTACTAGTTAATTGGCGGTTGGGTTCATTTCATTATGATGAGGTAACTGAGTTTTGACCTCCAGGCATCTACTTGCAGGCTCTACTACATTTACTGACTTACTGACAGCAGTCCACACATACCAGCTATCCTTACACATCTCAAAACTATCTAGGCGCACGGTAGTGCGCCAGGCCAAGTTCCGGCCTAAGCATACTGTGTGTATATTACAGGCGGTCTTAGAGCCGCTTTTTACCCTCTCATAACTTTCAACCAGGTAAAGATAAAGTTATGAAATTTTACACAGGTATTATACTACTAGATGTGAGTAAAACTGGAAAATTTCATAATTCTACATTGAATAGTTTCTGAGATATAAGCGATCGAAAATCGGGATTTATAGGACTCACTCACTCACTGACTCATCAAAATTATTAGGCACTTCCCATGATGCTAGGGACTTGAAATTTTGCATGAAGATAGATATGAAAACGTTATTAAAGGAAAAAAATCGAAAAATTGCGAAAAGTTGTGTTTGACTCCGCTTCCGGGGCGGGGCGTGCCAGTTTTGTACTTCCTTCGGAAACCCATCATTCCGTCCGAAACCCATGATGTGGGGTATCAAATGAATTGTCTCGGTATGAAGAACCTATATTTGATGTTTTAAGAAACAATTAGACGCATATAGGCTCGGTAAAAATCTTATACCAGCTGTCTGTCTGTATGTTTGTTCCTCTTACAAATCCGTACCGTTTGACCGATTTTGACCAAACTTGGGACACAAATGGGTCTTGATACGGAGAGAATCATAAGCTAGGTTAAATTTTCTATCAGCTGTTTGTCTGTCTGTTTGTTCCTTATACAAATACACACCGTTTGACCGATTTTGACAAAATTTGACACACATGTCGGTCTTTCTCCGGGTAGTTTCATAGGCCAGTCAAAATCGTCTATCAGCTGTCTGTCTGCATGTTTGTTCCTTACACAAATTCACTCCATTTGACCGATTTTGACCAAACTTGGCACACAGGTAGGCCTTGGTCCGGGGAATGCACTAGGCTAGGTAAAAAAGGTCTTTCAGCTGTCTGTATGTATGCTTGTTCCTTATACAAATTCACACAGTTTGGCCTATTTTGACCAAACTTGGCACGCAGGTAGGTCTTGATACGGGAGTGCCATATTACCTATGACGTTTTTTACTTTTTGTTCCATCGAAATGCCATCATTCCTTCTGAAACCCATCATGTGGGGTATCAAATGAATCGTCTTGGTAAGGAGAACCTATATTTGATGTTTTAAAAACCATTTCGACATATTATAACAATAACAGTTGTGACTTCTTTCTTAAATGTAGTAAATAAAGTCGTAGGGGTTCACTGCATAATATACTTCAAAGCAGATACTAAGTTTTTCAAAGTCGAGCCATCTAAATTACAAAGTTTAGGATTACAAACCCAAAATGTATCGTCTTTGTTTCTTATATTTTTCTTGAAGGCTTTTGCACTTTCCCTATTGTGATCTTTATCCTCGGGATAAGGTTCCTGTGTTTTACAGTGTAATAGTTTAGTTAAGAGAGCAATCAATTTGTCCTCTAGAGTAATGTCATCTGGAAGAGCTTCTAACTTTTCTAGTCTAGTGATTAGATGTATGTAGGTTGATAATTGGTATCAAATATCAAGCAGTAAGGAGAACCTTATGCACAATCCAAAGACCCTGGTTTTATATGAAGTACAAAAGCCAGTAGGTATGCAGCAACTAAATTCTATTTAATACTTAGAAAAAAGTAATGAGATCCCAAAAAATAAAACATAAATGTGAAATAGAGGCCAAGTTCCTGCCCCACAAAGGAACACTCCTTTCCTCAAAAATATCCCCTCCTAAAACTCCCCAAAAACGCCTTACCATTCTACACTCCAAAAAAGTAGTATGAGTTGGTGTATTAATTCAACCAAAGATTTTTGCCAATACAAGAGATGATACAAGAAAGAAATGTCCAAGTTCATTACTTGGAAGACCTCATAGTTACTTACTAAGAACAGTAAAGACACTTCAACTGACCTTTAAAAACAACAATAAAAATACTTATATCCAGTTACTAAAATATCACTATCCTCAACCAGGTATATTCTCTAACTTGGCAATGTTTTTTTTTTGTGCCGAAATTATCTTTAGAGAAAAACTAAACATTGCCAAGTTTAAGATTATACCTGGTTGAGGAAAGTGATATTTTAGTAACTGGATATAAGTATTTTTATTGTTGTTTTTAAAGGTCAGTTGAAGTGTCTTTACTGTTCTTAGTAAGTAACTATGAGGTCTTCCAAGTAATGAACTTGGACATTTCTTTCTTGTATCATCTCTTGTATTGGCAAATATTTTTGGTTGAATTAATACACCAACTCATACTACTTTTTTGGAGTGTAGAATGGTAAGGCGTTTTTGGGGGGTTTTAGGAGGGGATATTTTTGAGGAAGGGAGTGTTCCTTTGTGGGGCAGGAACTTGGCCTCTATTTCACATTTATGTTTTTTTTTGTGATTAATATGTATGGAAAAATTTAACACTTTCAACCACCCTTTTTTTTTTTTTTTTTTCTAACCCCATCTCAATATTATATTCAAACAATTGCAGTACAAAACATAAGGAAGGTATTACGCCACTTGGTAAACTGTAAAGAACGATAACATGTAATTAATGAATTAGTAACTATGTCTAATTATGTAATCTGATTGATCAACCAGATGTATATAAATAATACCATTTGTTTTTTTTTATATATATATATATATGTGTATTGTTTGTTTTTAAATGTATATATATATATACCATTTGTCTTTAGATGTATATATATATTGTCATTTGTATATACTATTCGTTTTTAGATGTGAATATATTGTAATTTCTACATATAATTTGTTTATAGATGTATAATAATAGACGTAATATGTATATATGTATGTATACATATACATATGTGTATATATATATATATATATATATATATATATATATATATAAATATAGTGTGTGTGTATTTGTATATATATTTAGATGTATACCATTTGTTTTTAGATGTATATATGCAATAACTGTTTGGAGCGAAACGCCTTAGATGCGCATGGATGCTCATAAATAAATATTAAAAAAAAAAAAAAAAAAAAAAAAAAAACATATATCTGCTTCTCCCAGCTTCCTACCATGTTAAGAGAAGCATGAGCACTTTTATCTAAATAATTTTCTGTATTATTGAATATCGATGAAACGATTGTGAAATAAGTCTCAATTCAAAAAGAAATGTTAACGGATTTTTTTGACACATTATCTTTGAAATATAGCTCTCTTTAGTGAGAGTTCTTCAGGAATTCCTGCAGAATTTGCTAGAAAATTCAGAATAACAAGAAGGTCACTATTGTAAAAGGATATCTCTAAAAAGGCTGTATCGTCTTAGCTATTGAAATGTATTAATATGTACGGATATAAAATGTATTTTTTAATAATTATTGGTGGGTACAGAAGAAATCATACAGGGTGTCTGCTGCACGAAAAAGTCACGAAAATCACGAAAATGTCACGAAATGAAAAATAGGACACGAAAATCACGAAAAAGTCACGAATTTAAAACCTTGGCACAAAATTTTTCTATTCAAAGATTTCACATCAAAGAGCTAAATTCAGCGAAGTTTCTAGAATTAATCTTTTTCCACTAAAACTGTGTACAATCAGGTGGACATTAATTCCCCCACAAGATTTTTTTTTTCTAATATCCTTAGGTATGGTGTGAGTATGCTGAAACCGGCATTGAAAATTTTTCGAATGCCGGGGGAGAACTTTCGGCAGGCGAAAAACCACGAACTTTTAGCACTTTTTTTTCAGTTTTTCTTCATTAATTTAAAAACCGTTGATTTTGGATAAAAAGAAAACTTCAAATAGAGAGTAAATAACATTAATTTCTGCTTCAAATGAACTGGTCTAAGTCCAAATTCGACCACGTAAAATTGCCGCAATCGCTAGAAAAAAGTGCTACATTTTCGCCTGCCAAAAGTTCTCCCCCCACCCCGGCTTTCGAGGTGGAACAATTTCTTTCAGAAAAAAAAAAAAAAATCTTGTGGGGGAATTACTGTTAGCTCAAACCCCGCTATCTATTGCTATATGTATAGAAAATCCTATTCATGATCCTCCAGTTGGTAGGAATTCCACAGTTGTGCAGAACCATGTTCGAGTAACCATGTTCCGGTGGACGGATTCTGCTGGTCAACGAACTTGACCTTTCAAATTAGACGAACGATCTTGCAAGAAATTTCATCAAAATCGGACCATTTTTGGGCCGTTGGGAGAGCGAACAGATAAATATATATATATATATATATATATATATATATATATATATATATAAAAAAAGTTCAACAACCGTCATATTCGTGATCTAGGGGATCTGAAACGTGAAATTTTCGTGTTTCCATTTCCGGATTGCGTAATGATGTCAACCCCATAAGCGGGTTTCCTCCATAGAAAGGAAACCCGCATATGAGGTTAACCCCTTGACGCAATCCAAGTGCCAAAACGAAAATTTCATGTTTCAGATCCCATATAACGGTGGTTCAAATTTATATATTTATGTGTGTGTATATATATATATATATATATATATATATATATATATATATATATATACATACATACATACATACATACACACATACATACATACATACATATACATTCATGCATATATACAGGGTGTTCCGGTTTTAAATGGCAAAACTTCAGGAGCTTGTAGAGGACCGAAAAACTAAGGCAAAAAGTCCTTTAGAGATTTGAGCAATGCACAAATAGGTACCAACAATTGTGTTGTAGTTTTTTGAGTTTTTCTGGGAAACAAAGCAAAATCGAGAAAAATGCCGAACGACTTTTTTTCTTTCTTTTTTCATCCTGCATCGATTGCCGAAGTTTTGCCGTTTATGTTGGGGACACCCTGTATATGTATATGTATATACACATACATGCGAATTTGTCTGTTCGCTCTCCTGCCGTTTATAAATGGTCCGGTTTTGATGAAATGCGGTTGGTTGCAGTTTCGTTGTTCGAGACCAAGTGGTGTTTACCCAGCCATATAGTGTCAATCTTTAAAATAATTTAATACTGAAGGCGGCTTTGGACTAATTTTACGTATTTTTATATATAAAAGCTTTTTAATACATAATTATAAAATTAAATCCAAACTTGACCATTGCATATATTTTAAACACATTTGAATTTTATTATCTTAATTACAAAGCTTATTTAAAAAAATTGTTTACATTAATAATTTTTTGTAATTAGTTCAATTTATTTATTTATTGATAAGGCTTCGCAACTTTGGCGAATCGCCTGAATAGTTCACAGTACATAATACTTCAGCGAGTGGCACATAAGTACACGTATGTGTTACATGCTATTTTAAAGGGCATATAAAAAACTAAAAATTGACACCATCATGTTTCTACCGTAAACAGGAGTGGAGCTATATATTTTACCACAGCAAAATTTTGACCACTTGTTGAAAACTTTACATGGCCGTATTTTTGAAACCGTTTTAGACATTAAGCTGAAATTTGGTGTTTTTCTTATTCTTTATGAAGTTAACCCATGTACCAAATGACATCATATGTAGAGATGGCAAGGAAAAAATGTCATAGAAGTGTGTTGATTGAGACAAAATGACCCCAACGTCTTCTTCGTCTGAGTCTGACATAGTAAGCTCACTCGGCTAAGCCAAGGCCTTTAAAACAAACACATTAATGTGAAAAAAGTCAGAAAAACGGGAACTCTACTGTTAGATATAGAACAAAGTGACATATCACGAAAACTGTTGGAAGCAAAAACATTCTTTGAACACCCTATAAGTGTAAAACCTCAAAAACGATTTAATAGCTCAAGAGGTGAGAGCTCTAGTAGAGATAGCGTACCAAGGAGTAACTCACATAAGAAGACTACCTTGCAGAGGACTCAAGAACTCTCCACTCTTTGTATGTACCTTGAACACTCCCTCACTTCCGGAGAAACTGTACATAGGATACCTGGCAGTGTCGTTAAGGCCATGTATCCCGCAACCATTAGTGTGCTACCGATGTTCTCGCTTAATCACCACGCCAAGAACTGCGAGAAAGAAGAACGGTGTAGAAAATGCAGCGGAAAGAAGCATGACGGAGAATGCAGGGAAACCAAATGTACCTTATGCCAGGGCCCTCATTTCTTCAAAAAATGCGACATTTTTTTGAAAGAAATAGAAATGGTCCTGAATAAAATAAGTTACAGTGAGGCAAAAAAGACATCAAAGACAGCCCGGGTAAACACTTATGCGCACAAAACAAATGGAACAGGTGAAGTATTTCACCAAATCCTTGAGGTGATAAAAACTATAGAATCTAGATTATCGTTAATAGAACGTGATCACACAACAGGGAAAAATGTGACTTACAACAATGAGAAATCAGAATACAAAGACACTTGCTTAGAAACATTAAAATATCAGTCAACTTCAAGTAAAAGTTCCAGCATCAATGAAGAAAAAACACCAAGTAAACTTCATTCTCCTTCGAAAGACATCTGCAACATACCGCAAAGAAAAAACGCAGGCATTTGTGGACGAGAAGAGGTGGTAATATCAGAAAATCCTCCACTAAAGGGAATCAAAGGGGCTAAAACGAGTACAACAAAGAAGAAACGTGAGGTATGAATATTTTTGCAATTTTAATGATTACTTGTATTCAATGAATAAACAAAATAATTTATTTCTGTCCTTCAATGGAATATAAACAGCCTTAAAAAGCATGTTGACGATTTAAAGTGCCTAATGCATAAAAATCTATACGACATCATTGCAATTTAAGAATCACATCTAGCCCCGGGTAAAAGTGTCAGCATACTTGGTTATAAATTGTATAGAAAATATTATTGTTTGGGAGGGAGAGCTTGTGGTGGGGTTGCTATTCTGGCTAGGGATACCATTCATAGTGAACCTATCAGCTTGTTCACAACATTACAGGCAGTTGCTGTTTCGATACATAATCCAAATCGACTGACTGTCTGCTCTCTCTACCTTCCACCGAGTGAAGCAATTAACAAACACGCTTTAGAAGACTTACTGACTCAACTTCCACCACCTATATTGTTAATGGACGATGCAAACGCGCAATAAAGTGTTATGTGGAACTCCATAGGAACAAATAATAGAGGACAACATTTAGAACAAGCCTTCGAAAACTTTGACTTACAAGCTTACCGACTTACCCACGCACTTATGTTCAAGAACTGGGACACTGACAAACATAGACATCTCTTTATGCTCATCGTCTGTATACACACAGTACAACTCGGAGGTGATCAACGACACATACACAAGTGACCACTTTCCCATTTCCATAATACATAAAACCAATCCGGTGCCTTTACATAGTCCAGGCAAATACAACCACAAAAAAGCAAACTGGGACATGTATCAGACCTACATAACTGACACATTGACGAGACAGGAAGTAAATAACATAGAAGAACTTAATTCAATAATATTACAAGCCGCCGACTATAGTATCCCTAAAACCGCAAATACATACACAAAAGTACCGGTGCCTTGGTGGAATGAAGACTGTAGAGAAGCAATCGCAAATAGGAGAAAGGCTCTTCGTTTGTTCCAAAGGCAACCGACTAACGAAAATCTTCAAAATTACAAACGGACGAAGGCTAAGGCCCAATGGGTAATCAAAAGTAGCAAAAAAAAGTCCGTCACGCAGGAGCTGCATAACTAAGCACTTTCCTCAGAATTTGGGTAGACTGCTTTCCAGAACAATTTGCTTAAAATATCCTACATAAATAAAATAAAAACATGAATAGTTCTCTTTTAAATTTGTAATGAGTAACTGATCAATTAATAATTTGCTTCCAGAGTTATGTTTACACATGGTACCTATTACACTTCGTAATAAATACAAAAAACCTCATATTATCGTATTTTGATCTAACGCAGGAACAGGATACAGTCACTCTAGTGGTAGAAAGCGCTCCTTGCGGCGGCTTTGTGAACCTACGTTTGGCGGGCTTTTCTATTGAAATATATTACAAATTAAACCCCCGCTTTACGATTGACCAATTGAGCTCATTTTTACAACACTTCTTTCTCATGAGTTACCCACGACATATACAGCAGAAATTACGTCCGGTATGAGTATATTAGGAATTTGGGTCCGTAGTAAACACATACATTTTCACAACACATATTTAACTGTAGATTACCACTACGAATACCGAGTTTCGTCGAAATATACCAAAAATCACGGCTGGTAGTGGCGAATTGGTATTGTGGGTCCGGAGTAAACCCCCCCCTCCTAATGAACCGATTTAGTTTATTTTTACAACACATATTCACCTGTGGATTACCACTACGAATACCGAGTTACGTCGAAATATACCAAAAATCACGGCTGGCAGTGGCGAATTGGTATTGTGGGTCCGGAGTAAACCCCCCCTTCTAATGAACCGATTTAGTTCATTTTTATATCTCACTTTTCTGTCTATATTACCACTACAAATACCAAGTTTCGTTGAAATATAACAAACATTACGGCTGACATAGTCAAATTAGTGTTTTGGGTTCGGGGTAAACCCCCCTTCCGGTGGACCGACTTTGGTGGTTAACGAACTCGTTCAATCGTTTGCTAATTGAATGCTATATACCAAGTTTCGTGACGAAAAAACAAAAACTCTGGCCGCTATCGTGTTAACAGACACACATATATATATATATATATATATATATATATATATATATATATATATATATATATATATATAAATTTTAACGGGGGTCATTTTCGGTGTCTACTTGGTAGGATCGATAAAGATTTGAAGAATTTTTTCAAAAATTCCGTCATGAGTCCAACCTCAATAGCTACTTTCCTTCGGAGGAAAGTGCTAAAAGCAGTGTTGGACAGAATTCGTCATATCAATCAACAGACATACCACTCCGCAACATATATGGGACAACATAAATAAAATAAAACATAAAAAGTACAAACGACCAATAACAGGACTCATGAATCACGACTCACTAATTACAGACCCCTTTGATATCACTAATCTTTTAGGAACTCATTACGCAAAAATCTTAAGCTCAACAAATTATACCAATGAATTCCTTGAATACAAATTATTAAATGAAAATATCGAAATACCATTACTAACAGACTACATGCATCCTCTTAACGACCCAATCACATTGAAAGAACTGAAACATACTCTAAACATAACAAAACGTAACTCTTCACCTCGACCAGACATGCTATCATATCAAATGTTGAAACACTTACCGCCAATGGGTCTTGACCGCCTCCTTAAGGTGTACAATGAAATATACAAAAATGGTCCGTACCCTCAATCTTGGAATCAATCCATAATTATACCCTTGCTAAAACCAGGAAAGGATAAAAAACTAGCAGCAAACTACAGACCAGTGTCTCTCACAAGTTGCCAGAGCAGAATTCTGGAGAGAATAGTAAATAAAAGGCTCCTCTGGTATCTTGAAAAACAGTCCCTGCTATCAAGATATCAGTGTGCCTTTAGACCTAGGCACAGCACAATGGATCACATTTCCAAACTAGAAATCGACATTTTAAACGCCTTTATAACAAAACAGTCGGTTTTAGCAATATCTCTAGACATTGAGAAAGCGTATGACAAGGTCTGGAGAAGATTATTAATATCCCAACTAAATTCTTGGGGGATTCAAGGGTATATTATGGGTTATATTGTTAACTATTTATCAGACAGACGTTTCCGAGTGAGAATTGGCACAATGCTATCAGATGAATTCCTTCAGGAGAACGGAGTGCCACAAGGAGGAGTTTTGAGTACTACACTCTTCAATGTTGCCATTAACTCACTTAGTTCTTGCATCCCAAGTACAATACATTGTTGCCAGTATGCTGATGACTTACTCATATATAGTTCATTTAGAGATGTACAGACTGCCCAAGACAGACTACAAGACACAATAAACAAAATTGGTGTTCAATTACAGGTTTCAAATTCTCCGAAGAAAAATCGAAGTGTATTTTATTCACAAAAAAGAGAAGAATGAGGATCCCTAACATCCATTTGAAGAACTCTATTTTACCGGTAACAGACACAATTAAATTTCTAGGGCTAATATTTGACTCAAAACTAACATGGCTTCCCCATTTGAAAGAACTCTCTATTAAGTGCAAGAAATCCTTGAACATACTAAAGATTTTGAGTAATACGAAGTGGGGTGCTGACAGATGGTCTATGCTTACAGTGTACAGAGCTTATACCAGGTCACTTCTGGACTGCGGCTGTATAGCATATTCATCTGCCAGTGCGAGCGCCCTCAAAATGTTGGACTCAATACACTCGACAGGAATCCGACTAGCTACAGGCGCATTTAAATCCAGTTCATGCAACAGCCTCTATGTTGAGGCAGGCGAGCCACCATTGCAACACAGGCGTCAGATATTATGCTTTAAATACTTTGCTAAAATCAGATACCTACACAATAAATGCACACAGTCACTCATCGAAAATCAATATCAAAACACTTACAATCGAAGACGCGCAAGACAAAAACCATTAAACATAAGAATACAAGAAAACACACAAAGCACCGGTTTATTATCACAAACCTACACACTCCAACAACTTACATTTCCACCATGGAGGGTTAAGAACTTAGAAATAAACACTAAATTATCAAAATTTAAGAAAGATGACCCTATCTCTATCCATTTTTACCAAAATGAATATAATAAATTAACATCTTCAAATCCAGATGCTCTCCTTATTTTCCCGGATGGGTCAAAAACACTAGAAGGCACTGGATCAGCAGCAGTTATTCATTCAAACTCTTTTCAATTAAGAATTGCTGATAACTCTAGCATTTTCACTGCCGAATTACATGCCATTTTACTAGCTCTTCAAAATGTAATCATTCTTCCAAACCAAAAGATCCTATTTTTTTCGGATTCACTAAGTTCTTTGCTCTCCCTAAGTAATATGTATGAAACACATCCAATAATCACACAAATTTTTGAACAAGTACACCGACTACAAAGTCATAATGTACACATTGAAATGGTGTGGCTACCTGGACACACAAACTTCCCAGGAAACACTGACGCCGACAAAGAAGCAAAAATTGCAGCAAAAAGGTTAGGAACTAACGAAGACCGAATGACGTTACAAGACACTTACCTGCAGATTACAACACATATTATAAACAAATGGCAAAATACATGGACGTAAACTACAGACAATAAATTACGTGAGATAAAAGAGTGCGTAAGTGCCTGGCCGTCAAGAAATCGATACACAAGAAGAGAAGAAGTTGTAGTTACCAGGCTCAGAATAGGCCATTCACACTTGACTCATTCTCATCTAATGACTCGACAAGACGAACCACTCTGCAGAATCTGTAATGTGAGACTGACAGTAAAACACATACTGACAGACTGCAGAGAACGGGACTACTTAGACTTACCACACGACATGCGAGAGATATTAACTGAAGGAAGCCCACATATAGACACCATTATTCAGCATTTAAAAACCAAAAACATTTTTAATAAAATATAAAGATGAAGTATTATTGAATACATTTATTCATTATCATTGCAAGGTATGATGAACCACTATTAGCCAGAGGAACTAAAAGTGCTCACATAAAGAACATATATTAAACCTCAATGTGAAATATAAGTATGTTTAAGCTAAAATGAACTAAATCATCTAACGTTATGTTTTTAATGTCTAAGATCTGTTTATTTGTTGCGTCTTTTGCATGTTTGTCTACTGATGTACTTAGTCCGATATCCTCTTGTCCGGGTAGCCATAATATTGTAAGTGTGTGATTGCTGAGTCTGTGTAATTGTTCGTATATCTGTTTAATTATTGGGTGGTTAGTATAAATATTATCGAGGGAGCGTAAAGAACTGAGTGAGTCTGTACATAGGAGTATGTTTGTGTTTTCAGTGTTATGTAGTTTTGTAAGGGCTAAGTTACAAATAATTTTAAGTTACAAATAATTTTAAGCTAAAACTTAAGGCTTTCTCTTTTTAAGTGGAATTATTTTCTTTTTAATGGGTACGAAATTTGCATTTCAAGCCATGAAAATGTCACGAAAAAGTCACGAAATTGGCTTCCAGGAAAGTAGTAGACACCATGGCATACTTATCGCTTTATTGTTTTTTTTTTTTATTTATTAAAATAAAATTCATGATTAGTATGATTTCTTGTCTTCTCGTGCATAACGCTGTAAATGCACTGGGCTAATTGAGTAATTCGGGATTGATTTGCTGATATGAAACTGTGGTTCAAAGATCATGAAAACATTCTCTGTACATTTGGCATTATTGGTCCGTACAATCTGGTTAATTTATCAAATTGACTTCATTTGCGAGTTTGTTACAGGGTTAACCGAGACAAAATAAATTAACGCAAGTCTACACTTACAAAATTATTCAACAAGTTCGAAGGAAGACAGAAAAACATAATAAAAATAAAGAATAATTATTATGATATGTGTAGAATAGAAGAGAACTAGTCTTTGGGCTCTTTTCTATGCATACAAACTTTTAAATAAGTCCGTCAATTGACAGAATATCCCACGGGTCTGATGTAGAACAAGTCGCCGGCACATAAGAGAGAAGTACTGAGGAGTCGGGACTCTAGTAATTCTTTAGCGTCGATAGAGATGGAATAGAGAGGAATGCAAATAGCAAGGGCTACTTGAAACTTTTCGAGACTTATGCCTTGCACAATAGGGCTAGAAGATTTGCACAACTACCTGTCATATCCAGCTTATATTATCCCAAAAAAACATAAATGTGAAATAGAGGCCAAGTTCCTCCCCACAAAGAAACACCTTACCATCCTACACTCCAAAAAAGTAGTATGAGTTGGTGTATTAAGTGTACCATATATACTGTTCTTAGTAAGTATCTATGAGGTCTTCCAAGTAATTAACTTGGACATTTCTTTCTTGTATCATGTCTTGTATTGGCAAATATTTTTGGTTGAAAATATGGTACACTTAATACACCAACTCATACTACTTCTTTGGAGTGTAGGATGGTAAGGTGTTTCTTTGTGGGGGAGGAACTTGGCCTCTATTTCACATTTATGTTTTTTTGGGATCTCATTACTTTTTTCTAAGTTTTAATTACCTACCTGCGTGCCAAGTTCGGTAAAAATAGGCCAAACGGTGTGAATTTGTATAAGGAACAAACATACAGACAGACAGCTGAAAGACCTTTTTTACCCAGCCTAGTGCATTCCCCAGGCCAAGGCCTACCTGTGTGCCAAGTTTGGTCAAAATCGGTCAAACGGTGTGAATTTTTGTAAGGATTAAACAGTTAGGCAAACAGCTGATAGACTATTTTGAACTAGCCTATGACACTCTCCGGATCAAGACCTACCTATGTACCATGTTTGGTCAAAATCGGTCAAACGGTGTGTATTTGCATAAGTAACAAACAGATAGACAGACAGCTGATAGACAATCTAACCCAGCCTATGATTCTCCCCGTATCAAGACCCATCTGGGCCCCAAGTTTGGTCAAAATCGATCAAACGGTACGGATTTGTAAGAGGAACAAACATACAGACAGACAGCTGGTATAAGATTTTTACCGCGCCTATATGCGTCTAATTGTTTCTTAAAACATCAAATATAGGTTCTTCATACCGAGACAATTCATTTGATACCCCACATCATGGGTTTCGGCTGGAATGATGGGTTTCCGAAGGAAGTACAAAACTGGCACGCCCCGCCCCGGAAGAGGAGTCAAACACAACTTTTCAGGATTTTTCGATTTTTTCCTTTAATAACACCTTCATATCTATCATCATGCAAAATTTCAAGTCTCTAGCATCATTGGAAGTGCCTAATTATTTTGATGAGTCAGTGAGTGAGTGAGTCCTATAAATTCCGATTTTCGATCGCATATATCTCAGAAACTATTCGATGTAGAATTATGAACATTTACAGTTTTACTCACATCTAGTAGTATAATACCTGCGTAAAATTTCATAACTTTATCTTTACGTGGTTGAAAGTTATGAGAGGGTAAAGTAGGGCTCTAAGACCTCCTGTAATATACACACAGTATGCTTAGGCCGGAACTTGGCCTGGCGCACTACCGTGCGCCTAGATCAGATGTGATCTGTAATGTAGTAAAATACTGCAAAATTTGAGAAATTATGTCCCGGCAGGATATGTTGAAACTAAAGATATTCCTCAGTTAGGTAGATAGTTTACGAACAATTACTCATGAATGTTTGGACTAACGGATACCACTTCTATAAATATAATAATACAACTATTTTAATTGTTTGAAATCAGTTCTCTGAATATTCCAAAGGAAATGTTTTTTTTTTTTTTTTTTTTTTTTTTTTTTTTTTTTTTTTTTTTTTTTTTTTTTTTTTTTTTTTTTTTTTTTTTTTTAGAAACATCTTTACCTACATCTATTTATTTGTTGAAGCAAGTTTCGTGGAAGGAAAATATAAATTATTATCATTGCTATAAAAAAAGAAGATTATTATTATATTCATAAGACGACATATTCGTTAGTAGGGTACTACAATACATGCCAACATTCTTTTAAAGGAAGGAAAATTATGCCTGCTACTAGCGAATTCACAATTCTGTGACGATCAGTTAAGGGTTAATACTATATTATGTAAAATCAAAGTCAATTTCTCGAATTTATAAATAACAAATGAATCAATATTTTTTAATTGTGTATGACATAAACTTTATATGGGATGTTCAGATATCAGAAAAAAAAGTTTTCATCCTTCGAAAACAAAATGGCAGCATCCGTCGAAAAACGGTCATAAAAATGTTAACATTCAATGAATGGAAAAATGATTACGTAGCAAATATCATTATGAAGCTGCATTCAAAATTTGAAGTTGATCGGGGGAAAATGGAAAGCACTAGCGTAACATATTGAGAAAATTTACATTAAGGTTTAAAGTACCGATAAGGTTTTTTTCTTTGTAATTTTCTTTCCATAATTTCTTGTAATAAACATAAATTGGGACTTGAAAAATCGAATTTTGGCGCATTTAAAAACTGTTCACCCACAAAAACACTCTTGGATATGATTTTATACATGTTATAGATGGGATATTTGAGGACATTTTTCGTAAATTCAATCTACGTATATAGCTATATTGCTTGTGAATGTCCTGGAAGATTAAGGATTGCATTATACCGTGAATTTTTAAACATTGTACAAGTTGCGTAAGCCTAAGGCAGTAGGAAAGTATGCAAATAGAACAAGTAGACGAGTATGCGAATAGTAAATGTAGTGTTTGCTTTTAGCTGACTGTACATGTTTTATATACAATAAAAAATAAATTTTAAATCATCTGACCGTCTGTTTGGAGAATGTTAAAAATTAAACTTGTCTAAAACGCCCATGGACGGGACACGTTTTCACAATGCTTATTTAGAAGAACATAATTGCTGAACTTGGATGAATTGGTATGTTTTTCTATAGAGCTGTTAATTATACTAAAGTCTAATGGGGCTGCTTCATCAGGGAAATTTGCGCTTTGTTCGCGAAAATACTTATTACCGTCCTCATTAGGATAGGCCCCGCTCATATTACACATTTTAATATTTATGAAGTTAAGAGAATTTTAATAGTGACAACTTCAAAATGTACTATAACCTTGTAAATTTGTTTCTAAGAGCAAAGTTAACGCTACGATACTAAAGCTTTTTTTGTTAATTTTTTTTTAAGATTAATACAAACATAAGATTTTAAATTGTAAAAGTTAATAATGAAGTACGTTCTGAATAGTAATGTGTACATTGAAAAAAAAAACAACAACAATCTACTAATATTCATGTTGATGCATTAATTCCCAATCTGAGGTCTGCACATCTAAAATGTAGCAAAAATAAATTACAACCCCCCCCCCCCAAAAAAAAACAACACTTACACGAGCGTAAATTCAGACATAATTCGCAAGAATGGACGCTAAAATAGTTACTATACCATCTTCCAAAATAATAATAAAATATTAAAAATGAAGAACCTAGTAATTCGAAATTAACAATTATTATTATTATTTATTTTTTTTTTTGCAATCATTTTGTTTTTGTTGTTTTGTTTTTGTGACTTTTATAAAATTTGTCAGCGATTGGCCCAAGGAAACCTCGAAGTTCTTTTAATGACTTTTTCCGAGCTTGTTTTTGATTTCGAATTTTAAAAAATATATAGATCGCTTTAGGTACTTTAAAAGTGCGGGCTATTTCCTTTTTTCTGTATTTTTTCGTTGTAAGTCATACACGGTAGTCTAATAGAACGCCCGTATATATATATATATATATATATATATATATATATATATATATATATATATAAATGCGGACCACAAATGAGGTATGTACAATGACACACTTGAATTATATTTTAACAATTGATTTAACGTTAGGATTTTGGATTGGAATTGTAAAGCTACTCTGTGTAACAAATATTAATGACAAGTAATTTTAATGGATTAACTAAAGTAATTTTTTTTTTTAAATTTATTTAAAATGTTTAGGATTTAACGGCCCGTGAGTAGGTGGCATGAAGGCGACGAAACATATATGGAAAACCAAGAATAAAGTAGTACAAGGGAAAAAGGAGTACTATTTTTGACCTTTGCCATTCATATCAACTATATATATATATGTATATATATATATATATATATATATATATATATATATATATATATGCTTTAATAGATCAGAAAGTAACAGAATTGAAAATGTATTTTCTGTCTTGGACTTCAGACTTGGCTTTCTTTTCAATAAAAATAGTTTTATTGTTTAATTTTATTTATTTTTGTGTTGGCTCCTTCTGAGCAAAATTTCTTTACACAATGCCAACGAGATCATTTATATTCGATGAAAGGTATTGAAGTTGTATTGAGCTGTTGATATATAATTAATTCCTCTGTGACAAAGAGCTTCGAATGTACAATGATTAATGGTCTCGTAGAAGATGGTAATCAAGCTGGTGATGGATTAATTCTCTAACTTGTCCAGGACTTTAGAACTTTCAGCAACACAACTTCATACAAAGGAATATAAACCGACTATGAACTCTCCAACATTCTGGGTTTTATAACAAGTCTGCTTCGTAAATTGCTTCGCAATTTCAGTTTGAAAGTTTAAATCGTCTTGAGATTTTATTAAATAATATATAATTGCTGAATAAATTATACTTTACTCGAATGATATGGACTCGAATCCATATATTATTTTTAGCGCGGTCACTCCCTATCTCCATAGGGAGAACCCGCTTATGAGGTTGACCTCACGACGCAATCCAGAAGTGCCGACTAGAAACTTTCACGTTTCAGACCCTATAGATCACGAAAATATAGGTGGCCCAAATTTGTATATATATATATATATATATATATATATATATATATATATATATATATATATATATGTATATATATATATATATATTTATATATATGCTTGTCTGTTCGCTCTCTAGCAAGCTCAAAAATGGTCCGATTTTGATGAAATTTGCAAAAAAAATCTGTTGTCTCATATGAAAGGTCAAGTTCGTTAACCAGAAGAATCCACCAACTGGAAGATAGTGTTTTGGGCGAAATTCGCGCAAAAAAAATCGTAACGCTTACGTTTTTGAGTTCATATGCTTGCAGGTACTTTTTTTATAAGTTTCTTAACATAGGAAAACGAATGAAACCATGAAAAGTAGAATCAATGTTTTTGGAAGTCATTATTTTTTTGTGGGTACATAGAATCGCGGGATTCAATTGAAATATTTTCTACTTCTTGGAAATTAATCCAAACTAAGATGTTTAAATGTTGCTTATATTTGGAGTTAAGGAAGTATGCGAAAAAAAATATTTTATTAATAGACATGAAAAGTTTTCGGATCTTCATACATTTTTCGTAAATATCTCGATAACGGTTGTTAAGTGGAAATCGTGGTAAGTGAAAGGTGACCTTTCGAATGCTTACTAAATTCTCTCCAAAATAGGTTCTGAAGCAATATTCGATGGGGCAACGTCGATCAGAGATATAAGCGCTTAAATCTGAAAAAGTGTTTGTTTTGTTGTTTTGAAAGGGGTTTTCTCTTTGTTTATCTCACTTTTTAATTTTTTTTTTTTTGTTTTAAATTCCATTTATCAGTAAAATTAGTATTGTAGTAAAATAAGCTAAGAAACGGTGAAAGGTATAGGTAATAAGTCTGTAGTGGCTGTGGTAATCATGATGGCTGTGGCTAATCGTTGGCTGTTTTGAATTCTCCTATCAATATAACCTTCCTCATAGCCTCCAACTGAATTTATCGTTATTTATTATTTTATAGAAAGATTTAACCCACGACAGAATGGAATTTTATTAGCCATTAAGCACATATTTACAGTTGATTATTACAGTAATTTCGAGATTTTCCTGATCATGAGCTTATCGCTAAAGTTGCGTAATTCATAATGAAATAAATAAATATTACAGTAAAACGAATTTGCTAGTAAAACAAGATACATTCTTAGAATGACAAAGAATTTTTGGTTGTTTAGAATAGAGCCTTCTCAGTAAAAGTCGAAGAGTAAGTACGTTTTCAGTACATAGGTGTTTTGACTTATTAAGAATTATTCGCTTCTGTGTAAGTTGGCTACTGTCAGTTTCCTGTGATTTGTGATGCTAGTCTATTCCATTTCTTCGAGATGTACGAAAACGCGCTAAGATGACGCAGTTCCTGTGAGTCGGACTTTTTTGTTTTAAATTGCATTTATCAGTAAAATTAGTATTGTAGTAAAATAAGCTAAGAAACGGTGAAGGGTATTGGTAATAAGTTTGGAGTGGCTGTGGTAATCGAGATGGCTGTGGCTAATTATGATGACGTACGCATAGTTTGTTTTAAATTCTCCAGTCTATATAACCTTCCTCATAGCCTCCAACAGAAGTTATCGTTTTTCTTATTTTATAGAAAGATTTAACCCACGACAGAATGGAATTTTTTTCGCCATGAAGCACATATTTACAGTTGACTATAACAGTAAAAAGAATTTGCTAGTAAAACAAGATACTTAAAATGGCAACGAATTTTCGGTTGTTTATAATAGAGCCTTCTCAGCAGTAGTCGAAAAGTAAGTACGTTTTCAGTACATTATTGTATTGACATATATAGATTAACAAATATCCGCTTCTGTGTAAGTTGGCTACTGTCAGTTTGCTGTGATTTGTGATGCCAATCTATTCCAGTTCTTCGAGATGTCCGTAACCGCGCTAAGATGACGTCGCGTCATCCTCGTCTGTCTCTTCCGCTCTCGCACTCCTGGCCGGAGGTTAGCGCTTCTACTCCTTCATGGAGTTGTATATAATTTTCTTCGGTAAATGAGTGAGGAGGTTTGGCTGAAGAAGAGCTGTTGAGCGGTGTACGTGCACTTCGGCTGCCCAGGACGTACTGGCTTACTGGGGCTGCCGTGCGTGTTGCAGTGGGAGCTTGCAGAAGTTCTGGCTTCACGCGCTGGACGAGGGAGTGCGTGGGATGTAGCTCATCGTCTTGGATGTAGCTAGCTCGCAGATCGAACAAAAAGTAATTATTAAAAAGAAAACAGTTATGACATGTCACTGATAAGTTAATCATTGTAAAACGTTCTTAGGAATAATCCTGATGCTGTAGTGTAATGGTGGGAACTGTTATGGTGGGGATAAATAAATCATATTTAATGTTACACTTTTATTAGTTTTGAACTTTCACCGCCTATATAATAAAGTAATAAAAGTAATTGGCATTGATTTCCCATCGTAAAAGCAGGCCATTTACGTGCCGACTAGCAATCCAACTTGCGATCCAACTTTAGTGTTTGTTTGTTTTCAGGACTCTTTACGTCCCTCAGGAGCCGAAAAATGTATCGAGTGCTCCCCCCATTCACGTTCTAACTCCGTCGCCAGTCAGATGTCTGACCTTCCTGAAGTCCCTCGAAATATTCCGAATCGTCCAACTAGACTTCCATCAATCCGACAACCCCATTCACGACCCGACTAGTGGCCCAACTTCAGAAGTCGGACCACATTCGTACTGCAAGTCGGAAAGTGAATGGCCTGCTTAAGTAACTACCAAAACAGATTGAAACACGCGAGATTTAGATAAGTAGTATATATATATATATATATATATATATATATATATATATATATATATATATTTATATATATATATGTGTATATATATATGCTAATACGTGACTGAGCCAAATAAAGCAGACCGTGTGAGATCCATACCACACAGAAGCAGAAAGCTCATACTTAGATCCTAGATACCTACAACTTTTAGCGCCTGAGAGAGAGAGAGAGAGAGAGAGAGAGAGAGAGAGAGAGAGAGAGAGAGAGAGAGAGAGAGAGAGAGAGAGAGAGAGGGAGGGAGAGAGAGAGAGAGAGAGAGAGAGAGAGAGAGAGAGAGAGAGAGAGAGAGAGAGAGAGAGAGAGAGAGAGAGAGTGAGAGAGAGAGGAGAGAGAGAGAGAGAGAAAGAGAGAGAGAGAGAGATGGAGAGAGGAGAGAGAGAGAGAGAGAGGACAGAGAGACAGAGAGAGAGAGAGAGGTAACGAGAAAGTGACAGATACATAAACACGTTATCAATCAGTTACCTTAGAAATCATATTCAAACATGGAAATATATGTGAGTATCTTGATTGGTGTGACATGAGAAGTACTCAGTGTAATTCTGAAGATACAGTAAATGGGAACTGTGGTTTAATTATCCTGATGATAATTTCTAGATAGAATTTGGCTGCCTTAAGTCAGGATCAAGCTGAATGTTTCAAAACTTTCATCGTTCATCAAGTCGTCTGATCTCAGGAGGATCTTAAGATAATTAAAGGCTTGTTTCGCAGTTTTGCCTGACTAAAGAATATTGTCTTTCTCTAATGGCCCTTTATAAATAATGAACCGCATTCGTTAGATTATAATTTAATACTAATTACTGAAGCATTAAAAAGTCATTTCGTTCTTCCTAATTTTAGCAAAAGGTTGAATTAATTTAATATTAATTATGAATATCCAATCCTTGTTTTTTTTATGTCCTATTGTCGTTACAATATTAATTATCTATTTTAAAGAACAGATCTTACTTTTAATTCTGAATATAGAACACAGATTTATTTTTATATTGCCTACAAGGCGCTATCAGTGGCTTTTGAATTAACTTTCAAATTGCTAGCTCTACCTACTTCAGGTGACATCAGCTCTCAAGAAGTACGGATCCCACATTCTGAAATCCATGCTATCCTTGATTACCTTTTAGCACTTTCCTCCGAAGGAAAGTAGCTATTGAGGTTGGACTCATGACGGAATTTTTGAAAAATTTCTTCAAATCTTTATCGATCCTACCTAGTAGACACCGAAAAATGACCCCCGTTAAAATTTATTTATATATATATATATATATATGTCTGTTAACACGATAGCGGCCAGAGTTTTTGTTTGTTTTGGAACGAGTTCATTAACCACCAAAGTCGGTCCACCGGAAGGGGGGGTTTACCCCGAACCCAAAACACTAATTTGACTATGTCAGCCGTAATATTTGTTATATTTCAACGAAACTTGGTATTCGTAGTGGTAATATAGAGAGAAAAGTGAGATATAAAAATGAACTAAATCGGTTCATTAGAAGGGGGGTTTACTCCGGACCCACAATACCAATTCGCCACTACCAGCCGTGATTTTTGGTATATTTCAACGGAACTCGGTATTCGTAGAGGTAATCCACAGGTAAATAACTGTTGTAAAAATAAACTAAATCGGTTCATTAGGAGGGGGGTTTACTCCGGACCCACAATACCAATTCGCCACTACCAGCAGTGATTTTTGGTATATTTCGACGAAACTCGGCATTCGTAGTGGTAATCTACAGGTAAATATGTGTTGTAAATATAAACTAAATCGGTTCATTAGAAGGGGGGATTTACTCCTGACCCAAATTCTTAATATACTCATACCAGTCGTAATTTCTGCTGTATTGTAACGAAACGCGGTATACGTCGTGGGTAACTCATGAGAAAGAAGTGTTGTAGAAATGAGCGGAATCGGTCAATCGGAAAGCGGGGGTTTAATTTGTAATATATTTCAATAGAAAAGCCCGTCAGACGTAGGTACACAAAGCCGCCGCAAGGAGCGCTTTCTACCACTAGAGTGACTGTATCCTGTTCCTGCGTTAGATCAAAATACGATAATATGAGGTTTTTTGTATTTATTACGAAGTGTAATAGGTACCATGTGTAAACATAACTCTGGAAGCAAATTATTAATTGATCAGTTACTCATTACAAATTTAAAAGAGAACTATTCATGTTTTTATTTTATTTATGTAGGATATTTTAAGCAAATTGTTCTGGAAAGCAATCTACACTACCCAAATTCTGAGGAAAGTGCTTAGTTATGCAGCTCCTGCGTGACGGATTTTTTCCTTTCAAAGAGAGAGTATTCGCTAGTAACGTATTAGCTTCAATGCAGGTTAAAGATGTTGGTCTCGTTCAGAGATCTGGATCATGGATAATGCATCTCTATTGGCCTATTCATATGAGCAATTCTATTGGTCGTTGTCTTTTTAGTAACCGTCTTGCTCCCTTCCCTACTTAGAACGCAATTCATTTGTACTTTAGTGTTTTATAAGCGATTAGTGTTTGTTTTTCGCGTGTTCCTAGTTTGTTGTATATTTTACTATAACAAAGGAAGCACTGTTAAATTGCATATCGCTCTATTACCTACCGAAAAACCATCCTTGATCTATATTATCTACGAGTTGGATTGACTAGAGTTTCGCCTTATTGGCAAAAATTAAATTGACGTCTTGATCCGGTTCTCTGAACCGGTGATGATCCAGATTTGTGAGCCGGTTCTTTAACCTGCGTTGAAGCTAATACGTAAGTACTGAATATTTTGTACATAATGGTCGAATCAACCATTACCATAAAAGTATTCTACAGATATCGGATTATTGGTTTTATAAATATTTCTGTTTTCTATCTAGCTGGCTCAAAAATTGTCCGCTTTCAAAGAAATTTGGTAAAACAATTCATTGTGAGTTCTGAAAGGTCAAGTTTGGTAGCCAGCTAAATCCGTCTACCGCGCACTTTTTATTACCAAACCCTTTCCGAGGTCATATCTGACTATAACTGTTGTCAAGGAAAATGGAAAAAATATATTTTTCATGATATTTTCGGATATTCTTGAAACCGGTGTAGAAATCGTAGTAAATGTAAATCAACTATTCGAAGGGTTTTAAATTTCCAGAAATGCGGTTCCTATGATAGAGCGATCTCATCCGGAGAACCAGGGGCTTAAAAGTAGTAGTAGGATACCTGTAGTTCCCTGTTAGGCACCTAAGATCTTGCTTTGTTTAGAGATTTCATACCTACCTTGTAGTATGACCTTTTTACAAGTGTTTACAGTTTTCACTATACATTAATACAATACAGGAACTATTAGAATTCTTAGCTTTCCAAATGTCTCTGGGGATAAGAACGGATACGCGCTATGATGACGCAGTTCCTGTGAGTCAGCCCCATTGAATAATAAGATGCGGGCTTCAGTATGTGGGGAATAGTTTAATGGTCTTCATGACGAATTTATTTACAGATTGAAATGTTTCTTAATGCATAGATCAACATGCAGGGTTACTAGTAAGTCAACCCACATCTAGGCGAGGTGATAGGTTTGGTCAAAACAAACACTTTTAAGCCCATATTTCTTTATCCCAAAATCACCCTTTTTGAATATATTTAATAATTTAAAAAAAAATGTTTTTCACAACGTGAATGGCGGAAGCTAAACCTAAGCCTTGTCTCCTACCCTATAGCTAAGCTAACTTATCTCTTACTGATAATTAGATAGTTAGCCGTCGAGGTGATAAGTAAAGACGGAATGGTCGGGAATCGGCTAAAGAAACCTCAATATGATTTTTGGTAAAAAAAATCTATATTTTGGACGTTTCGGCTACTCATTGGTAGCCTTCGTCAGCTAAAATGACAAGAAAAACAGAAATTAATACAAAAAAAAGTTTAGAATTGAGATAAGTAACAGAACTATAAATACAATTAATTAACTTATTATAAAAGAACAATTTGGTCTAAAATTCTTAGAATGAGTAGAATGAAAATCAGAAGAAACACAACAAAAAAAAAAAGAAGAAAAAAGGCTATTATATTGAAGTTTATATAAGTACATAGGTATATAGGTGCTAATAGTAACAAACAGATAAGGTACTACATACCTATGGAAATGCCTGGAGGCAGAGGAAAACCAATGTTGACAGTTAAGTAACCATTGTGGAAGTGTCTAAGAAAAAAGTCCGTCACGCAGGAGCTGCTGACGACTGGTATGAGTATATTAAGAATTTGGGTCAAGAGAAACCCCCCCCCCCCTTCTAATGAACCGATTTAGTTTATTTTTACAACACATATTTAAATGTAGATTACCACTACGAATACCGAGTTTCGTCGAAATATACCAAAAATCACAGCTGGTAGTGGCGAATTGGTATTGTGGGTCCGGAGTAAACCCCCCCCCCTCCTAATGAACCGATTTAGTTTATTTTTACAACAGTTATTTACCTGTGGATTACCACTACGAATACCGAGTTTCATCGAAATATACCAAAAATCACGGCTGGTAGTGGCGAATTGGTATTGTGGGTCCGGAGTAAACCCCCCCCCCTTCTAATGAACCGATTTAGTTTATTTTTACAACACATATTTACCTGTAGATTACCACTACGAATACCGAGTTTCGTCGAAATATACCAAAAATCACGGCTGGTAGTGGCGAATTGGTATTGTGGGTCCGGAGTAAACCCCCCCCCCCCTTCTAATGAACCGATTTCGTTTATTTTTACAACACATATTTACCTGTAGATTACCACTACGAATACCGAGTTTCGTCGAAATATACCAAAAATCACAGCTGGTAGTGGCGAATTGGTATTGTGGGTCCGGAAAAACCCCCCCCTCCTAATGAACCGATTTAGTTTATTTTTACAACAGTTATTTACCTGTGGATTACCACTACGAATACCGAGTTTCATCGAAATATACCAAAAATCACGGCTGGTAGTGGCAAATTGGTATTGTGGGTCCGGAGTAAACCCCCCCTTCTAATGAACCGATTTAGTTCATTTTTATATCTCACTTTTTTCTCTCTATATTACCACTACGAATACCAAGTTTCGTTGAAATATAACAAATATAACGGTGGACATAGTCAAATTAGTGTTTTGGGTTCGGGGTAAACCCCCCCTTCCGGTGGAGCGACTTTGGTGGTTAACGAACTCGTTCAATCGTTTGCTAATTAAATGCTATATACCAAGTTTCGTGACGAAAAAACAAAAACTCTGGCCGCTATCGTGTTAACAGACATATATATATATATATATATATATATATATATATATATATATATATATATATATATATAAATAAATTTTAACGGGGGTCATTTTCGGTGTCTACTAGGTAGGATCGATAAAGATTTGAAGAAATTTTTCAAAAATTCCGTCATGAGTCCAACCTCAATAGCTACTTTCCTTCGGAGGAAAGTGCTAAAAGGAATCTACTAGGGTAAATGAAACGGAAACAAACCAGGTGGTCGGTAGGGATCAAAGGCCTGTTTATGACATTTTATATATATATACAGTAGAACTTGGATAATTCGAACCCCCTAGGGTCCGACAAAAAAGTTCGAATTATCCAAAATTCGAATTAAAAAAGTTTTTGAAAATAAAGGGGTAAAAAATCGAACTCCATATTTTTTAATTTTACAAAAAATACAGACATTTTATTAAATCAGTAACAAACGTTTCATAAATTGATGATTACGTAGGTACATAAGTAAAAAAATAATTTATCAAAAAAGTAAAAATAAAAGTCTATTGTTTTGAAAAAAAAAGTAATTTTCAAGGGCATGAATTTTTTCTTTATTTTTCAGGTAAGTTGATAAAGTGTTAGTCCTTGGCAATTTCAGATTTATTCTTTATTCCTTTTTCAACTTCTTTAATTGCAGCTATTTTCTGTGACAACGTTAAAGTTTTATAACTTCTAGGCTTTGACATCTTAAATGAACAACTCACTGAACCGCAATGTACACAAGAAATTCAAGGCACAAACAATGCAACAGATCTAGACACTGACTGATTTATAACTGAATAAGAAATGAAGATGGTGGAAGAGAATTCTAGGATAAAACGACAGGATGTAACTATAACCCCTGGAAGGGAGGAAGCGCGACCCACTACTTTGCAGAACTCCTAGAGTCCAAGAACTAGACTATGAGACCGCCGCGCTTCTTGTCCCGGAACCCCTACATCCGTATCTTACTATCCTTCTGACCCGAGGTGAGAATATTTTCACAAGATTTAAGATCGACCGCCTCTCTGTCCACTTTCTAGTGGAGGCACAGGCTCGTAAGGAATTCGAATTATCCAAAATTTTATTCGAATTAACCACGATTTTTTTTACATTGTTTATGCCCTAAATTCTAGAGAGAAATATTCGAATTAAAGACAATTTCGAATTATCCATGTTCCACTGTATATATATATTAAATATCTTGAAAACGGGTAACTTTTGGATTAGGCAATATGGACTTAAAATTATTTGTTTTTACCAAAATGTGATGGGTGTGGGTCGAACGTGATGGGTGTATGCCAGTAACCCTGTATATACTACGTCCTTCTAAGATTGAAATAAATTTCCCTGTCGGAAATAGCTTGTATCATGGATATGTCGAAAGGGGGCAAAATGAGTTATCCACACAATTTCTTATTCATCTGGAAGAGGGTCTGTTATTTATTGCCCATTAGTAATGCTTAATATTACGCTGTAACTAACTCCTCTGATTTAATCTCCAATGATTTTACGTTATAAACAATGAAAATTTGACGATTTTGATAGCACGGTAACCACATGGGTTAGTCGCCATAGGAACGGCACCCTCGGGTACCATCGTCCGGACGTAGCCGAAGCGTTACAGTTTTAGCGTCACACTAGGCCATAGCTAAGACAAGTCAGAAATCTAACTTGGGTCATACCGATCCGAAGGAGATGTTCTCCTACCCCCGCTAGGACAGTACCACCCCTCCAAGGAGAGAGTAGGATAATCCCCATTGAGAAGTTGGAAAGAACCATTATCGACAGGCATCAGCCTGCTACTCCTTCCGGATCCTTTAAGGCCTCTTCCAATGGCCTTCACTTCCTATTTACACTCGCTTCGCTCTCTATTGATTTTATCTTACGGCTGTTGTCAACTATGTATCGCTATAAATCTTCCAAAGTCTGGCACACCATTCAAAAAAATCAATTCCATGTAATCTTTCATTGCCCATCTTTTTTTTTTTTTTTTTTTTTTTTTTTTTTTTTTTTTTTTTTTTTTTTTTTTTTTTTTGCTGTTGTGTCTGTCAATATTTCAAGTTAATTATGCAGACATGTGTGTTCACATAATCCAAATAAAAATTCAATCGGATCGTCCTACCACATATATAAAAATGTCATTTACTAAAACTAAACCTTTCAGAGGATAATATAAATATTTCGGGGATTCATTTACCTTTGTAAAGTTTAGCTGGTTAGACGATTCTAGAAGTATACAACTTACTAGGTTCGTGCTAGAGAATAATAACACCACTAACACCTAAACTTCATAGGAATTAAACTTTGTGCTTACATTACGATCTGATTACATAGTGAAATATTACTAGTAAAAAAATTGGTTGTCTTAATATAGCTCCAATTATTTGTGTTAAATTATCCTCAGATCACAGGTTACATGCCTCATTCTTGGGTTATCTTAATGGCGTCTCACTGGATTTTAACGCCTTTCTTGCCTGTATTTTCTTTTTTTTTCTTCTTATATCTACTGCACGAAAATCATGAAAAAGTTACGAAATTGAAAATACAACACGAAAATTGCGAAAAAATCATGAATTTTGAAACGATATCACGAATTTTCAGTTTTACCGGAGGCTCCCCGGACGTAATCCCGGGACTCCCCGGGATTGTCCCCTTCCGTCCGTAATTGTCGCCGTATTTCTATGGCGACGTAATTTTATCTGCCTTTCCCACCCTCCTACATTCCTTTGTTGTAGCATTTACACATCAATTATCTATTATTTACATATATGTAGACATAAATATTGAAATTCTGTACACATTAATTTACTAAATTATGAATATTGAAAAGGAATATTTAATTAGTAATATTTTTAGAAATTTCTAATTCTGCTAACATTGTTCAATATTTTTTAGGCTGCTAATTCCATAGTTATTCTAATTTTTTTAGTATCATTACTTCACTTTTAAAATTAATGTAGACTATCCTGTTTAATATATGATGTTCATTTTATTCAGTTTTATTTATTGTTGTAATCTATGTAATTGTAATTGTGTGTTTATAGATATCACGGTAATCCGTGTAAGCATACAAATAATTTTAAGCTAATTGTTAAAGCTTTTTATTTTTTAGTGAAATTATTTTCTTAATAATGGACACGAAATTTGCTTTTCAAATCGTGAAAATATCACGAAAAAGTTATGAAATTGGCTTTTACAAAAGTAGTTGTAAATTTGAATTCATTCGGAAAAGGTACATAAACTGATAGAAAATCTCATTTATATGTATAAAAAAAAAACATGTATAGTATTATTTTTAAATTAAATCAAAAATTTAATATCTCACTAAATTATAAATTATTTCACAATTTTATCGAAGTTTACAGGAGCCAAAATAAATGACCCAAAAATATTTAAAGAAGATAAGAAGACCTGATTTTGAGTAATGTTCACATTTTTGATAACTTATTCTAGGTTATGAAGAATCTAATTAAAGTTCCGATTCTATTTATGGAATAAGTATTTAAAAAATGCTTTTCCACTTAAAACCGTCAAGAATGCAGCAAGATTGTAAGAGTCCTACATAAGAAACAGTATACTTCATTTAAAGTGGCTCATTCAGTAGTCGTTTATACTCAATTATAGATAAATATATTAAATAAGCTTTTTTTTATGTCTTGGGACTGATAAGTAGGGGTTTAATATTCCTTCTCACTCACAAACATAGGCTTTCTCTCATCCATTATCTTTATATTAAGTACTTCATTAAAATACAATTAAAATATCTTTACATGGTTGTTATTTGTGAAGGAAATTGGAAGGTTTTTATTAAAAGTTTCCGTGATTTGGTCATATTCTTAATTATAACTGCTCCCGATAGGGGGTGGGGAGCATGGCCACACTAGTTGTTAACGTGTAACTCAGAAAAGATAAATTCTCTAAATACTTGTTACAATATCATATCAAGGAGTGGAGTGAAATTCTTATTTAACTCCCCTTTATAGAATTTATGGATTTACATTTCTACCTAATGTTATACAATTTGTAGTATTATACAGATGCAAATCAATTTCCTCAGTCTGTCTATTCTGATTGGTTTCTCTATTTGTAATTGATTTAGTTGGTTCTGAACTATTTCCTGACAGGGTTTTGTCTGTAATATCATCTCATTTCACTAATTGAATCGCTTATTCAACAATCAATTTCTATTAGTTGCACTGAATATTATCAGTTTATGAGCTTCAGAGAAGCCTCATTCATACTGTACTATGCTTTTTGCAATACATTTGCAATTACAAATTCAATTACACTTAAATTAATTGCTTATAAATTTTAATATCATTTTGACATTATATACATGTATATGCAATAGTTTGATTATATCCCGAATAAATAGACAATATAGATATGTTTCTTGACTAAATGTAATGACAGTTTGTATATTTACAAATTAAGTTCTCGAAATGCAAAACTGATTTCCTCTGGAAGGAAAATATCAAACAGTAAATGATAAAATATACATGTCTTTATAGAAGAGAAACCTGATATTTCTTTAGAAACATAGATTTATTAGGAAATATTTTTCTAATTCCTTTCAATTTCTCTTATTTTACTATTGCTTATCATTATATCCATAACTGTGATATTCGAGAAAATATTCCAGCTTTTCTTTAGAAAAAATGAAAACAAAATAATAAATGAACGTATAACGCATATATAAATTTATATCTACATTTATACATACACACATTTCCTGACATACATGTTTAATATCATCTTTTGCGTTTCTTGTTTTTTTTTCATCTAGTACCACTCGATAAAACTGTCGAATGACAGTGAGAACTGAAAGGATCAGTCTATTCTTTTTTTTTTTTTTTAATATTTAACTGAAAGCAAATTGTGAGGTTTTGTGAGTAGTCATTAAGACCACTAATTTTGAAAAGGGGGTTAACAAATTAGTCGAATATTATATTTATTTGTTGCTATTGAAAAATTGCAATAAATAGGCATAATGTGAAAATTACAGACGTTAGAGAGCCTATATGCGCGTGTGTGTGTGTGTGTGTGAGTGAGTGTGTGTACGTCTGAAAACATACACTGATGAAAAACGCAGGAGAGGACTACGGTAATATAGGACCTGCTTTTTCACTCCAATTATAAAATTGCACCACCTGCTAATTGCTTCTAAAAAAGGTATTATGTGAGAAAAGGTTGTGTAAAAAGCAACCCTACACATACAAACATGGGCTCAGCTTGAATGTAGATTGGAGCTGATTGGAACTATTACAACCCCTCTGCAAACTAATAAACCCAGATAGGCTGACTTTGAAAATTGCTGTTTGTACAGAGGGCAGGAAGCACAATGAAGTATAATTAGGATATTCAAACAACAATATCCGTTAGAATTACACGCTTAAAATATTTTTATAATTAGATATTTTTTCTGTAATGCATACAGTATGTATCGTATTGTGCGAGATTATCAAAAATTGGTGTTCATGTTTTTTTCTGTCGTATAGAGATGCCACTTATGAGATCAATCCGGTCCTAAAGCAAAGGAAGTTTCTTAGAAGTCCACCGAGCCTTCGAATTTGTATTAAAAATTCTTATCAGTGAGGAAAGCGGTGCTTGACATTTTAAAAGTGTTGTTTTGGTTCAACTCTAAGCTTTGCTATGCGCGGTAGGTATAAGCAATATACGTGCAAGTCGGAATTTTTCTTGAAGAGCTTAGTGAAAATTCCGACGGAAATGGCTTCATTAGATTCCCCACATCAAATTACTTAAAAAACGTTTATTTGGGAGCCTAGGATTGAGAAACATAGCATAAGAACAGCTATAATTCATTCGTCTATTGAAGAAAGGAAAGAGCCATCAGTAGAAATGGAATTTTCCCTTGAGTTTCCTCACCATTTACTCGAGAATCTCTGCTGTCTAATAACTGCAGCTTTTTCCCGCTTTACTAGCTGCAGTAGAAGGACCAATGACTCATTTTTTAAATATACCGCAATAAAACAACTTTATAATCGAGAAGTCTTTAACTAAATTATTATTGTGAATTCACCAATTAAAAGTTATAATCAATTGACGTACTACTGTATATAAATTATTATTTTTGTTATAAATTATAATTATGCTTATGTTATAATTCCATCAATTAAAATCTATGCTTTAATTGGAAGATAGTTTTTTTTCTCGATTTCCATTATAATTACACAACTATTATCCTTGATAAGACAGGTTTTTACGTCTACCTCTGTAGGAGAGAGAGAATAAATACATACACAATTTATATATATATATTACAAATTTTCCTTCTAGCGCGTTTCCTCGCCCGTAAGACGAAATTCGCATGTGCGGACTATGAAAGTCCACACTTTATAACAAGTACAGATATATATTATAAGTTGATACAACTAGTTTTCTAAACTATTTAAGTTTTCCTGAATATTAAGGAACGATTGATCCACTTGTTCCGGATGTTTAAAATTCATTTAAACTAAGATATTAAAATACTTCTTTTGTTTAGAGTTAATGAAGTATTAAAAACAAAATATTTTATTTACAGGCATGAAACGTTTTGGGATCTTAAAGTACATTTTATTAAATATCTTTGTTAAATAAAAACGTTTGGAAAATTGCCGTAAGTTAGAAAAGACTATTTGCTAGCTTACTCTATCTACAAAAACGTGTCTGAAGTAATATTCGATGGGAGATTGTCAATCGGTGAAATAAGTGCGTAAAACCTTTTGTTCAAAAAAGTTTTCAACTCCTTCCTTGCATTTAATTTTCATAGTTTTACATTGTTTTTTTTTTTTTTTTTTTTAATTCACTTTATCTGTAATATTAAATTGTAAGTAAAACAATGAACGGAACACGAGAAACACATTTCCGTTGTTTGTCATATTTTTGAACGGATGTCGGAAAGGCCGAGTGTGCAATTTTTGCAGTTGTTAATGGTGTCTCATATCTCAAAATTCTTCAAGATTTTATTGTATTATACAATTAAATTTTTCACAGAATATTAGCTGCATTTATTACAGGTTTGACAAGCGACACAATGGATAATAATGATGGTTTAATTTTATTTTTACACACATAGTATCATTAAGTTACTATTCCACATTCTATTGAGATAGCAAAAGTCTATTAGATCTATCCAATAATCTGAATGCAATTATTAAATTTACACATGTAATCAAATGTTTTTATTTTATACTGGAAGTCTTCCTTTAATCAGGTTATTTCCGATTTGTCCTGCATTTAACTATTCCCTGTAATAATAAAGATTTAGCATTATTCCCGTGAAATCAGCAGTTGTTCTATGAAGATTCCACATATTAGGCTTACCTTATAATAGATGAAGACTTCTTTATTATTTTACGCCGAAAGACCTGAAATTACTTCAATTGTTAAAAGAATAGTTTCACAATTCAGGAATTGTCTCGGAAACCAAGTTTCCTTATAGTCCGTCGGCCCGTGCACATTTTATGCAACGATTTTTAAGATTCTTCATTTTTTCACTATTGATTGTACAAGTCTTAACTAGAACAGTGCCACTTGTCAGCTGGCTAGGTAGCGGTGGGTTTGGCTGCGGGGGCGTTGCAAACATAGGAAAAATATGGAAATGTGAAACGATTTTAAGATTCACGAAATTTCTTGGAGAGACACCTTATATTATACAATAATCATTGGCACTTGTCAGCTGGCCGGCCAGCGGTGGACTGCTTGTCAGCTGGGGGTCTAAACTTGGCAAAAACACGAAATTCTGAAACGATTTTAAGATTGCTGAAATTTTGGTGGTTACTAGTATTTGTAGTGAGATTAACGAAAGACATTGTCAGCTGCTCATATCTTGGTGGAAAACTTGTCAGCTGGGGGGGTATAAGCGCTGAGCACATGGCGCGCGCTCCGCTTTATACAGCCAGCTGACAACTTTTCCACCCACATATAAGCAGCTGACAATTTGTTTCGTCAATCTTATTACGAATACTACCTACTAACAAAATTTCAGGAATCTTAATATAGTTTTTGACTATTTAATAGCGAAAACATGCTTATATTGATTACAACTTCTGAATATATTGATTGTAAATGAATATTTTTACTATCAACGTTAAATTATATTATGTATTTGCATTAAGGTAAGATGAAAAAATATGTCAATTATTTGTATAAAATACTGTATTGGTAATAAAAAAGTATTATACAATTAATCATAATAATAATAATAGTATACTAAAGACACTTAATAATATAATAATAAAAAGAAAGTCAATCGTTTTCTGATTCTGACTCTGCACCTTCAGAATCATCACCCCCCCCCCCCCCCGCAGTAATTGTGCGGTCATCCTCTTCTTGGTGTCTTTCAGCTGAAAATACTAATTATTGTTATTGATAAAATCACTAAACGTTAATAAAGCATAGAAAATAAATAGTTTTAATATCTTCAGTGAATTGCTGATCTCGAATAATCATATCAACTACTCGACGGAATTGTTCGCCGTCAAACCATTTACAGGTTTATATATTATCTTCAATATCCCATCCGTAATCCAGAGGAGTTAAAGTTGAAGGTTCTTGTTTGTTTATTTTAGATTTTAAACATCGTCGTATAGGTATTTTTTTTTTTCAATCTACTTTACAGTAGATTTATACCTACTCGATATTAGAGGTATAGCCATCGGGGATCAACCGTACAGGCTGCTAGGATTGCTAAAAGAAGCTCTAGACCTCTTAAGGATTGTTTAACTGTAGTGTGTATAGAGTGTCTGACACAGCAAACATACAGACAAACAGACAACAATTCTATAAATCATTCTTTTGGGTACAATTGCATTGATAATGGCCCCCAATAGTATTTTTACTCATATATCTTGCATGTACAAACAGCGATCCGTTAGAATTTTATTATATGTGAAGATAGATTACGGCTAGTAGTGCTAAGTTGGTAAATCGGGTCCAGAATAAACCCCCCTCCTAATAAACCGATTTACTTTATTTTTACAACATATTTTTCTATTAATATTTCCACAAACGAATATCGAGTTTCGTCCGAGTGACTTTGGGTCCGGAGTAAACCCCTCCTCCAGATGAACCAATTTTTCTGGTTAAGGAACTCGTTAAATCATTTGCTAAGAGAATACTATATACAAAGTTTCGTTAAAAAAAAAATCCTCTGGTGTGTATCGAATTAACGATAGTTCATGAAATGTTGGACGCGATTCTCTACATTGGCATAACTTTTTTATTTATGTACCGATTCGCATGAAACAAACACTAAATATTAAGTGAAAAGTACCACAATATATTAGTGAATACTGCAACTAAATCGGATTAGCCGTTTCTGAGATTAGCGCACACAGATAAACAGACAAACAGGCAAAAATTTTAAAAATCATTGTTTTGGGTACTATTGCATTGATGAAGGTCCCCAATAGTATTTTTCACCATCTTCCAGAAACAGACAGCGATCCGTTAGAATTGTATTATTTGTATAGATTTGTATTAAGGTATGATGAAAAAATATATTATTTATTTGTATAAAATACTGTAAAAATTATTATATAATTTATTTATAATAATAATAGTTACCTAATAAAACTTTTAAATAAAAAGAAAGTCTGACTCTTCACCTTCAGAATCATTACTTTCGATATTTGTAGTGTTTGTGAGGTCATCCTGCTGTCTCTCATGTGAAAATACTAATTATTGGTATTGATAAAATGATGAAACATTAATAAAGCAAAGAAAATGAATAATTTTAATATCTTGAGTGAATTACTGATCTCGAACAATCATTTCTACTACTGGAGGTAATTGTTTGCCATTAGATGTTAAAATTTGGATGAATATGGGAACGTGAACAAACCAAACTATTTAGATAATAATAACTTATTTTTAATACAAGGCGAAACACTGTGCCAAGCGTTGCCTGATTTTCACGCATTCACAGGCAAACATTTTTTATGTGCTGTGTATTTTATACAAATAAATGATATATTTTTTCATCTTACCTTAATGCAAATACATAATATATTTTAACGTTGATAATAAAAATATTCATTTACAATCAATATATTCAGAAGTTGTAATCAATATAAGCATGCTTTCGCTATTAAATAGTCAAAAACTATATTAAGATTCCTGAAATTTTGTTAGTAGGTAGTATTCGTAATAAGATTGACAAAACAAATTGTCAGCTGCTTATATGTGGGTGGAAATGTTGTCAGCTGGCGGTATAAAGCGGAGCGCGCGCCATACGCTCAGCGCTTATACCCCCCCCCCCCCCCCCCAGCTGACAAGTTTTCCACCAAGATATGAGCAGCTGACAATGTCTTTCGTTAATCTCACTACAAATACTAGTAACCACCAAAATTTCAGCAATCTTAAAATCGTTTCAGAATTTCGTATTTTTGCCAAGTTTAGACCCCCAGCTGACAAGCAGTCCACCGCTGGCCGGCCAGCTGACAAGTGCCAATGATTATTGTATAATATAAGGTGTCTCTCCAAGAAATTTCATGAATCTTAAAATCGTTTCACATTTTCATATTTTTCCGAAGTTTGCAACGCCCCCGCAGCCAAACCCACCGCTACCTAGCCAGCTGACAAGTGGCACTGTTCTAGTTAAGACTTGTACAATCAATAGTGAAAAAATGAAGAATCTTAAAAATCGTTGCATAAAATGTCACGGGCCGACGGACTATTATATTCAACATATTATTACATTTGTACGGATTTTTTTATTCTAGCATTTTTGAAATAGTTGTGATAGATATATTTTCCCTTCTATTATTGCGTTAACGAAAAAAAAATATTTCTTTCAAGTGAATTAATTTAAAGGAAGATATATTTCAATCTAGTTATTTTGTCTGACAAGTGAACTTTATTCTGTCATTGGATCCTTTGATTTATGTATATAAGCACATCCCCTAAAAAGTAATCATAAAAGCCAATTAACATGTTGAAGGGATTTTTTCTTGTTGT
This sequence comes from Gonocerus acuteangulatus, assembly GCA_946811695.1. Classification (NCBI taxonomy): domain Eukaryota; kingdom Metazoa; phylum Arthropoda; class Insecta; order Hemiptera; family Coreidae; genus Gonocerus; species Gonocerus acuteangulatus. The sequence goes on from OX328123.1 coordinate 82,154,646, forward strand.
GTTGTAGGGGTTATACAAACCCTTACAAATGAGCCTATTTGTTATTCGTTATTGGTTAAAGTTATTCGCAATTGGTTATGCCCATGATATGACCTTCTTTCGAATTTTTATATTTAAAATTCTTATTCACAAAGTAAAGTGACTTCTTTTCTATATATATCATCCTCCGGGAAAAAGTATTTGTTTCTTCAAGCAATATTTATTCATTTTGTTTTAAATTGCTCCGCTTCAATAAGCAATTGTCAATCAACTGAAAATGTTGACTGTATTACTGAAATAATATACACGTGTTTATTTCAAGTTTTATTTGATGCTGTATATATTTAAATTTATAAGAATACATATTTTTTTAACATTATATAGGACCAGTGAAAGTAAATAGTATTTTGGAGGAGTCAATCGTTATTGTCACTTCCCAAGCTACGATAATATTTTTTGTTTTCTCTTTTTTTTTAGGGCTATATTATCAATAATACATTTTTAGCACTTTCCTCCGAAGGAAAGTAGCTATTGAGGTTGCACTCATGACGGAATTTTTGAAAAATTTCTTCGAATCTTTATCGATCCTACCTTGTAGACACCGAAAATGACCCCCGTTAAAATGTATATATATATATATATATATATATATATATATATATATATATATATGTGTGTGTATATATATATATATATATATATATATATATGTGTATGTATATGTCTGTTAACACGATAGCGGCCAGAGTTTTTGTTTTTTCTTCAGGAAACGTGGTATACAGCGTTCAAATAGCAAACGATTGACCGAGTTCGTTAACCACCAAAATCGGTCCACCGGGAGGGGGGGGGGGTTTACCCCGGACCCAAAACACTATTTTGACCATACCAGCCGTAGTTTTTGTTATATTTCAACGAAACTCGTAATTCGTTAATTTGATCTAATGAGAGAAATACGTTGTAAAAATGAACTAAATCAGTTCATTAGAAGGGGGGGGGGGTTACTCCGGACCCACAATACCAATTTGCCACTGCCAGCCGTAATTTTTGTTATATTTCAACGAAACTTGGTATTCCTGGTGGTAATCAACAGAGAAAAATGGGTTGTAAAAATAAACTAAATCGGGTTATTTGGAGAGGGGGTTTACTCCGGACCTAAAGTACTAATATACTAATACTCATACCGGTTGTAATTTCTGCTGTATTGTAACGAAACGCGGTATACTTCGTGGCTATCTCATGAGAAAGAAGTGTTGTAAAAATGAAGTAAATCGGTCTATTGGAAAGGAGGGTTTACTTTAAACTCTGTTTCATTACAATTAGCCAGCCAGACGTAGGTGCCCAAAGCCGCCGCGAGGAGCGCTATCTCCCACTAGGGGGACTGTATCCTGTTCCTGCGTCAGATCAAAAGACGGAAAATGGAGTTTTTGTGTATTTATTAAGTATTACAGTATCATGTATAAACATAACTCTGGAAGCAAATTATTTACAAAATTAATAATTGAACAGTCCTCATAAGAAATGTAAATGAGCAGAACTATTCACGTTTTTATTTTATTTATATAGGTTATTTACAGCAAACTATTCAGTAATGTGGTCTACACTAAAAAATTCTGAGGAAAGTGCTTAGTTATGCAGCTCCTGCGTGACGGACTTTTTTTATATACGCTAGCGTTTACGCGTTCATAGGCCTGGAGGTACACGGTTGTAAGGCGATGTCTATAGACGTTTTAAAAAGTTTTGATAGAACTTGTTTTTATAACTCATTCTCGGTTTGTGCTTTCAGAAACAATTGATTCTGAACTGTTTCTGAAAACTGTTCCTGAAGACTGTTTATGGAAAGTAAGATATTTAAATGTTCATTGGGTTACGACTTATTAAAGTATTTCACTAAACTTTTTTTAATAGACGTGAGACATTTTGGGATTTCACTAATATTTTATAACTGTTTGTATATAGTAACAAGTGGAAGAGAACTATTCGAATGTTTAAGTGTCTTCAAAAATGGTTCCTAGGTAATTTTTGATGGTACGATCTCAGCCGAAGAAGCAAGTGTTTAAGACAACGGAAGTGTTGGTCTCGGTTGCTTTCATGGTTGATTTTTTTTCTCTTTATTTTCCTAACTTTCGTTTTCCTCAAATATATGAAACAATTTCAGTGTGTAATTTTCCCTACTGTAAGTTTTCCATGAATAATGGTGCCTAAAATAACAATTTTCTTCATTATTTCATCATAGAAGGGGTTTAATTTTTTTTAGAAAATTATATATTTTCAAATGACAGTAGGATTAAGAGCGGAAACGATGTAACATGATGCAGTTCTTTTGAGTTAACCCTTAAAACATGGATACAGGAACTGTTAAAGACGTTTCAGATAAAGCATTCCCTGCATTCAGTAACTTTAACCTGGTAAATTCTTCTTAGTTTTAGAAAACTCCAAATAGGTTCTTGAACACATCTATTTTTTTTATTTATCTCTGTATTAAGATACCTCTTGGTTGCAATGGGTTTCACTTATGTATGAATATATCTTTCATATAAAATTCTCGAGTCACAGTGCTTGTAACAAAACTCCTCCGAAATGGCTTGGCCGATTTAATTGTCATAATTAGTGATAGAGATATAATTTTAAATATATTAGTTAGGATAATAAAGTAAAATAAACTATAAAAATGGGTGTTTAGTGTCTTCTTATTTTTATAGAACGTCATCGTTCGCAGCGTTATTCCTCTTTCAGTCATAGACCATATCCTCAAACACTGACAAGAAGTCATTTTTTATTTGACTACCAAAATAATCACCAGAAATAATTTATATGTCAAAACAACGTTTGCAGGGTCAGCTACATAATATATGTATCTATATAGAATTAGAATTAGAATTAGGAACGGGTACCCGGAGAAAGCCCGGAAAGAACTGCACCGAGGCCTAAAGGCCTATTGTGCCACCCGACATGCCGGGCTGTTACACCAACATGCCCGCACCAGTCATGAACCTTAAGGGAGTCTTTATATATATATATATATATATATATATATATATATATATATATATATATGTGTGTGTGTGTGTTTGTGTGTTTCTAGGAATTATATATATTGAATCCCTGGTGCAAGGAAATTCACAAAACTTACTTGACCGCCCAAGACATGATTCTTTTTGCTTTTAGCGCGGTTCCTCCCTCCCCCATAGGGAGGAACCCCGCTTATAAGGTTGATACAATGAAACGATCCGGAAGTGCCGACTAGAAAATTTTGCGTTTCAGAACCCCTAGAAACCGAAAATAACGGTGGTTCAAATTTGTATATATATATATATGTATATATTTATATATATATATATATATATATATATATATATATATATATATTTGTCTGTTCGCTCTCTAAATAGAAGACGAATGGTCCGATTTTGATGAAATTTGGTACAAAAATCTGTCGTCCAATTTGAAAGGTCAAGTTCGTTAACCAGCAAAATCCGCCCACTGGAAGATGGCGTTTGGGGCGAAATTCGCGCAGAAAAAATCGTAACGCTTACGTTTTTGAGTTCATAAGCTTGTAAGTACTCGTTTTATAGGCTTCTTGGGCTAGGAAAACGAATGAAACCATTTTCAAGGCGATAGCTTTAACCGTTGTTGAGAAAATTGGAAAAATAGTTTTTGAATACCGTTTTTGGTTTGGGTACTTAGAATAACGGGATTCAGTTGAAACATTATCTGCATGTTCTACTTTCATTAAAACTAGTATGTTGAAAGTTATGTTACGTTTGGAGTTAAGGAAGGGTTAGAATAAAATATTTTATGAACAGACATGAAAAGTTTTGGAAACTTCGTATACTTTCATTAATATCTCGAACACGATTGGGAAATCGTGGTAAGTGGATTGAAACTATTTGAAAGCTTACTAAATTCTCTACAAAAATGATTCTAAAACTATTTTTGATTAGGTTATGTCAATCGGAGAAATAAGTGCTTAAAACTTCAAATATGTCTGTTTTGTTCTTATGAACGGGTTTTTGTCGTTCTTTTAGCACTTTCCTCCGAAGGAAAGTAGCTATTGAGGTTGGACTCATGACGGAATTTTTGAAAAATTTCTTCAAATCTTTATCGAGCCTACCTAGTAGACACCGAAAATGACCCCCGTTAAAATTTATATATATCTATATATATATATATATATATGCATATATATATATGTGTCTGTTAACACGATAGCGGCCAGAGTTTTTGTTTTTTCGTCACGAAACTTGGTATATAGCATTCAATTAGCAAACGATTGAACGAGTTCGTTAACCACCAAAATCGGTCCACCGGAAGGGGGGGTTTACCCCGAACCCAAAACACTAATTTGGCCATTTCAGCCGTAATATTTGTTATATTTCAACAAAACTTGGTATTCGTAGTGGTAATATAGAGAGAAAAGTGAGATATAAAAATGAACTAAATCGGTTCATGAGGAGGGGGGGTTTACTCCGGACCGACAATACCAATTCGCCACTACCAGCCGTGATTTTAGGTGTATTTCGACGAAACTCGGTATTCATAGTGGTAATCTACAGGTAAATATGTGTTGTAAAAATAAACTAAATCGGTTCATTAGAAGGGGGGTTTACTCCGGACCCAAATTACTAATATACTCATACTGGTCGTAATTTCTGCTGAATTGTAACGAAACGCGGTATACGTCGTGGATAACTCATGAGAAAGAAGTGTTGTAAAAATGAGCTGAATCGGTCAATCGGAAAGGGGGGTTTACTTTGTAATATATTTCAATAGAAAAGCCAGCCAGATATAGGTTCACAAAGGCGCCGCAAGGAGCGCTAGAGGGACTGTATCCGGTTCCTGTGTTAGATCAAAATACGATAATACGAGGTTTTTTGTATTTATTACGTAGTGTAGTAGGTACCATGTGTAAACATAACTCTGGAAGCAAATTAATAATTTATCAGTTACTCATTACAAAATTAAAAGAGAACTATTCATGTTTTTATTTTATTTATGTAGGATATTTTAAGCAAATTGTTCTGGAAAGCAGTCTACACTACCCAAATTCTGAGGAAAGTGCTTAGTTATGCAGCTCCTGCGTGACGGACTTTTTTTGTCTCTTTCCCTTGGTTTTTTATTGCTTTTTATTTTTGTAATTTCTTATGTTGTATTTGTAAGGAAAATGTATGTGTGTGTAAAACAGGATAGGTAAAATGAGACCAATTTTCTGTTGTCAGAAATAATAAAAAGTTTTGGGAACTTCGTATAATTTCTTAATATCTCGAAAACGGTTGAAAATCTTGGGAAGCGAAAGGTTACCATTCGAAAGCTTACTAAATGGTCTACAAGAATGGTTTTAAAGAAAGTTTTGAATAAGCGATGTCAATCGGAGAAATAAGTGCTTAAAACTTTTAAGTAATTGATTTCGCTTATTCGAACTTTTCTTTTTGTCTGTTTTATTCCTTGTTATTTTTAAATTGCTTATAGTCAGATAATGTATTTGACAATAAAACAGATTAAGTAAAATAAGAAGATCAATTTATTGTTAGAAATGTAGCGTTTAAAGAGAGAGATCCCAAGGCTTTCCAAATGCCTCTGAGCGGAGGCCTTTCTGCCCGACTTATGGGAGAGCTGACCCATACAGGTATGATTGTAAATCAACAAAGACCTTTCAAGACTGGTTTGTTTGAGATTTCATTTGGATAGCTGTTTCGCTATTGATCTAAACAAAGTAATAACTTTTTCTATTCTATGCCTTCATAAACACTAGAGATAAGAACGGAACCGCGCTAAGATGACGCAGTTCCTGCGAATCGGACTTTTTTATCATGGGCGTATATAAGGGGGGCTGCCCCCCCCCCGAAATTTTGATTTGACCGGTAAACATTTTCATAAAACCTTTAAAATAAATTAAATAAGATTACTTAGCTCATAAAAAAAAAATATATTTTAGTTATATTAGCGTTATAGTAGGCTAAAACTATTCCAAGTTCTCAATTGTTAGTATCCCATACGCCGGAAATGGTCCCTGCCGCCCCTACGAAATCCCCCCCCCCGAAATTATTTCCTATATACGCCCATGTTTTTTATAGCAGTTTGAAATTCCACATCATTGGGAAGTAACATTCCTCGAGGAGGTGATAAGCGAAGCAGCCTAACTTCCGTGTAAATGAATTGGGGAAATAAGAGAAATGGCTGAGAAAATAAACAAGGAAAGCCATGTAATAGACGGAAGAACATCCCGAATATGGAGGAAGGAAGGAAGTTGCCGGCTACCATGAGAGAATTTTCCATGTTTTCCCGCACAGAGGGCGCGGAATGAGATTTTCTTTGGGAAAATCTTCGCTCGGCTGACGCCGTCATTAAATTTGATTTTGCTGGGAGTGGGATAGGATCTGATTTCCCAAGTTCACTCCCCATCTCCTCCCCCTTGTCCCCAGTAGGCGAAACACAAAATAAAAGGGAAGGAATAAAAAAAAAAAAGTGGAGAGAGAGAAACAAGAAGTAAGCAGATAAATTCAACTCTTCATGTCCCCATTCCTGTGGTTGTTTCTTCCTATCTCTTCAAGTATTTTTCTTTGATTTAAGTGGAATATATTTTTACACTCCTTCCATGTAGCATTCTTAACCACCGTGATTTACATTTGCCTAATTCACATTAATGATTCATTTCATTTTGATAGCTTTTTATAATTTTTAACCCTAATAAATAAATAATAATTTACCTTCAAAAAATAGTACAATTAACATTCTGAGGGCTATCCTGGAGAGGTCATATTTGTAATAAGCTCTTGTAAGCTTTATTATTATATTTAACCTATATATACGAAAGAATGCAAGACTTGGACTTCTAAATACTTCTACTTGACCTCGTCACTGAGCCCCTTCAAGGAAACAGAAAATAGCTGCTAAATCAGGTGCTCTTCATGATCAGGTTTCCATACACCCTTTAGAATTTAGAAATTAACTTTTTTTCTGAATCACTTGTTAAAGAGCGCACGTTGAATTAATATTTCCGGTAATTTCTTTATGTTCCACTGCTCTATTCTGCCCCTTGCTAACATTGTCTTCATCTCCTCAGATCTTTCCTTCTTAAGTTGTTCGATATTGTTGGTTCAAGCCTATTCCTCTCACTTTTCCTCCCGACGATCACTTTCTGAGCCTTTTTTCTGAGTATTTCCTTCCTTTTTATGTGATAAGAATTAAATATATTATTGTATAAATGACATTCTTATTGTCTAGGTAAAATTCTAAATTCACTTACTTCCAAATATTTACCAGATGTAACTACAATCCACATATCACTTCAAAATAAATTATTGTATATGGCCATATTTTTATTATTGTTTTATTACTTTTTCAGGTGAGTCAACACATTTTGAAATCTTGGAAATTTATCGATGGGTATGTATTTTTTTTTATTTATTAAAATTTATTCCATGCCTACATGAGAACAAAACCTTGACGGAAATACACTTTTATTTATGTTGAATTTACGACGTGCTAGCTTCAATGACGCCATTAAGAGCAGATTTTGTTCAATCGCAGATTTATTCTGTTGAAATTTTATCAACAATTTAGATGTTATCTGGAAAGCTAAGTGGAATGTTTTCCTTGTTCTTCAACTTTTCTCACATCTTGACAAGAATGTTCAATTTTTCATTTATTTTTATTCTCTCTTATAAATGGATATGATTGATATATTAAGACTGATATGAATCTCCAAATACCAACCATGTTTTTAAGGACTACTAAAATGCCTTATATCTAAACATTTTCTTTGTCATTATTCATAGGTTTCGACACCCAGACTCGAGTTGCTGGTAGCATATTTGTAAACAAATTATTCATTCATATTTATGATTTAATCATTTCGTTATATAAGGCTATTGATGTCTTTGCGATGTGTGATTCCACTATTGTATTAGGTTGGGGCTCGCTTGCCTCTTCATAAACTCAAAACCTAGCTCATAGGGAAGTAGTTATTAACGCTGTTCCATTTCTTGTAAATTGAAGCCGTATAGGATCACCGAGAATGTGCTGACGTCGTAGCCGTGCCTGTGATCCTCTGATTGACCCGTTAGCTCTCATTTATTGACTGAGGTACTCCCGGAACGGTACTCTCGGACGAGGCCGGACGAAGTCAGGGTCGTATTTACCACTACTCCTTCTCCTTTAGTCATTCTCGGAGAGATGTTCTTCCAGAATCATTCTTGTAGTGCATCATTCAAAAATCTCCATGGAAGATTTAAGGTCAGTTCTCATACTTCACAGGACATTAATGATACACTCAAACACTGTTTAAAGGAAACTCAGCTTAGGTCGTAACATGACGATGAGTATGATTTTCTTTCATAGAAACAAAGAGCCTCATTCTGTTATGAAGAAATTATCTTCATTTCTCAATCATGCTTTGATTATTCGGAGTAGTGGCAACCGCCTGCTGTATTAAATTTCTCTACTTTGTAAGTAGCCTATAGTGGCATTAATCAGCTCATTTACGGTTAATATCACAAACAATATTTGCATGTTGGTCAATTTACTTTTGTATCTATATTATGTTGAATGTTCGGGATTTTGCCTGTTAGATCTGTTGTGAGGGAGGTAAAGATTTCATACCCAAAATTTAAGATAACTTATCTAGAAATGGGAAATTTTGCCTGGCGAAGAATGGAGCTTCACTATGTTCTGTCGGTCAACAATAACTCCCATGGTAGACATTGATTGTTTATCTACTCAAGCATGCCTGCAGATCGTCGCCTGATGCCTGACTTTTTAACTGACTGTTAATCTGGAAGGACCTTTATGCAGAAACTTGGAAATTACAAATTTCATTATTTTATACATTCCGCTGTAGAATAGAGCATTAAAGATCTACTGGGAGATCCATTTGAAGAAAAGATAGATATGGAGTCCTAGATTCGGTGATGGGGCGTGAAGAAGGCTTTGGTATAAATGTTGCTGAGGATTGTAAGAGACGTGCGGTGGTTGGCTATTGGTCCACTGGGAGTACTAATGGGATGCGGGATAAACAGGCTGAGGGGTTGGAGGCGCCCGACTAGACGGCGGCCTTCCCTTCGATCTAAGGGCAGATCCTGTCTTCTTTTTTCCAGGCCCTTCTAGAGAACCCTCTGAGGCCTAGTCGATAGTTCTCCAGCTAGCCACCCTCTCACTGACCTCCTTTCCTTACACATTTACACCACATCCAATAAGCCAGCTTCCCTTCTTTCTCTTAAACCTAAACCTATACATTACAAGAATATTACACCTCTATATTGCTCAGCCTGAACCCATTGGTATGTTGAATAGAGGACGTCGTGCAGCGAAGTAACAGTCCAAAAATAATCACGGAATAACGTGGGGCATTTACTAGCATAAGCCTGCTATCAACAAATATTTTTAAGACCCAGAATACCGCATCTAGTAAATATTTGAGTTACATTAGGTTTACGCGTAATTCCTAATTACTGAGAGACCCTTTCTTGCCCGTGGCATGAGAAATCTGTTTTCTCTTCTTACATTTTTTAGAAGCATACTACTTGACATATACCCTACATAAGGTTATTAGGACAATCCTCTAGCCAATCTCGTTCTTCTAATAATGGTAGATGTACAAAAGAGTCCCTGACGTGCCCTTAATGGATTAAAAGACCGCTCTGCCTTTCATTTAGGAACGTTCAGGTTAGTATAGAAATTTTAGCTAGAATTTTCATCTGAGATATTTCATACTGTAGCATGATCTTAACCAAAAGCTATTCCAATTGGCTTAACTATTTGGCTAGAAAGTATTCCCTTCGCATTTATGGGCATCGGGGCAATGTTGACTAGTGTAGCATAGTTTTAGATGTGCAATAATAGATACAAGTATAAATTTAACGAAGTAATTTCGGAATTAGCATAATCAATGTATTTTTTTTTTCGGAAAAGTGCACTCTTACCACACTATGATGACTGTTCTATACTCCCTTATTATCATGATTAACTGCCTAATCAACTCTACTGATTTCAAAATGAGCTGGGGCACCTGTTTAGGTGCTATTCAGTATTTAAATCCATATTATGTTGTTGTATCCCTTATTTTGGAACAACTTTGAAGAGGGGGGGAGGTCTGTTTGTCTGCGGATTTGTAAGGTTATTATGGAATATTTAGAATTAAAATATATATATATTAATAATATAATTATGAGTAATTTATTTCAAATTGTACATACAGTGTATTATCTCGGTGTGTCTACAGTGCCGTTATCAATGAAATAGTATGTCTATATAATTATGTATTCAAGAAATTTTATAATATACTAGATGTTACCCAGTGTGCCATGCTACACCAACTTTATATTATATAGTTGTAAGGAACAAACATACAGCTGGTAGGTTTTTTTTCACCTTGCCTAGACACTCCCCGTAACAACCCCTACCTATGTGCCAAGTTTGGTCAAAATCGCTCAAAAGCTGTGGATTTATATGAGGAACAAATTGAATGGCTTTTTCTTTTTTTGTTTCACAATATAGTATCCCTATACTGTGGGAGTTCATTTAGGTCCTGCAGGTTCCATCTTCCAATACTGCCTGCATTACAATCAAAGTAATATACATTTTTTTTTAATAATTTTTTTCTGAGTTTTAAAAGTATAATAATAATAATAATAATATTAACATAGAGAAATATAATAGCGTAATGATAACAACTATAATAATAATACAAATAAAAATAGTAACAATAACATTGAAAAAGAAATAAATTACAATATCAAAATTATAAATTAATTAAAAGAAATACAAAAAAAAAAGAATGAATATAAATGAATCAAATAAAATAAAATAACTGATTAATGAAAAGAAAACGTCCGTTCTTGCAATGGCTTATTCTTGCGATTGTTAAAACAAAATTCAATCAGGATTGTGGTCATGAGAAACTGTTCAATTATTTACAGCAGCATTGTTTTTCAAAAACAAATGCACTACTTTTCTCATTTGTTCCGATACTCAACATAAAAGTACGAATTCTGTACACGCACTTTTGATAAGATTACATAATATAATAATAAAAAATTATGATTAGTCAAAATGAAATTATTTACAATGATAATCCATCGTTTGAGTTTAAAAATAAAAATATCTCAAGATTGCTTTACATACTTTCAGAAAAATTTCACAAAAGATTTTAGTGGAAATATTTTACTACAACTCATGACAAACGTGTAGTAGATTGGGTGGGAGCAAGAGTAAAATCCTTGGTTTCTAATGGAAGTTATGAGCAAATCTGAAACTAAAAATGTAAAAAACTCAGTAGAGTTTGCTAATGTTGCATCTAGTTTAATGACAAACCCTACAATTCTCCGTATGACCCTAGTAGATATTGAGCCTGCTATAAGTTCGGACAATCCATGGGTTAATGTTAAAGACATAGTTTTTATATGCAAATGCATGTGATAAAATGCATTTCGCAAATCCAAAATTCAACTATGGAAAACAAACTGAAACCAGCAAGTTAACAGATCAAAAACTTAATATTTCAAATTTGAATGTTAGTTATTGGTGTGCAGTTACATGTGATAAAAATTAAGTTGTATTTCTTTTTATATTGGCCAGCAAACCCTTCACTGAAGTAATGGATGTTTTGTACATGTAGGTAGTTCTCATTCTGAATAGCTTTGGGTTATTTATTATAGTTTTTAAAATTAAATCGCTGTACTATAAAAAATAATATATTGTTAGCTAAAATTTTAATTGAACAATTTTTGTCTTTAACGGAAAAAAAATTAAAGAGTGAAAAAACCATAAATTTTATTTTTTTCATGTGATAGTGTATACCTTTTAGAATAATAATAAAAAAATTCTACAGTGATTATCTTTTTACTGTTTGATGATATTCCACTTAGTGTGGAACGCCATATTTAATTTTTACAAAATGTATTTTAACACTTTAGGATTTTTTCAGACCATTTGTAATTACTTTATGCTTATATTATTTTTTTTCTGGCTTCCATATTTATTGAAGTATTGTCATAGAAAATGTCATCAACATTGGTCGATAGGTATGATTTATATTCTAGAACTAAGTGCACTTCCTTTGTCCAATCGATGATAACTGCAAAATTTGAAATACTTTAGCAGTGCATAAAATTAAACTATTTGAGATTGAGCAAAACTATTTTATATTCTTACTTATACCCATGAAAGGAACGAACATGCCAAGTTTCATTAAAATCTGAGATCATAGGTGTCAAATCCTATTTTTTTGGGTTGATTTGACATGGAATGACCCAAATGTTTAAACATCATGTCACATATAGATGATTTTAGGTGGTACGTTAAAGAACTTGACGCATTTAAATAATTAAAGTTCTGTACTGATCTATGGGTTCATGTTGGAAACAGTTTTTATTAAGCAAATACATGTGATAAAATGCAATTTGCAAATAAAAAAAAATCAACTATGGAAAACAAACGGGAACCTGCAAGTCAACAGATCAATAACTTAATACTTCAAATTACTTACTAATATATTATATTAGTCCAAATTCTGAGAATGTAAGGCTCTAATTTAGATAAACACAAAATTTTTGTATGTCACATATAAATGATTTTAGGTGATATGGTAAAGAACTAAAAGTATTTAAATTATTAAAGTTCTGTGCAGATCTGTGGGCTAATGTTGAAGAAATAGTATTTTTTTTAAGCCAATGCATGTGATAAAATGCAATTTGCAAATAAAAAAAAATCAACTATGGAAAACAAACAGGAAACTCCAAATCAACAGATCAAATACTTAATATTTCAAATTACTTACTAATATATGATATTAACCCAAAATCTCAGAATATAAGGTTATAATTTAGATAATCACAACATTTTTGTTCGTTACATATAGATGATTTTAGGTGGTACTGTAAAGAACTAAAAGTATTTAAATGCATGTGATAAAAAGCAATTTGCAAATAAAAATAATCAACTATGGAAACACATCAAACTTAAAAAAATAAATAGTTTAATTGCTTCTGGGAACCCAGTGTTGTCCTACCTACATCTTCATCAGAAATTAAGAAAATTGATCTTATATGATAATATTTGTCCAAATTCTGAGAAAGTAAGGCTATAATTTAGGCAAACATACAAAGGTTTAACTGAAAAGTTTTGTTCCCAGAAGAAAATTTGTTCGCAATAAAAGAAGAATGTTTTGTTGGCTTGCTAATCTTCACCTTGGCAACACTGGAAAGAAAATGGCTATTTCTGACAATCGCTCTTCTATATTTGACAGTTTCGAACTCGTTACTCTCGAACTGTGAAGCCTAGGAGATTTTGAGGTAGCCTAGGAGATTTCCCGTATCAAGAAGTACATGTGTGCCAAGTTTGGTCCAAATTGGTCAAACGGAGTGGATTTGTATAAAGAACAAACAGACAGACAAACTTACAGGTGATTTTTATATATCTAGATTGATAAACCGAATGATCATATTTATTAAAGGAAAGGATGCTTCAGAAATTTTTTCACAATTGTTGGTCTGCTTTTAAATCTGTCAGAACGAGAACTTTAAAATTAGGGGGACTGAGAAACTTTCCTTATTACAGCTGAATCTGGCGGGGCTTAGAAAGAACAATGCTCTTTTTAGATCTTTCAATTGCAATGTTTTAATTTTTTTTTCTTTCGTCTCTCGTCTGCTGAATATTAATTTTCAAGAAGGGAATACGTATTGATTAGGCATGAATTAAGTTTTCAATAAGTTGCATATTAAATACACAAGTCGAGAGCTATAGTGAAATGAACACGACACTAAAATTGTCTTAAAATAAGATGGATTGATTTAGAGTTGATTACATTTTCAACTTCTATTGGATGATGGTCATAATTTTTTTTTTTTTTTTTTTTTTTTTTTTACGGCGCATCTACATCTTGGTCATTAGCGCCGACATCCAGGGTGTAGCGAGGAATTTTACCAGCGAGCCGTGGGATGATAAAATTCCTGCCGGAGGTTGGGAATCGAACCCACCATCTCCCGCTTATGAATCCAAGGCGCTAGCCATTAGACCACGGAACAATTTTCTGCTCCGCCTTAGCAACATTTAATAATCAATAACGTTGGGATACTTAAACATATTCTATAGTGACGACTTATAATGGAAAATGTCTTCAAATAAATTATTAAAACACTATATTCATAATAACTCTGGCCTCATAATTACTTTATCACCTAAAGCTTTTGAGATATCCTAAAGTGTGAAAAACACGTTTCTGAAATATATTTAAGACTATGAAGCGAAAAATAGAAATATAGGTTAATTATATTTATAGCAGTTTTGTTTTTGAACGATTACTATGAGGTCAGATTTGTTTTCGACGCATTCAACACATTTATAAAAGTACATTTCAGTTTGTAGTTAAAAATTCTAGTTACCAGTCTTAACTATACAGTGCTATTAAGCACTATTTGAAGAATTGTAGGTAGCTACTGAGGTGGCACGTCATGGCGGTCGTAATGTTTTTGTCATAAAACCTGAAATATTTCATGGCAAAAATTATGTTGAAGCGTTACTTTTGATGATACATTATTTAACGCAATAAAATAACTAGGTACTTGTCTGCCGTGACGAATCACGGGTACTACTACTATACAGGGTGTACCGCGTTGAGATGTCATAACTTTAGAGGTTTATTATGCACCTGATTTGTAGTTCTGGGATGCAGAAATGAGCGTCCTATCTCAGCATGTAACAGAGCTATTCAAACTTTTCTCTATTCTCAAAACTATTGGGTTTCTTTTATGAAATTAGAGCCTTCTGCTCAAACTCAGGAACAAAAATATGCCTTTGGTCCACCCGACAAACATATGTAATGTACTGTAACATATAGTCTTCTTTTTCGTACATGGCCACCGCACATGCGCGAACGCCAGCAGACAGATTGTTGTGACACTTTTTTGTAACGCTTAGGTCCACCCGACAAACCTATGTAATGTAGTCCACAACATACAGTCTTCAATTTCTTATATTGGCACTGCGCATGCGCAAGCGCCAGCGGACACTAATTTGTGACACCTTATTGGAACGCCTAGGTCCTTCCGACAAACCTATGTAAAGTGCTATAAAACATATAATCTTCTTTTTCGTACATGGCCGCCGCGCATGCGAGAATGACAGCGGACACCTTCTTGTGACACTTTTTGTAACGCTAGGTCCACCCGATAAACCTATGTAATGCTCTCTATAACATACAGTTTTCTTTTACGTACTTGTCTACTGGGCATGCGCGAATTAAATTAATTCGTATATATATATACATACACATATATCGTTGAAACATCAAGAGGACGAACTACTTCTTTTTGATCCCAACCCTGATATGATTGAACCATAACCATACGATAAATTAAAATTGGATTTAATTCTTGAGCTCTTATGCCGGAATGTATAAATATCTCTTGTTTTACTTCACACATAATTAAGAAAACATACTACTTTTCCCATTTTTGGGGCACGTTGGCATTAATTTCATTGGTATAATTTTTTCTGAATTCATATGGAAAATAAAATTAAAGAAATTTGCTTTGTAAATTTTCCAATTTCCTTATTTTCGAACAATTAAGAAGAAAAAAAAAGGTTTTTATAGCAATTTGTATCTTATTTATTCTTGGCTTTTAACAAGCTACAACGAAACCAAAACCATTTCACTAGAGAATGTATAATAACTTTATTGTTCGCCTTTATATAAAAAATAATAATTACTAAAACATAGAGGATCTAAGTTATATTTTAAATTGACAACTATATATTTGTAAATATTTAAGATATTATGCTTTTTCAAATAATTTTTTTATGTAAATTATAGATAAGCGTAACCGTATAATGCAAAAGTAAATATTTAATTCTTCGATAGAAAGTGATAAAAATTTCTCTTATAACATAAGGAGCAAGGACTACTTTATCTTTACTGATTTTGTTCCTCATTGTGTACATCTACCGAGCCGACGCAACACGTCGGACAGAAGAGTAATTACTGAAGTGCCTTCTTCTTCTTCTAGGGCTTTTTCGGTTTCTATTTTACTTAGTAAATTATTTTAAAGTATTACTTCTGCTGAACTGTGCAATGTTTTGCACAATTTGAGGTGACAAAAAATGTATTCCTTCCAAATTATGTCTTTTTAAATCCAAGAACAGAGACACTCCCATGTATTTTGAAATTTCTAATCTCATTTCGATGGCTGATATATATATATATATATATATATATATATATATATAATACAAACACACACACACGTTTATATAGTTTATATATATATATATATATTATGTTTATGCTACGTTTTCTCATACACAATGTATTGAATTTATTATAAATGATATATTTATATATAGATTTTTGTTGTTGTAATATATTTCATTCTTTCTGTATTGTTTCCTTCTGTTTGCCAATGTTTTATTGTAGATTGAGAGACAGAATGTGCTTCAAGTGTTCTGTATTCTGAGCTAAATCCCAACTATTCCCTGACTTCTTAATTAATATTGTTTGAATAAACCCATTTTCACTTTCAGAATGCTTTGTGAAATACCTTACGTATTTATTGCTGTGTATTATTTTCTATAGGCATTTTAAAGTTAATGATTTTAAAATATAATTTTTTTACATGTCAAAAAAGCCGAGGATGGAACTTTTGGCTTGCCATCAATACAGCGGTTTTAAATGAAAAGAACATTTTTTTCACGTAAATCCTAGTGTTTATTCCAATTTAGGTTTGTAGCTTCAAAAAATGTTGAACAGTTAAAAAAATTTGCGAACGAAGGGTATGCCTTTTACTAAACTGTATTATCATCCAATACTGAACAATTTAAGGGAGCAGTAGTTTCCGCGCAATCAATCTGGAGGGCTGTGTTGTGCTGATTACTAACTGTAGATTTGTAAGAATCCACTGCTCCCTATTTGAGTAGAGGAGGAATTAGAGGTTGTTGGATTGCAAATTGCGGGAGAGCATGTACTTCTAATTATGCCGGTAGAACCCCAACGCGACCCATGTTAGCACTGGGTTTTATTTTACTTTTTTCCCCTACTCCGTCCCCTCTCTACTTTTTCCCTTCCTTCCACCGGCTAGTAATTAATTCATTAGCAGGACCACAGCCAGACCCTAGGTATAGTAGTCAGTCTAGATCTCTGCAAATACTCCCGGCTCCTATTCCTTGTGTGCAGTTTAATTTCAACAGCCCTTTATAGGGTTATGCTACTTATTAATGGTGACCTTACAGTCGTTTTATATTACTTTCTTTACGGAACAAGCCAATTTATTTAATTTATTATAAGAGCTTCGCAACGAAGTTGACTTGCTCTTTTTAAAATACAAACTTATGTAACAAAATACAAAAAAAGTGATAAGGGAAAATAGAACAAAACTTGGTAGATTTGTTCACAGAAATAAGAGCTAAACATTATTTGCAGTATTACTATTTACACTATATTCACATAACATATGAGTAAAACTACTAACATTAATTAATGGGTCACACTACATTTTCGAGGCCTTCCTTTAATGGTCAAGTAAAGTTGAATATTGAAAAAAAATGATTGACGTTACGTGTTATACAATAAAAAAAAAAGTTAATTGAAATAAGATTATTATTATACCATCGAAATAATATGTCTAAAGGCTTCCGTCTGACGAAATTTTATCCTGGAACCAAATTTTTGTGTGTAGGTTGTGTTGTTTTAAGAATGCTAATATATCGTTAATGAAGGGGCTACCCTCTGTCAATAGTTCTTGTAAGTTGTAAGGTAATTTTTGCTGTTCTTGTATTCTGGATTCTGTTAGTAAGTGTTTTACTGTCATTTGAACGTTACACTGTCTGCAAATGGGTTGTTCTTTATTTGTCATTAAATAGTATAAACTCTTCTCGTCTATTTCTTCGGCTACTTGAGCTCCATTCGTAGATATTATTTTTGATTTCTCTCAGTTTGTTGTTCAGGTTAACAACTACAAACTTATGGAGAACGACATAGTCAGGGTTCGGTCGTGTCTTATCTAAACAAAAACCACATTTTTTATAAGAAAATGCGTTATATTTTTTCCGGCGTTTTGGCTTGAAATTAAAGCCATCATCATGACTGTAAAACAAGTAGGACAAAGTTAATACTAGTTTATATACAGGCGAAATGAATGGATAATCATTATACGTAGACGAGGATGAATGACACATATAGTAAATGCGATTTATAGCTAGTTCTTAAATTAAAGGAAGATTGATACAGCTATAATATATGAGTAACCTAAAAAAATATATATTAAATGAATAAATGCATGATAATAAGCTTATCGATGAGAAGAGGGCCTCACGGATTTGCAATCATTTCTGAATTTGACAACCCTTTAAGATTAGGGTGGTCGAAAATGACAGGGGTGTGGAGAGAGTTGTCATAAAATTGAGGTGTTAATGGAAGCTAGTGTGGGCTTTAAGCAGAATGTTTTCAATAAATGAAAATTCTGGAATAGGTAGAGGTGATCGTTTTTGTCATTAACTGCATTATTTTCTAGATACATAAATCTAGGGCAACGAACTCCTTTTAATGAAATACAAACTTATATTTGAGCACATTTTTAACAACAATATTGCCCTCCTTGATTCTAAGATCTTTACGATTGTTTTGCAGTACGTCCCTTAAGTCGTTCCAAATATCGTATATTATATAAAGGTATGCTGTCAAGCAAGTAAACCCATCCAAAAAAAGGCTTTATCTCCTTTAGATGGATTTATGTGACATGCTATTATATAAAAAACCATACTGTAATTGGAATTGCACTCGAGTGTAAATTCGGTACATTATTAAGTTGTAAAATGAGTCTCACGTAAAATCTTGTAGTAAAAATTGTGTATGTTATTTCATAGGACTCCAAACGTTTACTAATTTTATTTATTTTTAGCATCTTAATTGTGTTTAAACAGCAATATAGAATTTTCTTAAAATGATGCCGCATGGAAAAGGGAATAAATCAGCATAAATAGAGGAAAAATTAGGCTTGAAAAGGGAATGAAACACGTTATGAGACGGGTGAAAACACCATTTATGACCTCATAAATTTCCATGACTAGGGGCCTAAAGAGAGCAGGAGGGTAACAAATGAACAGGAAACTATGAGGTACATTCAATGTTTAGTTATCGGGTGCTGCTACTTGAATTTACGAGCATCCTTTCCGTTCAATCCTCTACCTATAATTTATCATTGACTCCTGCTCTTCCTTTTCTGGAGCTTTCAATGTTTTGTCATACCAGATGTATTCTAACTCTGTTTCACTTTTATTGACTCATAAACATTCCCGAATTCCGGCTCGAACTACCTCTAAAGTTTCTATCATAACTTGTAACATTATTGAGGAGTTAGCTGCAAAAAGGGTGGAGGATTCTGTCCACTCTTTCTGCGTGAACCGACTTAAAGGTTTCCCTGTATTCCCAACTTATTGGCTTTAAAATATTTTGGACCATAATTGTTGTTGGATGTATTATCACCGTCAAATAGCCTTCTCAAAGCTGTTTAAAGGACTAAAAGAAAGCTGGGAAAGAAGAGAATTTGAAAATAAATCCTAAAAAAAAACGGTGACTGTCCTGGAGCATACGAAGAAAAGAGTTATCAAATTATCTTGACATTTGAAAATGTCAAGATAATTGTTTTCAGGGGTTTACAAAATTTAGCAAAATTATTTTGGTTGCTCATTTTAGAAATTTGTTCACCTCATCTTTAGGTGAACAAATTTCTCATGATAATTTCCTTGGAAATTCAATCTTTCTGAATTAGAATCGGAAACTTTTTAAATTTTTATTCAGGATATATATTATATAGAAACACGCAAATTTAACGAATTTCCTGAGTGTAGAAAATATTTTAGGATTATTGGAAGGAAATAATTTTCCCACATGTGGCCCATTGATTTTATTTTTGTAAAACATACCTAAATATAAACGCTTATATATTTATGATAAGTAATAATGTAATTATTTAGAAGGAATAATAATTATATTCCTATCATTCGTCTTTACGATCTAAAGACCAATTACTCGTTATAGGAATCGTAGATTCGAGTATTTTTTTTAATGTATCGATTTCTTAATCTATTCAATTAGGCAGATTACATTTATAAACTTCCGATAAAGAGAATGATATATAATCGTGTTTCAAACTATGAATCAATATGCAATAAACATTTAGTAAAATCATGGAGCCATTCGTTTAAAGAGACGCATCGCATGTCTTCCTGAACTAATTTTGCTACCTGTCGGGAAAATATTACAACTAAATAAATGCTATTTATCTAATCAAAATGAAATATTAAAATATCCATTTCATGACAAAACCTTCCTTAGGTAACCAAGATCCAATATCTTTGTGAAACTTACATCGATGAACTAATTGTGCACCAACTCCTATGAGAACAACGAAAAAAATAAGATTTTAAATCAACTCTAAATGGTTATTATTTAATCACCCTCTCGATTTCTGCTTCTTTATTGCGAAGCATCATTTAAATTTAAAAAAAATATTAATGTGCTTCTAATTGTTACGTACCTTGCTTTACTGGCTAATTCATTTTATTGTTAGAAGTAATTAGAAAAGAACAAATAATAAGAAACAGAGGGGCTCCCTGACGTCTAGTGGCTAATGCCTTAGATTCTCATGCGGGGAGGGGGGGGGGGTCACCTCCCGCCTTATTTGGGACCTTTTGACAAACTTCTCTGCTGCACCATTGATGTTTAGGAAGGGTGGAAACCACCAGTAAATAGCCCGAGGCTTACACGTCGTTCCGCCTTAAAAAAGAAAAAAAAATAAACAAACAAAAACAAACAGACGGCGCTATAGCCTAGATGTCAAAGCCGGTTACAAAAAAAAAAAAAAAAAAAAATTGAAACAGAGAGAGCAGAGACAAAAAAAAGTTCAAAGGATCGAAAACAACATTTTTAAGCACTGTTTGTCAATACACAATAACGTGTGAAATAAAATGTAGTCTCTTTAAAACCCCAATTCCTATTATTCAAAAGTCGTGTTTAAACTCTCTTACACCAGGTTTCCTGGCTTTCTTTTGTAAGAACCAGCGTTTTACGGCTCATCTGACAGTCACTTCCCTGGGAAGTTAGGTCCATGTCCTTCCTTAGGCCTTGGAGTGTCTCCATTGATGCAATTTGTCACGAGTCCGATACAAACGCAATCAGAACTTTCTGGCGCAACTTGGACCGGCCTCAGCCGCATGCTTGGAATTACAAATTACTCCGATAATTCTTTTACTCGCAGAATTGGCTTCAATGGTTTTTACTTTTTTTCGTCATCTGTCCGTGAGCTTTGCTGAAGTTGAATATACTCCAATTAAAGCCAAACTGCGAGATCAACTTTAAAATCCAATATACTGTTGGAAAATTTGTACGAACCTATGAACCATAAAGTGTTTTTTTCCTTCATTTTTTTCAATTAGTCTTTTTTTATAGGTTATTAAATTCTAATTTATATGAATAAATCAGGTAATATGATATTAATATGAAGGTTCTGTGCTAAAGGCCTTCTAACTTCATCCTCATATATCGTCAGAAGGATGCTCAGATGACATTAAAAGGTTTCCTTCTGCTGCAACCAATGACTGGTAGTCGAAGAGAGATCGGGGGAGCTACAGACATAGAGACACTTAAAGGTAGAGAAAGCCATTGCCAACACTTCTCTCGGTCACTGCAGCAGATATCTCGACCATATTTGACTAACAAATAAAATGGTAGAGTCAAAAAGATATGAGTGTTAGACAATCTTAAAGTTGTATCAAGAAGGAAAATTGAAAACCTAATAAAGACCTGCGTAAACTAGGCATATTCCGCAGCAAAGTGATTAGCTTATGCCAAATAAATATAGAAAAAAATACCTATTTTAACAATAAACAGACTTTTAGAATTTTACTAAAAACTGATTTAATTATTAAAATGTTAATAATAATTGGCTAACGGTTTGGATTTTTATAATTTCAGGACCTGTTGAGGACACTCCCTGCTCCCATAGGGGTGTATAGGAAACCTGTCAACGAGTACGTAACGCTAATGGCCTATTAGATGTCGATGTGCTGTTAAAAAAAAAACAAAAAAAAAAAAATTTGCTTTTGACAATAAATAATAGTGTTGATTTCTGTTTAGGAATTTTTGTGAAAACAAAGCATTTATTGTGGCCACTATCGTTTAAACAGAAATGGTTATGCATATATTTCTAGAAAATAATATCACGAAAGATTTAATTGAATTGTTTCAGACTTTTCTGTTCAGAGAGCTCACATAGGTAGTTCTACTCTTTACCAAATTTCACACCATTTATTTTGTTTTAGGTAGAACCTAAATTCGTCCACACCGCAATTTATTTGATTTAACCGACTCAGATTTACCAATTGCGAGACATCGTTTTAATTGGATAAGAAAATTCTCATATCGGAACGGTGGTGAACAAAATACTGAACCCAATGCCTTTTACTGAACGAAATGCATTAATCTTCCTAGATAAAGAAGTCCACTGATATTCCTTGCATTTTTGATTTCACTTTGTTTCTATTTTCTAACAATTGAATTGCAAACTAATTATAAATTATTTATAAGACATTAAGAATTGAATATATTAGTTCAGTATATGATCATTTCTAGGAGGAGGTATTTTCTAATTAACACATTAAAGGCGGGAGTCGTAGTAATACGATTTATCTCGACTGTAGCTTAAAGGCACGTAGCATACGTAGCATACTTTCGTCAAGATCCCCACCTTTAATGTGTTAATTTATCACAAATCGGATTTATTTATGTTAAAATTTGAAACTAAATATTATAACATTATTTAAGGCTCATTTTGTTTAAAAACTGTTGGATTTAATAAAAATGTTGGTGCAGCTTAAAATGAAAAAGCTTGTAATATTCGGAAACTCCACTTTGGGATGAGAATAAGAAACGAGTACCCAAGCACTGATTTGAAGAAAGAAAAAAAAAAGGTGTAGATGGTTGTGATTGATGTAAAGGTAAGGGAGTGTATTGAATAGACGGGTGCCGCTGACAGGGTAGGTGTTGGAGTGCCGGACAGAAGTGGAGTGTGAATGCCTTCAAGTGGCTCTGCTTTGGTAGCAGTGTCCTAACTGAATTCCCTCGCATTACCTCCACTACCACCAGCTCTTAATGGAGGTTCTAACCGAGCTCTGAATCGATATCTATCTCTCTCTACCTTACAAGGCTACTGTCTCCCTTTCACACCGCTCCACTTATAGTCACCATGGCTAAGTGGACTTCAAGCGGACATTCTTCAGGAAATTATACATTTTTCTGTTCTGACACGTTTGAACAATATTTCTAACTTCTTTAGATTCTCTTTATTTATTTATATATCATTGGTACCTGTAAAACTAAATTGGGATTACTCTGGCTGTACTTGACCCTTAAAAAAATGGTCTTTCGCGGAGACATGTATATTCACGAAAGGAAAGGGGAGAATTTGATTGATTTTTAAATTACTATCATTATATGTTTTCCGCCTGTTAGGCAGGAATATAGAATTTGCAGGAAAGCTAATTCTGATGCCCGGGATTGAGAGAGGGTTTCGGTAGCAGATATAATGGCACACTCATTTGCTGGACTGCGTGCACATGAGTTTCACGGTATTGGAACAGTTCATTCCTGACGAAATATTTATTCCTGTAGTATAGAGGATGGTCTCATGTGTAGATAAAATATTTTTCGTAATTAATACTAAGCTGCCCCTTTTCTTAAATCTTCGAATTTCGATCTTCGAATCGGAGGGACAGTAAAAGTCCGTCACGCAGGAGCTGCATAACTAAGCACTTTCCTCAGAATTTGGGTAGTGTAGACTGCTTTCGAGAAAAATTTGCTTAAAATATCCTACATAAATAAAATAAAAACGTGAATAGTTCTCTTTTAATTTTGTAATGAGTAACTGATCAATTATTAATTTGCTTCCAGAGTTATGTTTACACATGGTACCTACTACACTACGTAATAAATACAAAAAACCTCATATTATCGTATTTTGATCTAACGCAGGAACAGGATACAGTCACTCTAGTGGTAGAAAGTGCTCCTTGCGGCGGCTTTGCGAACCTACGTCTGGCGGGCTTTTCTATTGAAATATATTACAAATTAAACCCCCGCTTTCCGATTGACCGATTCAGCTCATTTTTACAACACTTCTTTCTCATGAGTTACCCACGACGTATACCGCGTTTCGTTACAATACAGCAGAAATTACGACCGGTATGAATATATTAGGAATTTGGGTCCGGAGTAAACCCCCCCTTCTAATGAACCGATTAAGTTTATTTTTACAACACGTATTTACCTGTAGATTACCACTACGAATACCGAGTTTCGTCGAAATATACCAAAAATCACGGCTGGTAGTGGCGAATTGGTATTGTGGGTCCGGAGTAACCCCCCCCCCTCCTAATGAACCGATTTAGTTTATTTTTACAACACATATTTACCTGTGGATTACCACTACGAATACCGAGTTTCGTCAAAATATACCAAAAATCACGGCTGGTAGTGGCGAATTGGTATTGTGGTCCGGAGTAAACCCCCCCCCCTTCTAATGAACCGATTTAGTTCATTTTTATATCTCACTTTTCTCTCTATACTACCACTACGAATACCAAGTTTCGTTGAAATATGACAAATATTACGGCTGAAATAGTCAAATTAGTGTTTTGGGTTCGGGGTAAACCCCCCCTTCCGGTGGACCGACTTTGGTGGTTAACGAACTCGTTCAATCGTTTGCTAATTGAATGCTATATACCAAGTTTCGTGACGAAAAAACAAAAACTCAGGCCGCTATCGTGTTAACAGACATATATATATATATATATATATATATATATATATATATATATATATATATATATATATATATATAAATTTTAACGGGGGTCATTTTCGGGGTCGGCTACTAGGTAGGATCGATAAAGATTTGATGAAATTTTTCAAAAATTCCGTCATGAATCCAACCTCAATAGCTACTTTCCTTCGGAGGAAAGTGCTAATAACAAACTTCCCCAAATTATTTCAATAACTCGATTTTTCCCTACATGTTTCGCGTCCTTTTGGTGACTCTTCAAGGGAACAATTAATTAAACGTGTGTGAAAAAACATGAAGAGGAGAACCGTCCACTAGTGCGCCATGTCCAGACTGTTCATGTTCTGAATATATCAAATATGGTGGAAAATATTCATCTGATCGATAATCGATTTGTCATATGTTTAAAATTTATCTCCAGAAAAAATATAATCATAAAATTAAACACTTCAATTTTTACCCTCAAATGGAAACCTCTTTTTATTCTTTTTCAAATACGTAAATAAAAATATTATTGAGATGTAAAATTAAAGTTTTTTTTTTTTTTTATTTCAACATTCTTCCTATTTTGTATGATGTTGATATTTACCTTAATACTTCTTTGTATTATATTCTTACTTTCCCCAATGTGCTTCTGCTTAAAAAATCATTATAAATTATATTTATCAATTGTAAGATTTTTTTTTTGTAACTTGTTCCGCTGAAGAGGTACCAAAAGGGTGCGGAAACATGTAGGGAAGAAATACCGTTTTAAAATTATTTACTGAGGATTTTATTCTTTGACCAGCCATTCTATAACGAAAACTGGAAGATTAAGTGTAATAAACATTCTCTTAGGTATTAACAACTGTTAGGGATTAATTGACAATAGAAAATAGTTTTTCTATAATCGACATTGGCCTTTCCGGAAAATTCAAGACGGAATATAAGGGAAACCTTGGCGAGGAGGCTTATGGATAATAAAATATAGTTAGTATATTTCCTAATAGCTTTTAATCTTAGTTACTATTTCCGTTATATCTTTCGAAGGCTATATTATGAGAAAAGAGCAACGAGGGAACGACAACAATTTTCGTAATCCTAAAACCATACAAAGGAAACTATCCAGGCTGCCCTAAGGGATAGATAGAGAAAACATTAGTACGGGTACATTATGCAGAAAAACTTGAAAGCCTGCAGGTTTCGACTATTCAATATTGCATAGGGATCAAGCAAGAAATGTAACGAAGATTTTAGCTTTTGAAGATAAATCCAAATAATATATTTATTTCCTGCAAGTCAAATACAACAAGTTTGACTAAGATGAATATATTAAATGATGTATAAACTCATTGTCTTCAAAGCACTTCACTTTAAACAACAAGAGTGCCATGAAGAAGGAGTGCTATCAGTAAACTAATCCAGCCAAGAAGGTTTTTCCAAATAACAATGTTTTTATTGTAATAATTGAACTTTTTATAAGACATTATGTTAGTCACTGGCAAGTATTAACAAATTAACAGTAAATAAAACATATTTTTTTAAACATAATAATTTAAATTGTTGTATGAAATACAAATGTGATCAAGAACCACAGACAGGTTTATTACTTTGTCATCTTGATCATTAATCGCTTCATTTCTGACTGTACTCCGGTTTCACAAAACGCATCGTAGCTTGAAAGCCAATACTTCTGGTTTTAGAGCACTCTCGGTATTGGTTCGAAGTCCTCACGTTCACCTTAAGCCCAATTCTCTTTGAGGTAATATCAAATTTAAGCCTCTCAGGTAGAGGCGAATCTTATTTCTTAGTAATAGGAGCCTTCAGAAATTCGAATCCACTTATTCGCTGTAAGTCATTTCTTATTACTTTTGATTATTCATTACTTTTTTAACGAGGAACAACGTTGATTTTACTGCAGCGTTTTATTTATTTTTATTAAAATTCTAATAAGTTGAAATATGACTTCTTTCAGAAGTGCTTAAAGAATAAGAGAAATGATACTTTCAGCTACGACAGCGTCGACTACATTTATACCGCGCCGGTATACATATTTGGTCGTGCAAAAATTGAATGGCCGAATATAAACTTATCTGGTCTTATATCTGATTGCTAAGACAGCAACAACTAGATACAGCATAGACTAACAGAACGTTTTTATAAAACATGCGTCTTGAAGCTAGGAAGTTTATTCTTCAAAAATGGCAGCGGTCATGGTACGAAACGACCGACAAAAAACTACTGGAAACCAAAAGCACAGTTTGTGAATACAGATGCACAAGAAGAAAATAAATTATTCTTTGTCGAGTAGAATAGGACACTCTCGACTAACTCACTCGCACATTCCGACGAAACAAGACAAACCTCTCTGCCGATATTGCAACACAAACTTGACTATAAAACACTTACTAACTGAATGCAGACTTACAAGGGGAGTATACAGCGATGGGCTCACCTATCTGGACCAAATTTTTTCTGGTGATTCTACATCGAAAAATAGTCGACACGTCTCCGAGCGTCTAATGCGCCTTAGGAGCCGAGAAATAAAATAAAATAGGTTGAAAGTGCTTCATTTTTTATATCGAGTTTAGAAAATGATATCGACATGATTCTTTCACCAATTCATTTGTTTTTTTAGAGTAGATTAATAGAAAAATATAATCGTAAAACAATAATTTATATTTTGTCAAATATATTCAAAAATATGCTTACGTTTTCAAGTAAACTAGTATTATACATTTTTTTACACCAAAAATAATAGCAGATTTAAAATCAGCACCCCAAAAAAACCCTAATATGGTGAATATTATTGAAAACAGAAAATAATGATTTTTCCCAGTCTGGAAGAGACTAAAAATTTGTAAGCGAAAAAGTAATGTAATGCGAAATTTAAAATACATTTTTTTATATTTTTGTAATATTCCCAAAATTAGAATTTAGGCGTTTTTCAACATGCTAAAAATGAATCTGACATGCGTTTTTAAATCAAATTTTTTTTATAATCGATAACTTTTTAAATGTAGGTATATGGAATACTAGCTGAATACCCGTGCTTCGTCACGGCAGATAGGTAGTTATTTTATTGCGTTAAATAATGTTTCATTAAAATTACGTTACTATACAATTCTGTGCAGTTTATTACAGCACGGTTCCCGTCATACTATATTTTATTCAATGTGCGTTAAAATTTAAAAGTTTATGTTTCCAAGAAGTCATATGGTAACACCCAATATATTTACGAGTATTACCAAGGTTATAGGCGAGGAGGCTGTGCAAGGGTTCCGGATATTATTACCTCGCCTGGAAAACCTAAGGATATGCCATACATCACGGTTTGACCGGGACTGTCCCAGTATTTTGCAATTGTTTCGGTGTCCCGCCCAGTTTTATCAATTTCCCGGAAAAGGCTGTAAGATGTAAGTAATGAATTCATGTTTATAAGAATCTTTTTTAAATCGGTTATTCTTCTACAATCAACATTTTTACTACTGCTCACAGTGTCAAAGATATGAGAAGTAATCTAACTGTAAAACGCTGGAACTACCTGCACAGCGCTGCCAGCTGCCAGACACTACTATTTGGCTGAGAAATTTTTTAAAGAAAATCAAGTAGCAAAAAAAGTTTCGTTCTTATTTTTTTTAAGGTTTGGTTAGACTAACAGTTTAGGATTCCCCCTTCCCGTTAGTTGCTAGGCTTAAAACTCACCAACCATTTTGCTTATAATTTGTACTCTTTTTATCCTCCCCCCCCCCTGGTATGCCCATCCCATATTAATGTGTCTCGGTTTAACTCTCCAAAAATATGGCAAGCCTATCTGACGGGGACAGGCAGAAAAGAAACGCAATTAAAACTCTATGAGGGACAGTTAATTTCTATTAATTCAAGGTCTGCCATCATAGTTGAAATTAACCTCAATTAGAAATAAAACTATGAGATAGATAATGTAAGGTAACAGCTGTTCTTTATCGTCCTAGCAACGCAGGCTGCCTAGGCTTGCCTTCTCTAACCAACTCAAACTTTAAACCCCCCTAAAAATGCTTAAAAATACGAATATCAAAAAATCCTTTCTTAGCGAGTGCCTACGTTATATAGGGAGTGTCCTTGCAAAATTTCAAAATTTTCTGACGAGCGGTTTAGGCTGGGCGTTGATAGATGAGTGAGTGAGTGAGTGAGTGGTATTTGACAAATATATAGTAGATTTTGGTAGAATAATGACTTCTAAAGAGTCGATTATGTAAAACAATTTTTTATTTAAAAACGGATGTCAGATTCGTTAGCAAGTTGAAGAACCCCTAAATTCTAATTTTGGGAATATTACAAAAATATTAAAAAATGTATTTTAAATTTCGCTATGGGAGGACCCTTAAAATGTTGTTAAAGATTCAACAATCCGGCCATATGTCCAAGAATATTTACCCGATTCAAACCAAACTTGGAGGGTCGATAAAGGCCCTAATGTGAACCATTTCCTTCCAATCAGGATGTTTTTACGTGTTCTGGAATTGAAGTTATATTAACTTAAAAAAGTTTACATTTTATTTTTATTTTGAAAACCATTTTTTGCAAGTACCTTTTGGGATAATACAATAATCATTTATATGGTTAGAAAAACGAGTTTTTCTTCTTTTTAAAGATATCAATGACGTTAATATCGGATTATATCAACGCGAAATATTGAATTTTAAAACGTTACATTACTTTTTCGCTTACAAATTTTTAGTCTCTTCCAGACTGGGAAAAATCATTATTTTCTGTTTTCAATAATATTCACCATATTAGGGTTTTTTGGGGTGCTGATTTTAAATCTGCTATTATTTTTGGTAAAAAAAATGTATAATACTAGTTTACTTGAAAACGTTAGCATATTTTTGAATATATTTGACAAAATATAAATTATTGTTTTACGATTATATTTTTCTATTATTCTACTCTAAAAAAACAAATGAATTGGTGAAAGAATCATGTCAATATCATTTTCTAAACTCGATATAAAAAATAAAGCAGTTTCAACCTATTTTATTTTATTTCTCGGCTCCTAAGGCGCATTGGACGGAACGCTTGGACACGTGTCGACTATTTTTCGATGTAGAATCACTAGAACAAATTTGGTCCAGATCGGTGACCCCATCGCTGTATACTCCCCTTTTTAGACAAAACGTTGACATACCTGATGACTTGACTCTATTACTTAGAGACGAGAAGCAATATATAGAAAAAAACAAACTAACCAGACTATTTGACACGCTCTAAATTAAATTAAATCCTCAATTGAACCCCTAATATATATATATATATTTATATATATATATATATATATATATATATATATATATATATATATATATATATATATATAAGACTGGTAGGTCTTGATACGGGAAGTCTCGTAGGCTAAGTCAAAAACGTCTACTAGCTGTCTGTCTGTATGTTTGGTACTCACACAAATCCACACTGTTTGACCGATTTGGACCAAACGTGGCACACAGGTAGGTCTTGACACAGGGAGAGACATAGGCCTCGTTAAAATCGTCTATGACTCACAGTTCGGAGATCACGAGCTCGAAACAATGAACCCAAATAGTTACGGATTTGCGTTATTAGATTTTAATATTAATTATTTGCTTTCTATTTTATTTTTTTAGCGCAGTTACTCGCTACCTCCATAGGGATAACCCGCTTATGAGGTTGACCTCACGACTCAATTCGGAAGTGCCGACTAGAAACTTTCTCGTTTCAGACGAAAATATAGGTGGCTCAAATTTGTATATATAAGTTATGTCTACCGAGCACTAGACAAGGTTTTTAAAAATAGAATATACACGGGAAGAGGGCTAGACACTCACTACACGGAGACTGAACTTCAACTGACTTTATTAATCCTGCCGGGCCTTATATATGCTCGGCTTGTTTATTTACAATACAAGGGTTACTCTCTGCCTAACAGCCCCCCCCCCCGAGTTTCTGGACATTCCCCAGAAACTTATAATAATAAAAAGAAAAAGAAAATAAGAAATATATGATACACTCAGCTTTACTTAAACCTAACCCAATAAGGTATATACAATAAAAATTAAAATTTATAATCATATAAGAAATTATTCGCAATAAATATAAAGAAATTTACTATAATAAAAACTATTTGAACAAAACAAAAACTACACGTTCAACAAACAGAAAAACTACACTTTACAGAATATTCCTAATAGAAATATGTACAAAATTAATGAAGGAACACACCAATATGCTCATAAAAAAAAATCTGCACACAGGGTCCACAATATCTGGCACTGTCACTGTCACTACACTAGCCCTTCGGAGTTTCTGCTCAGCCTTCTGCAGAGGAATCTTGAGCTGATCGATGTGTGCGTTACGTTGTCTGAAGGGAGGTGAAAGCATCTTAATGGTGACCACATTGTGTTCTCGGATGGCCGTAACCTTGTACGGCCCGTCGTAACGCAGATCTTGTTTCGGTCGGTTGGTAGAAATCCGCCTGCAAACGATGTCGGCGGGTTTAACAGGCTTAGCTGGGGTTGTGATTTGTTGATTATATTTGGCTGTTCTCTGCTCCTTCTCACGGGTGAGCCTCTCTGCAACCTTATCCGACGTTTTCCGTTGGTTGACCCGAAGATGAAGGACGGTGTCAACAACTCCTGGACCTCCAGCCGTATCAGACACGTCTGCCTAATCTCCACGTCCCGAAGATGACCTCATGGGGGGTAAATCCTGTTGTACTGTGGACAGAGTGGTTGTAGGCGGTGATTGCTATGGCCATGGCCTCTTCTCCTGACACGACGCGTTCAGCCTGGATGAGCCGGAGATGTTCGCTCAGCGTGTTGAGGACGCGCTCGATGTCACCATGGCGTTGAGGATGTCCTGCGGTAGTCACGTGAAGAGTAGTACCCCACTTTTTGAGAAGTTCTTTGATCGTGTCGTTCCGAAATTCCCGACCCCCATCAGTAACTAGGAGCTCTGGGGTACCATAACACTGGCTCCAGGCCCATAAGGCTCGTAGGACATCATCAGCGCTCTTCGCTGACATAGGTACAGCCATCGCCAGCTTACTAAAGACGTCAACAATGGTTACCCAAGACTGTCCTTTCCACACGAACGTAACCGCCTGTAGTGCTAGTAAAGGTCCTCGAGGCGTGAATGTGACGTCGCGTTGGGGTTGGGCGGGTCTCCGGTCATATTTAACCTTGTTACACACCTCGCATGCAGACATCCCCGTATCGTCCGCTCCATGTTTTTCCAATAATATTGCCTCCTCAGAGCTAGGAGCATCTCGTTTATTCCGCGGTGATTCGTCTTGCCCTGATGATGAGCGAGCGTAACTTCTTTCTGCACTTGGGCGTCGGACACGACTTCTCCGAGACGAAGGCATCTGACGAACCTCCGATCTCCACCGATGCGGCCCTGCTCCTTTAGTCGGACTATCTGTGCCCAAATAACTGGGCTCCGAACATACTAGTATGTTGTCGACCTCGGAACAGAAGAATCCTCCAGCAGTCTAAACACACAGAATCGTCTGAGATGTCTTCCATCGTCGAGATAGTACATTTCAGGCTCGAGCGAGTACGTCTGCCTTACACAATCTGAGGGGAGCCTGACGCCGTGGTTTTCCAAACAATCTGTCGACTCTTTGCAACCACTAACTCGTCAATCTCTTGGATGAGCTGGTCGTCTTCGTCTGCAGAGACTGCCCCTTCGCTAGCTCCAGGTGTGGCAGCTTCTCCCTCTCCAGGTGTCCACTCTTGGAAAAATTGGTGCAACGATTAATCATTTTCGCCTTGTCCTGTTTGTGTCACGTTGACCTTCTGAAGCCGCGAGAGCCAGTCAGCTACAACATTCTCCGTCCCGGGCGTGTAGCGTACCGTAAACGTAAACTGTGCTAACTTTTCCTTCCAACGGGACACTCTCGCCGAGGTTTCTTTAAGATTGGTCAGCCATTGGAGGGGTTTGTGGTCGGAATGCACCACAAATTGTCGGCCAAATAAGTAGTGCCGAAAATGTTCAACAGCCCACACGATCGCCAATAGTTCTCTTTCCAGGGCGCTGTAACGCGTTTCGGCGTCAGTTAACCGTCGACTGGCAAACGCTATAGGTTGTTCTCCTAGTGAAGTGTGTTGTGCCAACACCGCACCCACGGCGTAATCACTGGCGTCTGTGGTGAGAATGAATGGTTTGGCAAAATCTGGGTGTGCTAACACCGGTGCTTCCCGCAACGTGGCTACACATTCCTCCACGCCCTTCTGCATTTGCTCTGTGACTCGAACTTTACTCCCTTTTTTGAGGAGATTGTTAAGTGCAGCAACCTTCTTAGCCATACTAGGGACGAATCGCCTGGAGTAGTTGAGAGCTCCTTATATGCGGCGTACTTCATGGACGGTAGTCGGCTGTTTAAGTCCCACGAGCGCTTCCACTTTCGCTGGATCAGGCCGGATCCCGCTGCCTGAAATGACGTGGCCCAAGAACTTCACTTCCGGTAACCCAAGTCTTGATTTCTCCGCTGAAAGTTTGAGACCAAACTGACGTAGCCGTTCAAACACACTCCGTAGGTGGCTCTTGTGGTCTCCTACTGTTTTACTAAAGACCACCATTCTACCAGAAGGGCACCATTCTGGGCTCAGTTCCCGCAGTACTTCGTCCATTATCCTCTGAAACGTCGCAGGCGCATTTTTAAGCCCAAACGGCATTCTCGTGAATTGGTAATGCCCCCTTTCAAATGAGAATGCCGTCTTATGTTCATCTTTCGGGTGCATGAACATGCCGGGTGATATCCGGCTTTTAAGTCCAACATGCTAAAGACTGCCGCTCCGTTGAGACGATCTAGGATGTCTTCCAGTCTTGGAAGTGGGTATCTCTCATGCAGTGTACAATCATTTAGTTTACGAAAGTCCACCACCACTCTATATTTGTTAGGCGCTCCTGCCTGTTAATGGACTGTTAAAGGCTGATCGGCTGGGAACAAGAAAGCCTTGGGTTAATAGGTCCTGAAGTTCTTCCTGGATAGCTTGCTTCATCGCTTGCGGATATCATCTCTCCTTCACATAGTCCGTTCGATCCGAACTGAGGTTAATCTCGTGCATCGTTTTTCCCGTTGCTCCCAGAGGTTCCCCCTCCCGGTGGTACACATCTGCAGCCTCTCTCTTAATTTCCTCCCACACGGTTATCTGTGGCCACTGTGCTGACTTGTAAGCATTTCTCGGGTGACTTAGCGTGGTTCGCCTGTTTACCGATGTGTACTCTCCACCGCCCTTGGTTCGATTCGATCCCGCCGCCAAGTAGGGTAAGAGCGTCGCATCCTAGGATCCCTTGGTACTCTCCGTTAATGACAGAGATGACATGCACAACGAGACTTTCGCCTTCTCTTCCCCAGTCGTCCATGGGTAGCTCGAATTTACCTTCCACCGCGCACTCACCACCTAGCGTCAACAAATTACAATTGCACTTGCGGACTTCTCGCTTCCCCCACTGCTCTTCAAGTCGTCGGAGTTCACGCGCAGCTAGCAAGGTACAAGTGCTCCCTGTATCAATCAACCATTTTACTCCGGCGACTTTGATAATCGGCAACCCTCCTCGCTAGGATTCTCTTACTCTCCGGTTGCCGCGCTGCTCACACAATTCTCATTGTCTTTTTTTAGTCACTTGGTGGTTTTTTCGCAAAATAGCGGCGTACGATGTCATATGCCTTGACGGTCCTTGGTCTGCTACCTCGCCATCCGACTCGCTAGATACTTCCGAGTCTCTCGTTGAGGCGTCATCATTTCTGTTTGACCTCGATTTGCGGACTTCGTGGAAGTTTACTTCCATGGGCTCTCCTTGGTCCGGGGGAGTTCTCTTGAGGTACGGGCATCTTCTCACTACATGCCCTGAGTTGCCGCATTCGAAGCAGCGTATGCGTGGGCACTTGGCTGCGACGTGGCCCCTTTTTCCACACTCGTAACAAGTTCTGTCTTCGGGTGCTTCTCTTTTTCGAGCCGGAGGCCGTCTACTCGTGGCTTGTTTCCGTTCTTCTTGTTCGAATTTCCTCCTATTCGTTCTGGGTCGCTCCTCACGTCTGGAGTCAACGGGGTATCTGCGTTGTCGCAGTCCTCTAGCCTGGATCCATGGTTCTTCCTCAGCATCGTCTGCTCGCGACTCCCTCTCTCTTTCTCCTTCATCTATCAGAGCTTTTGCGACTTCTGAGAACTCCGAATCTGCTGCGAATACTCTGCCCGTCTCACGTCCTAAATGCACTCTTAATAGTTTCTTTAGTACCAGGGCCATAGCTTCGGCTTCATCTTCATCGGCCCTTTCACTTATTTTATCTAAAATATTGTCGTGCCATGACAGAACTCGCGTTGCAAAAACTCCCTTCGACTGGCTACTCCCGCGCCTTTCTTGTAACGCCCTTAACATGTCTTCCTCGGGGGCCCAGCGCCCCCCAGCGTACACTTTCTTCAGCCGTTCTTTAACAGTGTCCCACTCCGTACCAGAATCACATTGTATTTGATTCAGTACTGACCGTTTCACTCTTCCTATCAGGGCTGCCTTCAGGGTTGCCACGTCACTGGGATCTAACCACGCCGCTTCCTGCTTATTTTTGATCGTTCCCATTATTCGATCACCCTCCTTCAGGAAATAAAAAAGTTCGCTTGCGTCTCCGGTGAATCTTTCCATCTGGCTTATAGCTGTGCGAGTGTCCTGAGCGTTGGCAGCTTTAATCTTGAGCCACTCAATCATAGCTGGCGATAACTCCGGCATCCTTCTTTGATTAAGACGATCCTGTATTGTCACTCGCGATTTCCGCGTCGACATGTACCGATCGGTCTCGCACAAAACTTTCCCGGGTTTCGGCACCAGTTATGTGGGAAGAGGGCTAGACACTCTCTACACGGAGACTGAACTTCAACTGACTTTACTAATCCTGCCGGGCCTTATATATGCTCGGCTTGTTTATTTACAATACAAGGGTTACTCTCTGCCTAACATATATATATATATATATATATATATATATATATATATATATATATATATATATATATATATATATATATGTATGCTTATCTGTTCGTGCTCCTGACGGCTCAAAAATGGTCCGATTTTGATGAAATTTGGTACAAAAATCTGTCTTCTAATTTAAAAGGTCAAGTTCGTTAACAAGCAGAATCCGTTCAATGAAAGATGGCGTTTGGGGCGAAATTTGCGCAAAAAATTCGTAACGCTTGCGATTTTGAGTTCATATGCTTACAGGTACTTCTTTTATAGGTTTCCTAACATAGGAAAACGAATGCAACCATTTTTAAGGCGATATCTGTAACCGTTTTTGAGAAACGTGGAATCAATATTTTCGCATGTCATTATTTTTTTGTGGGTACTTAGAATCGCGGGATTCAATTGAAATATTTTCTTCATCTTGGAAATCCATCCCAACTAAGATTTTTAAATTGTGGTTACATTTGGAGTTAAGGAAGTATGCGAAAAAAATTATTTTATTATTAGACATGAAAAGTTTTCGGATCTTCATACATTTTTCGTAAATATCTCGATAACGGTTGGGAATTCGTGGTAAGTGGAAGGAGACCATTCGAATGCTTACTAAATTCTTTACAAAAAACGTTCTGAAGCAATATTCGATGGGGCAACGTCGATCAGAGATATAAGCGCTTAAATCTGAAAAAGTGTTTGTTTTGTTGTTTTGAAAGGGGTTTTCTCTTTGTTTATCTCACTTTTTAATTTTCTTTTTGTTTTAAATTCCATTTATCAGTAAAATTAGTATTGTAGTAAAATAAGCTAAGAAACGGTGAAAGGTATAGGTAATAAGTCTGTAGTGGCTGTGGTAATCAAGATGGCTGTGGCTAATCGTTGGCTGTTTTGAATTCTCCTATCAATATAACCTTCCTCATAGCCTCCAACTGAAGTTATCGTTATTTATTATTTTATAGAAAGATTTAACCCACGACAGAATGGAATTTTATTAGCCATTAAGCACATATTTACAGTTGATTATTACAGTAATTTCGAGATTTTCCTGATCATGAGCTTATCGCTAAAGTTGCGTAACTCATAATGAAATAAATAAATATTACAGCAAAACGAATTTTCTAGTAAAACAAGATACATTCTTAGAATGACAAAGAATTTTTGGTTGTTTAGAGTAGAGCCTTCTCAGTAAAATTCGAAGAGTAAGTACGTTTTCAGTACATAGGTGTTTTGACTTATTCAGAATTATTCGCTTCTGTGTAAGTTGGCTACTGTCAGTTTCCTGTGATTTGTGATGCTAGTCTATTCCATTTCTTCGAGATGTACGTAACCAGGCTAAGATGACGCAGTTCCTGCGAGTCGGACTTTTTTGTTTTAAATTGCATTTATCAGTAAAATTAGTATTGTAGTAAAATAAGCTAAGAAACGGTGAAGGGTATTGGTAATAAGTTTGGAGTGGCTGTGGTAATCGAGATGGCTGTGGCTAATTATGATGACGTACGCAAAGTTTGTTTTAAATTCTCCAGTCTATATAACCTTCCTCATAGCCTCCAACAGAAGTTATCGTTTTTCTTATTTTATAGAAAGATTTAACCCGCGACAGAATGGAATTTTTTTCGCCATGAAGCACATATTTACAGGTAATTATTAACAGTAAAACGAATTTGCTAGTAAAACAAGATACTTAAAATGACAATGAATTTTTGGTTGTTTAGAATAGAGCCTTCTCAGCAGTAGTCAAAGAGTAAGTACGTTTTCAGTGAATAATTGTATTGACTTATACAGATTATGAATTATCCGCTTCTGTGTAAGTTGGCAACTGTCCGTTTCCTGTTATTTGTGATGCCTAATCTATTCCATTTCTTTGAGATGTACGTAACCGCGCAAAGATGACGCAGTTCATGCGAGTCGGACTTTTTGCTATTACAGATGCAGAAAGTAGGTGTAGCATAGCACGCCTGGTAACAGCTAGTACCTTATAATTTTAATGAACTGATTGGAAAACTGATATGTATACCACTATCTTTTTATTTTTATTTTTTAAGTTTTAACATCATTGTAAATTAATTTAAATTGTTAATTACAGTTTGTTTGGTGTAACATTGTAAAACGATTAATTGTATAAGTTCATTATAAATATGAATTATAACCCTCTATAAAACTATATTATATTTAAAGCTCCATTACTATGTATGTAAAAGTATATTTACCATCAATCTATGTAAAACCATCTAAAATGATCTATCGTCTATCAATGTAAATATTTTACCAGGTGTAAAGCTCTTATCGCCAAAGCAGCAAGAGTCTCAATGAATAATATTCTTATAAGGCTACTTAAAATTTATATGTAGTGAGTTATTCACTAAACGATATTTGGAACAAGTTTAATTTATAGAAATGTAAGATTATCATTTACCATCACTCAGAAGAGTATACAAATTACATTTAGAATACATCCGATTTTTATCCATTTCAATCAAATCAGTTAAAAGGCAAATAACTTTTAGGGTGGCGGGCCAAGTAAACTGAAATAAAATAAAAACTTTGCAGTCAACCAACATGTCCAGATTCTACAAACATTTGTATTTTAATCGGCGAAATAAATCAAGTACTAAAGGATTATAAATTAATTACACACAATATATGAGCCATTCAGTTGACGGAATGATATTGCTCTGAAATATTATTTCCTCAGAATATTCCTTATGTCTTGCATGAGTCCAGAAAAAATTACCTATTTTCCCTATTTATTTTGTTTCATCCCCTCCAAGACAGGACTTTGTTTTACTTTACTAAGTAAATGTAGCCTCGTGAGATACTCGGCTGGGATGAAACTGAGACCTTTCACGTAGAAAGCATTAAATCAAGATAAGGCTCTGAGCCTGGATGTAGGTAGCCGCCATTCCCCATTCTCCGCAAAGAGGTAGCTTCAAGTTAGGTTCGACCATTAACTTCAGGTTGGCAGTAAAATCTCTGTTGAGAACTTTACTTGCCCATAAGTAAAACTTTTTATCTCCAAAGTGCAAAGCTTCTCTGGAAGTCTTCAAGTTTACTTTTGAGAACTATAGTTTCACAAAAAAAAAACTTTGGGATCTCATTTGGACCATAACGATAAATGATTTGATTTTATGCTGCGTTAAAATTATAAAAAATGTATACTTCTTTTACATACTTCAAGAAAATTGAGGGGATTTTCTTTGCTGGATTCGCTTACGGGGAATATCGCCTTCTGGACTCACATTTTACTGGCCGAAGAAGCAGAACCTCGTGATTTTCACCAGGACGCCAAGATAACCAAATTGTCAAAAGGCAAAAAAAAAAAACACGATTTTCATATCGTTTAATTCAATGATTATTAATAATTAGTAGATTTACAATATAATATCTTATTATATTATAATATATGACAACATAGAACTTCTTCTATTTCATCTATTCAGGAATAATGTAGGTTATGCTAAGTTTGTAAAAAATGGATAACAATTTACAGCTTAAGGTACAACGTAACAAACTAAATAGGATCAATACAAGTTAGGTAGCTCAAATCATATATACTCTATAGGGTCGTAGCTAAAAATCTATTTCAGAATTTCATAAACGGCACCCGCTCAATATGATCAAATGTAGATTTTTTAGCTGTTTGATGACTTTCGAGGCCAAAGTCTCAAGAATGGTTCATCCAATACATTCGAACAATGCCTTAAATGAAAGATAATATTGTAAGTAGTTCAAGTAGTGTTACTAGCATTATCAACCGCTCATATTATTAAAATTTGCTTCTCTCAAATGTGTGGTATAATTGATGGTATCTAATAGAATTACCGGTTCTCACTTTTATAGCTCTTCTGCACTTACTTCTTGGCATATTATGGTTACATAGAGATAACATCAAATACGTCATATCATGCCAAATAAGGCACTAATAATATATATATATATATATATATATATATATATATATATATATATATATACATGTGTGTGTGTGTGTGTGTATTATTAGTTGTTATGTATATTATATATAGGAAAATGAAAAATATAATTTATCTGCAAATATTGAGAAAATTCTTCATGAAGTCTACGACTATAATGAATAAATGAAAATTTTTCCTTATGCATTAATCAAAATCTATTTAATTTAGTTATTATTAGTACTTGTTAATTTCATTAACTTATAATAGGTACTCTACTGCTCGCTTCGTTAAATGATAACGAATTTACTCCGTAAAGACAAATGTACAAGACTTTTTTATGTTATTAATAGGTTATCTTGTGGTCATATTATTTGGTTTAAAAGTCGAAAAATGGAGACCAAGCAATCTCATTCTGGTACTGTGCACGATCGACGTTGCTTCACCAGTGTATTTAATGTAGCTATGGCCGTTGGCCCCAAAAATGTTATATGTCAATTTTCTTTGCTGAAAGGCCAAAAATATTTTATATCATAACAATAATACAAAATCGATGGCAAATTTTCAGTGGTAGAATGCACCTAATAAAGTGTTTCGGGGTTTAGGGTCCATCCCACCCCTAGTAACTGCATTCACAAGCTTAAAATACACGGTACATTCACGTTAGCCAGGAGTGCTTTACCTGGGTGTAGGTTTTAAATCCACTTTTCATACATAAAAGGTAAATCGAATGCAATATTCTCAACGAGGATCTGGAGTGCAGTCTTCTCTAAAGGAAATTAATCGCCATTCCTTTAAATCGGAATTATGGTGAGCGGTGATCCGATACCATTCTTGTACAAGAACTCAAGGCCATCGAAAGTACGCATAAAATCAAGCACTGACTTCATGTTCCTATCTGTTATATACTTGGAGATGACCATGAATTAAGCTAGAGAACGATGTGTGTGCGTGCGCGTGTGTGTGTGTGTGTGTGTGTGTGTGTGTGTGTGTGTGTGTGTGTGTGTGTGTGTGTGTGTGTGTGTGTGTGTGTGTGTGTGTGTGTGTGTGTGTGTGTGTGTGTGTGTGTGTGTGTGTGTGTGTGTGTGTGTGTGTGTGTGTGTGTGTGTGTGTGTGTGTGTGTGTGTTTGTGTGTGTGTGTGTGTGCGTGCGTGCGTGCGTGCGTGCGTGCGTGTGTGCGTGTGTGTGTTTGTGAGAGTGCATGAATATGAATAAATCTTAAACATTTTATTTAATTTTGACGGAATAATATGACAGCTATAAATTCTTAAATTTATGGATCTTTACTCACAGTTAGAAATTTGGGAACTTTGATATCATCTAAGCAAAAAAAGTCGTGAAGAAATAAATTCGGTTTCTTTTACCCTCTTTTATAGTAAAACAGCTTAGTTTTTTTACGTATAAAAACAAGCCATTTCTTTCTGATCTGATGTAAATATGACAAAACAACAAAAAATTTTGTATTTGTTTTTAATATTATAGCGCATGTTTATTATTTGTTCTGCGGGGAAGTGGTTTGGAAGTTTATTTTTATAAAGAAGGTTGATAGTAAATATTTCTTAAAAAGAGAAAGATTGTATTGAATTGGGTGCGATGGCGGCCTGTTAATAACAGTAAAATAATAAAACTTAAATCAAATAATAACATCGCGAAAATCAAATACTCACAATGAAATAAACGGATAAATACATATTTATTTCCTTCCGTACCTACTGTATTTGGTAGCATTGCAATGTTCATTAGAAAAATATAATTATTTAGACTGACGCTTGAACTGAATACGCCTTGTCTGCGTCGGCCAGTTTAAAAATATATATATATATATTCATTTTATAATTCAATTTTCCATTTTTTTTTTTTTTTTTTGTATATACAATAATTATCTTGTGAACATTGTACAAAATACTTCAAGAAGATTTCTCCTTGCAGAATCCCAACCAAGCTTTCACTTCTTATCACCGTAACGACTAACCATCTGTACCTCGGTATAATATTCTTGTATGTCAGCTATTGAGCTTGGAATCATGACGGATGTTTTCAAACATGACCCCCGTAAAAGTTACTCCAGGTAAATGAACGGGAAGAGGGAGGGGCAAGGATGGGAAGAAACAGAGAGAATGGAAGATATATATATATATATATATATATATATATATATATATATATATATATATATATATATATATATATATATATATATTCCACTTTTTCTTGTTTGTTTTTCTGGCAGGGGGTCGATAAAGCAGTACACTCTTTGTTCACATTAACTACTTTAGTTGTTATGTTTCGCCCGACATGTTTCGTGCCTTTTCGCACCTCTTCAGGGGCTTTCCTATGTAACAATATTTTTTGTAAATCCTAAACTTTAAATTGTTTACACTAATATACATATCCTGTCCCTTTCAACATTTCAACATACAATATTTTAACTTAATCTTAATCCTACCTTATCAAGAAGTCCTCTCGTCATGTTGTCTAGCTTGAGTCAGGAGTAGTACTGAAAAGTCATCTGTGGTAATTAATATGGCTGTTTGTATCGATTCTTTAACTATTTTCATAATATCGATTATTGGTGAAATTTGTTTTGTGAGGTTTAATTTATTATTATTATTTATTTGTTTAAGTCTATTGGCTATTGAAGGATGGTAATGAAAAGTAAAATATCG
The DNA here is from genome assembly GCA_946811695.1 of Gonocerus acuteangulatus. Taxonomy (NCBI): domain Eukaryota; kingdom Metazoa; phylum Arthropoda; class Insecta; order Hemiptera; family Coreidae; genus Gonocerus; species Gonocerus acuteangulatus. The sequence continues at coordinate 82,196,967 of OX328123.1, forward strand.
ATTTATTTCATTCACATCTTTGTCATTTTCTTTTGTTAAAACCTGTTTTCTCTTTTGTAAAAATAAATGCTCATTCAAAGCTATTTGCTTATTTAAATTCGTATTTTTCATAAAGAATTTTTGAATACATGTCTGTAATAACATGTCTGTAAATTGTTCTTCTTGCCAATAGACTTAAACCAATATGTAAAGAAGTAGGTAAAATAAGTTGGAAATATGGTAACAAAATAGAAAATAGTTTTAGCAATATTAAAGACAAAATTAAACCAACAAGTACAAAAAACAATATATACAAAATTCGATGTAACGATTGCAACGCATGCTACATTGGGGAATCGGCACAGCTATTGCAAAAGAGAATCGTGCAACAAGCAAAAAGCATAGACACAAACGAAAACAGGACAACATTGACAGAACACGCACTTACTTTAAAACATAACTTTAACTTTAAGGACGTTCATATTTTAAATAAAGAGAGGAACACTTTAAAAAGAAAAATCAAAGAAAAAATTTAAATAACTAAAAATTCCAAGACTGCCATAAACAAAATTTTTTTTTTTTTTTTTTTTTTTTTATCTATTGAATATTTACAATCTGTATACATATGTTTACATATAATACAATAAGTAAATATGTATCTCATAAACTAGCACAAGGAAGAATAGAGGGGAGAAGGCAGCCATTGCTGACACTCCCTGAGGAGTTATAAATATTTTATTTAAGTATTACAGCTGGTCCCTAGGCCACTTTCTTTTCAAGCGTCTCGGAGGATTGGAAGGGATCGCATCTGTGGAAAGGGATTGGGCAAGGGGATTGGGATGAAAGGATAGCTTGGAATGAAAAGTGGAGAATCGGGTTTTAGCTAATTCAGCGACAAAGGGAATTTCGAGGTCTCGGTGGATGATATTATTGTTCACGTAGAAGGGAGCATTAAGGATCCGGCGAAGGACTTTGGACTGGAAGGTTTGGATTCGGTTTATGTTGGAAGGTTTTGCTGTACCCCATAGTTCAATGCCGTATGTCCAAATCGGTTTAATAATAGTTTTGTAGGTTGTTAGTTTGTTTTCAGTACTGAGTTTTGATTTGGGACCTATTAGTCGTCTAAGTAGGCCGTAGCGTCTGTTTAGTTCTTGTCGTTTTGTTTTTGTGTGCGTGTTCCAAGTAAGTCTCTTGTCGAGGTGGAAGCCTAGGTATCGAACAACATCGGATTTGGGAATGAGGGATTCGTTAAGGGTAACAGATGGGCACTCACTACGCCGCAGTGTGAATGTGACGTGCTTACATTTTTCGGCGTTGACTTTGATTCGCCACTTCTTTAGCCATTGCTCGATTTCTAAGAGATGATTCTGGAGCGCTTCTGAGGCTTGCTGCGGGCTGGCGGAACATGAAAGCACTGCAGTATCATCTGCAAAAGTTGTGATAATGGTACTGGGATTAGTGGGGATATCAGCGGTGAAGATGGAGTAGAGGAGAGGGGCTAGGATGCTGCCTTGGGGGACTCCAGCAGATACGTGGCGGGATGAGGAATTCGATGCATTGTATTGGACATGAAACAGGCGGGATGAAAGAAAGGATTTTAGGATTAAGTAGTAGGTGATGGGGAGAAAACGCTTGAGCCTGTAAAGGAGGCCCGGATGCCAGACTCGGTCAAAGGCCTGGGCTACATCTAGAAAGACTCCTGAACAGAAGTCCTTACGCTCAAGCGTTGAGGAAATTGTGTCTACAACTCGGAAAGCTTGTTGAGTGGTAGAGTGGAGTGATCGGAAGCCAAACTGATGAGTTGGAATGATACCAAAGGATTCAACTATAGGATGGATTCGTTTGTACAGCAGTTTTTCAAGGATTTTAGAGAGGATGGGTAACAATATAAACAAAAAAACAGATTTAAAGAATGTGCACCAAATTTTCCATAGTATAATAAATTAAACCTCACAAAACAAATTTCACCAATAATCGATACCATGAAAATAGTTAAAGAATCGATACAAACAGCCATATTAATTACCACAGATGACTTTTCAGTACTACGCCTGACTCAAGCTAGACAACATGACGAGAGGACTTCTTGATAAGGTAGGATTAAGATTAAGTTTAAATATTGTATGATGAAATGTTGAAAGGGACAGGATATGTATATTAGTGTAAACAATTTAAAGTTTAGGATTTACAAAAAATATTGTTACATAGGAAAGCCCCTGAAGAGGTGCGAAAAGGCACGAAACATGTCGGGCGAAACATAACAAATAAAGCAGTTAATGTGAGCAAAGAGTGTACTGCTTTATCGACCCCCTGCCAGAAAAACAAACAAGAAAAAGTGGAAAATATATATCGGGTCATCTTGCACAAAAATTAATATATATATATATATATATATATACATATTTAAAAATACTCCGATAGCATATCAGGGTAAAAAAGTGGGAAGAGGGAGTGGAAAGGATGGGAAGAAACAGAGAGTATATATATATATATATATATATATATATATATATATATATATATATATATATAAAGAGAGAGAGAGAGAGAGAGAGAGAGAGAGAGAGAGAGAGAGAGAGAGAGAGAGTGATTGCGCGGAGGAGGGCAGGTAAGTGTTTAAAAGCGAAAAAATTGTAAAAATAAGTATAAAGTAGAAAATAAGAGATGTGAAATAGAGAAAAATTTGGATATGAAACTAACTAATAAAACTTGTTAACCAGATAAAACAGAACTGCATTTACACTGTGCCACAAGTTGAACCGTGTGATTTAAGTTGAGGAAATCTAGCGACCTGTATATCACTGATGGAAAGAGACTGCAACGCCACTACCATTTTTAGGAAGTAGCTGGATTCAAATCAATTTATAACCTGAGAAGTGTGGAATAATGAAGCAAAGTAACATAAATTTTTTAAACAGCTGAACTATTTATTTTTTTAATTCACTCCCTAAATTATAGAGGATTATTCAATTTAAATGGGAATGATATTTTTTCATGGAAAAGAATGTTTCTCTTTATCGGTAGAAGTTGAAGATAAGCCAGAGAGAGAGAGAGAGAGGTTGTAACAGTGGCTGGAAACTCTAGATTCAGGAGCCTAGTTTCAAGTTAGCGAGGCCATTAAGTCCGGTTGCAGGAGTAACACACTGGGGTCTTGAAATTTACTCCGCTACAATAAACAAGGTTTTAACTGGTTCAACAGTTCCATTAGCTTTCTGCCAAAGCCTAAACTTCTTGCAAGTCGTAAACCTGTCACACTTACAGCCCAATTTCTGCAACTGACTCAAGGCAATTCGAGACACCATTACTTTTACCAAAGCTCCGCAATAACTTAGCTACCTTCATTTAATACATTTCATACTCAAAGGATAATAAAGGGTATACTTTTGAAAAAAACAAAACAAAAAGCTTTCATTGAACTTGAAAATCAGGATGTAAAATATGAATATTCTTCTCATATTACTTGGTACCATCGGTACCACTTTGTAAACCACTAATTTCTTTAGCCGAGTTCTTCGTGTTTATGATGCTTGTTCTTTAGATCCTGAGACAATAGGATTTTTTTTTTTTTTTTTTTTTTTTTATAACCAACATGCTGCCCCCAATCTCTTTGAATTAAAAGAAAGTCCATGTAACTAATACCTAAAATGTAGCCCGCTTATTCATTCCGGTTCTAAGTATTGTAACACTCAACTACATGCGTAGTATGAATAATGTATTCGTCACGGCCAAGAGATAAATCCATCTGTCATTGAAAATAATAGGCTCTTTTCGTAGTAGTAAATATGATTCCTGTGTAGTTATTAATCTGCCGATTCCTGAAATACTGATACGTGGGAAAGAGGAAGTGTTGAAAATTAAAAGCCGTTTCCTGATATATTCTTGTAATATTTTTTTTATTGTTCATTAAGGAACGAGGTTATTTCCCCATCTAATAGATTTGTGCATTATCGTGAAATAAGACATACATTGTACATTCAGTAGTCTTCGTTTTCAAAAGTAGTCTAGTTCAATAACTACACACTTAATTTATTAGAAGTATGTAAGTGATTTCAAATAATATAAAAATTTACGTGAAATCGTCATAATCGATTTTTAATCAGCATTCTTGACAATATTGACCGTTTTCATGAAGAGAGCAGTCTCGAATAAGGAATTTTCTCTTTATATAAACGATATCAATTTGCAATAGTCATATAAGATATGTCCATAACAAATTCATGTAGACTTTATATACGTTTTATTATACATATAAACTTCAAAAAGTTTGCTTAACCTTCCTGTAGAATCTTGTGTTTAATAATGATCAAAGACGTTTTTATTTCATATATATTAAAATTGATTAATATTATATATTAATAATAGTTTTAAATATATTTTTAAAGAAGTGAAGTTAAATATACATTCATATTTTAATTAATATAATGCTGAAATATTTTTGATGACAGAAATATGAATATAACAACCGGATAAAACTAATTAAGCAGTAAATAATCATTATCTATAAAAAACACAACAAATTTTTGAAATTGAAAATAAAAAATATTCATGTTCAGAATTGAATTTTTTGCTCAGGGAATGGACACGGGTTCTTTATTTTGCACATTTCTTTGTTGTAGTGATCTTGTTTTCTTCCGCGTTCCTGTCATCTTTCCTTGTTTTTGTTTTGCCCGTTGGCCATGCTTCAACTGCGTCCTCTTCTGATGTACATTCCATTTTCCAAAATTTGGAGATGTTAGTTGGCAAGGATGGTATTTGTAACATTCTTCTCTTACGTCCAATCATCGGCAGTAACGGTCGTGTTTTCAAGAAAATGCACTTAAGCTTTGGTGAGTTATTATTCTTTGTCAAGGAGTATAAGAACAGGAAGAAGGATTATTTCTTACAACTACACTTATTAAATGATAAAGAGGACCATTGGCCATCTTATTGTTATTATTGATAGTGAGAATTCTACTATCATTTTGTCAAACAGTGTCAACTAGCGATCGAGATCAGCGATTTAGTTCGCCATCTAAACCAACAGGACAGAGAGATTTATTTTTAGAATCTTTACCTTTTCCAATAAAATAAATTATTATCTGCAACATCTAATTCATCATTTGAGCTTCCCCCTTCTTTCAAAGTAGCTATCCTGACTTCCATCAATAACACAAACTTCCCGCTCCTCATCACTTTCGTTAACTACTTACTATTTGTTGTAGGTAATGATTTCTTTACTGCCTTTAAGATAATTTATTTTAATTTTCAATTAAAAAAAAAAGTTTATAGAATAATACATCACAAATCATTTCCCTAACATTTGACTTTTTTACTTAATTTGTGATAATATCTTTGGCTCATTTTACCAAATAAAAATGAATTATTTATGCAATAATTACATAAAGTAAAATTTAATAATAAATTAACGTAATTGGAATATGTATGTACTATAAACTTAATAATACAAAAAAAAAAAAAAAGAAAAAAGAAATCATAAGCATGTAAACAAATTAATTTTCATTTTCGTCACTGACATACGCTGCTGTCTTCTATGAGTTGTTCCTCGTCTGTACCTTTTAATAAATTTAGAACTTCCAATTCCAGCGTTTTGCAGAAAACTATTATAAAAAGTTGTCTATCAACATTAGGAACAGAATGTCAACATTACGAAAACTGGTTGTCAACTTAAGGTTCCAGTCACGAGAAATTAGTAAAATCAGGATACCTGAATTTCTAATGAAATTGTCAACTAAATGTTTTAGTATGCATCACTCATACCCCTTTTCCTAAAGTTGACACTTGTGTCAAGAATAGGAGCCATGGTTGTTTATTGTGTTCCCAATGTTGACACTACCATAATCTCAAGATTTTTTTATCTAAAATATGTCAAACCTTTTACAGTCCTTAATCTAAGTATCATAGGGTTCATAGAGATCACAAAAAACAATTTAATGCACGCACTACAAAAAAAAAAATCTTACGAAATATCACTGAGTGAAGAGAGCAGCAAGAGTTGACTCGAGGATTTTTCATACTAAAATGGCTGCAGATGTTATTAACAGAGTTGCATAGTTGATCGGGTCAGTCAACATTTTTCTTCAACAAAGATTCTTTCTATTGGATGCAAACTTATTGAATTCTCTTGAATCTTATTGCTATTTTTCAAATTTAAATTTGAAGTGTCAACTTATGGAGCAGTGTCAACAATCGGGTCATTTACCCTAAATAAAGTTTGGAATTTTATTTTATAAATGTATGCTTGTAATAACAGTTATTAAGCCTTTATGTGATCAATTATTATCTTCAAAATGATATATTATTGAATATTAGAATTTTTAAACTTATGTTACTTAATTTAAATATTAGTTGATAGTTAACTCAACTTAATTCCTTAGTTTATAAAGTAGTATTATGACGTATCTATTTTATTAAGCCAATCTGACAAGGTTTAAAAAAATGTATTTTTCGCGCTAATATTTCATTTTGGACCACTGTGCGTTGGAACGCTCGTACGCCAGTCTAATATTTTTCACCCGTAAACGAAATAATATTTTATGGATTCGGAGGTTCCCCTTGTGAAATGCGCACGAATGCACTGGAATTTAAAAGATTTCCAGAGAATCCTTCTCTTGGAGTGTGAAAACGGGACATTTTAAAGAAGGAAAGTAATGCAGAGTGGATAGAATAATGAAGACTACCAAGAGCCTGCTAAATAACATGTCCTTCCCTGAAGGAATGTAGCAGCAATCCTTCGAAGGCTACATTTCAATTCCAATTGTCGGGATGTAATTGGGCATGGAGTCGGAGCTTTGTTGAAGGTATTGTCTCGTACAAACTGGCTCCTATAATCCTCAAGGGGAGTCAGCGCTTAATGACTCATAATTTATCATTCTCATTGTTTCTGGACAGCTTTCTCAGGGGAGGGGGGTCTTTCTTCTCTTAGTCCCTTCGCATACTTTCTCAACCCCTCTTCCCCCTTCTGTGATTTCTCTATCTCTCTCTTTCTTTAGAATAATTTAAATTATTCCGTTCCACTGTCTTTGTAGAGGATTCTACCTTTCCCTTTCACCAAACTTCTTTAGGTCATTATCTTCCTTCTTCTTCACTTGGCCCAAAATTTTTCTCCCTTCACTCCTTTTTTTTTTTTTTTTTTTTTTTTTTTTTTTTTAATAATTAGAACTCTTCTCTGAAAAATTTAATACTAATAAGCAACACAAATTATTTTTTTCTTTACATTCTCTCCATACCACGAAAATGATAATAATAAAATATAAACGTATTATAATAGTTAATTTAAAATATATTGTTACGATATACAGGGTGTCCCGTAAATGTCTAGTCATATTGTGGGAGGTGATATAGAACCCTTAGGGGAACAAAAAATGTTATGTGACTATTTTCCGAATCCTCACACATAAGGGAGAAAACGTTGTTTTATTGTTTTTACGAGACAAACGTTTTTTTTTTTAAGAATAAGGGTTATTGAAGTATGTGAACGATTTAGGAACAAAAGTTAAAAAAAAAAAAAAAAAAAAACATGGGTCTGTGAAAAGAAAATTAATTTTTTTTTTTCTTCAGTTTATTCAAAAAGCTTAAAAGAAATATTTATTTTTATAAATATTTACTTAAATATTAAGTAAATATTTACTTAAAACAATAAAAAAAAATTACTTCCACGAAAATAAAAAAAATTCCTAAAACAGTAAATATTATTATTTTTACCTAGATAACGCATTTGAACACATTTTTACTGGACTATCTACATCTTATTTATTAGGGATAGGATATTTAACTACCACAACAATAACACATGGGCTCACGAGAATCCCAGTTCACAAGCGTGGCCATCAGTATCAACTCAAGGTAAAGCATTTGTTTTTTAATTATAAATACCTGTAAAAATGTGTTCAAATGCATTATCTAGGGAAAAAGTAATAAGTTTTCGGATTAATGTGTGGTTGGAGTACATTAATGGCCACATACTGGACCCAGTATTAGTTACTGTAATTAATAAATTCAAAATAAATGTGTATTTTATTTATTTACTATTTAGGATTTTTTTTTATTTTCGTGTAAGTAATTTTTTTTATTGTTTTAATTAAATATTTACTGAATATTTATAAAAATAAATATATCTTTTAAGCTTTTTGAATAAACTGAAGAAAACAATTTTTTTTTTCACAGATCCTTGTTTTTTTTTGTTTTGTTTTTTGATTTTTTGTGTTTTTTTTCTGTTTTTTTTTTTTTTTTTTTTTTTTTTTTTTACTTTTTTTCCTAAATCTTTCACATACTTCAATAACATAGGGTTGTGATACATGAATGGGTAGCTGGTTAAATGAGAAAGTTTTTCTGAAACTCGGAAATCTCAGATCCTGCCCATTGAGGAGTAACGCTGGAAAGAAATATCAAGAAAATGTCAGGAAATGTAGAATAACTTTCTTTTGGTAAGATAGGCATACTTAAATTCATTCATTTTAGCGCGGTTCCTCCCTCCCTTCATAGGGAGGAACCCCGCTTATAAGGTTGATCTCATGAAACAATCCGGAAGTGCCGACTAGAAAATTTTGCATTTCAGAACCCCTAGAGACCGAAAATAACGGTGGTTCAAATTTGTATATATATATATATATATATATATATATATATATATATATATTTCTCTGTTCGCTCATTTCCGGCCAAACGAAACAAAAATCGTTCGTCTAATTTGAAAGGTAAAGTTCGTTAACCAGCAGAATCCGCCCACCGGAACATTGTTTTTGGAGCGAATGTCACGCAAAAAAAATCGTTCCGCTTACGTCATAAGCTTGCAAGTACTCGTTTTATAGGCTTCTTGGCATAAGAAAACGAATTTTTTAGGCGATAGCTTTAACCGTTTTTGAGAAAATTGGAAAAATATTTGTTGATTATCGTTTTTGGTTTGGGTACTTAGAATCATGGGATTCAGTACCCAGGAAATTTTGGTTACGTTTGGCGTTAAGGAAGGGTTAGAATAAAATATTTTATTAACAGACATGAAAAGTTTTGATAACTTTGTATACTTCCGTTAATATCTCGAAAACGGTTAACAATCTTGGGAAGCGGAAGGTTACCACTCGAAAGCTTAGTAAATGCTCTACAAAAAAGGTTCTGACAAAAGTTTTAATTAGGCGATGTCAATCGGAGAAATACGGGCTTAAAACTTTAAAGTAATTGATTTCGTTTATTCGAACGTTTTTTTTTTGTCTGTTTTATTCCTTGTTATTTTTTGATTGCTTACAGTTGGATAATGTTTTTGACAATAAAGCCGGTTAAGTAAAATAACAAAAACAATTTATTGTTAGAAATATAGACTTCCAAGATTCCAAAACCTTGTAACTAGCGGGACCCTTTCTGGTGTTGGCCGACCCTTCCAGGTAAGATCATAAATCAATACCTTTCAAGACTGGTTGAATCAAAATAATAACTGCTTCTATTTTAATCTTTCCAAATTAGACTAGGGATAAAAACGGAACCGCGCTAAGATGATGCAGTTCCTGCGAGCGGACTTTTTACGTTTACTCCCAACTAGACTTATAGTAAATTTACTCAACTTCCGATTGGTTTCACTTCCTTTCTAGTAGAACCACCAGGGACGGAGCTACGATTATTCTTATAAAAACCATGTTTGTCTCGAAAAAAAAACAATAAAATGTTTGTTTTCTCCCTTAAGTGTGAGAATTCGGAAAATCGTCATAGAGCATTTTTTGTTTCCCTAAGGGTCCTATATCACCTCCCACAATATGACTAGACATTTACGGGACACCCTCTATATGCTTCTGAAAAGTTTTTTTTTTTTTTTGTTTTCATTTTTCATTTATTTATTTGAAATCTGGACAATTATTAGCAGTACAATAATCAAGTCTGTTCATGCAGATATTATGTACAATTTGACAAAAACGGTAAAAGTAAAATAAAAGAAAAGAAAAAATAATACAAAATATGGAAGAAGACAACCACTGTTGGCACTTCCAGAGATGTCTTGGTAAATGTTTTAATGGTCACGATAAGATCAGATGATTAAATTGTCTCGAGGCCACAGTCTCTTCAGCCGCCTGGGAGGATTGTCTGGACGGGATTGGGATGATAAGGATAGACCTTCAGGATTAGGATGGTAAGACAATTTGGAGTGGAACATTTGGAATCGGGTTTTAGCAAGGTCAAGGACAAATGGGATGTTGAGGTCATTGTGACTGAAAAGTTAAATACCTAAATTTATCAAGTTGAATGCAGCAAACATATTTTTGAATTATAAAAGCTAAGTCTATTTCAGTTCTAAATTCTGTTCCAGGCTAGAATATAAAGTCTACGGATTTTTGTTTCCTAACGATGCACAGTGGGGTATAGGACTGATATTCTTGGCCAAAAATATTTCTGATGCTTAATTCATTTTCTTTGATTATATAATCTGAAATAATGGTCATATATGATTTGATGAGTAATGGGTTTTAAGGCAATAATAGGATTTTGTAGTTTTAAATAATTTATAATTGTTAGGTATAATAAGTATATTTCTAAGAAGTTACTATAAATGTTAACAGACTACACACACACTCACACAGAGATACGCTTACACACACTCACCCACCCACGTGCACGCACACACACATTCACACACACAAACACACACACACACACACACACACACACACAGAGACATACACCACTTCCTTGAAATCTCTCAGAAAGTAAGGCCAATTTTTAATAAGCATCCTTGTATTTATTTTCACGGGATGGGAGCTAGCTTTTTTTATATCCTTCAATATATCACCAGCTTGAGAATTACTTTCAGAATTGCATTTATGTAGCACATAGCAATTCCACTGCCGTCTGTAGTAGCATGTAACTTTTCACATTTACTGTCTTCGACTCCGCTCACTGGATTCTTCGAATCTATAAAATGGTTGCCAATGTCTCATTTTTGCCCATGGTAACAATAATTTACCGTGAAGCCACACTTCATTTTTTTTTTCTTTTGTACAAAAATATCTTCTTTTTTACGCACGGCCTTCCTGTTATTAATTAACTGTGATTTAAAACGATAAAATGTGTGTCTGATTTAATTTATTTGTTTTTCTGAATAATTGTCATATTTTAACAAAGAATTCTGGGCAAATTCAATTTTTTTTTTATTGTGCAGCGGCTTGTGAGGCCATTAGCACATCTAGTTGTTCTTTATAATCAAGTTTGTTTTTTTTTACCCAAATTAAATTTTGTCTAGTCATTATTTTGACTCCGGAAAACAACAAACATAAGAAATGCATTCATGAACTATGACATCAACTGGCATGACATCCGCGGGAATCCACGATTTCTGATTATATATTCTTAAACCTGAATACTTTCTTTCAATGTTGATATAAAAACAACAGGTTGGAAATGCTTGGAAGTATAACTAAAATCTTCGAGTTATGTCAAATTTGACTTTAAAAAGGCCAAAAGATTTTATATTTTCTTCTGTAATTAAAAGTGGCCTAATTATTGCTAAAAATCAATAAATGTACTCTCCTTTATCTGCCTTAGAGTGCTCCATTGCCAAAATTGCTATAAACATTCCAAACTCGCGAAAAACTAATTTTTTACAAAGATGAATACGGAGTAGAGTTAACAAGTCAGTGTTCTATTAAAAACAGTAGACTATGTTGTGGTACACCAGGCTTACAGACAATGTCAGGTCTAAAATTAGCCTTACACATTGTGCACAAACTATTGAACTATTTTTAGCACTAATTCGTTTTCGTCTCGGATAACTTTTACAAAATGGACTTTTGGCCAGTTTTTCAGGGCAAATACCCCACTGTGCTATGTCTACAAACAATCGAGTAATTATTAAGCCTAGGTCTTAGTCAGTTGGTAAATATGTAAGATCTTGTTGGAATGCAACTTAGGGTTTACAACTGACCCATCTTGCAAGAAATATATCTCAGGTGTCGGATATAATAATTATCTATCCGAAACCCGAGATATATTTCCTGCAAGTGTCAGATGTAAGCGCACCCTTATTGCTCGTGATGGAAATATACGTATCTCATTGTCAGACATAAATTGTTTGCAGTGACAATTTCTGTCTGACATAAATATCCTGCAATAACTATTAGGTGTGTACAATGTACACAGTACATGCGTCAAAGTATTTATCACTATACATTGTCTGGATACATGTCTGTTGACGTTACCTATACACATCTACAGATAACTGCTCAATTCCACTCAAAAATGGCTACTTTTGATCCATCTTACTGTTGAAGTGTAGGCAAAGCTTTCCTAAATAAACTCAAAGGCAATATTCAATCTTTGAATGAAACTGAAGAACCCAGGATTTCTTCAAGGACGAGTTTTTTTTTTTAACCAAGGGTGGTAGAATGGAATACTTTTCTGTCAGCCTAATTGTGTCCTATAGAGCAAAAACGCGGTGCGGCTTATCACTCCGCGGTGGATTGAGAAGATTAATACCTATTCCAAAAATTCTTCTATTCAATCCCTGTTCAAACACATTCTACCTTCAAAAGTTTACATTCTGACACAAAGTTTCTGGAGGCCACCTCAGCTACCTTCTCTGCATTTCCTCCTTTCTTAATTATATATAACCTCATATTTTGTTATATCCCTATCATTTTTTTTTAATTACTCCGTTCGTATCTAAGCAGCACATAATAGTTATCAATAGTAGTTTTGTAATGTTCTACAAAATTAGGATGCTTCTTTTATATATCCACCTAGCGTTGCGAGATATAACTCAGGATAGGCAGATTTTGCCCCTGAAAGTTGATATTTTATCCATGAATATACACCGCCCCCTGAAATCTGGAAATGAAATAATAAAGGACAACAAGAGCGCAGGAATCATTCTTGCATTACGCTTAGTTTCAAAACATGTTTTCACGACTAGCTCCTGTGTCTTACCAAAATATATTACTTGGCGTATTTCACTGTCCCTTATTTGGAGTTGAATTTATAATTGAACAAATATCCGCCGAGAGCCTTATAATTGGAAATGACCTTTATATCTTCCTAGAAAGAGTTGATTCATTTATGAGAGCAACTAAGAGGGTCTTTGGCAGGGAGCTTGAAAGACTAACCCAGTTTCCTCTGAACAAATTAGGACTCCTTTAGAAAGAGAATTATGAGTGCCTCTTTTAATAAGGTGATCTGATTATCTCAATGAACTCCAACAGATAGTTCGTAAGGAATTAGAAGAACACTGGATGGAGTTCCTCAAGTATGAACTTGGCAATTTACTCCTTTGGAATTTTGCTTTTCAGATGGAAGGAGTTATTATTTAGAACGCAAAGGAAAACTGATGGAAGACCATTGTAAGAGATTTAAACAAAGTTCAGAACTTGGAAACTTTTTGCTCTAAATTTTGCACCATTTTTTAAGATGGCATGCACACAAACAATATGCACAATAGTCATGTGAATTAAAAAGAAAATTATTTTTAATAGATTCCTGCTGTTAGGAATTCTAAAAAAAATAATCTATAATTTAATTTAATTATTAATATATGATGGGACCATTCACGATATTTTTAGACTCTCAGGCTGAAATCTTCTTAAAGAAATAAAATATATTGCTACTAGTCAATATCAATTTTCGACTACATGGTATCAATCATCTTATGGATAAATTATCTTGATTGATAAACTTGACTTTTCCGCTTAAAAATCTGTAGCCTGTGAAAAGGTCACATTTTTAGACTGACACAAAAACAAACACAATCACATGCACAAAGGCACACACACATGGAGGTTACCTAGAGGAGTGCTTTTGAAGAAATAGAAAAATCAGTACTCATTAGTAAGGTTTCAGCAAAAGCATTTATTCGGTGCACTGGGGACTGACACACAAAATAATTATACTAATATTGAACTCATTGGTTAAAAACGGTCTAAACTTAAATATGGCACTTTCAGGGGACCATTTCTCTTATTTAGTTCTTTCACTAATTCTTTCTTAGTAAAGATGACTTTCCGCAATACTTGCACCTGAATTCCTTCAGTATTGGGCATGCGAGGAAATGGAAAGTGTCTCCTTCTTTCAGCCTGCACATGGAACAGCGGGACCTCTCTCCTATTTTTATATTAACGTGGAACATATCTGTCGTTGATCTTGCCCTTATTATTAGCCTTATTGCATAATGGTTCCTGACATATGTCATGTACGAAGTGTTCTTTATTGAAATTCAAGCTATTTGTATGAAAAGTGGGACTGCGCAACAAAAGACCTTCTCTCTCTCTTTTATTCCTCAAATTTGGCTACTTGAATCAGGATTCTATTAATACAACCTTCTCTAATTTCCATGTAACCATTAAAAAGGCCTTGCCTTCTCCGATTTTATGCAATATTTCTTCCCAAACCTTCTAGTTGGTTTTATTAGTCCTTTTAGCTTATATGTATCTCTTCTATTACCTACTAGTCCATGTAGAAGAGATATATTTTTAAAACATTTACATTAAGAGTACACCTGCAAGTCTCTAATCACAGTACAGCAAGATATTTAGCCTACTACCTTTGGCTTGATAGTCATTTCATATATATATATATATATGTGTGTGTATGTGTGTATGTGTTTGTGTGTGTGTGTGGGCGCGTGTTTATATACCATCCAGGTGAACCGATGAACCGAATTTACTATTTGGTTATTTAAAGATGTTATATTTTGGATTTTATTCGACGACATGGCCACTAAATTTAATTATTAGATACAAGTGGTTCAGGGATGTTGTCTGGCTAATTGGAACAGCGCCAGGGCTCGTGTACTGGACCTCCGAGCCTCAGTGGTATGCCGAATCATTTAAACTTCTGGTGTCGTTTTTAGCCAGTCGAAATCGTGATTCCAGACCACCCCTTGATCTGTTCAGCCATTAATATGTACTAGCACAGTCGAAAATCAGGCGGTTTGTCGTGAATAAGTTATGACCAGGGCAGTATCTGGAACTCCTCCTCTGGTTGAACGTCAGTAATCCAAAGCAATCTTACTCGGAAGGCAGGATTTTTCAGTGCGATGAATGTACGTAGATTTTGTGTGTTAGGATATGCACTCTGATAAAATTTATTTTATCGTTGTGTGGTGAAAGACTTTCGGTTTCATACCAATCATCTGTTATCCCAAAATACATGGAATATGCTCGAGTTAGAGATGTGGGGTGGAAAATTTTCCAGGGAAAACTTTCAGTTTTTGAAAATATTCCAGAAAATTTTCAGCTATGTTTTTCCGGAAAATTTCCATTTACAAAAGGCAGTTTTTTGGTAAATTTGTTCTAGGACATATATGAGCTAACCATATTCTGTTATATTAGCTAATTTCTGAACCATTTAAACATAAACTACTGGTTATAATTCAACTTTTTAATCCGCATGAATAAAATCTAATGTGATTATGTTTTACCTAACAATTGTCATATTGCATATGTAACAACTCATTAAAAGGCAATTCACTCTAGTTCATTATAAAAGAGCACTCACAGAAAATAAATCACTCATTTCTCATAATATTTGATAAACAAGGTTCTAGCGGAAACCAGAAAAAAGCTCCACCACTCTGTACTAGCTGCAACAGTTTTAAGAAAATTCACCTCATGTAAACAACACTAGATTGGAATTTAAAAATAAAAATAAATAAGTAAAAAAAAAAATCATACTGCTCTTTGTCAGGAATAATGATTCATCAGAAAAAAAACAAATGTGTGAACTTCTACAATTTGTAGAAGTCCATGAAAGACAACAAAATTATAGGTAAATGCAAATATTGTGATGGAAATAAATTGAAAGATTAACACAAGGCAAAGCTCCTATCACTTTCACAAAAGCTTCATTTGATGACAATATCATCTTCTCAAATTCTGCTTCTTCTTCTGAGCAGAGAGAGAAAAAAGTTATTTTTGAGAAAAAAAAAGAAGTTTAGTTGGGTTACATTCCACACAAAGAACTTATCAACAAGTAAGCATAAGAACTAAAGTTAAAAAGTTAAATATATTAAAAAAAATATGCAAATCGATCAAACAACAAACTAATTAAAGAAAAACTAAAACTAAAAATATAGCGATGAAAAAATGTTTAAAACATAAAGTAATAATAAATAATAATACAAATAATATTTAAGGAGCACACATTCTCGAATTCTTCACTTAATTTAATAAAATCGTAGTGTTCCGAAGTTAGATGCTTGTAAAATTGCGATCAAAATCATATATTATATTTATTTTTTTCCCATAAATTTTTGAATGTATAAACTTCGAACATTTGTTCTGGCTAGGAAAATTTTCCTAGCCACTAAATGTTCGCGGTACTGTAAAATAAACTTTTATTGCTTGAGACTACGAGTAAGCATCAATGGAGTATTTTGATCAACTATATTATATTATGGATAGGATACCCTTTTGAGTTTTCCCCCTTCCAACTAAAATTATAAGCTGAATTTTAATGAACAAAGGATAGAAATGTGATTTATAATAATAATAATGTGATTTATTTTAATTTTTTAATCATGTATATAGCTGAAAAGTTAAATAATAATAATTCTTTAAAAACTCTTATGCATAAATAATATTTCAGTAATTAATTAAAAAATAATATATCGGAAAAAATATTTTATTTGCTTAATTGATGTGTATATATATATACCTATCCGAAATGGAAACAAAATATATTTTAATGTAACTGCATACTTCTCTTCTCTACAAAAACATAAAAGAAATGTTTGTATTAATGACACTGACACATTTAATAAAAAAGCTGAATTACCATAAAAATTCCAAGTCGCAGGAACTGCGTCATCTTAAGGCGGTTCTGTTCATATCCCTACTGGCATTAGTAAAGGAATAGAATCTCCAAGAGGAGGAAGTTTAAGCCACGACAAATGTATCCTAAGCGGAAATGACTCCCCCGCATTCTCTACATTCGCCCTATTAAATGCAATTAAAACGATAGGTAAAGGGTGACAAAACTCCGTTGATATGAACAAAACTAACAATGTTGAAGCATTTATTTCTCCGATTGACATCGCCCAATCGAAAATTACTTTAGAAACTTGTTTTCAATAGAATGTAGTGACCTTTCGAATGGTTATGTTTCATTTACCATAATTTCCCAACAGTTTTCAAGATATTAAGGATAACATAAAAAGATTCCAAATCTTTTCATGTATGTTAATGTTAATTTTTTTCTCTAATACGTCATTAACTCCATGCGAAACAAACATTTAAACACCTTAGTATAGATGAATTTCAAACATGTATAAAAACAGTATTTCAACTGATTCTCACAATTCAAAGTACCAAAACCAAAAATGAGTTATAAAAATTATGTTTCCATTTTTCTCGAAAACGGTTACAGATATCGCCTTAAAAATGGTTTCATTTGTTTTCCTACATATGAGAACCTATTAAAAGAATACCTGCAAGCATATAACCTCTAAAACGTCCGTGTTACAAATTTTTCCATGCGATTTTCGCTCCAAAACGCATGTGTTGGTGACGGATTCTAACGGTTAACGAACTTAAGCTTTTAAATTATAAAAAAGATGTTTGTACCAAATTTCATCAAATTCGGTCCATATATATCAATGGGTTCTGAAATGAGACATTTTATAATCAGCACTTCTGGATTGTGTCTTGTGGTCAACCTCATGAGCGGGTTTCTTCCCTATGGAGCAAGGGAGGAATCGTGCTAAAATGTGATGAACGTCAGAACAAATGATCGAAGTTTATACATTCAAGAATTTATGGGAAAAAAAATAAATATAATATATGATTTTGATCGCAATTTTACAAGCATCTAACTTCGGAGCACTACGATTTTATTAAATTAAATGAAGAATTCGAGAATGTGTGCTCCTTCAATTTTATTTGTATTATTATTTATTATTACTTTATGTTTTAAACATTTTTACAAATTTTTTCATCGCTATATTTTTAGTTTTAGTTTTTCTTTAATTAGTTTGTTGTTTGATCGATTTGCATATTTTTTTAAATATATTTAACTTTTTAACTTTAGTTCTTATGCCTACTTGTTGATAAGTTCTTTGTGTGGAATGTAACCCAACTAAACTTCTTCTTTTTTTTCTCAAAAATAACTTTTTTCTCTCTCTGCTCAGAAGAAGAAGCAGAATTTGAGAAGATGACATTGTCATCAAATTAAGCTTTTGTGAAAGTGATAGGAGCTTTGCCTTGTGTTAATCTTTCAATTTATTTCCATCACAATATTTGCATTTACCTATAATTTTGTTGTCTTTCATGGACTTCTACAAATTGTAGAAGTCCACACATTTGTTTTTTTTTTCTGATGAACCATTATTCCTGACAAAGAGCAGTATGATTTTTTTTTTACTTATTTATTTTTATTTTTAAATTCCAATCTAGTGTTGTTTACATGAGGTGAATTTTCTTAAAACTGTTGCAGCTAGTACAGAGTGGTGGAGCTTTTTTCTGGTTTCCGCTAGAACCTTGTTTATCAAATATTATGAGATATGAGTGATTTATTTTCTGTGAGTGCTCTTTTATAATGAACTAGAGTGAATTGCCTTTTAATGAGTTGTTACATATGCAATATGACAATTGTTAGGTAAAACATAATCACATTAGATTTTATTCATGCGGATTAAAAAGTTGAATTATAACCAGTAGTTTATGTTTAAATGGTTCAGAAATTAGCTAATATAACAGAATATGGTTAGCTCATATACGCCCTAGAACAAATTTACCAAAAAACTGGCGATTCAAAATTTTCCGGAAAACCCACATCTCTAGCTCGAATTCATGATTACGATAAAAATAATGATTAGTTAAAAAAAGTACAAATTGTAGATATAATTAAAGAAAATTAAAAGTACAAATTATAGATATAATTGAAGAAAATTAAAAGCCCAGGATTTCGAGTTTTCCTTTTAATTTGAGATAATGTTTTCTACAAATTAAATCATAGAATAGGGAGAGGATGTAGGGAAATATAAATAGATGCATTTAAGCTGAGATAATACCACATTTTTTTTTTATTTATTTATTAAAAGTTTCGCAGTTTTTAGCGATATTAAAATTAGAATCTTAGTACAGAAAAAAAATATCAAAATTAAAATATAACAACAAAATCTAAAATCTGAGGATCAATTTGAATTGTTGATACAAATACAAATATTAAAACTGGTTTGGTTAGTAAATATTTACTTTGGCTGCTCCAACCTTATTACTTGAAAATTTTTATTCTTCTTCTAAGATGTTCAAGTGTCAGTCTTAAGTGACTCGTTAATGGGCTAATCTTGGCCAACAGTGCAAAAATGGGGAAGATCTAGTACTTTAATTATGCAAGAAATTATTATCATTTTTTCAACTTTGAAATTGATTTTACAAAAAATGTAAAATAACGGTTTTTCCATACTTAAACCATAAATAGTATATTGCTTCATAATTATTTTGATACCTAGTTTACCTGATTTCGGCTGCTTCTTACGGCCATATTGTGATTTTAGATTTCATAACCAAAGCACAACTGTACGAAGTCAGCCGCAGTAATGAACCAAAACACCAGATACGATGCTTTATTTGATAGAATTGTGCAAGAATATAATTTATCTGCATGTTCGGATAGGTTTATGGAGAATATAAGAAAAGTTGTACGATTGTTTTGTCTGGATATTCAAGAAAAGTGGGATTGCTGTGACAGGTTTTTAGGAAAATTCTAAACAAAATAAGAAAATTGGTTGAGTAAAACATTAATCTTCCCAACGACGTTTTTGAAATGTGTAGGTGAGCTAATTATCCTCACGAGTAAGACTGCAAGTAAGTTTCATGGAAGTATCACACTATACAAGGAGGAGACGAGTTGCGGACATAGTAATGACGAAATGTCATGACGAAATAGAGTTTGCCGCTAAGCGAATTTCGAAGTAATTTATAAGGAGATAATGGCCTTATTAATAGATGCACCAAAACCTTATTTCGGTTCCACAAATTACGTTAATACTGCCCAAAGATTTTTTTCAATCCAAAATTAAGTAGCAAAATTACTGGACTGAATATAACATTGAAATCAATTCGTTTTGAAAGTGTTTTCTATTAGTAAATCAAGGAATATGCCCAAATTAACTGCATTAATTGGTGAGACTAATGATTTATATTTGAAGCATTATACATGGTATTATATGCCAGGGTCTTCACAAAAACCGCTTTTAAATGGATCTGATATTTCGTTACACCAATTGGGCAATTATCAGAAGAAGGGACCGACACAAAGACATAAGGTATCTCAGAGAACAACTTCTTGTGTTGATACAAATATGGATTAATTGAAAATGCTCCTTCTTTCATCAGATCCATATGTGTTGAGCTTAAGAAAGGTTAGCTCCTAAACCGAAAACAAAAATTTCAGAAACGTTTTATCATAGGTACTTAATTCTATATAAAAATGATAGTATTTGCTTACAATTTAGTGATTCTCTGGAGGAATACGTTTTTTCATTCGTAGAAGTTCTGAATATATTTTGTAGGAGTTCGTAAATATCGTATGTAAGGTTTCATATACAGTTTATGTTGGTTTATACCACAATACATTATTTTTTTAAGTCAAAACTTCGTTTTGATTGTCTTTTTTAATAACGGAAAAAAATAATAAACCTTGTCTAGACAAAAATACGATTTTTGATTTTTTACCCCATATACTCGTGACACTGCGCGTCGGGCAGCCACCGTATCATGTAAATAGCGGTGCAGCTACTTGACAATCCGCCACGATCAACGCTCTCTAGGAAACCAACAATATTTGTTTGCACAGACAACCTTTCAGTGACGTCATCCACCAATATATGTACGCTATCATATAGCGGCACCGCTTTCATAGAAACCATAGTAGCTTAACTCATGTTGGGCAAAAAAAAATGGACAAAGGCACTTTTTGTATGGATCGATTCAAATGAGGTATCATTTTAAAGTTTTTGTTAAACGCTTACAGGAAAAATTGAGACTCTTTACAGCTTTGGCTAAAATATCTTTACATCTGGAAATAAATTTACATTGATAAATAGTGATAGATAATTTTACATGGTTTTACATAAATAGGCAGTAAATATAATTTTACATACACAGTAATAGAGCCTAAAATCTGATATACTTTTTCAGAGAGTTATAATTCATATTTATAGTTTTAACTTATACAATTTACGTATTTACAATATTAAACTAAACAACTTTTAATTAAAGCTAGATGGGTTAATTAAAGTAACAAATTAATAAAAAGAAAAGAAAAAAAAAATATGTTAATGTCTTTTAGGTGAGAGATTATTTTGTCATTATGAGGGCTGCCGTCTCCAAGGAGCTCAGTCATGCCGTAAGGAATGTACAAATTACGTCGTGATTGACATTCAGTTAAGATATTTTGTACGGTTAGGTCACTGTTACATGTTGTACAGGTTGGTTTTTCAGTTATGATCATCCGTTATTCATGAGTTAGCCGTGTCCAATTTTCAATCTTGCAAGCACAATTTCTTCTCGACGATTGTCCCGGTTGGATGGTTCCTAGTATAGAATAAGGTGTTCAAAATTTCTTAATTTATTTTCGGTTTTTTGATTCCATTCCAGTTACCATTTTTCGAATATATTTTGTGTGTTAACTATTGAAAGGGAAATTATTGACTTACCAAATGATTTACACTAATTGCTCACACAGGATATCGATAATGCACAAAAATATCTGAGACTTAAAAAAAATTCAACTTTTTTAATGCGCTATATTTATTTAACATTAACACTTTTTAACATTGAAATTTCTATTTTTTTTTTTTCATTTTTAATGTTTAAATTAGTTTTTTTACACATTGGAGTATCACTCCAACGGGAGGAAGTTTATTTAACTGCGTATGCCATCCTTTCTGGATACTAAACGTATTAATTTAAATTAGTTTATTTTTTATGGCAAAATTTGCTATTTTATTAATAATCTTTCCAATTCTGTATTGTTTTTTATTTACATTTGATTGTCATTTTCATATGGTTCGGTATAATTGTTAGCTTTGTTCACACATTGCTTTAAATAGTAAAATACTACATTCTGAAATCTCAATAATTAAATAATAACTCCTGAAAGCGAGAGTAAAACAAAAGATATATTAATCACATTTATTATTTGTTTTTTAATTCCTCTGTAATCTTTTGAGGTCCCATCAATAGTTAGTGCTTTCTACTGCTTTGGCGTCCTTTCAAATATATTCTAGATATATTCTCTGCCCTTTTATTTTTTCAAGAGTTTTTTTTTTAAATAAAGAAATTGTTCATTTCATCTTTATTTAAGATTCTTTTAAAAGAAAAATATATTTTTTTGGAAGAAAGAATATGAATGTGAATAAGTATTCCCCCGCCAGTTAGTCGAGGCAATACGTGTATATAATAATGAGATAGTACTCTGGACGGGAGGGAATGAGGAATAATCCTACCCACAAGACCTCAGATTTATATCTATTACAGCTAACCCCGAGACCACAACCATTCTCTGGGGTTACATACTATTTCATGGGCTTAATGCTCTCCGTCAAGAACTATGGCTCTTCTCAACTACTTACCTTATTCTCTTTCATGACACTTTAATTAACTCCACAATCCTTGAATACTTCAAGTATGCAATCGTATTTATACAATACTGAAAACTTGAATTGATAGTAAACAGTATTCATTTTATCACTTTCCGAAGTAATAGTGCTTGGACTCATTTATGCGTTTTTCAAAATGTCTTCAAAACTTCATTGTTTCTATCTACTACAAAGTAACAATGTCTTATATCTGTTCTTATATATGTATTCTTATATCTGTTCTCCTAATGATCTAAGCACTACTACAGCACATTGTTGTTCTATCGTTTCTGTCTATCAACTGCAATATATTTGATATTATAACGGACTATCAGTTGAAATGTTTAGGGGCAACAAGATTAATTTATACATACACACAGCATACAGAGCTTGTAGTCGTATTTTAGTAGCATTTCCATCATAGTCCCACATAATATCCAATATATAGCAGCTACAGTTAAATGTTGTTAAAAAAGTTGCTTGGCGCTATTTTGCTCCGATACCTTCTTATCGTTAGTTCCTAAGTTAGTAAATTAAATAATTCCTTGGTGAGGTAACAAAAATAAAAATTGAATTGAATTAAATTATATAATACTAGCTGAATACCCGTGCTTCGTCACGGCAGATAAGTAGTTATTTTATTGCCTTAAATAATGTTTCATTAAAATTACGTTACTATACAATTCTGTGCAGTTTATTATAGCACGGTTCCCGTCATACTATATTTTATTCAATGGGCGTTAAAATTTAAAAGTTTATGTTTCCAAGAAGTCATTTGGTAACACCCAATATATTTACGAGTATTACCAAGGTTATAGGCGAGATGGCATTGCAAGGGTTCCGGATATTATTACCTCACCTGGAAAACCTAAGGATATGCCATACATCACGGTTTGACCGGGACTGTCCCAGTATTTTGCAATTGTTCCGGTGTCCCGCCCGATTTTATCAATGTCCCGGAAAAGGCTGTAAGATTGTTGCATTAAACTGAGGAATATTTTTATTGTAATGAAACAAATAATGAATTATTTATTAAACGTTTTTCTTTGAGTTTATAGTATTATTGGTTTAATTGTTCCCGACTAGTGGTCACCCCCTAGCTTGGGTCAATTGAACCATATGACGCGGTTACACATATTTATAACTTTTGAAATTTTTTATTATTTATTGGCTAAATTATGTATTGTGAATTATAATATATACATATACCTGACATTTTGTTAAAAAAATTATTATTATTTTTTTTCAAGTAGAAAAAAAATTCTAAACGACACCCGATTGTGCATCGGAGTGCATTCACAAAAGTGAAATGACGGTCCTAATTTGCAGGGTTATTTCAGTTATTTCATCAATGAGCTTACTAACTCACCAAAGAAAATGGTTGAGGAATCCCTCAGATTATTTTAAAATATACTTACATGTACCGAATATGTTAGGCTTGTGTCTAGTAAACAATAATAGTTACATTTCTAAATAGCGGTCATAGTGAACACTAATTCTGTAATTTCTCTTCTAAATATTTCCACTGGTGTTAATTGCTTAATAAGTGGCACTAATGATCTTTATAAAATACTTTGACTTAATCTATTCATTACCTTATATGGTGCCATTACGGTGTAACCTTCTTCATTAATAAACCTGCTGGATTTCCTAAGGTTTAAGGCTTATCGGAGTGGAAAACAGCAAGCCACAAGGAGCTGAACATTTAAAAGTCTATGCTATCAGTGAGAGGCTGATTCCATTGAGTAATGAATACAGCGGTAGATAGGGCTGCCAACATTGGAAGGAGTGCGGCTCTAGATGAACACTAAGCCTAGAAGGAAGGGGTAAGGTTTAATCAATCTAAACCCTGATAAATAAATGTAAGAATGACCTGGATAAGGGCTGTAAACCTCACGCTCTTGAGGAACATTACAATTGCAAAAGATTACACTCGCGAGAAGAAAGTAAGGGAGAGAGAGAACGAGCGAGTGAGAGATGGACCCACCCAAATAATTCTAGCGATAGAAGTCCTCGAGGGTATGTTTTAAAGATGAGTTTGGGGTAGGTTTCCTGAAACAGGTTCGGGAGACACTCCCCTGATTGGAGATTACCGGCTTCAGGCTTTACTAAACACCTAGTGGCTTAGATTATTCCACAGCATCTTTTCAACTCCCCTCTCTTTCACATTTTTATTATTCTGTTTTATTTTTACATTACTCGAACTCATTCGCAGATATGAGGAATATTTGAACCTCTACAATTAATAGGATTACTGTTTCTTTAAGCAGGCTAAACACGATTCAGGCAGGCCTGAACAGTCCGCCTGAAAGCCGGTCGCCTGAACGTGTTTATATTCCGGCCGGTCTGTCAGATCGGCTTTCAGGCGGACTGTTCAGGTCTAACTGACAGGCCTGCCTGAATCGTGTGTAGCCTGCTTTAGAGAAACTTTTGCTTAACCCCTTCGAGCCTATGTGGCCATTTATCTGCACTTCGACATACAGAAATAAGGAATGATGTATGTTCAGGCTTATTTAGATGATTGATGGACGAATAAATAGACAGACATGAATTTGAAAGCAACTAAGGACAGTCATCGTTTATTTGCAACAGATAAAAATCAAAACAATTTACCAACCGGAGGGACTCCATCTTATTTTCTGCTACAAATACTAATATATTTAAACAGTTATAAATACATATTTGGTTATACAGGAATATTTTAATAAGAAAGGCACAGCCATTTAGTGAAATTAAACGTCATTACTAGGCTGAATCGCAGAAACACGACAGAATATAATTCACATTTAAAAAAATATTTATGTATGAACTGAGAAATATGGATGCCCGAATTTTTAATTTAATATTTTATTATTTAAACCATAATAGATGATAAAAAAAATATCAGTTTTTCCACAAAATAATGGAATATTAATATGGATTAAATTTTTAAATTTCGTTAAACATAAATAATTTCATAAAACAATACCATTTCCCTTAATTCAAACCTATGTTGTGGATTTGATATTGTACATAGCTAAGTTTATTATTTTATTAAGCCACAATGTAAAACCTTCGGTGGTGTGTGGCTCAATAGGGTCTTGTGGCTAATTTATTTTCTTGAGGACCTGAGTTCGCAACTAGGATTTCGCAGAAAGATTTTATTTTCCTCTAAATTTCTTGATACTCCGCAAAAAAAAAATTAAATACTAGGTGAAAGGTCAATAAAAGTAAAACTAATATTATATAATGCTTTAAGATCTGGATATGTGATAATACTATAAAAGTAACAAGGACCGTGGAAGTATACGAGAATAATTAATATTATAATGTCAATTTATTTATTACAATTCTGCAGGGTCTCTCAATTCTTTCCTATGGAAATGCTGGTTCGAGTCCCGCCTGCAGCAGGTTCAGTTATTTCCTGGAGGCATGGTTGCAACCCATATATGAAGGGCCCAGTGCCTAAGTTGACTAACTCATAATTAGAACAAACTGAGAAAATCGGAGTAAAAGTTAAGAACAATCTTTCTGTAGTCGGTTACAGGAATTATCATTTCTGTCTCCAAAACTAATTTTTTATTTCTTCAGATTCTTCTTATCTTTATCTCCAATTTTCTCAGTTTGTTCTAATTGTGGGTTAGTAACCTTAGGCACTGAGACCTTCATGCAGTCCTGTAATAATGGCATGCCTATACAAGCGCCGAATAAGGACACAAATTAGTTTTTCTCTGTTTCTCTCTATTTGGAATTGGAAGACGGTCCCGGGGGTAGCCGAACTTAATGATCTATATTTAGGATTTCACGTCTTTTTTGTGAACAATCCACGTATTACTGTCTGTGAGATAGGTTTAGGATACAATAATTCAAAATTAAGTTTTTGAACATTTGAAGAATGTCGATTAGAGGTTTTGTTTACCAATTACCTCCACGAGAGGAGCCGTACGGAACAAATTTCCACCTTTAATCCAGTAATTTAAAAAAAAAATTAAAACTCAGCTTGGTATACAGGGTGTCTATAAAAGAACTCCGGGGTTTTAAGACAAAATATTTTAATAAAGTAAAAAACGTACATACATGTTTTATACATGATTAGAAAGCTTACATTTTCAAGATTTTTCAACAACTTAGTAAAGTTCAATGTGAGCTCCGTTAGTGGCACGGCACACGTCGAAACGGTATTCTACCTCTTCCCATGTCCTGGCGAGCATGTCTGGGGGAACGGACGCCACGCAATTCACTATTCGTTCCCTGAGATGGATAACATCTCGAATTTCTCTGCATACACAAGATTCTTGATATGCCCCCAGAAGAAAAAGTCCAACGGAGTCATATCAGGGC
Source organism: Gonocerus acuteangulatus (assembly GCA_946811695.1). Taxonomy (NCBI): domain Eukaryota; kingdom Metazoa; phylum Arthropoda; class Insecta; order Hemiptera; family Coreidae; genus Gonocerus; species Gonocerus acuteangulatus. Next base: position 82,223,812 of record OX328123.1, read on the forward strand.
TCCTTGGTGGCCATGGAATAGGTCCTTCCCTTCCAATCCACCTGTTACCGAAACGAGCGTCCAGTGACTCACGCACACGCAAACTGAAGTGTGGCGGCGCCCCATCTTGTTGGAAGTAAACTAAACCTTTCTCCGCCTCAATGTCATGCAACTGAGGATAAACATACTCAACGCTCCGCAGCGCTCCCAACTGTTGAGAGAAACATTCCCAATTGGTACGAGTAAAACTCTTTGAGCTGCTTGTTTCAAAGGAATTGATCAAATTTTGCTATCTTTTATAGTTTAAAAAATATTATTTTTTTAAACCCCGGAGTTCTTTTATAGACACCCTGTATTTCACACCACTTCAGGAGCTGTAATATAAACTATAATACTATTACAGTTTAATTGTTCTGAGGTGAACCTTCGTACATTGTATTACTTGCATACAATGGACAACTTAACGAAAAGTTTACTGTAATAGTAATGTAGTGAGTATTTTAGCTCCCGTTGAGGTGCCTAACTAACATGTCGGAGAGAGTGTATGCATTTTCTTTGTTCACCGGAAGAAGACCAGTACTTTGCTATTAGTTTCTCACTCATCTACAGAATATTTCTCAGCATATCATCCTGCTATCTCTGTATATTAAACATGTTTTTTGTCTAAACGCACTTCCCTAAAACTCCCTCACAGTATTATGCCGCAACAAATATTTCAAAGAATCCGAAGAGTCCTTTCATTTCCTTTAGTATTATTATCCACTTAACTTGTGATTCTCTTCAAAGAGTAAAATTTTGCATTGTATTTTCCTCTCTCTAGCCATTTTAATCGGCTTTTCATCTCCAAACGATTCTAAGAGGATTTTATCCTTTAGTGCATTCATAGCTAAGACTCATATTAATGCACTCGAAATCGCATTTTCATTTAGAATTATTATTTCTAATTCTAAAAAATATTTTATTATATTTTCTTTCACTTTTAAATTCGTTTACGAATAATTACTGTAATAGAAATAGTATCATTACCGTCTAAGACTCATGTTTTACAGATTTCATGGGAAGAATTTTTAAGAGTGATAGAAGCTTAGGGTACATGAAGGCAAAAACTTATATGAGCTCCCTTATATATGTCCCTAAATACGTAAATAATAATCACAGCATAAAGAATTGGAGATAGAACATTTCTCGTAATGAAAGATTGTTAATATTTTTATAAGTTGGCCAATGCAGAAAAATATTCAACGCAGACCATGCACAATCTATTCTAGATTTAAAAATATCTTTTCCCATATTTAATTACATTGCTACTATCGCAGTCAGCCTACCGATTAATCACAGGTTGATGTGATTTCACCCTTAACTTATCAACAGGTACGGATGAAAGAACAAATGGAAGAAGGGTACCTTTCTATTCTGAAATTGAGAAATTCATCCTGCTAGGAGCTGCATCGAACAGACCAAAACATTAAGACGAAATCCAATGTGGTAGTCACACATTAACAATCTCCTAGAGAAAAAAAGTATGCAAGACTTGATGATCCCCTTTATTAACGGGTTGGTTGAACGTTTTTCCTGGCTTATAGTTATTGTTATTCTTTATAGTATCCTGATATACCTCTATTTCATAGAAAAGCCGACAGAACTCACATTTACTGCCATATTTATGAGGCTTACATACGATGTGATGCATGAAAACAGTTAGGGAAATTGCTTCCGTGATCAGTGGAGCTGCGTGACAAGAAAAGAAGGCTGATGATTTATGCGAGGCCCGTGCTACGTAGAACTCAATTCCTTTCATACTGCAGTTTTTACAATTTGCGGGGGAAAAAAAAACGAAATTAAATCACGCGATCTTGGAAATATAACCCAGCTCTCTCTCTCTCTCTATTACTTTTAGATTCTCCTATTAATGAAGATTTTTCATTACAACAATTTTTCTTTTATTCATTATGAGCCAATACCTTGGCGCATCGAAAATGATAATTTTTACTCTTCTTCATGAATCGGTGAAGAGATTGTTTTGGCACTGTTCATAATAATGAAGTTAAATAAGTAACAAAATAAGAAGAGGTTGTTTGTTTTGTAAGTGAATAAAGGCGGCATTTAATTATAGGGGCAGAGGGTGGTATGTAAGCTAGCCTTCCAGGTAGATAACCCCAAGGCAAATATACCCTTTGTGCTTTCAGCTACAATAGCCTGCCTTTCCCTCAACATTTCCTCTAAGCTAAAGTCAGTTTGTTTTCAAAAACAAATAACCGTTTTCTAATGGATCTACCAGGTATACTCATGTTTTATGAAATAACATCCCCCTCCGATGTTAGAAATTATCTTCTCAATATAACGAACCACCCCTAACAATCCCATTTATTTATTTTATTTGGAAATTATTAAACACCAAATAATCGTAATTTTATACAAATTTTATAATATTTCCAAATAATAAGAATGTAGATAATAGTAATTCAGACCTTAAAACGGAATGGAAATAACTAAATATTTCACCTCGTTAATCAATTGTCATATTCATTTTTTTCTTTAATGATATATATATATATATATATATATATATATATATATATATATATATATATATTTGAACCACCGTATTTTCGTTATCTATGAGCTTTTAATAAAGTTATCCAGTTTGCGTCATATGCGGGTTTCCTCATATGAAGGGAGGAAACGCGCTAATGCAGAATAATTCCCATGCGCGGGGCTTTATTAATCCTTAATAAAACAATAATAATGTTAATCATAGTAATAATATGTGGCGCTAATGGCCTAGATTTCGATGCGCCGTATATAAAAGAAAAAAATTATTATATTATGTATGTGGCGTCTAGTGCCTGAAGGAATTACGGATCCCTGTCAAAATAACCTCACGAACTTCTTAACCCCCCCCCCCCATCAACATTACCAAAAACTATTAATGGAATTATTTAAAACTAAAATTTATCTGAATATAAAATTAAACATATTTAGAATTGAACGGAGTATATATAAGTATATAATAACCTATAAGTTGGGACCAACTATTTAACTTAATGTTAGTTATTTTAAAATATAATACGAGTAGAAAAATAACGCCTGGCCCTGAGACCAAGGGCCCCTGATGAATTTTCCTCCTTGCTGCCCGTCTTAGAGGCCCTGCCAGAAATATATATATATATATATATATATATATATATATATATATATGTATATATATATGTATATATATATATATATATATGCGTGTGTATTAAACACATATAGAAATAGTCTTCTTTAAAAAGCTTGAAGGAACTTTCACTTATCAAAATTCACAATCATAGTCCCTTATCTTTCAGAAAATTATTTTAGTAAGGTACTTCACTCATATTTCTTAACTTTGGTGTATGTAATAAAGTGGCTTGATAAAGGACAAACAAAGGGTATATTTTGATATATATGATGTAATTTTTTATATAACCTATAATATCTGAAATTTTCTTCACAATTTTGTTATTAACCATGGAATCACAACGTGGGGTCACCAGTGACCCCTGAGTTCTGAAAATATCTCCTACACATTCGAGCTGTTAAACATGTCCGATCCTCCTTCCTGTCCTGACAAGATGATCATAATAGAGAGTCAGGCTTCGCTCATTCCTCTCCCTGTGGACGTATATAACGCATTTGGGTCACGGGCGACCCCACGTTGTGGTTTATGTAATATTTTTATTTATCGAATGTAGTATGTCTAACGATATATTATTTTTCACTGAATATGAAATTCACCATGAGTTGCTTTGGCAAATTGTAGAAGAGAAAAACAGCGCGTTTGGAGACGTTTTCGATAGTGAAGACAGTGAAATTGGTGAAGTATGTGATACGAGTCAAAAAGAGGATGGCCATATATACGATGTGCTGTTTTCGATCGTAAAAAAGACACGAAAGCTGTAACACATTGTGCAATGTGTAGTAAGAGTTTTTGTGCTGAACACAGGCAAAGTATATCTGAAAAGTTTATAAATGAATAACAATGTTCTTATTTTTTTGGTCATTATAATGTGCATACATTCAAGTCAGTATATTTTCCTCCTTTTAAACCAATTTTACATATCATGGTATTTTTTTATTCTAGCAGTCATAAGGACAACAGATTATAGGAGAAAACGTTATATTTAATGTAGATATTCAGAGGGCAAATATTCAAATAAACTTATGTCTAAATTTGTGGTATTTTGATGTTTGATTTCCCACTCCCCCATTTTACAATTAAATAAGATTATTTGGTTATACATTGTTATATTATACATGGTACTCATCTTAAAATACCATTTCAGAAACCTAACACAAATTTGTAAAAGAATTACGAAAGACTAGATGGGGTCTTATATGACCCCGCGTTGTGAGATATGTAACAGCTTTATCATGTTGTGATTCCAGGGTTAATAGGTGCCCATGTACTTAGAATAGAAAATAATGGAATATCGACATTACTGATTTTATTTACGAAAAAATATCCAGTTCTGAGATTAAAGCACTTTGAAGTTATATATAGAGATATATTAAATATTTATTGAGTTGAAAGAGAGTTAGCTCAAGTGGACCAGCTCGCGGCGTGCTAGGTTCACCGCAGAACTAATAGCTTGCTAGGTAACACTTAATCAGGCTACTAGATATCAGGTGTGTATTAGTGGTCTCTAGACCAACTACCAAACCACCATAATACCTACTGTTTACCGACACATCCACCTCATAACCCACAATTAGCCTAACCTAATACATTCAGTCGGCTAGCTGTTTATTTACAGACGATAGCCGCTGTCTTAACGTCATAGTTGTAGCTCTTGTGAAAAATGAGAATAAAATCATTTTTTAAAGTTATTTTTTTCTTTTAAATAATTAGGAAAATATAATTTAACATATAAGGTGACTATTATGCACTTCATTTTAGCGTTTTCCTTCACGTGACTATTAAATCCATCGGGTGTATATACATAAATAAATATTCTTTCATTGCGTCCAGTTTTCAAATCCAGATCATAAATCGAGTGAACTACCATTAAGCCAAAATCGCACCATCTCTCTCTCTCTCTCTCTCTCTCTCTATATATATATATATATATATATATATATATATATATATATATATATATATATATATGCGTCTGTTCGCTCCTTTGCAGCTTCAAAAATGGCCGGATTTTTATGTAATTAGTTAGTCAAATATTCTTCTCAGTCAAAGAATTCTTCTTTTATTAAATACTTTTGCCACGGTGAATCGAAAGAAATGGAAGGACATATTTTGAAACGATTTCGAGAAAAGAAGAAAAACTAGGACTCACAAACTGTTGAATTTTATCAAATATGAATTTTTTGCCTATTTTGAGGAAGCCAGATATATAAGTTTTGGTTATCTTCAAAATATAGGAAGTGTAACAAAAATAATTATTCGAAGATATGACCATTTTTATTTTAGTCTCGTAAATTTTCTTTTATATGTCAGAACGGTCAGAAATCGTTGTAAGTTGAAAGTAATAATTTCCTACAACGAAGGCCTTAGGTCTCGTATGACGTTGGACGAGTTGGAGGAAACAGTGCTTCTCACATATTCGAATTATCCGTCCCATTAAATATACAGGGTGGTTCCGAAGGAAATCGCCATACTTGAGGGGTGTCCGACTAAAGAGTAGTTGAATCATCAAGGAGAAATTTTTACTTGCATTATTTCCGTAGATATAACAGTCCAGTCAAAAAACAGTTATAGATGGAAATTTTTGGAACAAAATTTTTGACTACGTTACTTTGTTTGGGCTGGATAGGAGGTGAACATATCAAACGTCCTCGCCCGTAGCCTTTGTGCCAGGGGGGAGGGGGGTTTAGAAGGTCCCATTTTTCGGGTTTTCACTTGTATCTCGGAAACCCTAAAAAAACTTAATGAAAAAAAAACATGTTGATGTTAACTCATCAACATAATGAAATTCAGCAAATAAAACAAAATTACTACTTCAACAATCATAACGAAACACTTTAGATGAAATAGTAAGGATAAAGTACAAACCACATGAAATAAAGTAACAAAGAACCTTTTGTAATTAGAAAATAATACTCACTAAATGATGAAAAAGTTTGGTTGAAGAAATCTTTGCACAAGGTACAAGAGGAAATTTGATGCAGATTTTGAATATATCTCCAGAATTAAATTTTCCCTATGGCGTGAGCGACAAAATATCGCAAAAATGGTCAAAAACCAGCTTTTAGCCCAAAAAAGAAAAAAAAAAGTCGGTCACACAGGAGCTGCATAACTAAGCACTTTCCTCAGAATTTGGGTGGTGTAGACTGCTTTCGAGAACAATTTGCTTAAAATATCCTACATAAATAAAATAAAAACATGAATAGTTCTCTTTTAAATTTGTAATGAGTAACTGATCAATTATTAATTTGCTTCCAGAGTTATGTTTACACATGGTACCTATTACACTACGTAATAAATACAAAAAGCCTCATATTACCGTATTTTGATCTAACGCAGGAACAGGATACAGTCACTCTAGTGGTAGAAAGCGCTCCTTGCGGCGGCTTTGTGAACCTACGACTGGCGGGCTTTTCTATTGAAATATATTACAAATTAAACCCCCGCTTTCCGATTGACCGATTCAGCTCATTTTTACAACACTTCTTTTTCATAAGTTACCCACGACGTATACCGCGTTTCGTTACAATACAGCAGAAATTACGACCGGTATGAGTATATTAGGAATTTGGGTCTGGAGTACCCCCCCCCCCCCTTCTAATGAACCGATTTAGTTTATTTTTACAACACATATTTACCTGTAGATTACCACTACGAATACCGAGTTTCGTCGAAATATACCAAAAATCACGGCTGGTAGTGGCGAATTGGTATTGTGCGTCCGGAGTAACCCCCCCCCCCCCCTCCTTATGAACCGTTTTAGTTTATTTTTACAACATATATTTACCTGTGGATTACCACTACGAATACCGAGTTTTGTCGAAATATACCAAAAATCACGGCTGGTAGTGGCGAATTGGTATTGTAGGTCCGGAGTAAAACCCCCCCCCCCCCCTTCTAATGAACCGATTTAGTTTATTTTTACAACACATATTTACTTGTGGATTACCTCTACGAATACCGAGTTTCGTCGAAATATACCAAAAATCACGGCTGGTAGTGGCGAATTGGTATTGTAGGTCCGGAGTAACCCCCCCTTCTAATGAACCGATTTAGTTCATTTTTATATCTCACTTTTCTCTCTATATTACTACTACCAATACCAAGTTTCGTTGAAATATAACAAATATTACGGCTGACATAGTCACATTAGTGTTTTGGGTTCGGGGTAAACCCCCCTTTCCGGTGGACCGACTTTAGTGGTTAACGAACTCGTTCAATTATTTGCTAATTGAATGCTATATACCAAGTTTCGAGAGTAAAAAACAAAAACTCTGGCCGCTATCGTCTTAACAGACATATATATATATATATATATATATATATATATATATATATATATATATATATATATATAAATTCTAACGGGGGTCATTTTCGGTGTCTACTAGGTAGGATCGACAAAGATTTGAAGAAATTTTTCAAAAATTCCGTCATGAGTCCAACCTCTGTAGCTACTTTCCTTCAGAGGAAAGTGCTAAAAAAAAAAAAAAAAAAAAAAAAAAAAAAAAAAAAAAAAAAAAAAAAAAAAAAAAAAAAAAAAAAAAAAGAACACCGAAACTTTTATATTTAGGGAAATAATGAAAGTAAAATTTTTTCCTTGGTGAAATTCAGCTACACTATATTCAGCGTTCACACACCCCCAAGTATGGAGATTTCCTTGCTATTGCTATTCCAAGTATGGCGGTTGCTTGACTATTTTAGAAAAAATTGATATTTTTACCATGAAATACACATGAAATTAGTAGTTCAAAACCATTTTTAAAATTATTTTAGAGCCAACCGTTTGAAAATGATAGCCATCTTTGTTTCACCATCGCATGCTGATTTTTGAGTTTAAAAGCTCTTAAAGAAAACAGATTTTCTCAGGACTGGTAAGTTATCCAGCAATAATTTAAACGCCATTGTTTTCTTTACAGTCTGCTCTATATTTTAAGTCTCCTTTATTATTTGAATATTTTGAAGTCCAATACCTAAAACCTGTCATTGCAAACAACTGTTACATTTCACAAAAGGCAGGGACATGTTACATTTCTCAGAGGGTAATTTTTTTGCATTAGGGGATGTATATCAAAGTTGATTTTTGGCATGACAATAAACCTATCTAAGCAACTTGTATTAAAAGTATTCCTAACCCTGATATTTGTTACCTTATTTTTTATAAAAATTGTAAACTTCTAATGATTGGTATTTTTCATAGCTTTAAACTTTAATATCTCTGGTGGGGGATGTTTATGTTTATGATCTCTCTACCATTTTTATATGGCTTAGAGTGGACCACAGGTGGTAAAGGACTGCAGAGATTTGTACATATGTTAAATTGAAAAATCAGGATTTATTACAGAAAGCATAATTCTATGGAGGGGGGTGTAAAGCCAAAACTCAGGAACAATTTATGGTTAGTTGGTTACTTAAATTTTGATTATGGGGAAATGATGAGTGTGATGAGCTGCTGGGGTTGGTTGAGATGAGATGGTTTGCTGGATCTTTAGAATGATGAAATTAAGAGAGGTACCTTGAGGTGTCTTGAGTATAGTTTGTGCTTAAGCTATTTGCTGTATTTTCTTTCTTCTTGCTTCTCCAAATCATGGTGGGCTGGCCAACTCCAGCTGCTGCTCCCCTTGCTCGGCCTGGGAGGCTCAGGTGTTTACTCCTCCATAATTTGTGAGTATAAAACTTGGAGAGAAAAAACTAGTATGCTCCACACTGCCACACTTTGTCTAGGCGACCATCCTAGATTTCCGAACTTGTTTCTTCGTGCAGTTCGTACTGCCGCGGGCAAATAGTTCCCGGGGCTGCGGCTAGAGTGCAGCACTTGACGGGGTGTACTCCTTACATATAATGAGCGGCGTTCCGCGAACAGGGGACTTGATAGATTTTGTATATGTTATACTTCGTTGTAACATAAAACTACTGTAAAAATTTCAACTTGTATATTTGAGTACTTTCGTAGCTATACATTTTTGAAAATTGCCCTTTTTTGCAAATATTTAGCAATGCGTAAACTTGAATAATTCGTCAAAATTTTCTTGTTTATGAACGTTTTTCTTTAAATAATTTCTTTTATGTTGTTTAAATCTTTTTATCTATGTCAAGTTCAACACATAATGTTGTAGTTTCATTTATAATAAGAATCTAGTCCTACTATTTTAAAAGTTTTATTATGTCGCTTCTTGAAAAAAATATAAGGTATAAGGGGAAACCCCTCTTAAATATGAATGTGTATATAAGTACTTAAGTTTTGTACTGACTACTGTAAATACTAAGAAACTATTTATAGCATGTGATTAATTGGTTTAGTGTTAATGTAACATATACCTCGAGTATACACAGCTCTCCAGCGTCCCGCAATTGGCATAATGCCAAACATTTGACTGTTAGTTAATCAAGCTGATTTCGGTCCCTCGTAGGTATATGGTAGTATTTGCTCAGATAAAGGCATGTTTTCTAATCTACTAGAGCATTCTCCTGTCGTCGCTAGTACATGGATGCAACAAAATAATTTTGTAGGCAAGGAGATATGATCCTTCCTTGATTTAGAATGTGGATTGGCAAAAAAATATACAATCCGTATCTATATACTCCACACTAGGTCCAGTTAAAAGGCAAAATCATCAAACGTACTTTCATAATGCATGCATACACACAAACACATGAACAAAAGAACCGTCAATATACGTATTTTTACTTATTATAATAACAAGTTATGAATCTTTTATTATGGGCGGTACCTGGGGTGCTATATAATTTGATTAGTTTTCTACGGTTAGTTGCTTGAATAAGTAACAATAAATTTAATAATTAAAATCATATACAAATCGTTAATGAAAATAAAATTTTTAATTATAAAGTACTCTATTCTGCCAAATTACAACGTATTAAACATAAGACTAGGACAAGAAAAATACTATTGACCATTGCCTTAAAAAATACAATTAGGCTTAAATTGTACTGAATGAACACAGTTATAAATAAGCATTATCTTTAGGAATATTTTTACCTTCCTAAAAAACGTTATACATAAAGTTTATTACCAATAAAAGTTTACGATTCAGATCTGCTTGTTATTCGGTTCTTTCTAACTACATTTAGTAATGGTGGAAAGCTTCTAGGAAAATTGTGAAAATTTACACATTTTTGCATTCTCCGTCCTTTTACAGCCTGTGATGTTTTGACGTGAGCAATTGCTTTACACATTGAAGGGAATATGTTCTTTCTGCAATGATTAATTTATAATGACATTTTTATAATAATCTTCCGATATATTTATTGTTCCTGGGTATATTTTAGGTGCTCTGAATATTTCTTACTTTAAACGAAGAGTAGTACGTTGAATTAGAATTGTTTCCGTTTTTCCTGTTCCCAAGGAGTTTTATCTTACGTATTTTTTGGAGAAGGACAGAAACTATCATTGTATCATTTAGTATAATCAGAAACGTTTTTCGGAAGCTTTATAGATGCCGTTTAGTCAACATTTAAGCAATATTGACCTGAATGTATTATTATTGAATATATGTGCTGTTGAAAATACCATTTAAATACTCTGTGTACCTGGCATGTGATAACCTAGTTCACTTTAGGTCCATGAAATCTTCCCCAAGGAAATTTCCCTTAAAGATTATTATTATTTTTTTATTTTATTTTATTTATTTTTTTACGGCGCATCTAGGCCATTAGCGCCGACATCCCTTGTGCAGCGAGGTATTTTCCCAACGTGCTCCACGGGGCACGAATCTAAGGCGTTAGCCACTAGACTGCGGGAAAACCCCTCAAGGGGAAGTTATTATTTTTGAAATTAAATATATATATATATATATATATATATATATATATATATATATATATATATATATAATTTTCAACGTCTTTTTGAGCATTGTAAACATTTCTTTAAATCTCGAACACAAAACTGCTACTCCGAGCAATTAAGAGAAAATAGGTTGATTAGAAGGAGCGGTGCAGATTGGAAAGAAAATCGCACAACTCAGTGAAATTGGAGGTTACCAATTAGTTAGAAAGCCTACTCCCACCTTCCCCCACATTCGGAGTTGAAGGTGCAATCAGAGATCGGCTCTTCCTTTCTTCCCTCTACCATATATATATACATATATATATATATATATATATATATATATATATATATATATATATATATATATATATATATATACCTGAACAATAGTTCTATACCTTCGTATTTATGACTGGTATTATAATTTCTTTATATTTTCAGCTATTTCTACATCTTCATGTATAACTAGTGTAGAAAAAGGAATGTTAGCAACAAAATCATCAAAATGAAATAAATAGAATATTATAAAAAACTCAAAAATGTATTGTCGTAGGATAAAAGAGCTAGTCGGAAAAGGATTCTTGTGCAATAGGATGGTATCATTTCGAGAAATCAGTATTTAATGAATTTCGAGGCCCAGACATCTGCTGCAGTGACCATGTGAAGTGTTAAGGTGCCCATATACGTTTAGTTCAAATCATGAGACCAATGCTGCACAGTTTAGCCACAAGTTGTGGGCTGGAAAGATCTTGCACGCACACGATAAGTTAATAAACCTCAAGATAGGGACTGCACAGTCCACTGTATGTGAAGCAAATATCCTTTAGTTTACACACATCAGGCCTGGCCTGCACAGTCCCAGGTTCATCGGCCTGTACAGTTAATCTATTGTTTAACTCCTTGGCTGCGGATGACGCACATGTGCTTTATCACAAACCCACTCGCAGTGGCGGATGACGCACATGTGCGTCATGAGGGTTAAATGGCAAATTTTGAAGAAAAAGTGCTGGGGTTCAGCTACTAACCTCTAGGCTGGCTTATTCTATTTTCCGTCGTCTCAGAAAGTGTCTCGAGTTCCTTACTCTAAAATCGTTCCAGTCTCAGTCCTTTACTACAGTTTCTTTAAACCGGTTTGTTGTACTGCTTTTTTCCAATTTTAATTATACTTTGGTGATGTTTTGTAGCTATTAGAATATTTTTTAACATTCAAACATTTTTTCTTTTAATTCTATGTTTATTTATATTTGAGAATAGTGGAAAATTTATCAACTTATTACATATATGATAATAATCATAACTTCTACTGACGGGGATCCGCAACACAAATGTAATACGTAATTGCATACACAATTCAGTGAAGAATTGTCGATGACATACATGTGCGTCATGGTAAAAAAAACATGTTTCTGGAGAAAGTTATCCAGAATTTCCAACGGGTAAGTTATTTTTCCCATTAATAAAACAAATGAAATCGTAAAATGAAAAACAAAAAATTGCAATTTTTTTAGTGATTCGGGTTTACCGCTCTCGCAGTAAATTGTTAACTTACCGTGAGTGTGCTAAACCTTGAGGCCCAACTGTGCAGCCAGGTCTTGGTATATAAACAGAACATGTATGGCCACCTAAACATTTTACTTCGATGGACTGTTCAGTTCACCTTTTCCTCTTACATGCTAAGGAATATCTCAAAATTTGTACTGCGCAGTCTAAACCTTGAAATATTCCTCTATATGGCTCCCTTCGCGCCTCAAAAACGCGCTAAAAGGGGAGGTTTAAAGGCTGAACAGGAAAATAACAAAAATTGAAGAATTTCTGAGATTGTGCTCAAGTATTATACACGGGTCAATCCATTTGAAATGGCCCAGAAAAATATTATCTGCTTCCTTGACCATTTCGGAAAAGATGATAATTTCACCATCAATCACTAGTACAAAACAATTTTTAACATTATTTAAGGGTCAACCGATTGAAAATGGCGGCCATCTTCGTTTCACCGAAAAAAAAATAATTCGAAAGTGGTAATTTCGTTCTTTTGAATTTTTTATTTTGTGTCGGTGATCATCAGCTTTATGTTATTGTCAGTAAAAGGAAAGTGTTATATGTTTGTTTAGATTGAGTGGAGGTTGAGAAGGCTGAATTTACGCTTAGAGTTATCAAATGCCATTTTTCCATGAAGTAAGTTATATAATATTTTACAAAATATGGCATTGGCTAAAACGTTTATGGGAACGCGCTATGATGAAGTTTTTGGATATCCTCAAGGATGTTTCAAGTCATGCAATGATCAGCCGCCTTGTGTACGTTCCGGGTCATACAAAAGCTTTGCGGATTGCGTGAAGCGACAAAAATATTCAAAATAATCGATTTTTTTTTAACAGTCGCGTTTTCACAAGGGAAAGGATTATTTTTTGAGTTTAAATTTCTGGAAGTAGCTGTTATTTCTGTTCTGTATTATTATTTTTTTTATTTTTACGGCGTCTGCATCTAGGACATTTGTGCCGGGTTATCTATAGATTGCCAGCTTCTCTAAATTTCTAAAAATGTAGGACTATTTTTAATACTATAGGGTATTAATACTTTTGGGGGGATCCGTATACCTTTGTTTATTAGTCACTTGAAAAATGAATAATTGTACTACATTGTTTTAGGAACTTCTACTTATAATTATGTATGTTGTTCAATCATTAATCTATAATCACATTAAATTTTGTAAAAATAATTGCGGATTTAGTACAAGATTGTGTAAGTGTATATTAAACAATCCACCTCTTCTACCAAAATGCTATAGATCAAACACATTAACGTTGGCCAGTTTATTTTTGTTGCCGTGAAAAGGGATTCAGCCGAGAGGAAAAAAACTGAACGAGGAAGTTTGGAAAATGAAGCGCAAGAGGGGAAAAGCTGAAAAGCGAAGATTAAAATGTCAGCGGAGAAGAGAACTATGGGGAACGCAGGAGTGATGACCGATTTTAATTTGAGGAAGTACAGAATACACTTCAACATAACCAGGAGTCGTTTAATTGAACGCACAGCTGAGGCAACGGAGATTTCTCATTAAGGTAAAAAATGATCTGGAAAAATCACGCTCCTGTTATATTTCCAAGGCAATAAATTCAACACGACAACCATTACGGAGCATTCGTTAAACAATAGGTAAAGAGCAGGGCTTGTTATAAATGAGATGCTGGATTTATACACCTTCCAAGAATAAATAAACTTTGCTTTATTTCAATGCATTGTGTACTCTGTGTTTAAGGAGAAATGCAGCAAGCCAAAAAGACTGATTTGGACAGTTCCTATTAAAAATTGAAGAAACTTCTCCCAGTTTATAAATAAAAATAAAATACTCTATTAAAAATGTCGCTAGGCAGCTGAGTGAAAACATAAAACTTCAACGAACACAGGAGTGGAGCAATTGAATATTTTAAATTTAAATTTGAACGTCCATTTATTATTGATTACGAATTTTAGGGGTTATCTATAAGTTACCACCCTTTTCTACCCAGGATAGGCCTGATGCCTTTTCTTTTTCTAAAGAAAAGCCACCACCTCTGGCGGGAATCGAAACCGCGACTCTTTGGCATGAAGTCCTTTGGCTCACGCTTAGACTGTCACGCCCACCGGCCCTAGCAATTGAAGAGAACTGACATACACTTACCACATTTTGCTTCACATTTATGTATATTAAGGAAAATTTATTATTCTTATTCCTACATGTCCTTTGAGATGGTCATAGAATTCTTGCCGTTGCTTGCAATTGGAGCCGATAGGCTGGCAGTACACAAGTCTATGCCTTATACTCATATCAGTTATAATGCTCGGGATGATGGAAAATACAAACCGAAAATTTCCTTTTTAATCTGATATTGATTTTAAATCCAATGAGCGTCGTAAAAATTGACTCGTTCTCTTTTCCACGGTATTGTGGTTTTAAAAGGCAGAGATAGTCTAAAATGATTCAAAAATTCAGGAACACTTCATAAATAAAATAAACGTTTTTATTGTCAAAGCAAACTAGTTTCTTGATTTTGCCGTTTTATAAATAAAATTTATTTCAAATCAAACCTCGAAAAAGTCCAACTCGCAGTAAGTGCGTCATCTTAGCGCGGATCCGGTCATAACCTTAGTGCCAATAGCAAAGAAATAAAAGAAGTTATTGGTAGGGTTTGATCTGTCGTTAAAAAGATAAAATAAAATCTTCAAGATAAAAATGTTTAAGGCGTCAAAACAGGAAACTGAAAGTACCCTTAGCGGAAATTACCCCGTCATCTCAAAGTTCGCCCTAGTAAAACACAATTATCTATTAGTTCCTCATTGTCTTGCCTTATTTTACTAAAATACTAACATTACTAATAAACGGAATTTAAAAGGAAAACAACCAATTATATAGTGAGTTTAACTAAAAAATTATCACCAAAGTTGGGGACAGCAATGCTAATAAATAATAATGATAGATAACAACGAAAAAAAAAAAGTTCATGAAAACAAAACTAACGCTTTCGATGTTTTAAACACTGATTTCTCTGATTGTCATCGCCCCATCGAAAATAGCTTCAGAACCATTTTTGTAGAGATTTTAGTATTTTTTCGGATGGTCACCTTCCTCTTACAACGATTTTCCAACCGTTTTTTTGGAATACTTCCCAACTCCCAATCTATCAAAAATTTAAACATCTTAGTTTATAACGATTACTAAATGAAGGGTATTAATTAATAATACCAAACAGGTGAAGAATAACCCTTCAAAAATTTTTTTTCAAACTTTTCATTTATTCCTCCATCACAACGTTTCGGACACACAGGTCCATCCTCAGGCAATCTACAATAGTATATTAATTTCAGACATTACATCCTCCAAAACCATTTACTAAATTTTATTGTCATAATTTTAAACTCACCATGTCCTGTTCATTACTCTAGTTACACTAAACAGTCATACAATAAATAAACATGATTCCTGTAAGGAACCAAGTCAAAATTCCACCTACATCAATTAAACACTCATTATCACAGCCATATTAGACTTTATCAAGCTTCCTAGGCCTATTATATTTGGTATAACTAAAAATTAAATTAAAACATTAAAATTCAATTAGTCAAAATATATAATAAATTATGTATGACATATCACAGACAAATTGTGTAATCTCTACTTAACATTTGTTTTATTACCATATTTAATATACAATACACTGAGGTATGTAACCCAGATATTTAAACTGTGAAAGTAATCTGTTACACTGTCATCAAAAATTAATTTTATTTAATATGTCAACATAATGTTGTCCTATACCTTTAACATCTGTTTTGAAATTAATGGTTCTATTGATATTTTTAGTAATGTAAATTGATTCAGTAAATTTTCTAGCTTTATTATCACTAACAGTTTTTAAAATCTTAACATTGTCATAATCAAACTTATGCTGTTTGGTGATAGCATATGGTAATAAAACAATTGTTAAGTAGAGATTACACAATTTATCTGTGATATGTCATACATAATTTATTATATATTTTGACTAATTGAATTTTAATGTTTTAATTTAATTTTTAGTTATACCAAATATAATAGGCCTAGGAAGCTTGATAAAGTCTAATATGGCTGTGATAATGAGTGTTTAATTGATGTAGGTGGAATTTTGACTTGGTTCCTTACAGGAATCATGTTTATTTATTGTATGACTGTTTAGTGTAACTAGAGTAATGAACAGGACATGGTGAGTTTAAAATTATGACAATAAAATTTAGTAAATGGTTTTGGAGGATGTAATGTCTGAAATTAATATACTATTGTAGATTGCCTGAGGATGGACCTGTGTGTCCGAAACGTTGTGATGGAGGAATAAATGGAAAGTTTGAAAAAAATTTTTTGAAGGGTTATTCTTCACCTGTTTGGTATTATTCATCTTAGTTTAGATAAATTTCAAACACGTAGAAAATGTTCTAGGTACCCAAACATTTTAGTAGTATAGGTCATGCGGGTTGAGCAAGAGCTAGATCCTAGGGCTGGGCGGGGTGGGGAAATTAAGGCGGGCGGGGGGGTGGTACAGGAAGGGGCAGGGTTTGCTTTTACCCGCACATCATCTCTGACTCATGGTGGTTACACTTGTTCGACGAGATTTGATCTAATTAGTATATTCGGCTTCTGCTAGGGCAGGGGTGGGGGCGGGCGGGGGGCGAGGGCGGGGTTTAGCCCCGCATCTATGACTCATTGTCGAGATCTAATTAATCTGACCTCGGAGAATCTTTATAATTGCTGCTGCACTTGTTAGGACGGTATATCCTCATTAGTCAGCTGCTTCTGAATATTTTATACCTAACAATTCTCCACTAATCAGTTTGTTTATTTACACTTGTTGGTGCGGTGTTGTAGGAGTCAGGTGCATCCTGTACTATTTTCTTTTTATCATATAGAGCCAGTTGTTGTTTGTCATGGAAGAAACGCACAGACAAGTTATTATTTCTCTTCAAGATGTGATTATAAAGTACCTGAGTGACGAATGTGTTTTTCAAAAGGTATTGTCTTACTGTGTTAAAAGTAGAGTTTTTAATGAATGGATGCTCAATAAAATATTGAATACTCCTGGAGGCTTTGAAGAGAAAAAGAGACGATTTGTTCAAATGTTGCCAAAACGTGGTCCTGCTGCTTATGAAATGTTTTTAAACGCATTAAGGCAGACGGGTCTTTATGCACTGGTTCATAAAATAAGAAAGTGTACGCAAATTCAACATTTTTTATGTGAAATTAACAGACTAGCATGTTAACAGAAGCATGTGAGTGTTATGAAAATAGTAGATTAAGAAGAAATGAGTCATTGTCTCGTGAGTTGGAGATAGAAATTAATAAATTAATTGAAACCATTAACGCTATGAGCTTGTAAACTAGTCAGTCTTGTTGGTCTAATCGAAACGTGAAGATGCAACCTTACTCGATGGAGCTGGTTACAGACTACAACTTTAGTCGCAATAAGTTTGTCCGTGTCGGACTCATCGGTGAATTGCCTGTAGTCGCACTCGTGGACAAGAAGGCAGTGTTAACCATGGATAGAGAAGAGTGGACTTCAATTGTGAGCCTGGCACCGAAAATCACCAGTTATTTTGAAAAAGCGAAGAAGAAAGATACGGTTGAGGAACAGGTAAATTTTAAAAATATCGTTTGCCTCTTTTCGAGCAGGCTACAGAGTAATCAGATTTGAAAATCCCTATCCCTGGTACGCAATGCTTAATCACAGCCCATTACCACACATGACGCTGAGTTCACCTTCAGTAAGTTTTAACAAAAGTGAAAGTGCAAAACTGTGTTCTAAAATGGACAAAATTACCGACACCCTTTTATTAATGGAAAAAGTGTCAAAAGTATATATGAAACATATGAATCCACATCAGGCTGAACCGTTGGACTTATCTTGTAATACTTTATTAAACATGTTATGTAATGATAAGTCAGTTATGCTTGATGATGTAAAAATAAAATAATTTTTTGAAACTGTTGTGTTTTTCTTTTATATATAAACCAAATCATGCAAGGTAAAAAAAAAAAAAAAAAAAAATGGTAAGTTTTTAGAATTGTTTTATTGAAAATTAAACAAAAACAATACAAAAAGTAAGTATCGTAAATAATTATCAGTAATCAGTAGTAGTAGTAGTAATTTCATCGATGTAACAAAGTGTTCGCTTCTGTAAAAATTCTTCATCGTTCTTCCACTCTTCAGGCAAGTTATCCCAGATGTAATCCAATGCATAATTAAAAACATACAAAAGGAGTGATCGAGGTAAAAGTTTTAATTCTTCCGTAGACAAACTTTCGATTCCTTCCTCTCCCAAACGTCGTATTACTGCTTCCATCATAGAATCCATTATCATTCTGACAAGTAGATTGTCTACTCCAGCATTTTAAATATTTTCTTTCATAAACCAAAAGCAGCTCGGACTAAATGTCTTATGATGTTTCAAACAAGAAACAGATGAATCGATATCATACTTCAAATTGCAATATACACATTTGACATTTCCATCAAGTCCTCGAATGAATCCTGCAAATGAGAGTAAATGGTGAGGAATATTCCCAAACGTTTTATTTCGTACTTCTTCTTTACTAAAATCCACGGCCTCCGGATTTTTTCTCACCCACGTCGCTAAACGATGTGCTTGATTTAGAGAGCAGACAAAAGACGTGCCCAAATGGAAATGACACACAATATTATCATTTTCCAATTTTTTTAAATTGGGACATCCAAACTCATGAAGATCATAGACGGGTTGATTTACAATTTCCTCCAAGAGTTTACACTTTTCCAAGCCTTTTCCCCACAATACTTCATAGGCTTTAGTAACAGAGGATAGGCAAGTGTTGATTTCTCTATATTCCACGTCTCCATAGTACCAGTCTATTCCGTGTATATTTTTCTTTACCCAAAGATTCGCTTTTGATTGAAGAGCCGAATCAGAGTCGTGAGGAGGTTTAAATATCCAATGCCATGATGAACCGTGATTTATATCGATTATGGAAAGTTCTTTAACAATGAGTTTGTTAATAGATGTGCGATAAGCTTGAAAATCAATTACTGCTGCTCGTTTCATTTTTCTTCTCTTCTTCTTCTTCTTCTTCTTCTTCTTCTTTCTCACGAAGCACCAGTAATGAAATAACCAGTGTAATGGGATTGTATCTTCTATTTATACGCAGTACATTAGTACATTTTACGGACCAAACCGGTTCCAGCTTCGTATTCTACAATTCTATCGTGAAGGATGAGACAAAATGCCCTAGTATTAGTTGGAAAATTTCCTGTGGATTCCATAAGGAGACGGATATCTATAGTGGTACTTTTAACGGCCTCTGACTGTTTAGAACAGTCAATGATAAAAACGGGAGTCAATGTTTCAAAATCTTCCCTGGACAAAAGAGGATGAGAATGTTTTTCACCATAATAACTTGTTTGAAACAAGTTGTACATTTCATAGAGAAGAGCTACCTTTCCTTGAGCAAAATCCAAATTCATATCGTCATAAGGATATTGTTCACTATTCAAGTAAAGTTTTATGTTTTTTATATTACAGTTGTCAAACTGACTACCATCTTTATTAATGTTTCTATTACGATCTGTTTGAAACGCCAATATAACATAACGTGGTTTTTCTAAGTTTGTTGAAGTCTTAACGGTCCAACTTTCCTGCTGGGAGGCAAGTAAATGAGGATATTCGTATAGGTCCCATGACCTGAATGGAATCGAAACGAGTTGATTTTTATCTACCATTCTTAACAGTCTTAGACGATGCTGATCCGAAACACGGACATGAGGCATTTTCCAAATTACTTTATCCAATTGGATTTTGACATCATCATCATTATTAGCCGCCGTTACACAGTTTAAGTCCGTACTGGATCTGATTAAAACAAGTTCTTGCTTAAGATTAATTAAAATCCGTTGATAATCCTCGCAGATTCCCAATAAAATGTTTAAGGGTAGGCATATGCTAAAAACACCGTTTTTATCTATGGAAAGAGTTTTTCCTTTTCCGGGAGTAATCCATCCGGCATTTTCAAGCCCCGTGACTCTGTTGGGAGAAAATGAAGCGAGACCTTTAAGTGTGGACGTAACTCCGGGATTTCTTACTCTGTCCACCTCTATTCCATTTAATTCGTATCTGATTTCGTCAAACAGGAATGCGAAAGCGTTATTAGTCAATTTTGAAGTAGATCCATTGGTTCCATCTTTTTTCAAAATACGTCCTTCCAAATATATAAAACTTTGTGAAGGAATCGTATAAACATCTTGTTGATGAACAGGTATTCTGATTTCGTCCGATTGGTTGAATGTGTTTCCTGCATACGGTTGATGTGAATGAAATTGAATTTGAGCAAGAGAATTATCGAATTCAATGTCTGACGTCACATTTAATATGTTATCCATTTTTTTTTTTTCTTTTTTGTTATTTTCTTTTCAATTTAAACCCACACTGTCTTAAAAATTTTGCGTTTGCAGTTGTTAACCGTCTTGATGACTTTAGTTTACTAAACATTAACGAACTTTGATATTGCCTTTTATAGTCGGTTCTACTTTTACTGCTGCTGCTGCTGCTGCCGACGCCTCCGCTACGAATAAAATCAATTCCCATCTTTCTTCAAATGCAATCTCAAAGTAATAGTTTCTCCTCTGAAGACAATTAGTTCACCGCTTTGGTCTACGATTCGGACTGTAATATTGTCTATAGTCCTCACCTTGATTGGCAAGTAAATGACTGGATTTGGTGTTTCTATTATTTTATATCCCGGTTCTACAGCGGGAAAAAATTGGTGAATACTATGATCGGCTTTTCCATTTATAAATGAGCCAGATGCGATATTACATTGAACCGAAATTGTATTTACATTAAGTATTTGCACTATATCATTCGATTCCAGAAACTTTTCAGATGGTACAAGAAGAAAATTACGATGAGTAAAACCTAAAAGTGGTCCAATGGAATTTGGTTTTTCGGGGAAATTAAAATATATTACATGAGTTGATTTTATCTCCGACTTTAAGGTATTTGGATTTCCTCTTATCATTAGCACAACGCTTGGATCTTGGTGAGATATTTGTTCACGTAAAAATGATTCTATGGCATCAATATCATATGAACCTTCGGGTATTTGAATGGATAAATTACCTATATAAAACATGTCATTAACATTTTTCTGAACGTTTGGAATGGTGTAAAAAGTATCAAACGACAATAGTCCAATGGAGTAAGAGCCGTCCAATTCTAGCGGAGGTAAAAAGTTTGCTTGGAGCACACTGGAATTACCCGTTAACGTTACAGAGTAGCTCATGGTTGTAAATAAATAAAATGTTCACGAATGGTCGATTAAATACTGTAAACAAAGATGTCCGCAGATTGATGTATTCCACTCTTGATATCTTTCTCTATTATATGTAATATTTAACCCTTTAAAATATTTTAATAATTGAGGAGGTGGTTTTAAATTTCCAAAAGAATCGAAATAAGTAACTTCGTTATTATTTTTCAAATAGCAGACCCAGTGTGAACCCTTTTCAGAACTCGGTTCTAAATTTATGATAGCGGACTCGCTTTTTTTCCATGGAGACGGAGGTAGTGTATCAATCATAAATACACCTCGAAAGTGTGGAATACATAATACGTTTTGAGCCAAATGATTCAGTTCGACATCCGTTAAAGCCCTTTGAGGTAGTCATATTTGATAAGATTTTTTGCCTTTTTTTCTTTTAGATCCTATAAACAATCCATATCCTTTTCGATAAGGCTTTAGGTAAAGCCCATTACCAATTTTCTGAGCTTCCATCGCTAAATTGTGTCTTTTTTGCTCATCCAATTTTTGTTTAGCTTCTCTTGCTTCACTGACTGCTTTAGCAACACTTGCCGCTCCCCCTGCTAGTGAACCAATAGCTGAAAGACCCGCCATTATCGGTACGAGAAAGGGTAAAAACCCTCCGGTTTTGTTTGGTATTGGAAGAACCCGAGGTGCCGTAGGTCTGTGTTTACCATTGAGATGTTTTTTAGCCTGTTTATAAGCCATTTTCGAAGCTTTAATAATCGAGGACAAATCGTTTACCTTTGCCGATTTAACAAGTTTTTTGAAACTAGTCTTTTTTTGAATACCCGAACCCATCTTTCCTTTAGCTTTCATCGCATTCGCCACTAACCAGGAAGCCACCTTTTCCCCCAACGATGTATCCGACGCTGTAGCTCTTTGCCAAGCTTTTTCTTCAAGGACTCTATCGGCTCGTCGTCTACTCTCCAAATCTTTATGTTGATTATAAGCTATATCGTGCTCTTTGCAGGCTTGATCGAGTAGATTTATTCCTCTGTCGCCTTTAGCCAATCGATTTTTTAGTTTAGTACCGGGGCCGCAATACTGATATCCTGGGAGGTGTAATTCAAAGGGCAGTTTGTTTATAAGAGTGTTCAATAGACCTCTTCCTCGTTTCCTTCTCATACTACTACTAATGCAGCAACGTTCGCCAACTTCTTTATATATAAAACCAGATGATCATTTGCATAAACTAGTATTAGTTGTCAGTATGAAGTTGATTGAGCAAAAAGAACGTTTTCAAGCAGTCGAGTTACCGCCACCGCCACCGGCGATAGAAAAAGAAACGGATCGAAGACATGGACCACTGTTGCCGAACACAATAAGGGCTGCTGTTTGTGGCCCAAGCGGATGTGGAAAAACGAATATTATGCTTAGTCTTCTATTAGATTCAAACGGTGTGAAATTTAAAAATGTTTATATTTTCGGAAAGACTTTACATCAGCCTAAATATCGATATTTAAAAACTATTTTAAGCCACGTTGCGGACATTATAGGATTTTACACCTTCGAAGATGCAAAGGAATTGCCTCAAGACGTGGAGTCCGACTCTGTTTGCATATTTGATGACGTCACTATGGAAGATCAAAATACTATTAAACGATATTTTAGTTATGGACGTCATAAAAACCTCGATTGCTTCTATTTGACTCAGAGTTATGTTTGCATTCCCAGACATCTCATCAGATGTAATTTTAATTTTTTGATCGTATTCTCTCAAGACGAACTGAATTTAAGACACATTTATGATGAACATGTTAGCAGTTCGGATTTGAGTTTTTCGACTTTTAAAAATATATGTTCCTTATGTTGGAAAGATTCTTTTGGTTATCTTGTCATTGACAAGAGTAGTGATTCGAACAATGGTCGATTTCGAAAAGGTCTTGATACGTTCATTGTCGATATATAAGGATGTTTTAAAGTTAAATTTTATCATTATTCGTCATGGATCCAAAAGTTACTCGTGAAATTATGCAAACGAGTGATTCGTTAAGAAAAAAATTTCATTCATTAAAGCGTCGATTGGAGGATACACAAGGAGAACGTCAAAGGTTTTTTTCTCCCTTACTTGAACCACTAGAAGATATAAAGAAACACGTACTCGATAGGAATATAGCCGCTCCTCCCCCTCCTTCTACCATTTATTCTTCTCCTCGAGGGTTTACACCTCACAAATTAATAAAAAAGCCTAGAAAACTAATCGAAACATTTGATGAGGAAAGTATGTGGGAAGATCCAAACGCCACAGTCCAAACACCACCTATTTATCGAAGATCGACTATGATTCCTTCAACTAGCGAGACCGCCTCACCACAGTCATCATACGTCGTAGTTCAGTCACCGCCGCCACCGCCGCCGCCGCTACGTACCGAAGAATTATTATTACCAGAAAAAGAAGAAAGACAGATTAAAAAAGAAAAAACGGGTGAGGAGGAAGAATATGAGACGGAAAGTGCACTTGTTGAAAAAGTAAGAGAGTACGTTAAAACACCACAAGGAGAGGAGGAACTCGAAGAAAATTTAAGGACGGCCGGACCTTTGCAAAGACATTATTTAGCCAAGTTATTCAAAGGAGGAGGTAAGAAAACTCTAGACGACAGGTATGGTCTTCGAGTTATGCCTGATGGAGGACTTGCCATTGGTGATTCGACAGACGTTCAGCTTTTCGCAAACAGCAATGACATCAACATTAATGGAAAAGTATACGAAGGAACACCCGGTCTACTCCAGCTTCTTTATTTAAAAAACCCTGAGAGTTACACACAAGATGACCTGAAAAACTATAAAAACATTCTAGTATTGACGAATGCACACAAGAAAGGCTTTAGCCAAGAGCGTGGCTTACAAGGATCTAGATCTATAAAATATAGAAATGTAATATCCAAGTTATTTTCAAACAAGTATTTTAGTCCTCACAAAATTAGTAGTAGTAGTAGTAGTCGTAGCCCCGTTGTGAGAAGAGTGTCTTCACTCCGGTCGTATAAAACAGCAGCAGCAGCAGCAACTGAAAGAAAAAAGGGAACTGGGCTTATGCATGCGTATAAACCTGTATTTGAATTTTGGAATGATCCGAACGAATTAGTGGATCGACTCAAATTACTAGTTGCTTCGTCTCAAGCCGGACACAAAGGTCATGAAAATGAAATTGAATCGATAATTGAAGAGTTGCGCGAGGAAAATATAATATATTAACGTTTTAACAATCATTTTTAACTCACAATGTTTTTGCTAGTGTCACAATGACCATAAGCAAGTTTGGAACTCACGTAACAAAAAAGTATTCAAAGTATAAAAAACATTATTTTCCATTCAGTTCATTAAAATCTGAACAGCATATCGATGCGAATAACCTACGAATAATAAAAGTTGCTAACCCGGTTGCTTCTACTGACGCGGTCAACAAATTGTATGCAGATGCGTTAGCACTTTTTTACACAGATTTGAAAAATTGGCCTAATAATTATATAAATGGTAAAGGAAAAAGGCTTGTTAACTTTGCACTACCCATAAACGGTTATGATGTTGTTACTAAAGATTATTTAGAAAAGCATGTGATAACTTTAATTGAAGATAAATATGATGCTCAGGGCAAAAGGATTACAAATATTAAAGATCCTCTACATGAAACAGATGTGGTAACTCTTGGTTATCTAAACAACATATTAAAGAAATCATCATTATAATGGACTCGAGGATAGAGAAGAAGAAGAAGACTGTGGTCGACGAGCTGCATAAACCGGCTCGACGGATATATCCTAGACGGAAAACAGTTTTGAAAGGGGTAAATGACTTGTGGCAAATAGATTTAGTTGAAATGATACCTTATGCAAAATTCAACAAAGGGCACAGATATTTATTAACAATTATCGATTGCTTTTCTAAATTTGCATGGGCTGTGCCGATAAAAAGAAAAACAGGACAAGACACGAGCAAAGCTTTGGAAAAAGTGTTTCTCTCGAGCAAACGCGTTCCAAAAAATATACAGAGTGACGCCGGTAGGGAATTTTATAATTCTCAGTTCAAAATGCTGATGAAGAAATATAAAATTAATCATTATTCTACTTTTTCAAATATGAAAGCCTCGATTGTCGAAAGATTTAATAGAACTTTAAAGGCAAAAATGTGGAAAACTTTTAGTCTCAGAGGAAATTACAAATTCTTAGATATTCTACCTTCTCTCTTGTATGAATATAATGAAACATATCACAAAACGATTGGTATGAAACCGATCGAGGTTACGTCCAAAGATATTGAAAAATATTTATTAGCAAATGTGTATTCGACAAAACCAAAGAAAAAAAAGAAAAGAAAAGAAAAGATGATTAATAAACAAACATTTGATGAAGGAGATTACGTTAGAATTTCCAAACATAAAACTACATTTTCAAAAGGTTATACTCCGAATTGGACAGCTGAAATATTTAAAATAATCAAAGTTCAGAATACGAAACCTTATACATACCTTTTGGAAGATGAGAATGGTCAATCAATTAAAGGCTCGTTTTATGAAGAAGAAATTCAAAAAGTCAAATATCCAGACGTATATCTTGTTGAAAAAGTTTTAAAAAGGAAAGGAAAAAACTTGTATGTGAAATGGATGGGATTATCTCAGAAATCATGGATCAAAGAAAATGATATTGCATAACAATTACATATATGTATTTATTGTTTAAAATATAAGTATTTGACACAATTGTATTGTTTTGTTTTGTATACCTTTATTCTAAAACTATTTTAAATACACAAAAGTTATAATTTATACATCTTACATTAAATTGATTATTACTTTCAATATATTCTCGACGTTACATATAAAAAAGCACATAGATAATAAAAAAAAAAAAAAATAAAGAAAAGAAACTAACTACTTAAATTACACTTATTATAACAAATGGTGGTTATGATTGTTTTATTATTGATCCAGGTTGTAATGACCAAAAGGCAGTGTTTGCACACCATTTTCTAGAGTATATCTTTTGTCGTCGAAAGAGCATAGCGATATTTTGTTTATTAGTACGGTTTTAACATTATGTCGTTTTGATTGTATTGTATAAAATGAAGAAAACATTTTTTTACTGGTTTCAAGTGTATTTAAATAATCTGTAAAATTAAAGTCCTTGACTGATGATTGTTTAACGCCCTTGGCTTTTTTAACACAAGTTTCATTATTTGTTAAAAATGAATACATTTTGGGTCTTAAGCCTACAAATTCTACAATAGGGTCCCCAAAGGTTTCATCCTTCAAAAGACCAACAATTTTTTTATTTTTCTCCGAATAACATAAATGAGATTTTGGAAAGTTGCTTGTGTCAAAAAATTGATGCAAGTCATTAGCTATATCAAAATAAATGTCATCTGTTTTAATGCTATACAAGAGGCTATCAGTGTCAGTATAACACAAGGACACGTTATTTAAACCATATTTTTGAAGAAAAACGTTGTAGTGATAATCATACATTAGAACTTTGCTTAGTTCTAATATCGAAAACCCCACGTAAATAGGCTTGTTAAATACAACTTTTTCCTTTTCCAACTGTACTCCTACAACGTTGTCAGCAAATATAAACCTGTCTTTAAAATTTGGTTTGTTTACAAGGTTTCTCAATGATTTTGTATTAGTAACAATTTTTAAATCTATTCGGTTTCGAACGTTTTCCATAAATTTACCAAAACAGCTGTTGTTCATGAGTTTGTAAAAATCTGACTCAAAGGTATTTTTTGATAAAGCTCGCATTTTGCTATTAACTTGGATATATCGAGACAGCCATTTGCTTTGTTTAAATTTTAATATTCTGTAAATCTTAGTCACTTTTAGTCCGAGTTGTAAAGCTTGTTTTAGATTAATGTAATGTACAATATAACGTGATTTGGGTTTCAAAGTGGTTAATAGTTTTACGGTTTTTCCATTAGGCGGGATTGTGTTCTCGGGCAATAAAGGCAATTGAGAGTGTTTATCGTGAATTTCTTTGGGATAGGATATATCTACATCAAACACATAGCCAATCTCGGAGTCGTTGTCTACATCCAAAGGGTTTATAGTTTCGTCTGTCCACTCTAAACCCCCATATGGCAGTGGGCAATTCATGGCGTACCCGTATAAATTGTTAACGTCAACATACAATAAATAATTGCTACTTTTAGACGAATCGTATTCTTTCAGATATTTATTATTTGCTTTTGCATGACGTTGAATAACTTGACAAATTCCTCCTCTGATTCCTTTTTTCAAAAAACTGAATCATATCAATATCTTTCACTATATCTAATTTTATATTTGTATATTTGAGCATCGCGTTCCAAGATAGCTGTGGTAGGGTGTAGAACCAGGCCGGATCCAATTGATATATTTTTATGCAAAGTGAGCGAAAGGTTTCAAAGACTTCACAAAGCAATATGACATCTGTTTTAATATATAATTCCGTGTATTCTTTTAGTGTTTTAATATTAAAGGTTTTCCAAACTGTCCGAGCGTGAGTATAGTCTAAATCGCTAATATGCTTTTGTGTTAAATCGTTGTAGAATTTTTCTTTTGTCGGCAATTTAGTTTCCTTCAAACGGTCCAGCGAATCAAAGTAATTATAAGGAAACACTCCTTTTCTGGTAAGCAAATCAATTTTTTTTTCATCATTTATAATTTTGTACATATGGGGAAAAACCTCAATTAGCGGTTGAGTATTATTTTTTAAA
This sequence comes from Gonocerus acuteangulatus, assembly GCA_946811695.1. Lineage (NCBI taxonomy): Eukaryota > Metazoa > Arthropoda > Insecta > Hemiptera > Coreidae > Gonocerus > Gonocerus acuteangulatus. Next base: position 82,252,264 of record OX328123.1, read on the forward strand.
TTTGTAACCAATGTTTCTAAGCTAGAAGAAAGAAATTTGTAGCTATCGATAAATCTTATTTTAGTCATACACCCTACAAACGTTATGCTAAAACTGATATATTTTTCGGTATTGCTTGGAATTACTGTTACATTTTCACAAAGGCCTAGAAAGGGAATTATAAAATGCGAGTCATAGTTTTGTAAGTTGTGCATAAACACTGGTATAAAATCTGGTTTTCTTGCTCTTAAATTACAGGCATTATGTGCGGCTCCGATAAATTTCCCTGAATAATGACAATGGTGGTGAACGCGATCTTCCATCAGATTGTCTTTTTGACATAACACGCATATATTTGTAGAGGAAAATAATACTTTTTCCTCGTTGCTCAATTCGTTCATCGGAATAGGAAGTATTTCATCGACTTTGGCGACTAACGATCTCAATTTCTCTATAAATGCTTGCATACAATTTTCTCCCGTATATACGAACGGGTCTAAATCAAACATATCTGATTTAACGAGTAAAGAAACTGAAAACGGCACATGCTGATGTACTTGTTTCGTCCAAGAAATCGAAGGATTGGGAGAAGCTGTCGATATCGGAACCAAAAGTGATTCGATATCTGCATATGCTACTATTGGCACTGGCTGTGAGTATTCTACCTGCTTAAATTCAATATTATCTTCTTCTGGGAAAACAGATCGTACGGCTTTATGCTTTTGACAAAATAATTGATGATCCACTAACCGTTCCTTGGCGTTTTGCCCCCTAATATTCACGACTCCTGTTGGAAATTGAGAAAGACACCTTCGACAGATTTCATATGAACGTTTACCAGAAGAGGATATCTGCGAACTTAGTAATCGTGATAAATTTGTAATTAGGCAGTAATGAGTGTTTTCCTCATTTTGAAGATATAAAAGATCAAAAGCTTTGTCATATTCATACTTCTTACTTATTCTTAACGGATATACTTGACACTTTTCATCTAGACCAAAAACATTAATGCTCACATTATTTACAATTTCGAAAGGTGCGATGTCTTTTATTAGAGTCGGGTAGGATATACAATCGAATGAATAGGAAGATTCGATATTTGAATATGCTTCGGGATCATTTAGCCTAATAATTTCACTGAGAATAGCAAAACGAAAACATTCGTCGGTCGACGTGTTTTTTACATTTATTACACAATGTTTATCTTTTATTTGTTTTGGTAATTCAATGAATTTGGCACCTCCTAAGGGTTTATATTTTGTCAAATGTAAACAAATATAATTAGCCGAAGTATACGTCCAGTTTGATCCCTTTGTCGCAAATGATTCTTGTTCGTTAACAACTTTATCGTATACGTTTTTGATAAATTCGTCCAAATCTGTACTTTCATCGATAATTTTGACTTTTGATTTAAAATTAATATCTGTTCTTTCGACAACGGTATTCTCTACCCTTTTCGTATATGTGCATTCTAACATAAAATTTACTTTAATATTTTTCCACTCTTTAAGATAGGATTTTATTAAATTTAATGTCACATATTTTTTACTGTATAAAAATTCTTGAGATGTTCTACTCTTATCGTCGTTTGGAATATAAACATCTTCGACTTGGTTTCCTAAACAACTTTTGATAATTCCATTTTCCTGAGCTACGGCCGATTCTCTCCACCGCTTATCGAAAATAGTGTACTTTTTCTTTTTCACCGGTTCCGGTGATCCGTTCATATTAAATGTTTGATTGCGACTGAAGGCTGTGCAATTCGGAATATGGCGTTTGTAATTATATGCCTTGGTGAACTCTTTACTACAACCTTTACAATAATAAAACAACCATTTACATTGGTGTCTATGAGTTGGCAAAAGCAACCCACACCGAGAACATAAAAACATATTATTTTTTATTAACTAATTTAGTCTTATGAAATAATAGTATAAATTATAAAATTCTAATGTTAAATTATTTATAAATTAAATTTAATATGTGTTACGAAGAAAAATATATATATATATATATGTTTAGACAAATTAAGTTTTTAATTTTTATATAATAACCTCCTTTTTTAAAAATTTTGCAGTCTTACAGTGAGTATGTCTTTTAGTTTATTTAAAAACCCTAATTTATCATATAACTTTAAATCATTAACTTTATTTAAAACCTTTAGATTGATTAAGTATTGTATAAACATGTAAAGAAAATAAAAAAAAAAAACAATCCTATACAAATGTAATTTGATACGCGTTCTTTTTTTTCCCTTCATATATCATTTTTAGCGTTCCTGCAAAACGAATATATAATGAACATAAACATTTAACTAATTATGCTTTTATTAAATAAACAGAAAAATTACATACCTTTATAATTTATTAGTTCTTCCGCTGAAAAACATTGTATATATCGTTTCGGTAAAAATGTTCGTATATCTTCTCCTCCTTCCTCAGCTTCTATAACAGCTTCAATAGCATCTCCATATTCTGTTTGCTTCTTTGTTAACGTTTTAATTTTGTAAATAGTTTTCACCTCCAACTCACTTATACTTTTGTATGCAATATTATTGCCAATATTGTTCAACTTCTTTGCTAGCGACATCCACAATTTATATACACATCTGTATCTAGCTTCTAGCTCATCCAACATTGAGAATATTTATTGTGAAATTTACAAAAAGACGTACTCACTGTAAAGACTCCAATAGAGATCGAGACGAGAGAGTGAAAATGAATGTGACTAAAACAAATAGAAGTTCGCCCTTTTATATTTTGGGAGTGGGGGAAGTGATCTTAATGCTATGATTGTAAGTAATTAGCATTTGTTCTCCTTTACAGCTAACTCCCAGAATTACGATGACTGTTTTAAATTAGTCGGGTAAAAAGGTCTGTCTCGACCCAGCTTCGTGAAGAAAATGGCGGTGCCCATGATTTTCATTAGTATGTCCTATTCGGAGAATTTAGAGAGGACGATACGCAATTCTGTAGTACTCTGATAAAATGCTTGATGTATGTTCCTTTAATCACCAGTCAGGCCACCCTGCCTTTAATAATTAGACAAAACGACGTCCGCAACAGCTGACGTGAATAATCATTTTCATCTTAACAATAATAATTGCAACAATTCCCACTCCCATATGTAGCTTTAATAGAGAGCATGCGGGAGCTAATTTAGCTCGTCTTGTTTAGAATATTCGGAATACGCAGCTGACTGATTCTCTTTTCAAAGTACAATATTAAAAAGATACTCTAATTAATTATACAACTCACTTACCTTATTAGTCTGTCTTCTCATTATTTCCTTGTCTTGAACATAGATGAGTCATAGATGCGGGGCTAAACCCCGCCCTCGCCCCCCGCCCGCCCCCACCCCTGCCCTAGCAGAAGCCGAATATACTAATTAGATCAAATCTCGTCGAACAAGTGTAACCACCATGAGTCAGAGATGATGTGCGGGTAAAAGCAAACCCTGCCCCTTCCTGTACCACCCCCCCCGCCCGCCTTAATTTCCCCACCCCGCCCAGCCCTAGGATCTAGCTCTTGCTCAACCCGCATGACCTATACTACTCATTTTTTTTTTTTCACTTTTCTCCAGAACTGTTACGTTTTAAAAATGGCTTCATTCGTTTTCCAACGATAAGGAACTTATAAAACGAGTACCTGCGAGCATATGAACTCGAAAACATAAGCGTTACGATTTTTTCACGCGAATTTCCGGGCTATGTTCCGGGGGACGGATTCTGCAAGTTAACGATCTTGACGTTTCTAATCAGACGAAAGATATTTGTTGCAAATTACATCAAAATTGGACCATTTTTGAGCGACAGACAAATATATATATATGCTTGATGTTTATTTTTCGTCGCTGGGATGATATTTTTGGATGGAACAGCATTTTTCTCCAGCGGTGGCACACCTCCCTCACTTTTTCCTGGAATATTTCGATGGGTTAATCTCCATCTTCTTCAGCCGGGTTATTAACCACCGAGGATGAAACATTAATAACCTGGCTGAAGAAGATGGAGATGAACCCATCGAAATATTCCAGGTAGAAGTGAGGAGGAGTAACACCGCTGGAGAAAAATGCCGTTCCATCCAAATATATATATATATATATATATATATATATATATATATATATAAATTTGAACCACCTTTATTTTCGAGATCTATGTGTTCTGAATCGTAAAAGTTTCTGGTCGGCACGAACAGCGGATTGCGTCATGACGTCTAGCACATACGCGGGATTCCTCCTTATGGAGGGAGGAAGGAAACGTGCTAATATAGGCGACAAACTTTTGTCACCTGCAAGCTCTTACGCGTCCCAACAGTATTTTACGGGGCCTTATGATTAAAAGTTTTAACGACGAAGCTAATAAGAATAACGATTTCTTCAGAGCCATTTAATTGAAAAATAAATATTTTTCCTTCTTTTTCTGAGCTCTATATATTGAATTTATATCCTTCTACTCTCTCTAGCCGTATTATGTATTAGTGTCACTTAATACTACAGCTGCTTACATTCTGTGTTCTCTTATTTGTATTTTTTTTATTCAATATATAGAAACAAGAAGAGGGTTCGGCGACAGTAGATGGAGAGGGATTGTTTCGTGCAAGTATCTGCTCTAAATTTACAAGAATACGCAAATACAATAAAATGGCTAGTAGGATGATGGAAAACAGCCTCAAACTCAAATGTAATCCCAGATATGTTTCCTTATGTTCCATTTCATATTCCGTCTCAACTCAATTTGAATACATCAGAATTCAGTTCAGGAAATCTTTTTCCTCATACAGAACGAAATAAAAAGCAATTCAATGTTTTCACGCTGATGATACTCTACGGAACAAATCAAACATGTCTTCTCCCTCAACGAGGAAATCCTACGAAGTAAATATAAACCTGAAAAAGGTTTCTTAGTAAATAAAAATAAAAAAATGCCTCCGTCGCACAATGGTGCCAAATCCAAAAATGGGGATTTTTGAAAGAGCTGTTTTCGATTATCTTGTTCGAGATTCTCACACTATATTAGCTACAGGGTCTAGGAACAGCATGATTTTTTTCCCTGTTTCAAGGGAATTCCCATTAAATTAGGCCCAATGTCAGAATAAAGGAAGTTTGACCAAATTGCACACTGCTCTAAATAAGTGATATATGATTGTAAAACAGGGAGAACAAAATTATCAATTTTTTCCCATGCTACACGATGATCAACTAAGCCACGCGTCAGTCAAACTGGGCATACAAAAAAGTCCGTCACGCAGGAGCTGCACAATTAAGCACTTTCCTCAGAATTTGGGTAGTGTAGACTGCTTTCCAGAATAATTTGCTTAAAATATCCTATAAAAATAAAATAAAAACATGAATAGTTCTCTTTTAATTTTGTAATGAGTAAGTGTTCAATTATTAATTTTGTAATTAATTTGATTCCTGTGTTATGTTTACACATGGCACCTACTACACCACTTCATTAATACAAAAAACTTCATATTTTCGCCTTTTGATCTGACGCAGGAACAGTATACAGTCTCTTTAGTGGTAGAAAGCGGTCCTTGCGGCGGCCTTGCGAATCTACGCCTGGCGGGCTATTCTATTGAAATATATTACAAACGAAAACCCCCCTTTCTGATAGATCGATTTAGATCATTTTTACAAAACGTCTTTCTCATGAGTTACCCACGACGTATACCGCGTTTCGTTAAAATACAGCAGAAATTACGACCGGTATGAGTATATTTGTAATTTGGGTCCGGAGTAACCCCCCTCCCTCCTAATGAACCGATTTTGTTTATTTTTATTATATATATATATATATATATATATATATATATATATATATATATATATATATATATATGTGTGTGTGTGTGTGTGTTTGTGTACGGAATTTTTGAAAATTTTCTTCGAATCTTTAAATCCTACCTAGTAGACACCGAAAATGACCCCAGTTAAAATTTATATATATATATATATATATATATATATATATATATATATACATATATATATATATATATATATATATATATATATATATATATATATCAAATGAACTTTTTTGATAGAAATTATGGCTACAATCACCTCATGGAGTTTGGCTACTTAGACCTGAATCACCCTGTATATATATATATATATATATATATATATATATATATATATATATATATATATATATATATATATATATATATATGTAAATTTTAACTGGGGTCATTTTCGGTGTCTACTAGGTAGGATTTAAAGATTCGAAGAAATTTTTCAAAAATTCCGTCATGAGTGCAACCTCAATAGCTATTTCTTTCGGAGGAAAGTGCTAAAAATTAGAGCACTTTACAAAGCCAAAAGTTACGAATTTTAAATAACCATTGAAAACAGCTGTGATTACAATAAAAGAGATGTTGAAGATCACTTTTCAAACTAGACGTGTTAAAATAAATTTTAGAACAAAAATCATCTGCGTATCCGATCATAACATTGCAAAGAAAGGAAAAGATTAAAGTACGCCTTTGTTTGTTGCGCTATTTAGTTTATCCAATTGGTTTACATAACACATGTCCGCACGTCAAAACACTTTTAATTCGAATTCATTCCCGGTGCTAACGTTGTTTAGACATGAGCTCTCATGAGTTAAAATTAAATACCGCGATTTGTATGTGTGCTTGCTTCGTGGAACAAACTTCGTCGTATTCTTTCTACAGAATTACCCTGAATTAATTTAAATATGCACTCAAAATACTTGTAGTAACTTGTTGTGAAGGGTGGAACCTACTCCGAAAATCTCATAAAAGTTTAACATCCCAATAGGCTTTCATTTCCTCATTAGTTCATTAATTTTGTTCAAAATTTTTATAAAAACTAAACTTGATCTATTTTTTTGTTCTGAGTGGAATGAGACCAGCATCATGATCCTATGTTAATCTGTGCCCGAGACATTTAATTTTGTTCTGCTTTGTGGCCATTCGACCCCGTTGTGCGTCGTCAGGTGGTATCGTTGCTTCATCACGAATAGGGTTCTCGGTTTACGTTTAGATACTATTAATTCGTGTATGTCTAGAAAACATAGAAACTCTGAATAGATGATGATATTGTGTAGAAATGTAACTGAAGGCAAGAAATGCAGGATGCCTGTTGAGAAAATTTTTAACCGACAGTTTAAGATGAGATTGGTATTGAATATATTTAGGAATTCGTATGACGGCCTCGTTCCTAGGAATCTTAGCTTTTGGTGCGGAAAAAATACACTCTTCAGAAGAGTAACGCGCTTACAAATTTGAGGAACCGCCAATGAAACCGCGTATTCTTTGAAATACGTTTCATTTTCAATTAATTGCAAGCCCTTGTAGTCTGCTCCCTTCTCTCTGTAATCTGGAAAAAAATGATAAGTATATTTTTAATAACCAATATTTACTCCAATTTTAAAAAATCTACACCTTCTCTATATCAACGGTCGACTGTCTCATCACTATATTCAACAACTTTAATAATACGCTACTTAAGGAATTGGATTTTGAAAAAACACCAATGTGCTGTTAGCGGTCGACTTGCATTGAAATCCACAGTGAAGGCGCCGGGAATAGAAGCGGAGGATAGTAGATTGTTGATCGGATTAAAGTTTCCAGACTAACGAGAGTAGAAGTTTAGGTTTACTGTTTTGGTCGGAGGATAAAATGGATTTCCAGGTCGTATTCGTTAGTGATATTGGGAAAGAAGTATGAAGCAGATGCTATTTAGGATTGAAGGCATTGGGTTATACGGATGTTGGATGGTTTGTCGCATTCCCACATTCAGACTAGGATTAAATCAATCCCGTGACTATAAAGATAATTTAGTTCCTGACTATTCATTTATAGTTTAATGAGGCATTACAAATAATTCAAATCTGATTTTAATTATGAATAATATTTTGTTATTTTAAAGATTGCATGTTGGGTCAGTTTATTAATGGCATATAGACGATATACGGCTGGACTATTTCAAATTAAGTTATTGGGTGTCTCTGAATGTATGGAACCCTGTTGAAAGCTAGGTAAACATATGATGAAGGCAGTAAAAAGATAGCGTTGATAGGACTAGTGCTGGAATAACACCCAACCTACCTTTATCATAAGAACAACCTGTCAAGACAAATTATCGGACATGACAAAACTTCCCTTAGCTCTCAAACGTCAACTACCTTCCATGGTTCCCGCACCTTATAATTTACATTTATCTATCTAACTGTGCCTTACATTAGTAAGCATTTCTAATGTAACCTACATCTACATAACCCTCATTTCTTTTCTTACATTAAATGACCTTTTTCACAGACCGAAGATCAATTTTAGGTAAGACAGAATTCTAATCCATGCTATGGGGTATAGTTTTTCAGCGACGATACTTTTACATAAATATGCTTTAGCGATGACTCAACTGATAAAAACCGTCACAAAAAAGTGTCCGCTGGCGTTCGCGCATGCGCAGCGGCCATGTACGAAAAAAGTCCGACTCGCAGGAACTGCAGCATCTTAGCGCGGTTCCGTTCATGTCCCTAGTGCCATTTGATAAGCTTAGAAAAGAAATAAACTTTTTTTTTTTATATATCTCGTGAAAATTGTCAAAATCCTCTCGAACATCTCGAATAAAGTGATATTAAGGCGTCAGGGACACCGACAGTAGCTAAATTTTACACAGAAGCGGAAATTACAGAATCTGGCTCTCATTCTAAAGCAAAGGTCTATAAATCAATACAAAATATGCCTAATAAAGCCTTTCTAGTGGATACAGAAGCATGGGCGTATATGAGGGGGGGGCTGAGAGGGCTGCAGCCCCTCCCGAAATTTTGAATTGATGATAAAAACTTCTCGTAAAACCCTTAAAAATAAATTAAATAAGATCACTTAGTTCATAAAACATATTTTATTTTACGTGTAATAGCGTTTTAGTTGCCTAAAACTATTCCAAGCTCTAAATATTTAGTATTCCATACCCTGGAAATGGTCTCAGCCCCCCCCCCCCCGAAATTGTTTTTATATACGCCCATGTACAGAAGGATCAAGAAGAAGTACACAAGATTGAGAAGAATACCCTGCCTAATATAGCCTATATAGAGTAATATGCCGAATAAAACCTATCTAGTTAATACACAAGGACAAATAAAAGTCTTGACGAATAACAAGTCAAGAAAAAAAACTTTATTTAACAAAATAAAACAAAGTTTAGTTGCCCAACTAAAATAGAATAATATATCTAATTAAGTCTATGAAGTAGACACAAATGGACCAAAAACAAGTCTTGTGTAATATTGTTTTTTTTCTAATTAAATACTTTTTTTCAATATTTAGTATATAACCTTTGTTGAAAACTATTGATTGCTAATTGATGAATCGGTTTACAACTAAGTAGTCTTTATGAATATTTAGTATATAACCTATGTTTGGATCTGTGTTTTTGGGGTGCTCTCCGCCTAGGCTTTGTATTTGTGTCGGCAGATACCTGGGGTATATTTACAGCTCTTGAGGATTAACTCTTAGCAGGTAAATTTCCTGCGGACCTTCTGCTTCTACGGGCATTGAACCGCAAGAAGTAATCCTCCGTCGTCAGTTCTTAACTATGTAGACTCGCTAATGTTATCCAATCTTAGATACATCGTATTTAAAATCCACAGCAAAAACACGACATTTCATCAGAATCCCCTGCTGAATAAAACTTATATAGAATAATAGGCAAAATAAAGCCTATCTAGTGGATAAAAATAGAGGAAAAAAGCCGTTCGTGGTGGTAGAAAATCTTAAAAGTATTTCGCTCAGAAATCTCCGAAATATTGTCACTAATTTTACGTATCCTGTTTTATAGCCAAATAGATTTATATTCTATAATCAATAAGAAAAACCTACTAACAATAAAAAACTATGGGTAACAGATGAAAATAGGGAATACCAAGAATAATTCTAAAGAACGAAATCAACAACAGTACTGTAATCTAGATATTCATACGGCATCTTCGAATTCTAAGAAACAAAATATTGATTCTAATTATACGTATCCTGTTTTATTGACAAATACATTTGGCAGTAGCCAAATAAGCAATTAAAAACACTAGGGAATATGCCAAAGAACTCGGAGTAGGAGCCTCGACAGTTTCAAGACATTTGAAGGAAATCGACAAATCCAAAACTGACATTTCATACGGTACAGCCTGTTATATTTTTAACAATGAATTGCTTTTCTTATTTTAATTAATCTGTTTTATTGTCAAATACATTATCCTACTATAACCAATGAAAAAACAACAAGGAATAAAAATAAACAAGAAGAACCGTTCGAATAAACGAAATCAATTACTTCAAAGTTTAAGCACTTATTTCTCCGATTGACATAGCCTAATCAAAAATTGTTTCAGAATCTTTTAGCACTTTCCTCCGAAGGAAAGTAGCTATTGAGGTTGGACTCATAACGGAATTTTTGAAAAATTTCTTCAAATCTTTATCAATCCTACCTAGTAGACACCGAAAATGACCCCCGTTAAAATTTATATATATCTATATATATATATATATATATATATATATATATGCATATATATATATATATATATATATATATATATATATATATATATATATATATATATATGTGTCTGTTAACACGATAGCGGCCAGAGTTTTTGTTTTTTCGTCACGAAACTTGGTATATAGCATTCAATTAGCAAACGATTGAACGAGTTCGTTAACCACTAAAGTCGGTCCACCGGAAGGGGGGGTTTACCCCGAACCCAAAACACTTATTTGACTATGTCAGCCATAATATTTGTTATATTTCAACGAAACTTGGTATTCGTAGTGGTAATATAGAGAGAAAAGTGAGATATAAAAATGAACTAAATCGGTTCATTAGAAGGGGGGTTTTACTCCGGTCCCACAATACCAATTCGCCACTACCAGCCGTGATTTTTGGTATATTTCGACGAAACTCGGTATTCGTAGTGCTAATCCACAGGTAAATGTGTGTTGTAAAAATAAACTAAATCGGTTCATTAGAAGGGGGGGTTTACTCCGGACCCAAATTCCTAATATACTCATACCGGTCGTAATTTCTGCTGTATTGTAACGAAACGCGGTATACGTCGTGGGTAACTCATGAGAAAGAAGTGTTGTAAAAATGAGCTGAATCGGTCAATCGGAAAGCGGGGGTTTAATTTGTAATATATTTGAATAGAAAAGCCGGCAGACGTAGGTTCACAAAGCCGCCGCAAGGAGCGCTTTCTACCACTAGAGTGACTGTATCCTGTTCCTGCGTTAGATCAAAATACGATAATATGAGGATTTTTGTATTTATTACGTAGTGTAGTAGGTACCATGTGTAAACATAACTCTGGAAGCAGATTAATAATTGATCAGTTACTCATTACAAAATGAGAACTATTCACGTTTTTATTTTATTTATGTAGGATATTTTAAGCAAATTGTTCTGGAAAGCAGTCTACACTACCCAAATTCTGAGGAAAGTGCTTCGTTATGCAGCTCCTGCGTGACGGACTTTTTTGTAGAACATTTAGTAAGCTTTCACATGGTAACCCTCCGTTTACCAATATTCCTAACCGTCTTCGAGATATCAGGGAATGTATACGAAGTTCCCAAAACATTTCATGTCTGTTAATAAAATATTTTATTCTAATCCATCCTTAGCTCCAAACGTAACCGAAATTTTAACAGATTAGTGTTGATGAAATTCAAACATGCAGAAAGTGTTTCAACTGAATCCCATAATTTTAAGTATCAAAATCAAAGACAAAAAGAACAGTTCGAATAAGCGAAATCAATTACTTTAAAGTTTTAAGCACTTATTTCTCCGATTGACATCGCCTAATCAAAACTTTCATTAGAACCTTTTTTTGTAGAGCATTTAGTAAGCTTTCCAATGGTATTCTTCCGTTTCCCAAGATTCTTAACCTTTTTCGAGATATTAGGGAAAGTATACAAAGTTACCAAAACTTTTTTATGTCTGTTAATAAAATATTTTATTCTAACCCTTCCTTAACTCCAAACGCAACCAAAATTTCAACATATTAGTTTTAATGAAAGTAGAAGATGCAGTAAATGTTTCAACTGAATCCCATGATTCTAAGTACCCAAACCAAAAACGGCATTCAAAAATTATTTTTTCAGTTTTCTCGAAAACGGTTAAAGCTATCGCCTTGAAAATGGTTTCATTCGTTTTCCTAGCCCAAGAAGCCTATAAAACGAGTACTTACAAGCTTATGAACTCAAAAACTTAAGCGTTGCGCGAATTTCGCCCCAAACGCCATCTTCCAGTGGGCGGATTTTGCTGGTTAACGAACTTGACCTTTCAAATTGGACGACAGATTTTTGTACCAAATTTCATCAAAATCGGACCATCAGGGAAGCCAGAAATGAGCGAACAGACAAATATATATATATATATATATATATATATATATATATATATGTATACAAATTTGAACCACCGTTATTTTCGGTCTCTAGGGGTTCTGAAACGCGAAATTTTCTAGTCGGCACTTCCGGATTGTTTCATTGTATCAACCCTATAAGCGGTGTTCCTCCCTATGGGGGAGGGAGGAACCGCGCTAAAAGAAGACTGTATGTTATACAGTCTATTAAATAGGTTAGTCGGGTGCAGCTAAAGCATATTTATGTTCCTGAATTTGAGCAGAGGGCTCTGAACGATTTTATTATTATTTTTTATTTTTTTATAATTTTTTTTTTTTTTTTTTACAGTACACCGACATCTAGGCCATTAGCTCCGGGCTATCAACTGGTTACCATGCTTACTCAAAATACGTGGCACTGCAGGGATATTACTCAAAGAGCCCTAAAATGAGGAAATTCCCGCTGCAGGTGGGACTCGAACCCCCATCTCGCCCAAGAGCTGCGTTAGCCAATATACCAAGGGGAGAACCTATTTCTAATCCGAGAAAGCACTTTTCATGAAGTGTTTTATGCACCTTGAAATTTTGCTATAATATACCTCTTAGGTAGATAAGAAGTTATGTATGTGTTTCCTGGACATACCTTGGAACACCAGGTACTGCGCATAGGGGAAAGGTGCAAAACAATATTTCCGAAAAATAGAGTTTTAATCAGAAGCCAAATTTCAGGGTGCATAAAACACTTCATGAAAAGTGCGTTGCCAGCTCTCGGTCTATTCGGTATTGTCCGCAAATACATCCAAACAAGAAATCCATAAGAAGTAAGAGGGTATCGGGTAAACTGTGTATGTTTAAAAGAAGGAGAGTAGTAAGAGAAAAATGGCGAAACAATCATAAAAATATATTTGTTCCCAGATTGAAGATAAAGACAAATAGAATTCAGTTAAACCTCGGGATATATATAAACTCTTTCAATTGAGTTCACATTTTAAGATTGAAGTTAAGGCTGATAGAGCCAATATAAATTGGTAAGATAAAAATCTGCTCATACGCTGGAAATTTATAGAGTAAAGAAGTGTAATTCTGTAGAATAAAGTAGTAAGGGTCTTGTAGGGAGAATTTGTGGGCGGAAAAGAGAGTTGGTCTCGTAGTTTATGGTAAGGAAGAGAGGTGTCCCTATGGTCCCAGCATCCACTAGTAAACTACAAACCACTTACACTAGATACTCTTCCAGCATTTATACACCACAGAATTTATATTGTAATGCATTTACTTTTAAGGAGTATTTTACTGGATCGGATGGGGAAATAGTGGAGAAAATCCACCAAGGAAAAGAGGTATTATTTTATTAGGAATTAGTAAAAAGGACATTTTAACCACCATTATTTTCGTAATCTATGGGTTCTTAAACGTGAAATTTTATAGTCGTCACTTCCGGATTGCGTCATGAGTTATTCTCATAAGTAAGTATCTTCCCTATAGACGAAGGGAAAAAACGCGTTTATAAATTTAAGCGACGTTAACTCAGGCGTTCGGGCCGGTCAAAGCAGAGGGCAGAATCTCCCAATCCATCTTCTAGGATAATGTTTGTTGAGCCGGTTCGTTACAGCATGCCCATGGTGAACTAAACACCCTTTCCTTTGCCAACATATTTGGCATTGCTTAGAGATAGACATTGCCCTACTTGTATCATTCTGAGGAAGATCCTAAAATGCATTTGAGTCCAGTTAAAAAATAATATTCTGTCCATAGAAACATGACCATATCGCCGTTCCGGGGTCATTTTTGCAAAGCTCCATACCGTGATTTTTATTTAGAGAGGCGGTTACTGCTATAACTATATGGTATTCTGTGATTTTAACGTTAAATCGAAAACATATGTGATTGCTCTCAGTATTATTTTTAAAATGAATGCATTCGGCTTGTGTTTATACATTAAAAATGATGAAACAATTGCTTTAAAAATATATCAAGAAAAGGGACTCTTTTTTTATGTGAGTGGTTGTGGAGGAAACGGCATGATGGAGAAGATTGGTTTGAAACAATTTACGTGAATTATTAAAGAGTTCTACGTCCCTGAGCCATAATTATTTGATGGGGTTAAGTTTATTTTATGTTCATTAAGTAAATCACTAAAATATAATACATGTTTTTTATTAGTATAGATTAGTCACTTTCAAAAGTCATGGTATGGAGCTTTGTAAAAAAGACCTCCGTTCGGAAATAACAGTGACGTAAAAGCAAAAGAGATTTGTAGTTGTATAAAATGTATAACTGAAAAGTGTGTAAGTGACACAGAATAATGGTATATTGAGTTTTTGTAGAATATATTTGGTACTTTACTTTCATTTACAAGAGATAAGGATTACGCTAATTTCAACCCTTAAGTCCAGTTACGTCTTTATTTCTCTGAAAATTCTTTGTTATTCTAAAAGACAAATATTTGCTCTGTTGGTCTTTCCCCGGCGGTCCTGAGTAGAACTACAGTTGCGGTTTTTCAAGGAGGAGGCCAGTTATAGCACCTTTTTTTCATGTATTCCACGTTGGAGTAACCCTCCAGCGTGGGGGTAGTTATAGCACCCTTTAAAAATTGTCCAACTAATTATTTTTTTCTTTTTTATTTATATGGCTGGAACAGAACAACTATGAAATTTGTGGTTGGCAGACTTTAACCAAATTTTTGGTTTCACCCCCTTGATATTGCTATATATTTTCGATACACACTATTGTGAATTACAGATAGTTTAACTTTTAATTACTGTCAGTTCTTATCAGAACATGACTACAGATCTATTTCCTTTCTTCGTTTTGTGTATGATATTTCATGTTTTAATTTTTATATTTTAGTTCTGTTTTAGTATTTATGTTAACGGTTAGCAAATTTACACATAGGTTTATTTATTTTAATTGTGCAACGAAACTTTGGCTGCTTGCACAACATAGGCGAAAGTTGCGGTGAAAAAATTAAAAAAAAACACGAATAAATAAACATTATTGTAACATATGTATAAAAAAATGGGAATCCCTTAAATGGTACTAGAATGGCGGAGTAAATCAGACGGAAGAGAGATATACCAGATTGAGGAGTACTTCCGTTGTATGGAACGGATGTTGCCGTCGAGTTCCTTTATCGGCATGTCGATATATCCTAACCGTCAAACCTAGAAGCTGATCATCAGATAGCGTTCTTCTCCTCATCTGACACACAGACCGTAAAGAAACAACATTCCTGTACTGTTTCCTCTTGGTAGTCCCCAGCTTTTTATTATTTACTTAAAAAATGTACTTATTAACACATATTCTGAACGTTATATTTTGAAAGAAAAACTGTATTTTTGAGTAATATCGGGAATCGATTATTAATCACTGGATTAAATTTTATGATTATTATATTATTAGTGTTTTGGGGAATCCATAATAATTTATATACATGTGTATATATATATATATATATATATATATATATATATATATATATATATATATATTATTTTAGAGAATGCCCAAAAATATTTTCTAACTAACCAGCTTTAGATTGGATTAGATTTAGATTGGAAAGTAGTACCTTTTTTCATTGCACTACATTATTTATTAATTATGCTCTACATGCTTCTCTAGCTTTATTACTTCTTCAGGGGCATTTCTTTTTAGGAAGTTCTTTCGTGACCACGTATCCTCTACGGAGGCAGGCGTTATATTACTGCATTGCGCCTGCCGCCATAGATGCTGGAGGTAGAGTTCACGAGATTTACGAAATAAGAGCTCGATACCATACTCTGATGATTTAGAGGAATGTGAAATAATATAATAATAATAATTAATAAAATTATAATATTGATACTACTCGGAATAAATCGCGAGAAGTAAGAAATACTATCCAAAGCCTCAAAGCTACAAATATTCTATAAAATACATTGGTATAACCTGGGGCCATCGAGATGCAATGGCATACATGTACGCAGTTAATTTTAGGAAGGTTTGCTCTCCCATTTTAGAGTAGTTCGCGTCGTAAATTTCTCGAAAATGTACACATACATGCATGTGATGCATATTTACACTTTTCATCTAGTTTATGCTGTCGTATTTTCTTATACCGCATCGATTCAGGGAGAAGAGTTATTTTATAGGCAATAAAATACAAATTTGTCTAAATAAATATATAAATATTAATACAAAATAATATTATAGCAAGTAGGAATACAAGCTGGCAAGCTATGAGGTACTCGATGAAAAGGAGCATTGGGTCCAAGCTAGAGAAGTTATCAGCTGTGTAGATCGGAAGTTGGCCTCTGCAAGCTTTATCTGGCTACTGCTTGATTTATCCATATATCGATACCCTCTGTACAACCGAACTATCTCTCTCGATCCAATTTCTCAGTAACATATGTACAGTGACATTTGTTATTACCACTAGAACGTAAACGAGATAGGCCTGTTTTCATTGCCTTGGTATAAAAGTTATTATACCAAGGCAATGAAAACAGGCCTATCTCGTTTACGTTCTAGTGGTAATAACAAATGTCACTGTACATATGTTACTGAGAAATTGGATCGAGAGAGATAGTTCGGTTGTACAGAGGGTATCGATATATGGATAAATCAAGCAGTAGCCAGATAAAGCTTGCAGAGGCCAACTTCCGATCTACACAGCTGATAACTTCTCTAGCTTGGACCCAATGCTCCTTTTCATCGAGTACCTCATAGCTTGCCAGCTTGTATTCCTACTTGCTATAATATTATTTTGTATTAATATTTATATATTTCAATATACAATGAACGGAAACATTGATACGATTTAAAACTTTCGATGAGCGTAAAATACCTTGATTTTTGTACTTAAGAATACGGATATTTAATACAAATATATATTGGCGTATATAAGGGGGTCTGCAGCCCTCCCCTCGAAGTTTTGCATTCATCGGTAAAAATGTTTCATGAAAACCTTACAAATAAATGAAATAAGAGTACATAGTTCAGAAAACATATTCTTTTTGTGTGTGTAATAGCGTTTTAGTTGGCTAACTATTCCAAGTTCTCGGTTCCCCCAGTGCTCCCCCTCCCCCGCAATTATTCGCCACTGCAAATATTAGATTGTTCGGAAAGATTGAAGAGATTTTATAGATGAGTTTTTATCTTAATTATTTCAATATTAAGGAATAAGAAGATCTTTTTTGTGTGTAATGTTACCAGCAAAGTATAGAATCCAGGCATTCTATAGAATTTATTAGTTTCTACATCGTATTACACACATTGCCTAGACATTCGATATAATATCTTGGTATTCTATTGAATTCCTGTTGCTTATTTGGCATTGTATAAAATTAAAAAGGTTTTGAGTATACTACATACACTTTACTTAGATACTTGAAAGAAATGACAACAGGTAGAATTTGAGTGTGAGAATCAATGCA
Organism: Gonocerus acuteangulatus; assembly: GCA_946811695.1. NCBI lineage: Eukaryota > Metazoa > Arthropoda > Insecta > Hemiptera > Coreidae > Gonocerus > Gonocerus acuteangulatus. Next base: position 82,270,030 of record OX328123.1, read on the forward strand.
AATCACTAAAGTAAAGCGTCCTCAGCACCACTTTTCTTCAAAGTCTGCACTATAACGTATTTTGATTCAGTAAAAAAAAAAAAGTTGCTCTCAACTAGGAAAGAAGTTATCAAGCACTAATGTTCACTGTTATGGAGGCTACAAAAGACGGCGTATTTGTAAACATGCGCATGCGCAATAATCCTTAATGAAGATGTATAATTGAAATTTAGACTCACCTGTCGTAGCTGACCTGTCGTAAGCTGTCGCTTTTAGGCATACGTGCTATGCGTTTCCGCTTGCTACGCTCGCTCAAGAAGATATCAAAGCCCTTTCTTCTAATTCTCCTAGACATCATCAGACGCGAAGTTCATGGATATAAATCCGCAATCGCACCGCCGGTAGTTACTCCTACAAGATACAAATCCTGGCTTTCATACTTTGCCTAAAGCACAGTAGGCATTCTATAGAATGCCTAGGCAAAGTATGAAATAACCTTTATTTCATACATTCTCGGCTGGATTTAGGCATTCTATAGAATGCCTGATTATATACTTTGCCGGTAACATATATATCTTTACTCCTTAATGTATGAGGGTGTACTAATTCCTAACGCAAGTTTCTTTACATTAGTAGTTTGTCTTTATTAGTGGTCAGTGTTTCGGGTTTCTGCTAACAGAGCATGTGCAACAATCAAGTCCATTTACAAATCATTATGCTACTCGTTTGCTTTAAAAAAAAGAAGGAATGCAGCTCAAACTGCAAATAACATTCGCTTTTTGTGTGGTGATGATCTAGTTGACAAAATTTGCTTTCGCGGTTCACCTCTGGAGGACCGTACCAGGGCTGCCAAAATTCAATCATCAACTTTCAGGAATTCACAGCTTTTATTACAAACAATCCATGTATTACTTACTGTCCGTGAAATACGTATACGTATAAAAAGTCTTCAAAATAAAACGTTTTTGAAAATTAAACGATATTTTTTAAAACGGATAATGATTGGGGGGGGGGGAAGCGTAGGGGATCCTTTAGCAAAAGGAAAGGACAGTCGTAGCCAAGGAAAATTGTTCTTTTGTATTTGGTATGGTTATAAGAAAACAATCAATCATGATTTTACTGCTCACAATTATATCGAATGACGGTGGTAATTAAAATACAAGAAAAAAACAGCCACAGTCGACAAATAGAAAACGTGTAATATTCCAACATAACAATGGTCGACCCCATTTCGACTCGCCAGCACTTGTTGAACATTAAAGGAAGGATTGTGGCCTAAAACCATAAATTTCAGTCTAAAAAGAATTATCTAAGCCCGATAAGTAGACTTATCATTATAAAAAGCCTTTACTAGCATAATAAAACTTAATTCGACGCTGTACGTTATTACATGAACCCCATTTTCACAACAATCACTAAACAGAAGTTTTTTTTTTATTATAGAGAGGGATTTAGTATCAATGTATTTATCAAATCAATTATTTGTATCTTGTCGTTTTATATATCTTAACATTATTTGAGATGATTGTTGAGGAAGAGAAAGCAGACGAGGGAGAGTTCTGTTCTGTTCATGCATAATTCATATAATTCAAATACAATGGTTGGTTAGTACAGTATGTACATATGTACAATGCTAAATACTCAGGTATAGTTATAGTATCTTCACTAGAATATCAGCAACCTGGAATTTATTATTTCAAGGATAACTAATAAGATTAAATGCTTTAATAAGACAGTTTATTATAGAATAAGACCCACTGCTCCCCTATAACCTTAATCAGCTTACTCACTATATATTGATAATGGGAACATTGTAGTGATATTTGATTTACTGCTTATTTCCAAAGGATTTTATTTGTATTGTTTTTCATAAATTGCTTAAATTCCATTTCGCCCTTCGTGTAGGATACATTCATGATCTTTTGACGAATATAATGTTTTAGAGGAAATGAAACGAGGAAGTGTTTCTTAAAATATATTTTAACGTACTGACACATACTTGAAAAAACGACTTATTTTTGAAAAAATATGGCTAATTTTAATTTTAAATTCTATATTAATAATAACCTATTTGTTTTATATCAGCTTAATAATAAACAAATAATAATAGTTATCTTGCTCAATAGATCCCTAAATATTTAAGCACATCGTTTAAAATAGTGAAATATGTTATTTACTTTGTTTAGAGTCCAACATAGTCGTCAAAGAATAAATGAAAAAAAAAACAAAAACAGTTTAGTCACCAAGTCAAAATATCGCTGACTAGTGTAAAGTTTGAGTTACGCTACAATAAACAATGTTCAGAATTTTGAGCACAGCTTCATAATTATTATAAAGCTGTGTCCATTTATATCCATAACATTCATAAATATATCCTGCTTTCCTTGATAACAAAATATTTTAGAGAAGGACATTATTTGGAGAATATATATTTTCACTTATTGAGGAAAATATGAGAGAGATTCATTGGAGCAAATAATAACAGTATGTAATAAATGTGATCCGTATGATATACCTGAGAGAAGGAAGCCAATTTATCCCTTCCTGGAGAAAGATTCAAGTAAACTCTTTAATCAGTGCCTCCTGAGGGAACTTTCTAGGGACTGGAGCTAATATTTGCCTTCCAATTAGTTTTTTCTTCCCGATTTACTTCCTCTGTTCTGCCAGATTTATTCACTTCTTCATCCGGATTCTAATGCGTAAGACAACATTCCATTTCCTGATATAAGATACCTTTTCCTTTAGGGCTGCAGAGATTTGTAGAGAGTGGTATAAGGACTGCAGAGTTTTGTATAGCTGACAACTTAAAATTATTTATTTTACTAATGCATAACTTCTATGGGGGTAAAGGCCAAACTCAGGAACTTACTTGTGGTTATTGGGTTAGTTAATTTTGAATTGTGGAGGAAATATAGAAATTATGAGCAGCTAATGATGGTTGAGATGAGATGGTTGAAAAATTATTTTACTGGAGCTTCATGCACAAAGAAATTAAGAAGGTACCTGATGCCTTGGAAGATTATATGCTTATGCACTCCCTGCTATAAGATATATAACCTTCCTTGATGCTTCTCCAAATTCTTGGTGGGCTGTGGTTTCTGGCCAACTCCATTTCTGCTCCCTGTGCTCGGCCTAGGTGGCTTGATTATCTACTCCTCCATGATTTTCAGGGTGAAACTTAGCCAGAAAAAAAAACTGAGATGCTCCACACTATCTTCTAGGTGACTCTAGGTTCTGTGCATGTATTTTCGTGCAGATTCATACTGCCGGGGTAGATAGTTCCCGGACACACGGCCAGGGTGCCGCACTTGGCGGGGTAGACCTCGATGACTGACGTTCCGTGAACAATGGTTCTATACCGTTTAATTTATAGAGTAAATGGTAATTACGCCATGTTTCCAAATTTGGTATATTTTATTTAAATGAGAAAACTGCATTGAGATTTTTTTTGTTCTTATAGAATGGATTTTGAAAAATATTGTACAACATCGCCTTTTTACAATACATTTCGGGAAAATTTGATTCTTCTTGCAATCCTGAAGATACTGCATTCATTAAATCACGAATGTTATTTCCTTTAACCAATATACGACAGGAGATATAAAGCCCACTTACGACTTCAAATTTAGAAAAATATAAAATAAGTATCTATAGGCTACAACACTTTAAAAAAAAAAAAAAAAAGATTTTAAAAAGATAGCATTTTTTTGTAATTTGAGTGCCTTCAGTAAGACAATTGTGCTTTAAATTTATTTTGTTTCTAGTTTAGCTAAGAATTTGTCATTTTAATAATTGGAATCATTATTTTTACAGGTACGTTCCACTGAAAGGAGTTCAATAGTTCAACAGTACGTATTGAAAATAACATTTTATAGATTATACTTTACAAAAAAACATTTACTGCATTCATGAATGGCGATTCCATCTATTTTTTGTTAATGGCACTCATTTACTAGATTAAGTAATGATCTCGTTACTAATACAGAAAAGATATCTTATCACATGGATTTAACGTCCAAAGTTTCCATTCAGAAGAATTCTGAAAATTCTTAGAGCTGTAGAGTTGTAGTTGAATATTTTTTGATTCATACTACTTGTCACCCATGTTGTCAAATAATCCTACCCAATGTTGTTATGGCAGAGGCGGACTATTATACTTGTCATTGTGTTATTGTCAATCCCCGTTTTTTCTTTTTTTTTAAACATAAGGATTTATTTGTTTTAATTGAAGTCAATGCTAAATATTCGAAACTGTGCCAATACTTTTTTTAAACAAAAAGGTTTATTTTAAACTCAGGTTTTGAATCCCAAACATTCATTGCTTCTAACATCAAATTTTCATGAACCTCTTTTAAAATAAATGTTATTTTTGAAAAATTTCTTAAGAAGATTCAGATTAAAAATAAAATTGGAATGTACAATACCTTTTTTATCAACAGTTTATATTTTTTTAAATTTATTTCATTGGCTGTGTAGTAGTTATGAATTAATTAAATCATTTGAAATTCACATGGACAAGTAATATGAGTAACGCTGTGGCGTTGTGGTCTGTAATCCTATTGAGAACCGTAGCCGGCAAAACCTTCATACAAAACAAACAAATATCGGTGAAAATAAATAATATAAACATAATTGATTTTAACGATTTTTTGCTTGAGACTGATCGGCGAAGGCTCAATGACTGAACCATGATGTGTCTTATGTTTATAAACTTTCAGTCCTACTTCAGCCGCCGAAAAGTCATGACACATATTTATTTGCGACGGATACTAAACGGAACTGACGAAATGGAAATTTCACCTGACTGGTGTGTGTGAAGATATCTTATATTTAAACACGCACACTGTCACAAATATAATTGGTGTACATCGCGCCTATTAGACAGCTAAATACTACCCAATACTAGTGTTGGAGCAACCGTCAAATTCAACGGAAGACTCTGTAAGTACGAATATTATAACCAAATTCCCCGAGAGCAGAATAAGAGATTGCTCTTTCATTACTTGGACTCAGAATCTAAATCTATTATTTTTATTAAATGCTTATTTTATTTTATTTTTATTTATTTATTTTTTTTTTGGTAAGATTATGCAGTATCCACTTGTAATATTGATGAACCCGACCCAAAATTATTAATTAATAAAAGGTACCTTCCTGTAGAAAGCGGTTAGGTAATCTCCTGCGGGGCGGTTTTTAAGGATTCTTTTTTTTTTTTTTTTTTTTTTTTTTTTTACATTTAAATTAAAGAAATGCATTTTGTAAATGTGGATACATCTTCTGACAGCTTGCTCACAATTCTGTAATGCATCTGGAATTTTAATTCGACGCTCTTTATGCTGTGGTAGAGTAAGAACGTGCCCAGCGCACAAAACGATCGGAATTCCAAATTAAAGAGCTTTCATTAAGGAGGAGGCTTAAAGAGAAATTCCCTACTTCCTGAAGGAATCTCCTTATGAGGGATCGCTCATGTCTACCGTAGAATTCAGGATTTCCCGCAGAATTCGAGCTAGCGTCGTCAATTAGAACCTCCCCCCACACTACCTCCACAACTTCGACAAGCTGGATTCCATGGCAACTATCTCCGCTATCCGATAATTAATTAGCAGTTTTGATAAGACTTAGAAATTCAATCTTAGCTATAGTCTGCCGGCCACATTTCATCACCGTTACATATTACCATCACCCATCAATTATAATTGCTACGGTTTTAACCAATTGGCCTTTCTTTCAAAATCATACATATTTGCTGGATTTTTTTTTATATTCATTATTATCTTAAGCAGCACAATTTGATTTTAGCACTTTCCTCCGAAGGAAAGTAGCTATTGAGGTTGCACTCATGACGGAATTTTTGAAAAATTTCTTCGAATCTTTATCGATCCTACCTTGTAGACACCGAAAATGACCCCAGTTAAAATTTATATATATAGGGGAAAGTGTTGTACCTCTGACCATATTGTACCTTTGACCACCGAGGCTGTGGCGGCATGTAGCAACATTTTATAAATTTTGGTGTAATTAGTGTTTAGCTCCTTCACTAGAGGGCTAGTGTACCCTACTTTGGATTATTCAAGTCTAAGAGGATTCTTGTAAAAAATACTTATCCATCTTTAACATATAAATGAAAATAAGGAAATAAATAAAACTTTAAATGTCGTAGCAAACAAAGGGCGTAAAAACTAAATAAGTTAATCGCCCTGAATAAACTGTAAACTTATCCATTTTTATCATAAAAATGTAAGTTATTTAATGATGACGTTTTGCCTCATAATATTTTTGTATTATGTATTTTTAGATGGAAATCATTTGAGAAAATAGCTATTACAATAAGAAATGTGGTGTAGCTTCTGAAATTAATTGATCTTAATCCTAAAATTTGTAGCATGCTTTTTAATTTGTACTACCAGGGTGTTGTACCTCTGACCACGAATAGTTGTTGTACCTTTGACCAGGTCAAAGGTACAACACCCCTTAGTAATTTCTTCATAATTCAACTTTTTGGTTCTTCTGCTACAACTTGTTAAAAAATAATTAATATTGGTTGCTTCAATTGGTCAACGAATTTAAAAAATAATAAATGAAATAAGTTCAAACTGACTTTATCAATCCTCAGTGTAGCAGTTCGAACCTATCGCCCCTTATCGTTACACAAGTTGTAAGACCTCATCCAAAAGCGCAGACAAGGAAAATGTCAAATAGGGGCTCGCCTAAAGGGAAACCTCATGTCCTGACAGATAATTCTGAAAAGCAAATTATTGAAGGCGGAAAAAAAAACGAAAGTAACAACTTTACGAGCGAAGATGAAAATTTGTATGATATTGATGTTGAAGACATTGTGGCTAAACTTTCATACCCTACTATTGCTAGTGGATCTGCTTGACAGTTAAAACGTTTATCGACTGGACTGGATTTTTCAGCATATTAAGAACAACATAATATCAATGACAGCTTTTTTTATGATGCTTAAATCCTTGTCCTGTATTTATTAAATTTACAATTAATTACAATATTACTGAATACAATTTTTTTTCTGTACTGCTGTGTTTTTTTTTACATGGTCAGAGGTTCAACACCCCATGGTCAAAGGTGCAACTACATGTTGTACCTTTGACCACTGTACGATTATTTTTCCTAAAAATTAATTAAAAATATTAAATGTAAAGCTAGAACCTTGAAAAAATTAAATATGATAAGCAATAGAACGCTAATTACAATGAAATAAATAAATGATTTTAGCCTTAATATTTAAAAAAATTAAAGCTAAAAAAAATTAAATTGTGCAATCCGGTCAAAGCTACAACACCTTCCCCTATATATATATATATATATATATATATATATATATATATATATATATATATATATATATATATATGTTAGGGGTGTAAGGAAGTATAAAAGGAAAACTAACACGCTGGGCCTATAAATAGAGCCCAGCCAGGATGAATAAATCAGTTCTTGTCTAGCACTCGTGTTGTCTATACCCCCTGTGTATGATATAGTTCTTTAAAAACGTCTATTCTATCGTACGTCATATAAGTGGTGCCGAAACCCGGGAGTGCCGTAGTGATAAGTGTGCCGGGAGTTTATGTCGGAGAGGCGCGTGAGACTTACTGTTCAAGACAGGTTAAATCAGAACAGAATGGCGGAATATCAGGAAGCAGCTGTAGATATAGAGACTATTGAAGCGCTGAACTTTAAAGCCGCGGTCGCTCAGGACATGCGTACGGCGATAAGCCAAATTGAGGTGTTTTCGGGCGATGCAGGAGAACTGACACATTTTCTCAAAAATGGTGATCGGATTTCGGGCACTATCGATTGTAAAGTAACGGCGAGATGGCTGGACCCTAGCGACGTGGTGACCCTGAGAGCAGCGCTCATAGGCAGAGTGAGGAGACGAGTGTTGAACCAAATTCAATGCGATACCAACACAGCGTGGTCAACCGTGAAGGAACGACTGAAGAAAGCCTATGGTGGAGGACGATGGGCACCTGAGGAAGACCTCTTAAAAATGTTCAGAGAAACGAAAGGGTCACACCAGTCATCAGAAGCTTTTGCAGCCACACTAATAGCCTGGCGAAATAAAATCCTCGATAAACTAAGCGAAAACCACGGTACCCCCGAAGCTGCGGCGACCGAACTCGTCATGGAGAGGCTCTTGAAAGTGCAATTAGGTCAAGAAACCGGACGAGTAATAGAAAATGCACAAGAGTTCGTGAAGGTAGCGCAGACCATGGTAGACGAAGGTGAAAAGGAAGCGGAATTACACTCCGCGAGGCATGATGAGGAAGCATGGGCCAGAGTAAAACCAAGACGCGGACGAGGAGATTACACCAGGCCTACGGAGCCGGACGTCAACAGACGAAGGCAAAGTTGGAAAGGCCCGCGAGACGAAGGACGACGAGACGGGGACAGACGCACACCGTTCAGGAGGCGGGAAGGCGACAGAAGAGAACAAGTAAAAAAATGTTACGAGTGTGGAAGGTCGGGACATATCGCTGCGCGTTGTCCATAAATCAAATGTTTTGAATGTGACAACGTTGGGCATGTAGCAAGACATTGCCCCTACATGTGTAAGCAGACGAAAGATTATGGAGAACCAATGGAAGTAAATTTCCACGAGGTACGTCACAGAGCCCCAAGCCACCGGGACGAGAGGTCTCAACTGGACTCGGATGATAGCAGTGATTCCGAGGTTGACAGGAAACAGAAACCGCATACAGTGCTGAAGTCTTACGCGGCGACCCTGCGAAGTGCCCAGGTCCACCGCAAAAATATCTGAGAAGAGTGTGTGGCGCGCGGCTACCCAGAGAAAAGTGTTAGAGTTGCGCGATACGGGTTGCCGATCATTGAGGAGGACGGTGTACACTGGCTCGTGGACACGGGGAGCACGTGTACCCTGGTGAGTAAAGAGACATTAGCGAAAATATCTCAGAAGTGCGTGAAATGCAAAAGTGCCGATGCAAATTAGTAACTCCAGGAGGATTATGTGAAGTGCTGGGAGAAATAGAAGTTCCTGCCGAAATGTGAGGATCCAGAAGAAAAGGGTCACAGCCCACGTAGTTCCGGCAATGCCTCCGGAATATCAAGGCATCTTAGGGCGTGATGCTCTGGCAGCCCTGAATGGACGATTGAAAGTGGTCAGAGGAAGCTGGAGATTGAAAATTGGGAACAGGAGATATTCCGGCCTCCACGACGACAGCGAGGTAAACGAGATAATAGGAGTCACGAACATTGACAGAGGTGAATTCCAGCACGTATTAAAAGAATTCGACGATGTTTTCCATCAAGACGACCTACCTCTCAGCGCAACAGGCAAAACCCGTCATGAAATTCACCTCAAAGACGACCGAGCTATTTACGTCAAGGAGAGGAGGTACCCAAAGGCTCTCAAAGGTTTTATTGAGGAGGAAATCCAACGAATGCTAGAGCAGGGAATAGTTGTGCCCAGTTCATCACCGTTTAATAGCCCCCTATGGGCAGTCCCGGATCGCAAGGAAGATACCGAGTCGTAGTGGACTACCGGAAACTCAACGAAGCCACGCGAGAGGAAAAATACCCATTGCCGCGTCTAGATGACATCTTAGACCGCCTAAGTGGAGCACAAGTATTCAGCACTCTGGATCTGAAAGCCGGCTATCATCAGATCCGCATGCATCCCAGGGATGAAGAGAAGACGGCGTTCTCATTTGAGAGAGGTCACTTCCAGTTTACTCGGATGCCCTTCGGGCTTAAGAATGCACCCATCACATTCCAGCGGCTGATGGATGAAATGCTGAGCGAACTAAATCCGAACTGGTGCCAGGGCTACATTGAAGATGTGTTGGTCTTTAGCAAATCAAATCACAAACACGAACAACATTTGCGGCAACTGTTCACGAGACTCAGAGAATTCGGACTCAAACTATCCCGAGAGAAAACTCATATTGGCTTGCCAGAAGTTCATTTCCTGGGACATGTCGTCTCGAGAGATGGAATACACCCAGACCCGGCGAAAGTCGGCCAGAGTGCACAGATGGAAGGATTTGCTTAACCAGTACAATTTTGAGGTTAGATATACACCTGGAAAAGACAATGTAGTGGCGGACTGGTTGTCCCGCCTCCAACATGTAAATGTCACAACGAAGGACGGAGAAGTAAGCGGGCAGTCGTTACGGCAGTTTTTCAAGGACTGGAACCCTGATGGCGAACAAACAGTCAGTCTTGACACCATGTCAGCAGACGAACGAGGTGAGACTATGACGGAAATCGATGACCTCGTTGTCGCTAAGAAGAGGCACATAGTCTAGATAGCAACCTTACAGGGATCTCCACAAATCACGTATGGTCGAAAAACACGTTCCAGCCTTAAATGTACAGTGCGAGCACCAGTTACGGCAACAGATGAAACTATTTGTCGGTTACTCAATGACGCATCAATACCAGGAACCACAACCTATTTTTACGTGGGCAACGCCACAGTGTGGGCCAAGATAGCGCACCTCTGGAGTCAGGAACGGATAGGTACAGACAGATTGTTCGTCCGCTGCACAAACTTAGGTGAGGTCGTTGCAGATCCCCAGACACAGCGGGATATCGTAGTCGCTCATCACCAAAGTAAGACTAACCACCGAGGAATTATGGAGACCTTGGCGAGCTTACGACGAAAGTATCACTGGAAAGGGATGACGAAAATGGTGCGCGACGTAATCGGACACTGCAACATTTGTAACCAAACAAAGTAGGTACGACATCCGATCCAAGCTCAGCAAGAAGAAACACCAACCGCCGAAACTCCGTTATTAATGCTTCAAGCAGATATTTTTACGTGGAAGGGCATGATGTGGACCACCATCGTCGATTCATTCAGCAAAGTCGCCATGGCACAACACATAGAGACAAAGTCAGCAAAAGAAATAGTGCGAGCCCTCCGACGGTGGAACAAGTTTACGGAACACCGGAGCTTCTCGTGACAAATGGTGGCCGGGAGTTCCGAAACGGGGAGTTACAAGGCCTGTTACGACAGTGGGGCACAAAACATCACATAACGACTCCAGGACATCCACAAAGCCACGGTGGCATTGAACGGTTACACAATACATTAAGCGAGCACTTACGCATAATTGAAGCTCAACATGGGACCTCAGGTGAGGAAGACATGGAAGTAGCAATAGCAGCCTACAATCACTCAGTCCATAAGGTAACTGGTTTCACACCGTTTGAAGCGCTTTTTGGAACCCTGTGAGTGGGAAGGGACGTTCAAGACTCATCCGGTGAACCAGGCGTAGTGGCAGTAATACTACAGCGTTGGGAGAACCAGAGGAGAGTAACCCGGGAAACCAGGAACCGTCTACAATCAGAAAAAGCCCGCCGAGTTCGTAAACACTATCAACAAGTCAAGGAAGTAGGAACACCACTCAAAATAGGAGATGTCGTCTATCGGAAAATACCAACAAACCGGGCCAAACAAGTGATTCGTTACGACGGACCGTATACGGTCATTGCATTGCGAGAGCGCAACATCGTGACCATCCGGTCACAGGAACAGCCACCACGACAACGTACAGTTCATCTGGAACAACTTCGTATTCCAGCGCAGTGAGTGTGATTTTGTGACAGAAACTATCAATAAGTATCGAATATTATTTTATTGTCCTTTTTGTGTTGTATATATACGTATTTTTATATTTTTTATTTTTATTTTTATTATTGTAAGCAGGAATAGTCTCTTTTTGTAAGTTTTAGTTTTCTTTAGTTTTGTAATTGCTTGTAAGTTTTGGGTTAATTTTGTCCTTATTCTTCTATTGTAAATTGTATAAGAGTTTCTGAACAGTTGTCAGAAACTGGGGGGGGGGGGGATTGTTAGGGGTGTAAGGAAGTGTAAAAGGAAAACAAACAGGCTGGGCCTATAAATATAGCCCAGCCAGGATGAATAAATCAGTTCTTGTCTAGCACTCGTGTTGTCTATACCCCCTGTGTATGATATAGTTCTTTTTTAAAAACGTCTATTCTATCGTACGTCATATAAGTTATATATATATATATATATATATATATATATATATATATATATATATATAACTTACGAGTCGGACGGGAAGCACTATGTTTTTAAAAAGAACAATAAAGAGCACAAGGGAGATAGTAATAACTCAGAGGTTAGATAAGAACTGAAGAGCTTTAATCCTGCTGAGCCTTATATAGGCTCAGCTTGTTTTGTTTACATAAATCTGTCTTCCTCTCCCATGACAACCCCCCCCCCCTTAGTTTCTGGCAGTCTAGACAGAAACTCAAGATAACAAAATAACAAAAAGAAAATACAACTTAGAAGGAAGACAGTAAGAACAAAAAAAAAAAAAAAATTGAAATAACTACAATTCTATGGTACTTACATATAAGATTATTTATACTCTTTTAGACTGAATACACTATATACCCCTATGTACAACACACAATCTGGTTCTCTCCATTACTCTCCTGGTTTGGCACACTGCACTTCCTTTGGTTCAGGTAACCGTAATTTAGTTGCTCTAAATGAACGTTCCTTTGCTTGAAATGTTCCTTTCGGGACCTGATGGTTACGATGTTGTGTTCTCTGAGAGCTACGACAACGTACGGTCTGTCATACCTCACCTCCTGTTTGCTACGATTCGTTGGAATTCTGCGGAACACAATGTCTCCTAACCGTAGTGGTCGGACAGGTTTCTGTATCTGCAGGTGGTTTCGGTGACGACGCCTGGCTCCCCCGCTGCTTCTCGAACAACTCTTCCCTGCCGGAGCGTCCCAAACAGGACTTCAAAAGGGGTGAATCCTGTGGTGGTATGGACTAAGTGATTGTATGCCGTGACTGCGACGTCCATAGCATCTTCTCCTGTGATCCCTCGGTCAGCGTGGAGCAGCCGTAGGTGTTCGCTGAGTGTGTTATGCACTCTTTCGATCCCACCGTGGCTCTGTGGGTGTCCTGCCGTCGTAACATGAAGCCGTGTTCCCCACCGCCTTAGGAGGTCCTTCACATCTGCATTGCAAAATTCTCGGCCCCCATCTGTGATTAACTGTTCTGGCGTCCCGTACGCTTGGGCCCACCTGAGGAGACTCTTCGTGCTGAGGGCACAACTTCGTTTGCGCTCATGGAGACGATAGGAACAGTCATGAGGGGACTGTTAGGAGTCGGTGTTTCTTCTTGTGTCGCTTGTGGAGGCCTCCGGTCATACTTAGCCTTATTGCAGACTTCGCACTCCCCTACAACCCGCCGGACCATACGTGACATTCCTTTCCAGTAATACTTCTTTTTTAAACTGGCTAGAGTCTCTGCTACTCCCCTGTGGTTTGATTTGCCTTGATGCTGTGCGACTGTCGCATCAAGTTGTATCTGGGGTCTGCTACGACTTCCCCCAGTCTCGTGCATCGGACGAAAACTCTGTCTATGCCAATTCGCTCCTGCTCCCACAGTCGTGCAATTCTTTCCCAAACAGCAGCGTTGCCAACACATAAGAACGTGGTTGTTCCTGGGACTGATGTATCTTCGAGCAACCGGCTTATAACGTCATCTTCTTTTTCCAACTACGATGTCGTCAGATTCGGCCATGGTTCGCTCTCGGTCTCCTGCCGACTCTGACCTCTCAGCATCACTGACATTGCTGGTGGTGTCGTCTGGATTCCAATCTTGGAAGAGCTCTCGCAGTGACTGTCTGTGCTCTTCTTCAACTGTAGTTGCGACGTTAATGCGCTGTAGTCGGGACAGCCAGTCAGCCACAACATTCTCTTTGCCGGGGGTATATTTGACCTGGAAGTTGTATTGAGCGAGACGTTCTTTCCATCGGAGAATTCTGGAAGAGGTGTCCTTTGAAGATGCGGCCCACTGGAGGGGTTTATGGTCCGTCTTGATTGTAACCGCCTACTGTACAGGTACGGCCGGAAATGTTCTGTGGCCCAAACGATTCCTAACAGCTCTCTCTCGATGGCGCTGTATCTTTTTTCGGTTTCCGTGAGGCGCCTGCTCGCGTATGCTATCGGCCTTTTTCCTTCCAGCCACTGTTGCGCTAGAACGGCTCCGACTGCGTGATCACTGGCATCCGTCGTCAGGATGAATGTCTTGTCAAAATCTGGAAAGGCGAGCACTGGCTCTGACTTCAGCATTGCTATGCACTGCCCGACATTAGTCACCATCTGCGGAGTTACCCGAATTCAGTTGCCTTTTTTCAGGAGGCCGTTGATTTCAGCAAGTTTATCTGCCATGGCTGGGACGAACATTCGATAGTAGTTGAGAGCACCCAGCAACCTTCGAATGCCTTTCGTGTCGGTCGGGACTTTGATACCAGTGAGCGCGTCTACCTTCCCTGGATCTGGTGGGACTCCGACTTGCGAGAAGACGTGCCCCAAAAAGGTGACGCTAGGAAGTCCGATGCGTGTCTTCTCCCGTGACGACTTCAATCCAAATTCTCGCAGCCTTTCGTAGACTTTCCGCAGGTGTTGTTTGTGTTCTTCCAGGGATTTACTGAAAACTAGGAGATCGCCCATGTATCCCGTACAGAAATCTGGTCCTAGTCCGGTGAGGAACTCGTCCATCAGTCTCTGGAATGTGGTCGGTGCATTCTTCAGCCCGAACGGCATTCTGGTAAATTGATAGCGCCCCCGCTCGAATGAGAAGGCCGTCTTGTCTTCGTCTTTCGGGTGCATTAAGAACTGGTGATATCCCGCCTTGAGGTTCAATGTGCTGAAAATGCGAGCTCCGTGAAGTCTGCCTACTATATCTTCTAGCCGCGGCAGCGGGTACTTCTCATCTCAAGTGACACTGTTTAGTTTCCGGTAGTACACCACCACTCGATACTTGCCGGGGGAACCTGCTTTTGAAACAGCCCACAAGGGGCTATTATATCTCGACACACTAGGGACAATAATGCCTTGTTTGAGCAGCGCTTGGATTTCCTCTTCTATGGCTTCCTTTAGAGCCTGTGGGTATCTGACTTCCTTGACGTAGACCGCTCGATCTTCGGTTAACGGTATTTCGTGTCTCGTTCTCCCAGTCGCGCTGAGCGGTTGGCCCTCGACGTGATAAACATCCCGGAATTCCTCCACTATCTCTTGCAGTTCGTTCGTATAGCGACTGCCGGCGTTGATTGCCTGGTTCTGTTCCTCCGCGGTATCCGTGTAACGGTAAAACTGGTTTCCCATTTCAACTGTCCAGCTCCCTTTCTCTGATGACAGTTGCCCCTGTAATATGTTGAGGGCGTCACATCCTAGGATGCCGTCGTATTCCCTGGGCATGCTTGGAACTACATGGGCTACGATCACCTTTCCTCTGATGTCCCATATATCAGTTGAGATCTTGATTTCCCCTGCTACTGCGCAGTCGCCTCCGAGTGTCAGTAACTTGCAACGGCACTTCCGCATCGCTTGGTTCATCCATTCTTGCGTCTTCCTCTTCAATGCTGCTTCGCCAATGAGTGTGCAGGTACTCCCCGTATCCACCAACCACCTGAGTCCCGCCTCCTCCACTATTGGCAACCCACTACCTTCTTCATGTCGCAAACTCTTCGGGTTGCCGCTCTTCTGCCACCAATCTCATTGTCGGTTGCTGTTGGCCCGCGCTATTCTCAGGACGGCTGCGTACGAGGCCAGGGTTCTGACTGCTTTTTTTGGGTCTGTCTTGCTCTGATGTGCTGTCGTCGTCCGAGTCCTTCTCGGATATGTCTTCTCTGGGTTGAGCGCGCTCTCTCCGCACTCGGTGGAAATTTACTTCTATTGGCTCGCCCAAGGTTTTCTCCGGTTTACGAACATAAGGGCACTGTCTCGCGAAGTGTCCAGAATTTTCGCATTCAAAACACTTAATGCTTGGACAGCGCGCAGCTATGTGTCCGGGTCGACCGCACTCATAGCACTTCCGCTCGCTCCCTTCACTTCTCTTCCGCGGTGGATCACGTCTAGACTGCTCTCGAGGTGCAGGTGGTCTCGGTGGTCTCCTGTCTCTCTCCCTGAGACGTCCGCTTTCTTCTGAGGGTCGGCGGTATTCTCTGCGTGGCCTCCCTCTTGGTTTGATCCAGAAATCTTCCTCTAGCGTTGCAGAATGGTTCTCTGTTTCTTTTTCACCCTCCTCTATGATCATTTGAGCGACGGTTGCGAACTCCTTCGCTTCCTCGAAGGACCAACCCGTTTCCTTGCTGAGGTGTACCTTGAGAATCTGCGGTAAGACTAACTTCATCGCGGCAGTTGTTGCTGTCTCTTGGCGTTCACCTAACTTATCAACAATCTTGTTGTGCCATGCGATAAGTTTAGCAGCGAAATTTCCGTCCGATTGATACGGCTTCTTCATTTCTCGGAGCATTTTGACGAAATCCTCCTCCGGGGCCCATCTCCCACCTCCGTAGGCTTTCTTTAATCTCTCCTTGAGGGTGTCCTACGGGGTGCTTGTGTCGCTCTGTACCTGGTTCAACACGTGTCTGCGCACGCGTCCTATGAGCGCTGCTTTTAGTGTCACTACGTCGTCGCCGTCTAGCCAGCTGGCTGCTGCTTTGCTGTCAATAGCGTCGGATATGCGTTGTCCATCCTTTAGAAAATGAGAAAGTTCTCTCATGTCGCCCGAGAATTTCTCTCTTTGGCTGATCGCGGTTCGCATGTCTTGCGCATTAGATGACTGGAATTTCAGCCATTCCAGAGTGACTGTAACTTCTTGACCTGTAGCCACTCTTTTTTTGAAAAAGTCTTGGACTGTTTCGCGACTCTTTCTCTTCATACAGCACTTCGCGTCACGCTTACACTCCCGGGTTTCGGCACCACCTACGAATGGGACGGGAAGCACTACGTTTTTAAAAAGGAACAATAGAGAGCACAAGGGTGATAGTAATAACTCAGAGGTCAGATAAGAACTGAAGAGCTTTAATCCTGCTGAGCCTTATATAGGCTCAGCTTGTTTTGTGTACATAAATCTGTCTTCCTCTCCCAAGACATATATATATATATATATATATATATATATATATATATATATATATATATATATATATATAGTTTTATATGTGTCCATTAACACGATACCGGCCAGAGTTATTGTTTCTTCCCCACAAAACTTGGTATGTAGTATTCCCCAATCAAGTTTGTTAACCAACAAAATCCGTCCATCTGGGGAGGGGGTTTACTCCGGAGCCAAAGTAGTTATTTGCCAATACCAGCCATAATTTGTGTTGTATTTCAACGAAACTCGGTATTCGTTCTGGTCAACTAAAGAGAAAAATGTGTTGTAAAAATAAACTAAATCGGTTCATTAGGAGGGGGGGGGGGTTTACTCCGGACCCAAATTACTAATTTGCTCATTCCGGTCGTCATTTCTGCTGAATTGTAACGAAACGCGGTATACGTCCTGGGTATCTAATAAGGAATAAGTGTTGTGAAAATGAACTAAATCGGTCTATCGGAAAGGGGATTTATTTTTTACTATGTTTGAATTTAATTGAAACAGGTGTTATTTATGTTTTTATTTTATTTATCTATATAGGTAATTTTAAGCAAATTATTCAGGAATGCACTCAACACTACCCAATTCTGAGGAAAGTGCTTAGTTATGCAGCTCCTGCGTGACGGACTTTTTAGTCATTTTTCTGGTCTCAAAGAATACTTAGAGGGTTTAAATTAAAAATGTCAACCATAAGAGATACGTTTACCACGGCAAAAGTCTAAATTGACCTATAATTTTCTAAACCGGTTCAAATCTTAGGAATATGGGGGGGGCAGTAATAGTTTGTCTGCCGTGCCTAGTGTTGCGGGTTCGATTCCCACTATAAAAAGCCATTTTCACTACCTCTGGTTCAAAAAAAAATGGTCATCTATATTATGTCCTGAAAATGTGTCTGCGTTACAATAAAACACAACGAACGGCAAGGGCAAATTTATTACCTGATTTTTCAGAAAACTTCAATTTTTCACGGGCTGATATTTCTATATTCCCGCAATATATCTATCTCATTGACTGGGCTGAAGGATACTTGAGAAACAAAGTTACGGCCAATAATGGCACATTAATAATTTAATTAAACCTTATCCCCTTATGGTTTTGTTGATTTTACTAGCGTCGCTTTCATTATATTCACTAATTACATTTAAACTATCCATCTGCATTGGATTGCCGACTTTTATTGCATGCTAATCAGTCAGAGGATACATGATAGGACGTAAAATGAAATGCACTAAAATTAATAATAATTTTATGCTGATTAAAATTTAATTGTAGTGGGTCTCCCCGTGGTCTAGTGGCTGACGCCTTAGATTAATTTTATAGAATCGAATTACTACTAAATGGGAAAAAATAAGAAAATAAGTAATTCAGGGAATCGATAATTAATTTAAAACAAGAATTGAATTATTTTATGAATAAAATAGTTTTGTTTTTAATGTTAACATAAAAACATCAATCATTCATGTTGTATGATGTCTCTTAGAGTAGTGAGTCAAAATTTTAATTCAAATGTAAGCGAACGTCACACGAATAAAGTAGCTGAGCCTTTTAGTTTCGTTTTTATTATGTAGTTTATTATGTATTTTCTCCTGTTACTCTTCTTCTCCTAAAAAATACGAACAATTCAAACATGTAAAACATTTGTAAAATCATCATCCATCTGTAATTAGCTAAGATCTGTGAATCTTTTACCACCAACGCTGCGAAAATATTCAAGGAATAAATACTTATATTTATGTATTTTAGTCATCAATAGAACCCATCAACAGGCTTAAATTTTTATAACGATTATTAAAATAAATGTTAATTCATTATTATTATTTAATTCTATTTTGATTTTATAAATATTTCCTGACGTAATTTAAAATCAAATAAACATCCGCGATAATTCATAATGAGTTATGTGACGCTTGAAATAATACTCCATATTGCTGTAACGGAATGGAGCAAAAAAAGCCTAATATTAGAGTGTTTCATGGGGGAAATGTATTAGGGAAGTTTCGGGAGCCATCGTGAGATCAAAGAGGCACTCTGATCATGAAAGACAGGAGAAAGTTGTTTGTTAAGCTGAAGAACAGGTAAGAAACAGCCAATGTTGATTGCTCAAAGGATCTGACCCTGTCTCAGAGAATCTTACCAAAGAACTCAGTCCACTCCTTTTCAGTTCATTAGTTATCAAACAACAAAAACAAATATACCTTCTCTAAGGCGTTAAGGCGTCTTTTATTTATATATGTATATATTAAAATTACATGCAAATGGATTTTTTCATTTTTCCCCCTGTTGTGTCTATGTGTATATATATATGTGTTTGTGTGTGTGTGTGTGTGTGTGTGTGTGTGTGTGTGTGTGTGTGTGTGTGTGTGTGTGTGTGTGTGTGTGTGTGTGTGAGTGAGTGATTTACAAGATGGGGAACATGACTGAACAGCTAGACAAACCCTATCAGTGACCTGGTGGACATTTGCCTTACATTTAGAACAGAAACCAGGAAGAATTTGAACTGACGTAGATAACTCTACAAGCAGCTTAGCACAGGCTAGAACTCGCTCTAGTTGGGAATCTACGGCAAAACATATGCCAAGTTGATATAAGAATAATAAAAACAATATGGGGGAAATTCCTTTTCAGGAGACAGTTACAAAAATCTACTATGTAATCCTAAAGATATGTAGTTATTAATTTCGAAGTTAAAATGTACGAAAGATGGTCTAGTGATAGTAGAATCGGACTCTAGACAAGACTTGTTAAAAAAAAAAAATCATTAAACTAACAGATCCACCAAACCTAAATGCAGAATATGCAGAAAACGGAAACCCAAATTAATAAAAAAAGGAATTACCACAGGAAGCAAAATATGACACTTTTATAGAAACCCTTTGAAATTGAAATGGCGAATTTCAAATTAACTACAAATATATCACAATTATGAAGCTACTCACGCGATTTGTGGAGAGAAAGAAAATGCTGCTTGAAGTTTTGTATCAGGTAGTTTTATTCCATTAAAGGCAAAAGGGGTCTTCCGTGGTCTAGTGGCTAGCGCGGTAGATTCATAAGCGGGAGATGGTGGGTTCGATCCCCACCGGCGACAGAAATTTTCTCGTCTCAGGGCTCAGGGCTGACGATTTGTCGATGCGCCGTAAAAAAAAAAAAAAAAAAAAAAAAGGCAAAATATAGAGAATTAACCATGGTGAATTTTCCAGAGAACGTAGTAATATGATTCAGTTTTTGCGATTTCAACTATTGTCAATTTTCTTAGAATTATTCGAAAATATATAAAGAAGGGCCAAAATTATATGTATATCAATATATATATATGATGTCAGATTGAAATTAATTGTTTCCCCCAACAAAAATCACATTGAAGAATTATGAATATAGTTGCGACCCAATGGAGTAGCATCGCTGTGGCTTAGTTTGTTTGCTTGCCTTGACAACGCAAGAAAATATAAAGACCTTACAAAGAAGAATCAAAGAAAACTAGTTTTACATGTACTATTCAGTGATATTTTTATCACATTAATAAACAGGAATATAATGAGTAATAATTGTAAAGAAATGAAAAATTTATTATCCCGGTTAGAATCATTTCTTCACTGAAGGCCACTATCTAAAAAGAGAAATAATCTTGGAGTGGCTGGTTTCCGCTTGTTACTGGTGTGAAGGAGATGAAAGTACTCGTACTCTGACGGTAGAAAGGAAGAGACTAATGAGGATTCCACTACAACCAACACCGACATTAATTAGAAATATAAAAACTGTCATTGGACATGAAACCGCTCTAATATTAGTCAAAGGATTTCACTGCAATTTTAATCGTTAATCGCCAACTTCAATCTCTCTCTCTCTCTCTCTCTCTCTCTCTCTCTCTCTCTCTCTCTCTCTCTCTCTCTCTCTCTCTCTCCTCTCTCTCTCTCTCACACACACACACTCACACTCTACCTCTCTCCCTTATACTTATGTATCTAGGTAACACATATATCAGGCGTTAACGGTGAAAAGTTGAGTTCTGGCCAGACCTTTCGTTTACATAGAGTTTAACACACAAATCAGCGAGGTTAGTCCAAATCCTGTGTTATCCAAGAGCGAAGATGACAATGAAGTGCTCATGTGTTTTTATTCCTGCATCTACGTCCTTATGTATATTGAACGTCTTGCTTAGGTATTAGTAAGAAGGTGATGGTGGGTCTTATGTACCTAAGGAAAAAGATTATTCTATCCACGTGTTATGGCTGCCTTTGTAATTGTTTCTAGTTTAATGAGGCTTTAGAGTGTTCCGCATTAAAGGTATATTCTCCAGGTAAATTTTATCATTATCATTCTATCCACAATACACTATGTACCAAGTGTAGCTTTGTTAGAATGCACATAGCTTCTTTAAATTGTGAATAATAAGACTCTGCCTTCGAGAAGATTCTTATTACAGATAATGGCGAGTCATTGATTGTTAGATTCTTAAATAAGGTAGCTTCCCAAATGTTGATCTTTCTGAGGATTAACATTCTTTACTAGAAGTCTTAAATTCTTTATAGATGAAAATGAATGTCCAACACTCAGTCTTAGCAGCTTTGATAAATCCTTGCTCGTTTCTTTGATCATAGAGGCGACAGGCCTCAATAGGACATCGGCGTGCATAATGGGAAATCCTTAGAAATGAGGGACCCTTGAATCACCAGGAGGCATCTTCTTCATCAATCTCTTGTCTACCGCTTTTTAAGGTTGTCATGATATTATTATCAGTGATTCGAGTTGGCTCCTTTATCCTATGCTTATTAGTCTTCGAGTCCAGCAGGGTCTGCATCTTCTCTTCGTACTCTTTCTGGCTGAAAATGACTTTAGGGTTGCCCTTGTCTCTTTGACCTTCTTTCTATTCTATCAAACTCATTGGAAAATTTGGGGCAATTTTTGAGAAAAGCTGTATTATTTTTTTATACAGCTTTTAACGGCCCCCAACCCATTTTTATGACCAAACCTCACGTACAGGTAAGCCTCTGTCATGTTCCTGCATGTCACATCTGCTGTGCAGAAGGAAACGTTCGATGCGTAGTCTCTCGCCTGATAGCAGAATAAGCTTATCTAAACCCTTGCATCCATTGAGCGTTCATTAAACGGAATCCCGTTTCTGGGATATGCTCAACATTTATTTTTGTTCATTTCTCAGCAACTTCGAAGAAAAAAAACTAACTTACCTTTCATTGCACAATAAGTTTTAATCAATAAATGCACAACTTAAAATTGAAATAAACCACCAAAATAAATTGAAATACAGATGTTATTTAAGTGAACATTGTAAATAATAATTCCCCCTAGCTTTAAAGGAATTTACTATCTGGAGTCGGGCGGCTTAGCCAGGCTAAGCTACTAAGGCTTGCTAATATATGCTATAAGTTAAAATAACCATACTCTCCCGTTCCCGAGCTCAGTTCCATTCCTCTTTGGAATGCAAACAATGAACACTCCCGTGAATATTTTATAACTACCTCGGTGTACTTTGTGTTTAAATTAAATTACTTCCTTCGAGCCTCTGCATTGTCCTATTCTAGCTTATAGTTCATTGGTCGAAAATAAAAAAACTGGTACAAGTATCATATTTTTCTTTTCTTTTTTTATAAAATCATAAATATGTATAACGCCCCTTACACTTTCAGTGAACAATTAGGTTACCCTGCCAATAGAGTTGTTGGCAAGTGAAACTAACATTAAACGAAAACGCTTTCGAATTTTATTTAGAAAACAAATTTGTTGATTGTTTGATAAAGGAGACGATAAAAAGTTATGATATATTGGAATTTAATAGTTCAATTCAATTTTTTTTATTCGATTTCAAGTCCAATTTTGTAGAAATTGGTTTCTGCTCGCTCTATTTGATCTAGGTAAAATTAATATGTCTCTATAACTTATACCTAAAGGAAAATATGAATTATTTCAAAATTAAATGAATAAAAGGCACAGGTAAACCTGTTTCAATAAAATACTCAGCTTGTTATAGGTACAAATAAATTGTATTTATGTTAATAATATGTATATATATATATATATATATATATATATATATATATATATTCTAATGTGATTCTTCTCATCCTAGAAGAGCTAAATCGAGCAATGAAGTCTGTCGTATTTCCGCGGCTAGCCTTGTCGGATTCCAATAAATAAGATGCGGGTCTGAGTACAGCTTGTTGAAGGTTTTGGTTTCAGCGATTGGTATTTCTTGAAAAAATTATAGCTTTTCACTGCTGCAAAGGTTTCCAATTGTAGCCTCGGTTCCATGACCCATTAGGGGGTCACCCATTAATTTCTTCTCTTCTGGATCTTCATATGTAGTTCCGTTTATATTGGTTAGTTGTCGGTTTCCATTGATGCTAATATTTCAACATGCGGCCAGCCGTTTGATCACTTTTTTATTTCTCTTATTGGCCTCGTTAATTTGTGATAGATTACATTTGATTTACATTACACTTTGCTTTTTGAGATTACATTTTGTTTTTCTTTGGGTAGACTGAAGGTTATTGCTTAGTCTTTCGTTATCTTGTACATGCTTGCTACGGATCCCTCCATAACGAATCTTTTCCAATTTAACGGTTATTTATTTTTAAACAAAAAATGCTTCGACTAAAATACAAGGAACATTTTTTTTTTTGTTGAGTGTTGGTCATTTTTACTTCTTAAAAGTGTGTGTGAAGGGAGGTGAAGTGTAAAGGTTACGATATTTGTTAGCGCTCGGATCTGTCTTTAGTTTATCGGCTAGCACGCCGGATTCTCGTGGTCTCGCTAAAACAAACTCTCCCACACCATGACTTTTAATAAAAGGTAACAACCAATAGGCTGCCCGGCGCTAATGGCCTAGAAGTAGGTCCACCGATAAGAAAAGTGTGAGTGTTACTAGTTGGAGCGTAAAATTGTTTTCTGTCTCCCAGATCTATGGTCTGTCATCCTTCAGTAATGGTTTGTAAAGTCCTCGCTTAGGAGAATGAACAATGTTGCTGTATTGTTTTTACTTACTTATTGACTTCATTGGGAGCAAAAAAAATATTTCTACTGCCGGACATGATGCGGCCGCAGGTGGCCTTGGCAACTAGGATTAATGTAAGTTGGAGTTTGGATTGAAGAGAGTTTGAGTTTTATTAATGGCTTTCCGTTAGGGGTGGGTGGTGGATATCTATCTTCCCCACCCCCTGAAGCTTTTCATCTTCCACAAATCACCGTGACCATCCCCTTGCTCGACCCACCTATGACCAACTATCCCAACCCCAATATCCCGTTATGCCAATCTCATCCCGTCGCCTAATCCCATTCCCAGCTGAGAGAAAGAAACATAGACCTCGCCTCAATATTTTACACTAAAGTATATTATGTTATGTTTCTATCTCGGCAGCAAATTTTGCTTCAATGTTTCAGTTTTGACTGCCTCCATACATTTGACATAGACTGGCTAACTGTACATTTGGCATAATCATTTTCCTTTCCGAATTTCACTGTACGAAATTCTTTCATAAGTGTTACCTCCAAAGATACATTCCTTCGGAAAGTGCAAACAGGATCATAAATCTTTAAAAAAAATACTTCTTTATTTATAATTTTATTTAAAAAAAAAAAAAAAAAATAATAAAATAAACTAGTTTCATTCATGTTTGTCAGGTCGTTGACTCGTGACTATTTAACAACATTTATGAAAGATAATTTTCCAGGTATTAGCATATCAAGTCTTCCTTCGTACTCTATATGAAAAGTGTTTGCTAAGAAAAAATATGCCCGTGCATTTCTTCAATAATATAGGTACTAAGAAACATATTTTTTTAAAATTCAAGAAGAATATTCTTAGTTTAATGACGTTGGTTACATTTTGGATTTACAATTCTACGGCATCGGCTATTCAAGGTTGTGATTGACTTCTATTTAAGTCATTTTCTTTTTTCTGGTGGTTAAAAACATCAATTGCCTGCTTTATTTGTATACTTGTCACACATGATACGCTTTCTGATAATGTTCCACGATTTAAGACATTTATAACATAGAACTCTTGGGAGTTTGTATCTTGGTATAATTTTTCTTGCCAAGAATTTTCTAGCTACATTTTCGAAGAAAATCAAACATATACACACTTTCTGCGAGCTGGTGAGGATGTAAGGCAATTGAAACCACTTTTTTAAATAAAATATGTCGGTAAAAATCACGTTCAAGGATCATCTTTTGCTCTTTTTCGACTCAGGGCTAGTAATGCTAAGGGAGTTTCTATTTTATACTATATATTTATATGTTTTTAAAATTCAAAAGAATTATATCATATTATCTGTGGATATTTGTTAGCAATTAAGACTGCATATACCAGGTTCAGACGAGACTCGAACCCCCAACTCCCGCATGAGAATCCAAGGAGTTAGCCCCAAGATACGGAGAAACTATTTACCACGTAGTATAGATATATAATAATATGGATGGTATAGTCCTCAGTACAGCGTCCTTTTTTTAAGTTGATTACAAAAGTGCTAAAAATGGTCTTAGTGACTTCATTTTGACGAGTCTACCACACTGTAATCTTTTCCAAGTCTGTGTTGGGCGTTTTACTGCACACATAGGACCTAAACCTGTCGTTCTAACGCGGTCCCCTTTTTTCATTACAAAACTCAGATTCTTTATTTTATTCAGAAGATTATATATAGAATCAAATGAAAATGATTTTGTCCGACAGAAAAGAGGGCGCGATCGTCGTGTCCGATTGCCTCAATATGTCTCTAGGGCGGTATGTTTTTTTTTTATTACAACACACCTAATTTTTAATTTCATTTACTAAAATGGCCTAACGATGATAGTCCATTACTTGTCCGACAAATTTTCGGTCTCCTTTCTTCAGTCCGACAACCTGAATATGTCCCTCACGGGAGGTTACGTTTTTCGATTACAAACGTTCGGACAAAACTCACATGTAATAGATTAATACATTTGTGAGCAAAATACAGCTATGTCCGACAAAATTAGTGGATCATTTTGTCAGTCCGACAAAAAATGTTAAAACGATTAATCCTTCGTCGAAGTTTTAATTTCGTGTATAATTACAGCTACAAACATTACGTTAATTAATTTTAATTTTTTACTCTGTAAATTGTTTTTTAGTTTATTTAATTCATAATCTGTCAGGGGATAATTGTGAAATTTATTGTTAATTAATAAGTAATAATAGCTTAATAATTAAATAGCCTTATTGTTTTACTAGTTTATTGTGTGAGAAGAAATTATGAAAAATTATCAAATTATTTTTTACTCGAGGCGATGACTTCCAAAATGGGTTAAATACACTATTTCATGGAAATAATTTTATTTGTTCAAAAACGTTATTTTTTCCATATAGCAAAAACTTTTTTTTTTTTTTTTTTTTTATTAATTCATTAAATCTCATCAGAAATAAGGAAACGAATGTTAGTTCAACCTCGTGATTATTAATTTACTAAAGAAACAATACTAGCTTAGACGTTTTTTGTATCCCCTGAAAAGTAGTGAGAATTGGATATAACCTGTTTTGAAAGTCGAAGCCTTACTTACTTAATAAATTTTATGTATTAAGTACCAATTTTATTGAAACTGACAAAAGTATTAAAAATAAGTCTGTTATTGATAAAACGTTATTCTCAGTGTAAATCATCACTACTCGAATTAAAATTAAAAATTTTCTTGATCACTGTCGCCTACAGTATTTGAACTGACATTACCATCAGCAGTAGATTCTGAACTAATGTTAACTAAAGGTATATGAAGTCATGTTTTTGAAAATTAGTTTACGATTTTTTTAAAAATGTCTATAGTATACCAATGTTTTCTGAGGATATCACTTGGACTTTCCAGTGGACGGAAAGTTTTTTTTTTCCCCCTCCTCGGAAACGAAGAAAAACCGAGGTCTATGCCAAAGGACTTTTTTCCTTTCTTTTTTTATTCCTGAACCCCGAAGTTTGTCTGAGACACCTTGTATCTACAGTAGACTCTCCCTTATCCGGCGTTCTCTTAACCTACGCGCTCTCTAATCCGGCGGTCTCCGAAAGGATGAGTGACGGATCTCGGCCGGAGCTAGACCGGCTCGAGGGTTCCCAGAAAACCTTCCCTTCCTAGTTTCCTTGTTTCGTGGTATTTCATTGAATGGATGCCTAAGAAGACAAATATGTTTCGTTTTAGAGGTAGGAACTTGTGATTCTAGAAAGAAAATAAACGTTTTTACTGCATGGGCATATATCTATCTATCTATATATATAAAAATCATCTATCTATATATATAAAAATCATCTATCTATATATATAAAAATCACGTGTTCTGTCTGTTTGTTCTTTATACAAATCCACACCGTTTGACCGTTTTTGACCAAACTTGGCACACAGGTAGGTCTTGATACGGGAAATCTCCTAGGCTAGGTCAAAAAAATCTACCAGCTGTCTGTCTGTATGTTTGTGCCTTATACAAATCCAAACTTGGTACCGTCTCCACACCGTTCGTCCGATTTTGACTAAACTCGGTACACATGTAGATCTTAATCTGGGGAGTGTCGTAGGCTAAGTCAAAAACTTCTACCAGCTGTCTGTCTGTATGTTTGTCCCTTATACAAATCCTCACCGTTCGTCCGATTTTGACTAAACTCCGTACAGATGTAGATCTTAATCTGGGAGTGTCGTAGGCTAAGTCAAAAACGTCTTATAGCTGTCTGTCTGTATGTTTGTCCCTTATACGAATCCACACCGTTCGTCCAAGGTTGACTAAACTCGGTACACAGGTAGATCCTAATCTGGAGAGTGCCGTAAGCAACGTCTAACCTCTACCAGCTGTCTGTCTGTACATTTGTTCTTTGTACAAATCCACACCGTTTCACAGATTGTGATCAAAGTGGACACACAGTTTGGTCTTGATCAGGGGATTGTCATAGGCCAGGTCAAAAACGTCTACCAGCTGTTTTCTATATATTTTTTTTATTATTAAAAATCCACACCTTTAGACCGATTTTTATCAAACTTGGCATACATGTATGTCTTGATACGGGGGGTGCTATAGGTTATGTCAAAGTCGTCAAGGACTCACAGTTGGGAGGTCACGGGCTCGAAACAGTTACGGATTCATGTTATTAGATTTTAATAATACTTATTTGGTTTTTAATTTATTTAGGATTTTCTATATGCAAAAAGCAGGTGTAGCATGGAAATAATTTCGGGTGGGGCTGGGAAAATTTCGGGGGGGGGGTGCTGAGACCATTTCCGGGGTATGGAGACAATTGGAGGAAGCTGTGGGAGGAGGCCAAGACTCGACTTCGGGTTGTAGCGCCGTAGGATGATGGAATATGAAAAATTTAGAATTTGGAATTGTTCTAGGCAACTAAAACGCTATTACGCCTAAAATAAACTATTTTTCATTAACTAAGTGATCTTATTTAACTTATTTTTAAGGTTTTAATGACACATTTTTGCCATGAAATGAAAATTTCAGGGGGGGGGGGCTGCAGTAAAACATGGGCAGTCCCTCAGCCCATGTTTTACTGTATATATATAGTTATTTTCGTGACATATTCGTTGTGAAACGTGTAATTTTCTAGTTGGCACCTGCTGATTGCGTCAGAGGTTAACCTCATGAGGGGCTCTCCCCCCTATGGAGGGAGGGAGGAAACGTGCTGAAAAGGAACTCGACGGTTAACAGGATTTTTCGCGCGCTTTAGTACCACTTTCAAAATTTAAGAAATTGGGAAATGAATTTTTATTATTATTTTTAATTATAATTAATTATTATAATAATAATTATTAGTTTTTATAAGTTTGCGTCTTTTCTTTTGTCGGACACCTATTTTTTTAAGATACATGTTTTATTTGAAACAGAAGGAAATTGATCTCATAACTTTTGTAATCGAAAAACGTAACCTCCCGTGAGTGACGCATTCAGGTTGTCGGAATGAAGAAAGGAGACCGAAAATTTGTCGGACAAGTAATGGACTATCATCGTTAGGCCATTTTTAGTAAATGCAATTAAAAATTAGGTGTGTTGTAATAAAAAAACCATACCGCCCTAGAGAGACATATTGAGGCTATCGGACACGATGATCGTGCCCTCTTTTCTGTCGAACAAAATCATTTTCATTTTATTGTATATATAATCTTCTGAATAAAATAAAGAATCTGAGTTTTGTAATAAAAAAAGGGGACCGCGTTAGAACGACAGGTTTAGGTCCTATGTGTGCAGTAAAACGCCCAACCCAGACTTGGAAAAGATTACAGTGTGGTAGACTCGTCAAAATGAAGTCACTAAGACCATTTTTAGCACTTTTGTAATCAACTTAAAAAAAAGGACGCTGTTCTGGGGACTAGTAATATAAGAACTAAAAACTTGATATTGGGATAAGGTGTGCTCCACAACTATAAATTCTAACAAATACTTTTAAAATGCACACGTCTTTTTTTTTTTTTTTTTTTTTTTTTTTTAACGGCGCATCGCCAAATCTGGGCCATTAGCGCCGACATCCAGAGTGCAGCCAGGAATTTTCTCAGCGAGCTCTGAGATGAGAAAATTCCTGCCGCCGGTGGGGATTGAACCCACCATCTCCCGCTTATGAATCTAAGGCGCTAGCCACTAGACCACGGGAGACCCCTTTAATTTAATGCACCCCTTGAAATAATAAAGACTCTTATTCAATTCAACGGATCCAAAACTTCAGAAAGTTATGGAGCAATACAAAATTCCGTTTAAGCAACTTCGGGCTGACAAGGAATTATTAGATGAACGGCAAACCTCATTTTGTAAAAAATAAATGACGTAATATCCTTACAACATTACAATATGGTTATCTGTACCGTGTAATAATTCTACTGCAAAACATTTCAACATAAATCCTTATGCCTTGCTAGTATCAGAAAATACTTTCTGGACTAATTAACTAATAAAAATATTCTAGCTACTAGGACATGAGGACATGAAGCAAAACATAACATTTGACGAAGTTGTAAAAATTAGAAAGTATAAAAAAGAAAGTTCTCTTATGCCACAACTAATAGACCAATGAAGGATGACATCATTACCTGTCAAGACCAGGCAGGGCAGAAGGACATTTGAATTGATTAATGCCTCGTTAGACCTTATATTGACAGACTATTTACTAAGAGAATATTGTGATTCTTAATTATTCATAAAATGATTTAAAATATGTCATTTTTATTACAAAAAACAACAGCTAATAATTAAATTATATATATATATATATATATATATATATATATATATATAATTTAATTATTATAGCCAGTATAAAATTTCTTGGAGAAAGTGTCCTGTTTAGAAAGAGCCGAATCGAGTCGATCGGATAAGAGCAGAAGTTAAAAGAAATCAAGTAGGTTGAGTTGCAAGTTAAGAGTTTGTGGTGGGGGACGAACAATATTTCCCTGACATTTATTCCCTAAGGAATTTACTGCCTCCTCCTTCAGCCTTAGGGGCAGGAATGAAATTGAACCAGGGGAGAGGAGAGCATTCGGCCCAAACTTCCAGGACTTATCCTTTCACTTTCCGCCAGTCCAGGCGAGCAACTTCTGACACTGGTTACTTTAATTACTGATAAATTATATTTCCCCCTTAACTTAGAAGATGCTCAATTTAAAGCTCAATCTACTCGATAAACGGACACAGTTAAATTATCGAGTCAAAATTATTCGGAAATAAAATTAGATTCACTAGATCGTTGTGATATACAAATATGAGACCGTGGATTATATCACCACTTCAGCATGTTTCAACAGATGTTAGCTTCTAGTTCTTTCTAGAAATCAACACAAAAATGTGTTCAGCAAAACCATTATCTTTTATAGAAACTGATTAAGAGAAAAATTAAACACTGAAAAGAAGTGTACATTTTTTAAAAATAAAGCAGCCTTTACTATGCAAAATATTAAGAGAAAAATAAAATCTTTTGCAATTGGTGAACCTTTTAGATAATGCAATATACATTGTCTCACTCCTTTTACCTGGTTTAGATCGCTTGAGCGTCTGTGGGAGGATATACTGTGTGTCTGTAATAAGTAATCAGTTTCTTGAGAACCACTGTCTGACTTGGGAATATTCGTTTGTATTTTACCAATATATTACTGTTTGCGAATCTTTGCGATCGTAACTACGTATGTTATATAAACGATGGTTGTGGCAATTTCATAATTTTCTTGTTCGTCAAAAAATTGATTCATTCCGTATTCGTCGAGCCAATACGTGAGCATTTAAGCGGTTTATTTTTGTGCTTATTTATTCAAAATCTCTGAGAATGTATTTTTTAACATTTAGGTTAGAAAACTGTTGAGAATATTTAATGCCTTTTTGGTTAATAAAGATTATGAGAAGGAAATGTGTACAATTGGAATAGCCAAGATAGTGCAATTGCTAGAGTTGGATGAAACCTGCCTTCTCGAGATGGTCATTAAACAAACTGACTTTTTAGTCGGCGAGCGGGATTATGTTAAATGCGATCAGACCATAAAAAAAAGTCCGTATATCAAGGAAATTCGAAATTTATTTAGTAATAGAGATATTAGGCTAAGGTAGGAAAAGATGGGCTATTCGAGTCATTATGGAGTGTCCAATTGGAAACATAAAATGACACATCGCTTATTTCTTTAACAGGTTTTGACTACATGCATTAGATTTTATGAGTCCGAAAGATTTGAAGTCACTAGGGTTATATACAATGTGACCTTATCTTATTAGTTTTCGATTGTCCACTGACTGACAAAAAAAAAAAACAATTGCTCGGTAGAGAACTTGTCTTAACCTGGTTTCAAATTGATCTCAATCCTGACTCATTCTTATTTAAGTAGAAATAAAGCATTGATGGCTTTCAATGCAATCGTGCTGTAGCAATAAAATGCGTGACAGTATGCAAATGCTGAAACAGTTTATTCATTACCCATTACTTATAATCATTACTCGCTGAAGGTAGTTATTACATTGATTTATTTTAGACCATTAGGCTAGTTCTTTAACCTAGTTCTTTAACACACACACACATATATATATATATATATATATATATATATATATATATATATATATATATGTATATGAGCTAACCTCACCCCCATATTATTTACTCTTTAATAAAATAGCAGGTTTTATTGCTATGGCTTATTGCTTTAGTCCCAAAGCTCTAAAATACAAATATGAGATATTAAATAAATTCAAAATAAATTTGGGATCCGACATTTATAGAATGGTTTCCAGGAAATAATCCAATTTATGATGTTGCTTCATATATACATGAATATTGTTCCTTGATGAGGAAACAACATTCCTCTGGTCAAATAATTTCAAGACAAATATTTATATTATATTATGAAGATGGTGCGGCCGGGAGTGGATTTGATTAATTTAATTGAGTCCCTTTGAGTTTGCCGGGACAGCTAATATTTGTAGTCTGTAGGAAAGGGGCGGTGTGAGGAGGAGTTTGGTCAATATTTGTATTAGAGCGGGACACACCGGCTGAAGAGAGGGTAAAATATCGGGGACCGATACACCCCCTTAGCCTCTCTCTGCTTTATGCTTTCCGGCTTAAGCTGCTTAAGCAGAGTCGGAAAGGTTTACTTTACCCCCTCCCACCCCTCCTCTCTCTCTCTCTCCTATTGAAGCACATTCCAGCTTTTCTCAAGGATTAGCTCTTACTCTTTTATTATTTTATTTTTATTTTTTAATTTTTAAAATCCCTTCTGGTTTATTATATCATCCGCAGATGTGCAAAAATTAAAATCAGTATAGAATTCGTTTGCAAAACCGTAGGTTTTCTGGATTATCGTTACCAAACA
The DNA here is from genome assembly GCA_946811695.1 of Gonocerus acuteangulatus. Taxonomy (NCBI): domain Eukaryota; kingdom Metazoa; phylum Arthropoda; class Insecta; order Hemiptera; family Coreidae; genus Gonocerus; species Gonocerus acuteangulatus. The sequence goes on from OX328123.1 coordinate 82,302,719, forward strand.
AAAAGCCCTATTCTCAGGAATACTCTCGACCAGTTTTCGTGCAATCCTTACTCTTGGTGTGTTTTAAACAGCTTAGAATAGAAACTGTAAATATTTTCCTCCAATACATCTTCCTTTTTTTCCTTGAAACATGTTGTTCTTAAAAAATTAAAATTAAAAAATTGAGGTTGCACTCATGACGGTATTGTCGGAAAATTCCTTCGAATCTTATCGATCCTGTCTAGTAGACACCGAAAATGACCCCCGTTCAAATTTATATATATATATATATATATATATATATATATATATACATATATATATATATAGTTATACATGTCTCCGTTAACACGATACAGGCCAGAGTTTTTGTTTTTCGCCACGAAACTTGGAATGTAGCATTCTTCCATCAAACGATTGAACGAGTTCGTTTACCAACAAAAGCAGTCCATCCGGAGGGGCGAGGGAGGTTTACTCCGGAGCCAAAGTAGTTATTTGCCAATACCAGTCAAAAAAAAAAAAAAAAAAAAAAAAAAAACCAGTCGTAATTTTTGTTGCTTTCAACTGAAGAGAAAAATGTGTTGTAAAAATAAACTAAATCGGTTGACTAGAAAAGAAGGTTTACTCCGGACAGAAATTACTAATTTCCTTATACCGGTCGTAATTTCTGTTTTATTGTAACGAAACTCTTTATACGTCCTGGGTATTTAAAAAGAAAGAAGTGATATGAAAATGAACTAAATTGGTATATCGGAAGGGGGGAGGTATTACTTTGTATTATGTTTGAATTGAATTCTTCCGCGAAAAGTTGTTTCGCGAAACTCATCAAGATCAATAGATCAAAATGTGAAGCTTTGTGTATTTAGTACGTAGTTTAGTATCCCGCATACACAAAACTCTGAAGGGAAATTAATTAGAAAATTAATAATTGAAACAGCTGCTCATAAAAAATGCAAAAGAGTAGAACAATTTATGGGGTCTTTTTTACTTTACCCACGCCAGTTACTTTTTAGAATAACGCCATAATATTTTGTTACAATATTGTAACAGGTGTTGCTAGGCTACATAAAGTTTATACATGAAAGAGGTAGATTATAAGACACGTTGAAGTTGTCTTTGTTTTGCTGTGTTGAAGTTGTCAAATAATGAATTTGATTAAAGTGAGTCATGTGTTGAATTCGGAAGAAGTAGCGTACAGAGCATTACAGAAGTATGGAGTTCTGCCTAAAATTAATTTTTAGTTTATACATCTGTTCTTCATAACTTAATGATACGATAAATAACTGTTTTAGTAATAAAAGTAAATGGCGTGGGTAAAGTAAAAAAGGCCCCAATTTATGTTTTTATTTATTTTATTTATCTACATAGGTTATTTACAGCAAATCACTCAGTAATGCAGTGTACACTACCCAAATTCTGAGGAAAGTGCTTAGTTATGCAGCTCCTACGTGACGGACTTTTAATATTTTAAGGTTAAACAAATGTATTTTCTTATACTACAAATGTATCAAATTATAATTCAAATAACAACCGTTAAGGACAGGTAAGTTTAGGCGGTGGCCAAGTATTTCTGCGTGGAGGCGGAAATGGTCAGCGACTGGGTGTGTCGCTTCGGTTAGGGAATTCTTCCCCCACTCTTTCTGGTTAACATCACGCATAGCTGATAGAAGTGTTTAAACACATTTACTTACTTCTTTAAGCCTTTGTTTAATGACCTTATAGTGTTGACAACACATACTTTGAAAAAAAAAAAAAAAAAAAAAAAAAAACAAGAAATAAAATCTAAAAAGTGAGTTTTTCTCGGGCGATAACACTCATTTGCATTATAACGCGTAATTATAGCACGAGGACAATATTCAAAATTAATTATTTATTCGCAAAAGATTGGACACTTAACAAACCTTTTACCCAAGTATGAAGTCTACTTGGGACGAGATTCGTTGAGCTAGAAATATCAGGAAACCTACAAGTCTCAAATTTCCGTTTTATATTTCGAAGATACTCTCGTACATCATTAATATTTACTTCCCTTTATTCTTCATTTGGTTGATTTTTCATCTTTGATTGTAATCTGAAATTTTTACGTCTATTCGGCTGTTCATGCACTATTTAAGATGAAATGTGTAATAATAAAAATTTCATAATCGCAACCCAAAAATAGAACAAATGTTATAATTTTTAAATAAGATGTATCATTAGCAAGTTATATACAAGCCCTAGGTAAACGTAGTTCATAAAAGATTGCCTTTTCGAAAGAAAAAAAAAATTATAATATATTCCCCCGAAGAGACACTAAAGTTTTAACTAGATATTTCTTAGATTTTTTGGATATATTCTTCCATATCTCGAAACCGGGTGGGAAATCTTGGTAACTGTAGTGCATCTATTTGAATGCCTATTAAATTTACAAATAATACGGGTCATACAATATGTAATTGTTGATAGAGCGATCTCATTCGTATAAATCGTTGTTTAAATTGAATAATTTCCGCTTAGAATACTGTCAGTTTCCAGGTGTAACATAATAACTTTCTACTGTAAGCTTCTCTAATGGCACTGGGGACGTTTTTACTTATTTCCACACTATAGTACCTCTAAAGTCAGGGAGTTTATGTTAGTGTACATCGTATTGGTATAATATCGCACTAGTATTTCTAAAGTGACACAACTCAAAAATCGGTTTTATTTACACCGTCATAGTAACGAATATGAAAGATATGGTAAATATCTCTTTATCAACCATCAAAACCATATATACCTAGCTTCTGAGCTTGTAGACCAGAGGGCACTTCTGTCACTCTTCCTGCCTTAATCCTAAGCCCCCTACATAGGCAAGAGTGACATATTTTCAGTTGAATTTTATTTTGAGTTCTGTCACTTTAAAAATGCGATATGTGCGACTAAAACATTTGATATTATTTCATATTGTTTGATTTTTTTTTTTTTTTTTAATTTTCCTACAAAAATGGTTCTTATTCAATTTTCGATGGAGCGATCTCATTTGGAGAAAAATGTAAAACCTTATTATATCTACTGAAATCTCAAATAAGAAAAAGATCAATCACTACAACTGCGAAATTGTGCTGGTATCCTACGCCGAAATTACTAACTCCTCCTCATTTTTCGCTTTAGGAAAACACTTTTAAAATATGTTTTTTACATTCTAGTCAATTATTTCGCATGACATTGCTCTATATTTGTGTAGCTTTAGAATAGGTAAGATATATTTACTAGGTTTTCTAACCGGCTTCGAGATACATAAGAATATATCCAAAAATCCCACTAAAAGTCCAGTGCTTTCCACATTCCTCGAGAACTGTTATATACATGACCTTGATAATGATTTCATTATATGTTTCAAGTCCTCTTACGTTTAAAGACTCTTTATTTAGGTAAACAATTGTCATTTACTCTCTGTGAGTAGATCAGATCGAATGCTCGCTCTGTACTTAAAATGGTTCAGCTGATGATCTTTGGAGCATTTCCTCTAATTGAATTTTGGTCATTGTCAACAAGTCTAGAATAAAAGCGTAGTTTTATTCCTGAGGAAATGATCCAAACGTTTTACTTTTCTAACGTGTTTAAATAATCAGCTGACTTACGAAAAACCATTTGCAAGGCAGCTGATTTGTGAAATTCTCATTTTTATCACAGAAATGAACATTCTAAAAGTTTTTAGACCTAAGGAAATGTTTCGAAAAAAAACTTTTGGACCTCAGTCACGCCAGCTGATTTTATATTTGGTCATTAGCAATGCACAAGCAATAGATTTTACGACTAAGCAACCCATAGAAAATGATTAGACTCATTTCGACGCTACTTCCCGAACTAGTAGAAACTTCCATAGAGATGAACTTTTTTATGATTTGTCCTTTCTCCGAAACCAGTATCTTTCAAGTAATAATTGATTATATGTATTGTTCTCAAATGCGAGAGGCGTTCTTGGCCCATTTGGAAAGGATTTTATTAATTTTTTTTTTATTTTTTATTTTTTATTGTCGATGAAATTTATATTGTTTTCTCTAAGTGCGTAATTCTTTTTTGTTGTTAATTAGTTTGTGTTATTGATTGTCAGTGTTTTAATTCAATTTGTGTACTTGTTAATCAGTCAGCGTTGAAAACTTATGACAATGCCTTTGAACTGCCTAATCTTCAGATTGTTTGTTCGAGCATCGTATCTCAATCTACATTTTTTTACTCTATACGATTCTCCGAACCTTTGCTCACATCTGTTTCAGTACTTTGTGTATTTGTTCCGCGTTTATGATATTATTGGTCTAAGTGCGGGCGTGTCCAGTTTAGTTGGTTTAATTCAGTTGTGCTATCAACTCCCTGATGTGAATATGTTTAAATGATTAAATACTCCCTTAGTATTGAAAATCAAACCGACTTATATTTTAAATGAATAATAGGAATTTGATCGAGTATTTAAATAATATTAAGGTATATTTCCATACATAGAAAAAAGAGATATCCTAATTATTTTGTACATTTAAAAAAAAAAAAAAAATCAGTCCCGTAACAGGCCACAAGGGCCCAGAGGGGCAGATACTGTAGAGGTATCTGATTCTTGACCATACGGCACACTAGGGAGATAGTGTGGTCAATACTATGCTCCGGCCGCCTGATTTTCCCCTTGGCTGCTTCGACTGCTAGAGTCATTAGCACCCAAGGTACCCATTATTAATTAAATTAATTACAGGCTGGGTGAGCCTAGCGACGATCTGGGACCCCAAATCCAACCCTCGAACGGCAGCACTAGAAGAAAAAATCTTTAGTGCGCGCTCGGGTTTTGAACCTGGTCCTCCAGTTCATTAGTCGAGTGCTTTACCACTGAGCACTAAATTAGTGTAACTATTTATTCTGTGTGAGTTAGATTATTTATTGTATTACACTAAAATAGTTAAAATTGTAAATATATCCTTCTTAGGTTTAAGTTTAGCTTTAGAGGTTGATCCGGTATAGTTTAAAAAGGATACAACCGACTTAAATGGCATGTGTGTGTGATTGTAGCGTGTATGAATAATTATCCTAGTGTGAGTGCGTCCTGTATTAAAAGGACGCACCTAAAGTTGTTTAGGTTTAATTTACAGGGAAACGCTACTTTTTATAAACAAGCTGATGATATCTTCCTTTTTGAAAGGAGGCAGCAATTTTGCACTGCATTTTATATTAAACATTAGCTAAACATAATATAACAGAAGGGTGCTAACGACCTTAGCAGAAGATGCATTAAAACGTAACAAAAAAATAAATAAAAGGAATTAATTTTTAAGGAATTTAGGTTAATTTATCTTTTTAAAAGAAAAGGGTTTGAATAGCCTACAACTAACAAAAGGAATTATTTCAGTCAACATTCGGGATGTAATTTTGAAAAATAAGGAAATTTTAAATAATTTATTCAATTAGCAAGGTCTATAAAATATGTTGACAAAGGAGGTGAAGTGAAATTTTGTATGTTGGTTATAAGGTATATGAGAGTAAGAAAGTAGCGGAGATCGATGTTGGAAAGGGGTTCGTGCCAAGATCTTCTCCCTGATATGATAATGACTTCCTCCAGTGTGGAGGAGCCAAGTCACTAGGAAACAGCCCCTATAGAGGGTGCCTACAACACCACCTTTCATTAGCTATTCCTCAAAGGATAATCGGATGAATAGATTCATTCAAGGATTCATAAGGCACTATCCTTTTGTCGGCAAATAGTCATCGTGCTAAATACCTTATGGCACCAGTAGTATTGATCCATTAATAATTACCTCAATTCCCCTACTTGTGTATATGCAACGGTGTAACATATGTCATAGCACTGGAAGACCTACCCATTCAACATTCATGAGACTCAGGAATATTTCAGGACCTCGGAATAGAAAGAGCGAATCTTAAAAATCGACTTTTTTTTATTTTCTGGGTCAGAAATATTTAGGTAACAAGACGCTTTGTCTTATTACTCGGATTCTCCTTCAGTTCTCTCTCAGTTTCAAGTTAAAGTAAATAGCACCATCATCTTTGAAAAATTCAATGTCCGATTTCAAGGGCGAATCCCGGGTCTGAAACTCCCCTCCTAGCATTTTGTTTCGCATAAATTATTCGTATAAATCAAAATTAAAACCGGGGAGGCCTGTTGGCCGTGAATGTTAAGGCGTGAGCACTTAACACTCTGATATTATTATTTATTTATTTATTGATAGATAATGCTCCGCATCTAAAGCGAAGAGCATTGAATACCTTGTAGTAAGCTGATGTAGGCGCTGCATTAAACGATGCCACTCCAAAATATTAGCACAGACAATTAGGCAAGTATTGAGGTATGAATAGTCAAGAAAACAAAAATTGAAATTGAAAAGAAAAATGAATAGTCAAGAAAACAATAATTGAATAAATTTCTAGAAAATAAATTAAAAAATAATTTTTAAGTTAATAAGTTAAGTTAATTTTTGAATTAGTTAATTTATTTATTTTTACCGTATCATTATTGCAAAAAAAGGTGAAATGGATTCTTCTGGTTATTGTATTGTTTTATATTTTGTCGTACATGTTAGTGTTTTTCAAATATGTCAATGTTGTATCAATATGCTGGCTGCCTTCAGAAAGTATGTCTGTCAGGTCATGAGGAATGTCCAAGTTATGCCGTAACCGACAGTCTGTTAGAATATGTTTTACTGTAAGGTCTATGTTGCAAGTCGTACATTTAGGTTTGTCAGTCTTTGTCATTAGGTACCCATGAGTTATGCGTGTATGGCCGATTCTTAGCCTCGCAAGGACTACTTCTTCTCGGCGTGAGTTCCTGTACGATGATGTCCAGTCTGTAATATTGGGTTTAATAGTTCTTAGTTTATTGACAGTCACAGTTTGCCAATCAAGTCGCCATTTGTCTAGTATTATTCTCCTAGTATGTTTAGTAACGTCATGGTGAAATAGATCAAATGGTAAGTATGTCTGTTCTTCTGTCACAAGTCTAGCATGTCTGTCAGCTGTCGTATTTTGTCCGAGGTCTTTATGTCCAAGAAGCCATGATAGTGTTATGTGTTTTCCTGTAGTCTGTAAGTCGTGTATTGTATCTTTTATTTCAGTGCATATGGGGTGGGCTGTATACATATTTTGGAGACATTGCAGCGAGCCCAACGAGTCACTGAAAATGATAATATGTTTATGATGTGAATTTGGAGTATTTTTCAGTGCAAGGAGGATAGCATATAGTTCTGCCCCTAGAATGTTTATATATGGGGGCAGCTTCTGGGCATAAATCTCTCCTTGTACAACTGCTGCTGAGCCAACTCCGTATTCAGTCTTCGATCCGTCTGTGAATATTTTCAGGCAGTTTTCGTGATGTTTTATATACTCGGTGAAGTAATGTGCATGTAGTAATGTTGACAGTGGGTCCTTTTTATGGTATTTTGTAAGTTAGGTCGACGTTGTAGTTCCGTAACGTCCAAGGCGGGTTCGAGCTTCGTCGATGTTATATTATATAATGTTATATTGCCCGAGGTCAAACATGTCTTCCATTTCAAGAAATCTTACAATAAATGGTCGGACATGGTTTCTCCTTTGTTCATATTTGTACAGATTGGGATTTTCCGTGATATCTTTTATGCAAGTTTCATTCGGCAGCGACCTAAGTTTGTAATAATAAGCCGCCGATAATACTGCTCTCCTGTAAGTTAGAGGAGGTTCAACGGCTTCTGCGTATAAGCTGATCACTGGACTAGATCTGAAAGCACCTAGAGATAATCGTAAACCAGTGTTATGTATTGGATTGAGCATGTTTAGTGTAGTGGGCCTGGCAGACGAGTAAGCTACGCATCCGTAATCCAGAAGAGACCTGGTGTAACTTCGATAGACGTTTAGCAATACTTTCCTGTCAGCACCCCACCTCGTGTTACCAAGAACTCTCAGAAGGTGTAACGATTTTTTACATCTTTTGACGAGTTCCTTGAAATGGGGGACCCATGTGAGTTTTTTGTCAAACAGTAATCCCAAAAATTTTATTGTATTTGTCTGTGGTATTGGGGTATTGTATAAATGTAAATGATAGTTGATATTGCGTTTGATTCTTGTAAATAAAATAGTCCTTGTTTTGTCAGTAGAAAATTTGAGTCCTGTTATATCCGTCCAGTGTTCAAGTGATTGTATTGTTTCTTGTATTCTGTTTTGCGAAGCTTCTGCAGTCTTGGATGAATGAATTATTAGTAAATCGTCAACATATAAACAGTACTGTACATCAGGAGGGATGTGATCCCTAACCGAATCCATAGCAATGAGAAACAGCGTTGTACTCAATATACTCCCTTGAGGGATGCCCATTTCTTGTTTATAGACATCTGAGAGGCAAGTTCCATTTCTGACTCTGAATGTTCTATTCGAAAGGAAACCCTTGATAAATTCAAATGATTTCCCGCGAATACCCCATTCATAAAGTTTAGAAATAATTGTACTTTTCCAAACTGTGTCGAAAGCTTTTTTTATATCAAAGGACACTGCTAGTGTGGCATTTTTATTAATGAAAGAATCTATGATGTAAGACTCTAGGCGAACTAGATGGTCCTGCGATGAGTGTCTTTCTCTGAAACCGCATTGATATGGCGAGAGTAGACTCTTAGATTCAATGTACCACATTAATCTTTTGTTAAGCATTTTCTCAAAAACCTTGCAGACACAGCTGGTAAGCGATATCGGCCTGTAATTTGCAACCTCAGATTTATCTTTGTTAGGTTTGAGTATAGGAATAACGATGCTAGTAGTCCAACATTCAGGGATTTGGCCCGAGTCGTATACCGTGTTCATAAGCCGCAAAAGCTCTGTAAGGCAAGTGTTGGGGAGGTGTTTAATCATGCTGTATGTGATTCTGTCTGGTCCGGGTGAGCTTTCTTTTGTGTTAGTTAGTGCGTGATTAATTTCTGCAATCGTAAATGGTTCGTCTAGGGGATGTTTCTCTTGCTGAGGCCAAAATGGTTAAATGATGTTGTGTCATGTCAGTATTGTGTACGTAGTTATTTTCAGGTGTCTTTGAAATGTCACTGAAATGTTTTGCTAAAGTATTGGCTATGTTTTTACTGTCAGTCAGAATTGAGTCATGCTGTTTTAGACCACTTATTGGTGTCCGATATTTTCTACTTGTTATCTTTTGAAGATTATTCCATACTGCACTTTGTGGCGTATTTCTGTTTAATTTCGTTAAGAAGTCTACCCAACATTGCCTTTTGCTTCCAGTAATTACGTGTCGGCAAGTAGCTTTGGCTTTTTTGAATTTTATTAAGAACTCGGTTGTAGGGTTCCTCCTGAATTAGTTAAGAGCAATACGTTTTTCCTTTACTGCCTGTTTGCATCGTTCATTCCACCAAGGGACGGGTATGTGTTTCTTTACGGTCCTGGTTTTTGGAATCGAATTTTCAGCGGCTGTAATTATCGGTTCGTTAAAGTCCTGTATTGTTTCTATGTTCGAAAAGTTAAGTTCGTTTATTATGTGTTGTTGGTATTTCGTCCAATCTGCTTTCTTAGTGTTGAGTCTTGTAAATACTTGGAACGGTACAGGAACGCTTTCTAGTTCTATAGCTATTGGGAAGTGATCGCTATTATAAAGGTCTTTCATTACCTCCCATTTGAAGCGTATAAGGATGTCAGGTGAACATGTTGTGACATCGATGTTTGAAAACGTCCCTGTTCATGAGCATAGGTGAGTAGGAAAATTATTGTTAAGTGGGATCGAGTCATGTACATCAAGAACATTTTCAATGATTCTTCCCCTCGCATTAGTAACATTTGAGTTCCATAGTGTACTAAGTGCGTTGAAGTCTCCGAGAAATATTAAAGGTCGAGGAAGTTGTGTTAATAAGTCCTGTAAGTCAGTAGGGTAAACTCTATCACTTGGTGGAAGATAGATATTGCAAATGGTCATCCTAAAGGGAGCATAGACAGTACAAGCTACCGCTTGCAATGTACTTCTGATTCGGATAGGTTCACTATAGACCGTATCTCTGACGAATATAGCGACGCCTCCTGAAGCCTTTCCTCCCCATGTCTATATGATGAATATCCTAATAGTGAAGTGTTTCTGTCTGCTGATAAATGTGTTTCTTGTAGTGCTAGTATTTGGTATTGTTTAGATCTCACTAGGTGCTTTAGATCGTCAATGTGTCTTTGCAACCCGTTCATATTCCACTGTAATAATTTGAAGTTGCTGTTAGTCATTTTTCAGTAGGAATATTTGAATTTGAGCCTGTGAACTATTCATATTAGAATTCAACAATAGGACATGAGTTATTATACCAAGGTGGTTTAGGACGTATTTAGAACGAGTTGATGAATTCTGATTAAAGAATGTGAATGAGATTGAGAATTGTTCTCCTTTAAACTGAGAAGTGCTGAATGATTCTTTAGGTACAAGACTTGTATATGACCAGAACTGGTGAAAATATCGAAATGAGAAAGCAAAAATTCTGCTCAAGATATGACCATGCATAATAGATATAGTTACAAGATTTAATTCCCTTAAAGTGCAATAAGTAAAATGAAATCGTAGTCCCATTGGAGGGGCAAGTTTGTGGAATATCGGTAAATGTTTTCCATCATATAAGGTTATGGCAAACCCATGAAGCCTAATATATGAATACTTGATGTTTTTACAAATAGCTTTTACCTCGTTTCTATAATCATGTGTAATAATAACAAATGTATTACTTGTTTTATATTCGCATGAGGTTATAATATAAACGAAGGAGATAACCATGTTCACGCCTGGGATAGATAATGATGCACAATGATTTCCTATAAATAGTGTTTTACATTTTAATAAAGAAAGAAGGTAGAATGCAACAAAAGAAAATATGAGAAAATTAATGTAGTAAATATTTGTGAATTCATTAATATGTGTCTTATCTGTGAGAATGTCAAGATCAATCATAAAGAAACGAAACTTTTGCTACTTCTTTCTCTTTTGTCGAGATCTCAAACTTGTCTCCAACTCGTTCTCATTCTCTGCAGATATTTCAGATTTACTACTTACACTTTTTTTGGAGCTGGCATCGCTATGTACATCACCTACATCAGCCTTCAAACAGGATTTTATACATTCATCAATAGAGCAAGGTGGTTTAGAATTCTCAAATGTTTGAACTCCCTGGGAAATATTTTCTTTTGGGGTACCATCAGGTAGCGTACGGGGATCTTCCGTCGATTTTTTTGAGTTTTTGTTCAGTTTTTTTGCATCTAAAGATTTATGTTTTATTCCCTTCTGTTCTCCAAGAATCATTGATGTAATAGTATAAAGCTGCTCCTGTAGAGACTTTAGATGTTCCTTTCTGTAGAGCTCCAATTCTGCATTTATTGGTTTCAGGCTTGAAGTCTTGATTTCTTCCACTGATTGCTTTACTCTTGAGGCATAAGAAGTTGGAGAACTTGTTAACCTCTTCCTAGCTTCTCCATAAGACAGCTTTTCCTGAACCATCTTCTTTAGGATCTGGGTCTCCTTGATGAAGATCGGGCATTGTCTGTCATAGGCCGGGTGGTTGCCTTTACAATTAGTACAGAGCTTTCTTGCGCAAGGTCCTTCATGTTTCACTTCGGCGCATGTTTTGCAAATTTCATTATTCTTACAACATCTGCTTGTATGGTTGAACCCCCAACATTTAAAGCATGTTAATGGTGAAGGAACATATTCTCTCAGAGATATTACCATGTAGACAATTTTAATTTTTTCTGGGAGTATGTCCTTATTAAATGTTGCAACAAAAAGTGTCTTTCGAGAAGCGTTTCTGGTCTGAAATCTTCTCAAATGGGTAACATTCTGACCTTTAAGTTCTTCCAGAATGGTCCCATCATCTAAATGTACAATTTCTTCGCAGGAGAATATTCCTCGTGAGAAGATTTGTGTGGACTTACATTAATCCTTGTTCCAAAAAAGTTTCCTTCGCCGCACAGTTTCATGGCTATACTTCTGTCTGAGCAGGAGATAATCAGGGTCCCTGACTTCTTATTTTTTGTTACATTTAAATTATTTCCAAACGTTTTCAGCCACCTTTCCACAACGAATGGACTTACGTTATTGAATGACTGGTCTTTACTTTCCATTTTTATGATGAGATATTTCATGTTTTCAAGTTCAGTGTTCAAAGTCTTCATTATAGGTTTATTGCCGTCAGTATTTGAAAAACTTTGGTGGCTCTTGTTTCCGACATGTTTTTCATGTTATGGATTGTTTATTTCAGTGTTTAAGGATTTTTCCAAGGAAAAATATTTTTTCGTGGTTTCTCTGAAAAATCCAAACTTAACACTCTGAGCAAAAGGTCGTGGGTTCGATTCCCACTACGGGGTGGTAGCTTTTGTATAGAAAAAATAAAAGGCACCAGCCCTATCCTGGCTAGAAAAGAGTGGTAACCAATACATAACTGTAATGGTTGGCTTGTCTTACATAAATCAGATAGAACTAACCTGGTTAACAGGTGGTTCTAAAGGTTAATAGAATGGCATATGATAAATAAATATATTCATTATGGTGCTAAAGCTTGTACTTATTACATGGTGGCAGCGGTAAATTAAAAAAATAAAATAAATGTCTTCAATTGAAGAAATTACAAAAGCTTTTTTGGAAGCTTTGAAGTCTTCAAGAGAGGAAGGAACTACTGGCTTTGAAGTTAAGCCTCCTGAAGAATTTAACTTCCAAGATTGTTCGAAATGGCCGCAATGGATACGAAGGTTTGAAATTTACAGGTCAGCAAGCGGTCTCAGTAACAAAGGTGAATGCCAACAAATTAATTTTTTTATTTATTCTTTGGGTTTGGAGGGAGATGAATTTCTAACCTCTATTGGTTTACCTCCGGATAAAAGAAACACTTATGCCCAGGTGAAGAAACATATTGAAAATCATTTCAGGCTAAGAAAAAACTTATTTTACGAACGTTCAAAATTTCTTTTGAGAACACAGGCACCGACTGAAGAGATAGACAATTATATACAGGACTTGTACAAATTAGCAGCCAAATGTGACTGGGCTTGTGAACATTGTAATTTCGGAAAAGACTTGTTATTGCTGAAATTAGTTACTGGCCTAGCCGATAGACATCTTTCTACTGAACTACAGTTACGTCAAGAGTTGAAGATAGACGAGGCTGTTGAACGCATCCGTTTAGCTTCTGTCATAGAGGCGCAACAAGACATGATCCGTGGCCAATCAAATAACAATCCTGGAATCGTAGAGTGTGATGCTGTTTCTAGGAAATATCCTAATAAATATCGCCGTCTTTCTAAGGGATCAGAACGAGTAAAGAGCCAAAGAAAAGATTTTAATAGATCTTGTTACAGATGCGGAGCAGCTTACAGTGATGAGCATCGTCAGAAATGTCCAGCTAAGGACTCTATTTGTTTTTCATGCGAGATAAGGGGCCATTGGAAGTCAGCCTGTCGTTTTGCCAAGAAGGTCGACGAGGTGGACAGAAGGAGTTCCAGTTCCAGCTGCGGCAGTCTTGGGGTTGTACATTTTACAGCAACATCTCAGATAGATGATTTATTTTATACAAATATAAAAGTCAATGGGAAAGACATCAGATTCAAAATCGATTCAGGAGCTGACGTATGCATCTGTGGTCCAAATATGATCGAACAACTGCGTTTGGAGATGCACAAAACGTCTAGAAAGCTTCATGGGGCAGGCAGTAGCCAACTAAAAGTGCTTGGTAAAGTTAAAGTTGTGATGTCTAAAAATGGAATAGACCATACAGAAACTGTGTATGTTGTAAAAGGACAAAAAGAACCACTTCTAGGGAAGGCTGCCATAGCAAATTTTAAACTACTCAAGCTTATGGTAGATGAAGTAACAAATCATCCAAATGATTATAAGATTTTAAACGAATTTCCAAAAGTTTTCCAAAGCCTTGGGGAGGTCAAAGGTGACCCATATTTAATCCGGCTTGCTCCAAATGCTAAACCTTTTTCTGTTTCATGTCCCCGGCGAGTTCCGATTCCTCTCAAGAGGAAACTACAAATTGAATAGACCGAATGGTCAAGTCAAACATCATCGTTCCTATTTCGGCAGCAACAGAATGGTGCTCGCCAATAGTAGTTGTGCCTAAGAAAAACGGCACGATACGGCTCTGTGTAGACTTTACTGAATTAAACAAATTCGTTGTAAGAGAAAAAGTTATATTACCCTCTGTTGATGAGTTACTGTGTAAGCTTAATTCTGCTAAATTTCTTTCTAAATTAGATGCCAATAGCGGTTTCTGGCAGATCCCTTTGGACGAAAGAAGTCAAAAGTTGACTACATTTATTACACCATTCGGCAGATATTATTTTAAACGTTTACCATTTGGTATATCATCTGCTCCTGAACACTTCCAAAGGAGAATGTCTGAGGCAATTGAAGGCCTAGAAGGTGTTATTAACTTAGCGGATGATTTTCTGGTTTATGGTGAAACTGAAGCTGAACATGATAATAGGTTCACCAAGTTTTTACATCGCCTAGAAGAGTATGGGATCACACTTAATAGAGAAAAGTGTATTTTTAAAGTTAATAAGCTAAACTTTCTAGGACATGTTTTGGAAAATGGCAGCATTAAACCCGATCCAGAAAAGGTTAAAGCAATCTCGGCAATGCCAAAACCTAAGGATCAGAAAGACTTAAGGTCTTTTCTAGGTATGATTAATTCTTTGATGAAATTTATCCCTCACCTCATGCCAAACCCTTGAGAGAATTATTGAGTAGCAAAAATACTTGGATGTTGACCAACATACACGATACGAATTTTAATAAACTAAAATCACTTGTTAGTGATGCCGTCTCTTTAGCGACATTTGACCCACAGAGGGAAACACGAGTTTGCGCTGATGCATCCAGCTTTGGAATCGGGGGAACTCTAGAACAGAAGTTTGCTAAGGGCTGGATGCCAGTTCAATTCATATCGCGAACTTTAGGTTCAGTCGAGACGCGCTATGCTCAAATTGAAAAAGAAGCTTTAGCACTAACTTGGGCCTGCGAAAGGTTCTCGCAGTTCATTTTAGGAATGAAATTTGATTTGTTGACAGACCACAAACCTCTGGTTGAAATTCTAGGTCAGAAACCTATTGCAAGCTTGTCGGCACGACTACAGAGATTTAGAATGAGGTTGTTACCATTTACCTTCCGTGTTCAATATATAAAAGGAAAAGAATTTACAACTCCTGATTTGCTTTCTAGAAATCCGTTAGAAAAGCCTGGGGATAAAGATGTTCTAGACGAAATCGAACTTCATGTTTCAGAACTTGTTTCGTCTTTACGAATTAGGGATTCAAGACTCAAGAAACTCATGAAAGCGCAAGAAGAAGACGCAGTAAGCCAACCATTACAATAACCCGTCCCAAAATTCCTAGTTTATAATAATAATCGTTAAAATTTAAATAATTGAATAAAATTAAAATATTGAATTTCAATTACAATATTTTTCTATCAGGTTTATACATCAGCATTCAATATAAAAAACATTCGCCCTTACAATCCTGAAGCACTTCTAGAACTTTGACTACGATATCCCAACACCGAAGTGAATGTACTTTAGTAACACGTATGCAGTAAGGAAACTAATTTTTATTTTAGCGTCCACTTATAAGTAACACAGATTTTTTAGACTGATTATCTACGGGTTACCACTCTTTTCTAGCCAGGAGACGGGGATTCCGTAACAAACGACTCTACTCCTGGCGGAAATCGAACTAACGACCATAGGCACGGTGTATCCGATTCAAATGTCCCATTCATCTCACCAAAATGTTTTTTGAAATCGCTGGGCTTGTTCTTGTAGTAAGAGAAAAGCTTTGAAGCTCGTTAGGTCCGTGTTAATGTAAGTAAATTTCATTGAATATTCTTCGTTCACGGGCTTTATCGTGACATCTCTAACATGATATTTAAGCCACTTAAATTTTACGGACGAACAAACAACAAGAAAGGACTCGCACATCTGTACTTTTAGAAACAAAATGATCAAGTACGTAATATACAACTGAACCCAGGCATATAATTAACACAAATCACACTTACCACGGACTATCTAAATAACGACCCACAGAGTGATAAACTCTTTCCTGAATTATCCATAGCACATAGTACAGACTAACAAACTTGTACGACCCGTACCGACGTAAACAATTTACTTAACCTGAGTACAAATACTATGATATTACAAACCAGACGCAGTACTACCTACATAGCAGAGATGGGAAAAATTTTATTTATAAATAAAATTACGAATTTATTCGTACTTCATATATTTGTAAATACGAATAAAAATATAAAAATACAAATACAATTTTATTCGCAAATTTTTCCTGCGAATACAAATAAATTCACAGAAAAAATTGTAAATAATCACAAAAAATTTGAATATTCACAAATAATTAAGTGATTACAAAAAAAAAATGGCATCAAATGTATATATACAAATTTATTCACAATATAATTTGTGAATAAAAATTTATTCACAAAAATATTCGCAAATAAATTATGAATGTATTCGAATTAACGATCAGATGATATTACAATTATTTTTTAAGGCGCTTAACATCTAGGTTATCAGCGCCTAGATTCAATTTCTTTTTTACCCCGAGCCCGCAGCAGCACCACCAGCCTCGCTGCAGTTTGCCACCTGTACCTCTGGCGGTCCATAAAAAAAAAGAAAACAAAAAACTGAATCTAGGCGCTGATAATTTAGACGTCAAGCAGCTTGAAAAAAAAATCATTAATACGAATAAATTCATAATTTATTTGCGAATTTTATTGTGAATAAATTTGTATTCTTAAATTTTAGTGTGAATTTTTTGTAATCAATTGATTTTTTGTGAATATTCACATTTTTTGTGATTATTTGCAATTTTTTCTGTGAATGTATTTGTATTCGCAGGAAAATGTGCGAATAAAATTGTATTTTTATATTTAAGATACGTGAATACAAATAAATTCGTATTTACACTTATGAATATGAATTTATTTCTATTCGTATTTACAAATATATGAAGTACAAATAAATTCGTATTTTTATTTATAAATAAAATTATTCCCATATCTGCTACACAGTCACTTGATAATGAAATACATACTTAGAGAGTGCTCGGCCACAGAGCTGTCACCGATGCCAGTGACGACGGTCTGACAACAGTATATTTACTGGCGGACCCATACTATTAGATTATTCAGGGTTGTTGAATTGTTGAAATATGTCGTAATACTTTTTATTTTGCAAACGTAACCCAAATATATCTATTTTAGTTTGGATAAACCTAAAACTTTTTGAAACAATATCAAATTCAGTATTGGTTCAGACGCGGACCAGGTAGGAGCCTTCTGGGACACGCTCTCGTTAAGATCGTCTTCTCAACATCTTCAACCTATCAGCTAAGCCATGTTGTAACTAACCCTGTCACTAATTTTTTTTTAATCATTAACCAGTTTATTTAAAAAAAAAAAAAAAAAAAAAAAAAAAAAAAAAAAAAAAAAAAAAAAAAAAAAAAAAAAAAAAATCTACCTTAACTCAAAATGGCCTTAACTAAAAAACGGAAGCTAGAGTTTCCTCCACTAATACCGGACGTTCCGAATACAAGTACGAAAAGATATGCAGTGAACTTGAAGCAACGAGATCAAATCTCATCGCTGTCTTTTAACCGTTCACTCTTTAAGGCGTCCGGCATAAATGATTTTACTCCCAAATTCCTAGTAGTTGCCCATAAGAATGAAGGCAGTCTAAAAAATGTGCCTCCTTTCTCTATTTTTCATGAAATAAATCGCAAAGTTGGTGAAGTAAAGAACATAAAAAAACTCAGGGACGGTACGATTCTCATCGAGACCAAAGAGTCTTTTCAATCCATGAAATTACTCGAATCAGAGAACCTGTTTGGAGTTGATGTTACAGTTTCTCCTCATAAATTTCTAAATTCGTCGAAGGGAATTATCAGTTGGTTCGATCTTGAGTATGAATCAGTAGAAAATATTAAACTAGAACTTAAGAGTCAAGGAGTAACTAATGTGGAAAGGATTTCTTTTTTTCGTAATGGTTCCAAGTGTAACACTAACAAATATATTCTAACCTTTTGTACACCTAGTCTCCCTAAAGAAATCAAAGTTGCTTACCAGGTTCTACCAGTGAAATTGTATGTACCGTCGCCTATGCGCTGTAACAAATGTTTCTTTTTTAGACACACTGCCAAGCGTTGTAATAAAGATGCAGTGTGTAGAAATTGTAGTGAGAGAAAACACGAAGGGCCATGCACGAGCAGCCCTAAGTGTAACGTTTGTAAAGGCCCGCATCCTTCCTGGCATCGCCAATGTCCTAGATACATCGAGGAGTTTGAAATCTCCAAGTTGATGGAGGTCAACAAATTATCATATGTTAAAGCGAGGGAAATACTTTTTAATTCTCTCTCTCGTCTAACAATGAAGCCTTATGCTGAAGTGCTGAGAGTTAAAACCTTCTCATCAGTGTTTACACAAACTGAGATAACGCAAGAGACGCAGGCTCCTGTACCTGCTACCCATACCCCGAACCTTTCCGAACCTCCCCGAACCTCTCCGACTATAGTCGATACTTCCCGTAGAGAGCCGAGCCTCTCCGATGTCACCTCCCACCCTCCTTCCCTCCCTTCCCCTGCTGTAACCTCCCCACCAGCCCCAGCTCTCCCTACTCCTACACCTACAAGGACTCCTAACCAAACCTCGCTTCCTCCCCTCCCTCCACCAGCTCTAGAAGCTATCCCTATCTCTTCTACTGATAGCAATACTTCTCTACCTAACTCTAGTAGTCTCGAGTCCTCTCTTCCCATAGATCCTCCTCCTATCATCCACAAGTCCCGGAGTAGTTCCTCCCAGATTCCCTTAACCCCTTCCCTCCGCTCTAACCCTTTGGGTACTCAGGGCAATACTCCTAGGTCCTCTTCCTCTCGCACCTCCCTAGGTACAGGTACACCTCCTCCTTCCTTAAGCACTGATAGCTCGCAAAAGAAGAATGTTACCAGATCTCTATCAAGAGAAAAAAAAATAAAAATGAGCGGGTACAACTGCTCTTAAATTTAAGATTTTTAAATGAGAATTAATTATAGGCTATATCATCTAATGTTGACGTCTGTGCTGATTATGACTTTATCTGAAATTGTTGAAACTATTTTCAGTGCTGGAATGAATAACCGCGTAAACGAAAGCCCAACTAACTGCTATAATGTTATAAACAGGACTATTTCCTGTGTTACCCAGGACACCCGAACTTTTTTTTCTGAGTGGTTTTCTTTTTCAGCTCTAACGGATGGACTATCTATTCGTTTTGTGGTTCCGGTAGGAATTTTAAGTGGTGTAGAGGAAAGAGAATCAATTAATCTAGTCAGATGTAGGAGAACGTTTTTCATACAAACATTATTAGCTACAATTATTTGTTCCTCTCAGATCCCAGAGCTTTTGGCTTGGGGTTACTGTTTTTCTAGTTGTTTGTACCTCATGGTCGTCGAGCGTGTATGCATCCAATCTGATACCATTACCATTGACGTCTCCTTAATTTCATGGTCTGCTTGTCGCATCACTCATCCCATGTTCTTGAGTACAAAGCTGTTCCACTCAAGAGTATGTAAGTTCTCTTTTTATGACATTCGCACTCTTCTTTATCTAATTGTCTTCCTTTTTGGAACATTTTTAGCAAAGGAACAACCTTACACTATTGGATTTGTGTCCTTTTTCGAACATATTTTTATTTATATTCTTAGCTTTACCTTATGTTACCTTTTACAACATGTACTACTGTTTACTTCAATCTTGTTGCTACTCTACAGGGGCTCGCCAAAAATTGGTTTAACTGATAAACATTTAAGCATATGTCAATTCCTTTTACTTTTTAATTATAGTTGTTATTTTATTGTAAGTTCTACCCCTGGCTATATTTTATCCTCACGACATAGACACTTGGATGTTCCTTTTTTTAATTTACGTTATACGTTTTATTTGCTTGATCCTAATTCTAAAATAGTTTTAGCGGGTGAACTGTTAGATGTAAGCAGTTTTTTGTTGTTTTTATACTATTTTTTACTTTCCATATTTATATTTATCCCACTCTCTATGTTATGCCTCCATGATGAGATGTACCCTTCCCTTTATGTTTGCTATAGGATATCTTTGTTATATATATTTCATTTTAAGTTAATTTTGGATAACAGACGTTACTGTACTCCTGTTACCAACGTAGGGTATTTTTTAACTTTACGACTTATTCTATTAGTTGTTCCATCATTTCCCATATGTTATAAGGTTTTATTTTTGTGTATAGTTCATCTCAATTCATTAGTAGCTTTAGTGAATGTACTGTTAGATGTAAGTGAACCTTTTCTAGGGTTGTATTGTATTCTTCCTTTTATATTTCTATTCGTCGAGGGTTGTATGTTATGCCTACAAGGTGGACTGGAGAGCCAGCCATCATTTCCAGAACACCTTAAGCTTAAGGTTTCTTCGAGTGGTCTGATGTGTCTTGGGTCCAAGTTTCGCTTGGCAGAACAATCTGGTATAAGTGTTATTTTCTTTAATCCAATACGTATCCGCTACGTGGCTGTTCTTCCCTCTTTCGGAACATCCAGAAATTCGCTTTTGACTTCTCTGAGTATTGAAGAATGGTTTTCCTGCGGGAAGGTCTACACTAAGTGCAACTCCTATGACTGACACGCCAACCCCTAGAAATGGAATCCTCCAATGGAACTGCAACGGCCTCATAAAGCATACAAGTGATTTGGAGATTATGGTAGATCATTATAAACCACTCTTTATATGTCTTCAAGAAACTCATCTCTCACCTGATGATGAGTTCGGTCTTCCTGGATATCAGAGCTACAGACTTGATGACACGACTAGAGACAAAGCCTGCGGTGGCGTAATGATTCTTGTCTCCAACACCATTCCTAGCGAACTTCTCAGCATCCAAACTAATCTATGGGCCATCTCGGTGAGGACTCATCTCCCGCATTCTCTTTATCTCTGCAATATTTACCTTCGTCCAAGTGAGCAAACTAGGGAATGCGACCTTCGGCACCTTGTAGAACAGATTCCTGAACCTAGAGTTATCTTGGGGGATCTGAATGCTCACTCCACTGCTTGGGGCTCTTCAAGGAATGATCATCGTGGCAAGATGATTTCAGCACTATTTCAAGACACTGAGCTACACATTCTCAACACCGGACAACCAACATATCTAAGCTCTTCCTACGGTACTACCTCTTCCATTGATGTCACAGCATGTACTTACTCTCTCGTTACTGCACTCAGTTGGTACACTCTCACCGACCTTTATAGCAGTGATCATTTCCCCATTATGATAACTATTGAAAATTCACGCGTTTCCCCGGCAGAACGGAGAAAATCTTGGTTACTTCACAAAGCTGATTGGGAAGAATATAGGAACCTCGCTATCTGCACCAGCTGGCACCCACAGGACGTGGACATTAATTGTAACATGTTAACTAAAGCTATTCAAGATGCTGCCAGCAGCACTATACCACAACGTAAAAGTAACCCACGGGAGACATCTTTACCTTGGTTTAATGAAACATGCAGGAAAGCTATACGGGACCGCAGAAAAGCTTATCGTAAATTCAAGAGAAGCATGACAACCTCGCTCTTCATTGACTTCAAAAGACTGAGAGCGGTATCAAGACGTGTGATTCGAGAGGCTAAGGAACTGTATTGGAGAAGTTTTGTCTCGTCCATTAGCGCTAACACCTCTTCGAGTGAAGTCTGGCGAAAAATCAGGAGCATTCAGGGCAAATCAGATGTGCCACCTATTGTCTTGAGTGTAAACGGAACCCTAACCACAGACGGTTTCACGATAGCTGAAACTCTGGCTGAGTCTTTTCGAGTTAAGGAAACCGAGCTCGATCCTGACTTTCTTGAAAACAAGGTCAAGGAAGAATCCCAACCCCTACATTTCTCTCTTATCAATAACGCAGCCGTTTACAATGACTCCTTCACTAGATGGGAGTTAGATTTTTCGCTTCGGAAATCTAAAGGAAGGTCCCCTGGCCCGGACAACATCTTATATGAAATGCTGCGTCAGCTGTCTCCTCAAAGCAAGGATCGGCTGCTTCAGTTATACAATCAAGTCTGGCATAGTGGAGTGTTTCCAAGTGCTTGGAGAATATCACATGTAATCCCAATCCCAAAAGCAGATAAAGATAGAAGATTCCCTTCAGGATACCGGCCCATTTCACTGGTTAGCTGTCTAAGCAAAGTGCTGGAAAAAATGGTGAACAAGCGGCTCCTGTGGACACTTGACAAAAAAAATTTGCTCTGGAATGGCCAGTCTGCTTATCGCCAGGGTAGGTCAACCATGGACAATCTCGTCATTCTTGAAAGTGAACTGCAATACGCCTATGTCAACAAGCAGGTTGTGGTTGCGGTCCTGTTCGATATAAAAAATGCATTTGATTCTGTATGGAGGCAAGGTATTTTACGTACGCTACACAGGTGGGGCCTTCAGGGGAACCTTCCGAAGTTCATACAGCAGTTTCTGTTAAAAAGGCAATTTCGAGTGCTTGCGAACGGGGTGCTATCCGAAAATGTAGAGACGGAATATGGAGTCCCACAAGGCAGTGCACTGAGCTCCACTTTGTTTTCTATTGCAATTGACGACATCAAGACGTGTCTCACTACGCATGTAAAAGGACTTCTGTATGCGGACGACCTCCTTATTTTATGTCGATCTGCAAGTGTCGAGTACATCAGACGAAACCTTCAGGCAACAATCAACAGGATTTTGCTGTGGAGCAAGACTTCTGGACTACGCATCTCGAAGGAGAAGACAAAATGCATTCTATTCAGTCGTCGCCGATCGGAGCCGCCGTGTCCTCCACTTGAGCTTGGATCGCATCCTATTCCATTTGTCGATCAAGCCCGGTTCCTTGGAGTGATCTTTGACAAGCGGCTCAACTGGGTGCCTCACGTGAGTGAACTCAGGAGGAGATGCTTCAACCGCTTAAAAATTCTAAAAGTATTAAGCAAGACAACCTGGGGAGCTGATCGTCTCTCGCTTCTGAAAGTGTACCAAGCT
The DNA here is from genome assembly GCA_946811695.1 of Gonocerus acuteangulatus. NCBI lineage: Eukaryota > Metazoa > Arthropoda > Insecta > Hemiptera > Coreidae > Gonocerus > Gonocerus acuteangulatus. Next base: position 82,325,719 of record OX328123.1, read on the forward strand.
TTAATCTGCAGTAAAATAGACTACGGAAGCATAGTTTATAGCTCAGCCAAACAACCAGTGCTCGAACTTGTTGATACAATACACTTCAACGGGATTCGGAGCATAAGTGGGGCTTTCCGGAGCACGCCAGTTCTCTCGTTGTGCGCAGAGGCTGGTATTCCTCCCCTAATATTTAGGAGGCATCGTCTTGCCGCCAAATATATATCGAAAATATATACCTCACCTGATCATCCATGCTACCCGTACATATTTCAACCAAAATATTCTAGGTTGTTTAACAGTCACCCTTCAGCTTCTTTGCCTTTAGCACTTCGGGTGAAGTCTCTAATAAATGAACTCGAAAAGTTCACCATTTTTCGGCAGGATGCACTCATGCCTCCGTGGAATTATAGAAAACCTCTCTGTCACTTTCTAGCTCTGCGGAAAGACGACGCCAGTGGGATTGAATTGAATTGTCGACTTCACGAGCTGCTGGATACGTTCGATGATAAGAGAGTAATGTACACTGATGGTTCTCACACTGGAGTCTCATGTGCGAGTGCTTACATAGATCAGGGAGCAGCATATCAGTACAAATTACACCCCGCTAGTAACATTTATTCAGCCGAGCTGTTTGCACTGTCAGCAGCTCTGTATCACGCTATGACAGTACCCGAGACCAACATTGTGATCTGTACAGACTCTAAAAGCGCGCTGCTTAACATCCATGATATGTACAGTGATAACCCAAGCATTATAAAGTTGTTCGAGTACTCCACCATGCTTCATGGACTGGGGAAGACTGTTCACCTCGTCTGGACTCCAGGACACAGGGGTGTAAAGGGTAATGAGATGGCAGACAAAGCAGCGTCTTCCGCTCATGATTTACCGTCTATTACACCCACTTCTCTGACGGTAAGTGAGCTGGCTTCACCGCTGCTGCACACCGTCAAACAACGTTGGCAAGAGATGTGGAATGAGGCAAGAGACGTCAATAAGCTGAGTTTGGTGAAAACTGACTGCCAGCCTTGGGAGACATCCTCTAGATCCTGCCGAAATGAGGAAGTAATGTTAGCGCGACTCCGCCTTGGACACACCCGTCTTACGCACTCGTATCTTATGTCCAGGAAAACTCCACCCCGATGCCTTACTTGTCGAAAACCCCTCACCGTTCAACACATCATTGAAGATTGCCGGAAGTACACAAAACTCTTTCGGCAGCTCGGAATATCAAGAAAGATAGCAGAGGCTCTCGGCAACAAACAGGCTGAAGTTGACAAAATAATAAATTTTTTAAAGATAACTGGGCTTAATAGATTGATATGAAAATAATGTTGCCCTCTATTTAGGGTCCTTATGTGTTTTAGTCTAGTACTTGTTTTTAATTGTTGTTTAGTAGAATGATTGTTGCACGGTTTATCAATTTATTTAGTGTTTCCTTAAGTTAGCAAACTGTGATAATTTGTGATACCATTTATTTATTTATTTTTTTTTTTATTTTTTTTTTTTTTTTTTTTTTTTTTTTTTTTTTTTTTTTTTTTTTTTTTTTTTTTTTTTTTTAAATCTCATAGTTTCTAGTTTTAATTTAATATTGTTATTCGTTTAATATATTGACATATGTATATGTTTAGTGATATCTGTATTTTTAAAATAAAATTGTCTGCACTTTGACAATAACTATATCGGGGAGTATGTCAGGGAAAAAAAAAAGGAAAAAAAAAAAAAAAAAAAGGGAAAAAAAGGAAAAAAAGAAAAAGAAAAAGAAAAAAAAAGGGGGAAAGAGAGGAAAAAGGAGAGAAAAAGGAAAAAAAGGAAAAAGAAAAAAAAAAAATCCCCTAAACACAGAAAGTGAGGAAAAAAAAAAGAATGGGCCAAAAAATATATACAAAGTACAAGGTCTAATTTGATAATACAAAAAAAAAAAAAAAAAAATAAAAATAAAAATAAAATTCAATTAAAAAAAAAAAAAAAAAAAAAAAAAAAAAAAAAAAAAAAAAAAAAAAAAAAAAAAAAAAAACCTGACTCCCTAAGGTTCCGGGAACGAGGGATGAGTGGTTGTGCGTTGCAATGACATAGTAGGGCGCTGACGACCGTGAGGTTTTTCGCCCCATATTTTCTAAACAAACAAACAATATCAACTCAATCTGATATTTCAAGAATATGTGATAAAAACCATTTTTATCTTTTTAAAAGCCGTGAGCACTTATTCCTAAGTTTGTGGGTTCGATTCTCGCTAGGGGTGGTAGATGGCTATTATTAAAAAAAAAAAAATAAAATGCATCAGACCTATCCCGACTAGATCAGGAACGTAACCTAAAGATAGCCCGCCTAAAAAATCTGTGTCAATATATTAAAGGATGTTTAAATTAAATGTAATGACTTTAATTTCAACTTTATAATATTTTTAAGTAGGGATGTGATGATGATACCAATGCTGAATACAAATATTAGAAATAAAACGAATAAAATCCGTAACTATAATATTCGTAATTTTGTTCATTTGTTTTTAAAACATTCTTTATTGGCTTAGATATTGTTAAAAACATAATGGAAACGTAAAGCCGCATTACTACAAATACGTTCCTCAAAAAATAGTATTAAAAAAAATGTAGCAACATTCGTGAACTTTAATTTAAGATTTAATAGGATTTGAAATTTGACTGAAGAGTTTTAATTTCCATTTAATTGATTAATTTTCCCAACTATTCCCTATAAGTTTTCTAACTTGGAGCTTAAGCATTATCTAAAAAATAAGTTTTTCACTTTTGCAAAAATAAACTACTGATTTTAAAAATTAATTCCTCCTTTGATAAAATTCCTTTCTTACTTTCGGAAATTTTAAAGGATTGATGTGTTTTATTTCTAAACTCACTACATAAACATGAATTGAAAAGGACGGCATAAAATGTTGAGCGGGAATCAATTACCTTCTTAAAGAGGGCGTCGAATAGTCTGAAAAACAATAAAGATATTCAAGAACATAAAATGCGGAATTATTCCTATTTAAATCTCCACACCTCATGCGTGTGTATTTTATTTCATTCATCTGAAAGCACGATTTTCCTTTCTTTTTATTCGAATTTTTTCGAAGCCTCCACATCACCTCGTTTGAATCAATTTTCTACATATTCTCCTTTAAGCTTCTTCGTTGGGGGTCTTTCCTCTGGTTCCCACGGTTCTCCCTCCAGCGGTGTCCTGGTTATGGAAGTTATATTTCGCCCCAGTCCTATTGAGCTTCATCAGACTTGGTTGATTCTTCGTGTAGATAGGCAGGGGCTATATATAGCTCATGAACCTCAATGGGACTTCAGCGAAATGTAACTGCCATAACTAGGATACCACTGGAGAGAGAAGCCGGAACCCAAGGAATTTAAAAAAAAAAAAGTAATTATTGAAGAACTTAATTTTTAATTATTTATCTACCTTAAAATTGTCCGAGCATTACTTGCAATTTTATAGAACGTATTCACTTATCAGGGCGGGTAAAAATGGTAGCTTTTCAATAATTTTATTGAAGTAAATATAAATATTTTATAAACATGTAATACATCTTTTTTTTTAATTAAGTTTTTGACAACCTAAAATCAAAAGGAATACATGTTGTATTAAAATAAACAGTTACATCAAAGTGTCATCACACTGTGCTTTGTGGGAGTAATTGACACAAGAAAAATCCTAAGGACTATTTGCAAGTTTCAAACTACATATTTAAGGAAGGACTATAGTAGAACAAAAAAGAAAAGTTGAAAAAGTAAGTTTGATATAACGATAACTTTTGCCGAGAAGAAAATCAAATATGTTCGAAAATATAGACTTAACTTTTTCCTTACTATTCTTCGGAGCAGAGATGATGTTCGCCGGGAGGAATCCATTTTTCCCCCGAAGAAGGAGTTGTGTCACAGACTTGGAGGAAAGTTTTCAGACGAGAAATATCGGCTTTTACTGAAACAAGCTTAAGGAAGTAGCTTACAAGGACCAACGAGACATAGAAGTTGTGATAACTTTTCCTTGTTAGCAGCTCCATGCAGCTTATTTTGGGCCTTTTAGTGGTTTTACGCTCAAACAAACGAAGCGGAAGATGGAAGTTAAGCCTCTCCTTTCAGCATAATACTGTGTTTATTTAAAAATAATCTAAATATGACCATTCTTAGGGTAATAGTTAATTTACTTATATTCTGCTAATAATTTATAATTTTATTAATATCATCAAATCGGTCTTCCTGGATAGGACAACATTTAGGCACCGTTTGATAAGGTACTTTTCTGCGTCGATACTGAGAGAATTTTGATTCCTACGGAGATCGCTACGTTATTGCTATGTATTCTTGTTACATATGCAGCTGTTTTGTCTGTCAGAATTCACAGTTAACTGAGTACGATTTTTTTTTTAACTATTCTGATTTCAAGGGCTATTATTTAATTTACTTCATTCATAATTTACGTCATTAACTTGTATCTTCCCCATTAAAGAAAACGGAGATATCTAGTTATAGCACACATTTAATGGAGTTACAAAATTTACTTTCCTACCCCCCCCCCCATATTGCATAGCTCTTGTTATCCGCATCGGAGGGTTTCCCTTTCCACAATGTGTTGGTTGCAAGTAACTAATTTTGCTGGGACGAATTTTTTCAATGTCATCTGATTTTCTTTAATCAGCCGATTTTATATACATCTAGGAATTTATTTTATAGGCATTAAAATCCATCTTGTTAAACTAAATTTCTGGAATGCTTGATTGACCTTTCCTAACTCACAATATAACCATTCAGCTTGTCACGGGTGCTAAGTTAAGTATTTTTACATTTTTCAAGATTTGAAGTGTGACAATTAAATCGTCGGATACAGAACTTGCCTTTGTTGACCGACTGCTTTGTGTAGACCTCTCATTCTCGCGCTCATATTTCGCTACAGGTTGTAAGTTAACCAAATAGGAAATTAAGATAAATCGACAGAAACGAAATATTTCCCTCTCTACACACTAAGTAAAACTGACACTTAATGAAATATTTCCCTCTCTACACACTAAGTAAAACTGACACTTAATGAAATATTTCCCTCTCTACACACTAAGTAAAACTGACACTTAATGAAATATTTCCCTCCCTACACACTAAGTAAAACTGACACTTAATGAAATACCTTCTCACCCATAGGATAAGAAATAGAAACAACCTAACCAGTGTTTATTTTGTTTTGATATTTATGAAATTAGGGGTGTTAACAGGACACTGAGGATGGGGTTGTGACCTCGAAAACGTTCTGTGGAATAAAAGGGTTAAAAAAGTGGAGGTGTTTGGCCTGTTTTGCCTCCTATTTACTAAGAGAGTTAGATACATTTACGTAAAAGTTGGTTTCAGCCTAAAATTAGTTAAAATGCAAACTTAAAATGTCCGTAAAAAAAATAAATAAAAAAAAAATGAATTAGAGCCAGAATATTTTTAAAGGAGATTTAATTTCGTGTAGTACAGGGGAGTAACTGGTAAAAAAATTAGGAAAATCAAAAATGTTGAGCAACATGGGCTGGGTGATTTCTAATGGATTGACTCGTCTTGTTTAGTAAGTCAAGTCATCCATAGCTTTTGTAGGAACATTGATTAATTTTTGCCTACGTCGAAAATTACTCATAAGAGAAAGTATTTCTTTACTTCTGTATTGAGTAAGTAAGAATTTTATTCTACTATGTAAGAGCCCCTGCACGATACCAGGAGCTTAATTACGCTTGAAGAGTACTTGACATGCATTGTTGGGAACAATTCTCCTTGCTCTATCCCGTTTCTACAACTCTACCTCCTCATAAACCATTCGAAAACACAATTCACCGAAACAATCTGCATTACACTAATAGTTATCAGCTTATGTAAGGTCCCAATAACCTTTTAATGTACAAGTATAAGTTTTATAAAATATGGATAAATTTATTTATTTTCTTTTAGCACTTTCTGTAGAAATTTGCAACTGCATAAATGGAAAAGCAACCTCAATCCATTGAGGTTGCTCATGTAATGAGAATAAAGTGTTCCAAAAATAACCTAAATCATTCCATTAGGAATCCAAATTATTAATTTGCCGTTATTTTTACTTCCGTGTAAAGAAAATCTGCAAATATCATGGCTGACTAATGAGGAACATGTGTTATCAAAATAAAACACCTAAATCAGTCCCTTAGAAGTTGGGATTTACTCCATAACAAAATGTAATGCATAGTATCCACTATGCTGGGCTCAGGCTGGCGATAGGCGCATTCCGATCAAGTCTGTACTTAGTATGTGTGCTGAAAGTGGTGAGCCTCCACTTGAGTATCGAAGAGCCCAAGTAATGTTATGTTATTATTCCTCTATAATTTCCTCCCCAAATAACTCCATAAACACACTATTTGACATAAATAATCGGCCTAGAAACAACTTAAACCTTTCCATGAAGAGTCTTAAACCTACTAGAACACATTGAAATAACTCTTCCAGAAACATTATCCAAAAACATTACTTCTAAAGAGCCCTGGCTTTTGTCTACTTCATCCGTCAACCTTTCATTAACCAAATACACAAAACACAACACAAACCCAATCATTCTCCGCAACGAATTTAATAAAATACTTGGCGAGAGTTCTAACTTAACCAATATATTTACAGATGGCTCCAAAACCTCCGAAGGTGTTGGCTCTGCAGTTTTAGTTAACTAAGAAATTCATATTTTTCACTAAATAGAATTTCTTCAATACTTACAACTGAAATTCTCGCTATAGAGAAGGCTCTCAATGCCGTTGCACACAGAGGTAATTCAGTCACCATCTTTTCAGACTCTTTATCCGCTCTAATGGCCATAAGTACCATTATTCTAAACATCCATTGGTCGTAATATTAATTGAAGCTCATGATTGCCTTCAGAGAAATGGAAACGATATTAATTTTGTGTGGAATACCCCAAAATGAAAAAGCTGATCAGGCAGAAAAAGTAGCTACTACTGAAGGAGTAGCATTTTACCAGGTACCAAGGAATGACGTCGTTTCTTATATTAAAAGTCAAATCAAATCGTCCTGGATCTCTATATGGTATAATATCAGAGAAAACAAATTAAGGGAAATAAAGGCTTACCCTTTGCCCTGGAGGACTTCGTCTATAGTGGAAAATAGGAGAGCAGAGGTAGTCCTTGCTCGGCTCAGGATAGGCCACACAAGATTGACTCATTCATATCTAATATCGATGAATGAAGCACCAGAGTGCTCAGCTTGTGGTGTGGTAATTTCCATCAAACATATCTTGAATGCTGTGCCTACGAGCATGAAAGGTCTCTATTTGACCTCACAAGTAATTTGAGTGAAGATATGAGTGATGGTCCGACTAAGATCAAAAATGTATTTAATTTTTTAGAATACACAGAACTCCTAAATAAACTATGATTGTTGCATACATGGTGCGGCATGTAAGTAAACCAAAACCTGGCTATGTGCAACAAATATAAATCATTCCTCAAGGTACATACATTAAATATCAAGTAATATTTAAATTAAGTAACATAAGTTTAAAAATTCTAATATTCAATAATATATCATTTTGAAGATAATAATTTATCACATAAAGGCTTAATAACAGCCATTACAAGCATGCATTTATGAAATAAAATTCCAAACTTTATTTAACATCTGTAGCGTTAATATCCTAAAAGGTTGGTACTCCTTAAGAAAAAAAAAAAAAAGTAATAAATGGTTAATAATTCGGTCAGCTGATAATTACCGATATAAGACGAACAAAACTATTTATGCATTTTAACACTTCAGCGGGTTGATTCAGCTTTCTTCTACGTAGGCTTTTTTCTATATATTTCCTGTTCTTTACACCTAAGTGCTAAAAAAAAGAAGAAGAAGAATACAGCCGGAAAAAAACGTTTAATTATTATCTAATCTATTATATGAGGTTTTCGTTGTCACTACCAGCGTAACATAAAAATATTTGACTCGTTTTTCTGGCTAGCAGGTGATTTACAATAAGCCGATAAAAATATAATTAATTTTGTTTTTAAATATTATTTAAACTAAACTGATCCTAAATATTTATTAGCAGGCAAGTTGACTGCTAAGCACCTGTAATAAAAACGATTGTCAAGCTTTTAATGTTGTTTCAACCCCCCGTGTCATTTAATGATTATTGCAGTTACATTATCAGCGACTTACAATTTAACTACTACTTCATGGGAATTGTCTTTTATTTTATTTTAATTTTAGCGTTCTTTATTAATAACACAGTTTATCTAGGGCATTGTATATGTTACCGCCCTTTTCTAACCAGAATTTAAGCATGCGAGGCATCTTTTTTTTTTTTTTTTTACTAAAAAGCCACTACACTAATTGAGATTCGAACGCTCAACCAAGGCACGCTAAAACAAACATATACATGGCCGAAGAACCTTCCTGGAATTCCTCATATTCTACTTGCGAATTCATATCACCTGATAAATTACACCGAAGTGTATTTTAATGTTTCCTAATTTGCTATAAAATATAACACAATAAAGATAACAATTTATTTTTTTGTTATTTGTATTTTAAAAAAAATCCTTCTTCTTGTTTTTATTCTTTCAAAATTTAAATGAAATAAATAAATACACACACACACACATGTATGTATATATATATATATATATATATATATATATATATATATATATATATATATATATTACAGGGTGTAACGTAAGAGGTGACGAATACTTAAGGAGGTGATACACCAAATGAAGAACAAATGGTCCTTTGGGCTGAGGGTCAATTCCCAACTGAGAAGAAGGACATTTAAATTTTGTCCAAAGAAAGGGGGCTAAAACGCAGCTTAAATTTACATATTTCTCTATAGGAGTCTCCTTAATAATTTTATTCTTAAAGCTTATGATATAAGAAAGCTTCCTAAAAGTGAGGAATCTGCTCTTTACTAGAAATCGACAAAAATAAATGGAAATAACCCATAATTTACTCCCCAAAAAATAAGAATGTAAATGTAAACTGCGTTTTAGCTCCCTTTCACTAGTTTTATAATTGACTACTAGTTCTATAATTGAAATCTTAAACAGTTATTCAGTTATTGCTTTCTAGTCAATGAATAACGTGGTTAACCTAAAAAAAAACATATAATTTAAAGTTCCTCCTTCCCTGTTGGGAATCGACCCTTGGCCGAAAGGACTATTTGTGTTCCATTTGGTATCAACTATCACCTCCTTAAGTTTTTGTCTCCACTTACATTACACCCTATGTATATATAAATATATATATATAGTTACTGTTAGGTAATTAGCTTGTTTAGATTTCTTATACTATGGATGAGAAGATATTTAAGTGTCAGTTTTAGTTTATATGATTTGATTTAATAACATCCAGAAGCGAATTTTATGTGTCTAAATAATTATAAGTACTTGTTTTTAAACTTCTACAAGGAACTAAAATGAACCTTATTAATATATTTAGGCTTACAAGTGGAAACCCTAAATTACCTGAATTCGTTTAATTGAACACGTCACCCTCTTATTTTACGGATTTCCTGTAAGGCGAAATCTTTAAAGCTTTTAAAAATTTTGCCGTCTGACTTAAAGGTTACGGCATGAGCTGACGTGCTAAATTCCTAACTAATACACTGACAAAAAGGTCCTAAAATTCAAATGCAAGTTTTATATTTTATTCAAATTGTTTATATTGGTATACAAATCATAAGAACATTTCTTCTCTTCTAAGCTATAAAGTTTGTAATATTCAAATTTAATATTACTATAAGTTAATAATAAAACGTAAACATTTGGCAGAGCTACTTGAAGATTTTTCTTTACCGCGGCGTACAATCTACGCACATAACACAACCACACAATTTAACATTTCAAAACTAGCTCTGGCTCTTGATGTACCAAAATGATAGAATCTCGGCATTATTATTCAAAATGTAATAATTTAAAAGTCCGTCACGCAGAGGCTGCATAACTAAGAACTTTCCTCAGAATTTTTGTAGTGTAGACAACATTACTGAATAATTTGCCGTAAATAGCCTATATAAATAAAATAAAAACGTGAATAGTTCTGCTCACTTACATTTCTTATGAGAACTGTTCAATTATTAATTTTGTAAATAATTTGCTTCCAGCGTTATGTTAATAAATGATATTGTACTACTTAATAAACACACAAAAACTTCATTATCCGTCTTTTGATCTGACGCAGGAATAGGATACAGTCCCCCTAGTAGGAGATAGCACTCCTCGCGGAGTGCCGCATCGGTCTGGCGGTTCACATTTCTAATGAAACAGAGTTAAAAGTAAACCCACCTTTCCAATTGACCGACTTGCTTCAATTTTACAGCACTTCTTTCTCATGAGATACCCACGACGTATACCGCGTTTCGTTACAATACAGCAGAAATTACGACCCGTACGAGTATATTAGTACTTTAGGTCCGCAGTAACCCCCCCCCCCCCCCCCGAAACGACCTCGTTCAATCGTTTGCTAATTGAACGCTATATACCACGTTTCGTGAAGAAAAAACAAAAACTGTGCCCGCTATCGTGTTACCTGACACACACACACACACACACACACATATATATATATATATATATATATATATATATGTATGTATGTATATGTAGTTATATATATATATATATATATATATATATATATATATATATATATATATATATGTATGTATGTGTATATGTATATATATATATATATAGATAGATAGATAGATAGATAGATAGATAGATAGATAGATATAAATTTTAACGGGGGTCATTTTCGGTGTCTACTCGGTTGGATCGATAAAGATTTGAAGAAATTTTTCAAAAATTTCGTCATAAGTGCAACCTCAATAGCTACTTTCCTGCGTAGGAAAGTGCTAAAAAGTAATGATAACCTCTTACTATAACGATTGCTGGAATATATTTTATAAATAGATTAGATTGATTCTTATTGAATACAAAAAAGCAACAATTGGGTATGTGAACCATAGTTAATATTGCAAGTTTATCATTTATTAAAGGGCCTTGCAAAATATAAATATATATTTCCACATATTTTAAAGATTTCTTGATTTTACCTGAAATGTCAAAGATTGATGCGATTTATTTTTTGTTTTTTAAAACAAAATTAATTTAACGTAAGCCTGTTTATATATAATCAATCAATCACGAGATAAATTACTTGCCAATGACGCTCTCTGATTAATGGCTCATGAATAATGATAAAAGTTTTTGTCAAACTCTTTTAAAAATTATGCCTCACGTGTCACTAGAGTTTCAATATTATTTATTATATCCTGGATGTCGTTATTTTATTTTAGTAGTAGAATAGTTGAGGTGATTTAGACGTATTATTGTTGCTCTATACTGTGCTCCCCCCTTCTTACAGAAATCCGATGTCGCATAATGGCTGTCCGTCGGTAAATTGCAACAAGTCTATAGGTTACGAATATAAGTAGATCTTTTTATATTTCATTTATAAGGGCATACAATACACTTATACACTCATAAACACTTCAAATAATTATATATATATATATATATATATATATATATATATATATATATATATTCCCCTTTTTCTTGTTTGTTTTTCTGGTAGGGGGTCGATAAAGCAGTACACTCTTTGTTCACATTAACTGCTTTATTTGTTATGTTAAGCCCGACATGTTTCGTGCCTTTTCGCATCCAATTATTACTTATGATTTTTATTGCCAAATCTACCGGAATGTTTGGAAACATGTTAACCACGTCAAATGAAAGTAATTTAAAACCTGGTAAAATCTTAGTATTCTTTAAATTGTCAATAAGATGCGTCGCATTGATAATATCGAAAGGGTTATCTTCACTAAATGGTTTTGAATCGTTTGCTAACATTTTTGCTAATTTTTGTATTGGGGATTCGCAGCCACTGATAATCTGTCGTAAAGGCATATCTGTTTTGTACAATTTAATAAGTCCATAAATTAAGGGAGTCAAACAATTATGATTAACTAATTTGCTTTTGTCAAATTTATTTAAATAGCGTTTGTGTACTAACTTGTCCAAATATTTAATAACTTTATTTTTTATACTAGTAGTTGGATTGTAATCAATTTGCTTATACACGCTTTTATCATTCAGTATGTTTTCCATTTTAAGATTGTACGTATGTCTGTCTATTAAAACTGTCTTGTTTGATTTGTCAGCTTTTATTATTAAAACATCGGGATTGTCTTTTTTAAACTTCCTAGTAAGTCTTTCATAGTGATTTAATTTTTCATCAACTAAAATATCTGTATGGTCAGGAATGTTTTTAAAGTAATTTGTCTTTTTATTTTTGCTCAATAAATTTACACTTTTTTGTCTGATTTTATTCTTTTCCTTCTTTGTAATGTCCAGGTTGTCAAGCATGTATTCTACGTCCGTTATCGTATTAATCCTATCTGTTTCAGTAATGGGTTTTAAGATATTAAATTTACCACTTAACGTTAAAAATTGTTTAACCTCTTGAGGAACACTTTTCTCTGACAAGTTAACAATCCAGTTACTGTTCGTACTAATGTCCATTATCCGTTCCTCATGATAATATGGGCCTTTATGTTTTTTTTAAAAATACTATTACTTTTTTTATGGTAATTTTTGCCAAATTGTAAATTTATTCGTTTCTTATAGAGTTTAAAATATGTATCCAGCACTTGCCTAATTTTTGAACATTCTATTTTGGCGACGGGAGAACTTTTACGTAAACCTTCTTTTTTAACCGTTTTCTCTAGTAAGGCGTAATTTCTAGACATTTCCAAATCCATAATTTTATATTTAAAGTTATTTACTACATTCATAAATTTCCTATAACCACTAAAATTAACATTAAATATTTCATAAACCTTTTTAGTTTTATATTCTATAAATTTTGGAAAGAATTTAGTTTTTTTACATGTTTTTAAAAATTGCAACCTTAATCTAATCCTAACTAGTTTTTTAACAATGTTGTTCAGTTCATAAAAATGTTTCATTAAAAAAGAATCCAGGTTCATATTTAGAATTTCTAAATAGAACCCTTCGTCACTCCAATCTTCTGCCGCGGAGTAATTCATATTAATTCTTGTGAAAGATGACCCGATATATATTTTCCACTTTTTCTTGTTTGTTTTTCTGGCAGGGGGTTGATAAAGCAGAACACTCTTTGTTCACATTAACTGCTTTATTTGTTATGTTTCGCCCGACATGTTTCGTGCCTTTTCGCACCTCTTCAGGGGCTTTCCTATGTAAAAATATTTTTTTTTAAATCCTAAACTTTAAATTGTTTACACTAATATACATATCCTTTCCCTAAATAATTTACATTTCAACATATAATATTTTAACTTAATCTTAATCCTACCTTATCAAGAAGTCCTCTCGTCATGTTGTCTAGCTTGAGTCAGGCGTAGTACTGAAAAGTCATCTGCGGTCATTAATATGGCTGTTTGTATCGATTCTTTAGCTATTTTAATGGTATCGATTATTGGTGAAATTTGTTTTGTGAGGTTTAATTTATTATACTACGGAAAATTTGGTGCACATTCTTTAAATCCATTTTTTTATTTATGGCAGTGAAAAATACGAATTTAAATAAGCAAATAGCTTTGAATGAGCATTTATTTTTACAAAAGAAAAAACAGATATTAACAAAAGAAAATGACAAAGATGTGAATGAAATAAATCGATATTTTACATTTCATTACCATCCTTCAATAGCCAATAGACTTAAACAAATATGTAAAGACGTAGGTAAAATAAGTTGGAAATATGGTAACAAAATAGAAAATAGTTTTAGCAATATTAAGGACAAAATTAAACCAACAAGTACAAAGAACAATATATGCAAAATTCGATGTAACGATTGCAACGCATGCTACATTGGGGAATCGGCACAGCTATTGTAAAAGAGAATCGTGCAACACGCAAAAAGCATAGACACAAACGAAAACAGGACAACATTGACAGAACACGCACTAACTTTAAAACATAACTTTGACTTTAGGGACGTTGATATTTTAAATAAAGAGAGGAACACTTTAAAAAGAAAAATCAAAGAAAATATTTACATAATTAAAAATTCCAACACTGCCATAAATAAAAAAAACAGATTTAAAGAATGTGCACCAAATTTTCCATAGTATAATAAATTGAACCTCACAAAACAAATTTCACCAATAATCGATGCCATTAAAATAGCTAAAGAATCGATACAAACAGCCATATTAATTACCGCAGATGACTTTTCAGTACTACGCCTGACTCAAGCTGGACAACATGACGAGAGGACTTCTTGATAAGGTAGGATTAAGATTAAGTTAAAATATTATATGTAAATTATTTAGGGACAGGATATGTATATTAGTGAAAACAATTTAAAGTTTAGGATTTAAAAAAAAATATTGTTACATAGGAAAGCCCCTGAACAGGTGCGAAAAGGCACGAAACATGTCGGGCGAAACATAACAAATAAAGCAGTTAATGTGAACAAAGAGTGTACTGCTTTATCGACCCCCTGCCAGAAAAACAAACAAGAAAAAGTGGAAAATATATATCGGGTCATCTTTCACAAGAATTAATATATATATATGTATATATATATATATATATATATATATATATATATATATATATATATATATATATGTTCGTGTGTGCCCTTTTTGTTTTTGTCTACTTTGATGAAATTTACTGCAAATATACATTCAAAAAGTCTTGTTTGTTAATAAACGCATTTTTGCAAAACGTCTAACGACAACGTTCTACATTTACCTGCTTCAACGTTCACTATTTCTTGTTACTATAGGGAGATACGATTCTAGAATTAGAAGGGACAGATAATTGCATTCCGGGTGTTCATAAATGTATGGACTAAACTTGAAAATTAAGTTAAAATCAATTGGTTTTGTTAGGTATATGATAAAGAAAAAGCCAATGACTAAAAAAGTTAAATTTTTCATTTTCCTTGTACAGTTGTAGTCAAATCACAACTCCACTGACATATGGGGTAATAGTATTTACTATTACTTGCAAGTAAATACTTGTACGGCAATTATATCCCAAGTAAACGCCTAAATTGGTGTGAATAAGCGGAAGTAAATACTTCCGTGGCAAGCAAATACTCGTAGATTTGCAAGTTCACCTGACCCCAGGCTTGCCAGTCGTACTTGCGTATCGAGATGGCTGCATAGTTAAGGGGACGATGTACAATTACGTATTCAGGGGTTTTTGGGATCGCTGATTACGAATCCATTATCAGAATTTAAATCAATCAAAATGGCGGATCTAATATGGCGTCTTTTTACACGAAAAACGTGTAAAAAATGAAAAATTTAGCAATTGGTCTAAAACTTATTGTTTTGTGATTATTAGGGTCCGTGGTTACACATTTATCAAAAATGAAAAAATTGAAAATTGCGGAATGCGACATGGCGTCGTGTTATTCGAAAAAAGAAATAAAAATTAATCATTGATCTTAAACTTACTGTTTTGTGATTATTAGGGTCTCTGATTACAAATTTATCTTAAATTCCAACCCAATGATTAAAAACCCTAACAAGAAACTTTTGGCCGCATTATAGGCATTCCGTACCACTGAGCTGCTCGGTGTCAAACATTACAGAAACCAGCGAAATACAAGTCCCGATCTATCTAAGAGACTATTACAGTTCGAGAGCGAAAGTGTACATTTTATTAGAACCTACTTTCTCGATGAAAACAGCGATGCTCGAGATGGATTGTTAACGGCAAGAAAAGAAAATTGAAATTTTTCTCAGTGATCAAGGATATGGAACAAGTGTTGCCAACGGTATCGAGGGGAAAAGAAACACTGATTGGCTAAACATGCCTATGCCTTTTCTTTATCTGATGTAGTTTTCGGCAACATTTATTTATTTAATACAACGGTATAGTCTTTCAATAACGAAACAAAAATAGCCCTACTGTCACAACCAGCAATCGTATCGCTTTCATTCATAGCAGTAAAATGACATACACACTCAGGCACAACTGCTGACTACTCTGAAAAAAAAAAAGGATCTGAGTCGAGTTGGCAAGAGGATAAAACAGAACTTTAAGGATAACAGGACTAAAAGAGTATCCTATTTATCCTTAGGAGGATAAAATGCACAGCTAGGCACAACTGGAAAGATGTGTAGCCATGCACCGCTACGAGTATTTTCTTTCGTTTCTAGTGAACTCGGTTGACTCACGAGTAAATACTTGCAAGTATATCCTCTATCTGGGAAGTATACGGTTGTATATATATATACAGATTGCTAGATGGATATATAGATGTATGTGATAAACGATATTCCATAAACTAATTTGAATAGAGTTTTGTTTGTATAGGGATGAAGTTCTACTTTCATAAGAAGAATGAACAAAACCTTAGTAGAAAATCTTCAATCCCCGTGGAATGAGTGATAGTCACGAACATATTTTGCATGATGTTGCGTGTCAATAAGAGCCTTATTAAATCACTATTGATTGTAGTATGCGTGGGCTTTATGAATGTCGTTTATACTCCGCTCAAGGTATTAATAAATTCAGACCAAGCGATAGGGTTACCTCTTTCCCTATATTTTAATAAGAATACTTTATTACTTGCATTTTTATTTTTTTATATTTTTTATATCCTTACAACTTTTATTGATTTATTACTAATTCAAAGGTGTTGTACTTTATTTACTCGCAATTGTCTCAATTATATACTATATTTACAACCGAATCTAAGTAAAATTGCTTCGCCAAAAGAACTATTTGTCCTGCGAAATTATTAATGTTTATGTTTATTAGGCTTTATTAAGGCAGGGAGATTAATTTATAGAAAAATATACTGTCTTAAAAAAGTCCGTGATGATTTGTATTGGAAGCATGAAAAATATTGAATATTTCATATGGTCTCCATCCTATAAGCTAGAATATAATATAAAAATGCATTATCATGAAGAATGATTACCTAAGTTAAATAGAAAGTAACAATACATACAGTTGCTACGATATACGTAAAATCAAATCATGATTTCGGCGCCTGTGTTATATTCATAAGGCAAATGATCTTTCTGAAAGATTCGTCATAAATGGCTTCCGACAAAGCGAAATTATAATTTATAATTCTGTCTTTAAGTACGTTGTTTTAAGTGTATGATTATTATTTATTTATAGAAATCAGTAAAAGTTTTGGAAGTAACGTAAAATGGGGTCACATTAGTACAGTGTGGTAAAATTGGTATGGACCAATAATGATAGGATATTTTCATGTTTTTTTTTTTTTTAATATTTATTTATATTTAGGTATATATTTGTCTGCTCGTCCTCTTCGGAAAAGATTGACCCTTGGGTATGAGTTAAATGAAAATATCCTAGGAGTATAGGTTTGTACCTATTTCACCACACCCAACTAATGGGATCCCATTCTACGGTAATTTTGGACGGTCTATTTGTACGGAGATTTCTTCTAGTATTATTGCCTATTGTCAAACTTATTTACACTCTTATCATTTATTTGAATTACGAGTACTCATTGAGGAATTCTTTAGTGCGATATAATGTAAGATTTATAAATATGTACGTCTTGAGATATTTGATGTAGATAATTTAATAAAGATATTTTTACCCCGAAATATTTTGCTTATGATCTAGAATATCTAATTGTCAGTACGCTTGAATAAAACTAACAGACTTGAACGGATTTCACAAAGTCAGTTGTTTATTTTTAAAGTAAACTAAAAGAATCATCGACAACTATCAAAAGTACTGCACGGCATATAATGTAACGAAAATATTGGTAGCATTTATGAAGATAATGATTTACTTACCCAAAAAGACTTTTAAAATATAAGCCAATTTGAAAGGCTCTCTTTGTACTAGAAAAATGTGGACCATCACGAACTTTATTATTCAAGTTTTTAATGTCCTGCAAAAGACATTCAATCATGTAATTCTTACTTTTAATATATTTATATAAATATTATTTTCGAATACAACTTTCCTGAAATAACAGCACACGTTCTGGACTGATCTCGACTTAGCACAATTCCCTCTAATATCAATAGAGCTATTGCAAGTAAATACTACACCGGGGACGGGTCAAGTGAGCTTTATGAAGTTGGAGGAACTTTTCCATTACCGAAACCAAGCTTCCCCACCCCTACACTCCAATTGAGTACTGTAGCGGTGGAGCGACAGTTTTCACGCCTCCATTCAAACTTATAGTCCGGATTAAAAGGGGAGTTTTGCACGGCTCTCAATCATTCAAAACATTTTAAGTGGTCCTTCACTTTTATTTCTATTCGTAAACAAACTTCGTCATTCATGGACTGTGTTCGTATTGAGTAAAAGGCACTTCTTACTCAAATAATTTGGTCATAAAGAGCATTTTCTTCCGTAAACTGTTTCCTTTTTTTTATGACGTACTAATTTCAATAGAACATTTACATGAATCGTTATTCTGCCAGTATCTAACGAAATAATTATTTTTAGAAAACTACTGTATAAAGTTGTAACGACATAGACTATATTTTGATGTAAAGTCAAGGTACACTGACCACCCAATCTATATATATAAAAATCACCTGTAAGTTTGTCTGTCTGTTTGTTGTTTATACAAATCCTCACCGTTTGACCAATTTGGACCAAACTTGGCACACATGTACTTCTTGTTACGGTAAATCTCCTAGGCTAGGTCAAAATAGTCAAATTTCGAAATTTGGTCAAAAGATCAAAAGTTTTGTTCAAGAAAAATTGGCAACACTGAAGCGTTCATATTCTGACAGCCATTTTGAATAATGTCTCAAATTTATTTGTTGATGTTCTTGATAATTAGAATAACTCGAACTCATTGATGACTTTACATCATTATATAATCATATATATATAAAATCTTTTAGGCTTCACAGTTCGGAAGTAACGAGTTCCAAATTGTCAATTAAAGAAGAGTGAATTGTTCAGAAATAGTAATTTTCTTTCCAGTGTTGCCTAGGTGGAGATTAGCAAGCTAAAAAACTTTCTTCTTTTTTTGCGAAAAGTTTTTCTTTTGCAAACAAAACTTTTCAGTTTTAACCTTTGTATGTTTATCTAAATTATAGCCGTATATTCTCAATATTTGGACAAATGATATCATATAAGATCAATTTTATTAATTTCTGATGAAAATGTAGAGCAACACTGAGCTCCTAGAAGCCATTAACCATTATCCTTTTTTTTTAAGTTTGGTTTGCTTATCTAATTTCCAAAACTTTTTAGTTTTAGTAAAATATTTGTGTTTACCTAAATTATAGCCCTTATATTCTTAGAATTTTGACTAATATATATTAATAAGTAATTTAAAATATTAAGTTTTTGATCTGTTGAAAAATGTTGTGATTATCTCAATTATAACCTTATATTCTCAGATTTTGGATCAATATCATATATTGGTAAGTAATTTGAAATATTAAGTATTTGATCTGTTGATTTGGAGTTTCCCGTTTGTTTTCCATAGTTAATTTTTTTGTATTTGCGAATTGCATTTTATCTCACGCATTTGCTTAACATCAACTATGTCTTCAACATTAACCTATGGATCTGTACAGAAATTTAATAATTAAAATACTTATAGTTCTTTACCGTACCACCTAAAACCAACTATATGTAACGTACAAAAATGCTCTGTTTATCTAAATTATAGCCTTATATTCTCAGATTTTGGATTAATTTGCTTAACATAAACTATGTCTTCAACATTAACCCATGGATCTGTACAGAACTTTAATAATTTAAATACTTTTAGTTCTTTACCGTACCACCTAAAATCATCTATATGTAACGTACAAAAATGTTGTGTTTATCTAAATTATAACCTTATATTCTCAGATGTTGGATTAATATCATATATATTTGGTGCTCATGGCCTAAGCAGTCGATGCACCAAAAAAAAAAAAAAAAAAAAAAAAAAAAATCATATATTAGTAAGTAATTTGAAATATTAAGTATTTGATCTGTTGATTTGGAGTTTCCCGTTTGTTTTCCATAGTTATTTTTTTTGTATTTGTGAATTGTATTTTATCTCATGCTTAACATAAACTATGTCTTCAACATTAACCCATTAACCTGCACAGAACTTTAATAATTTAAATACTTTTAGTTCTTTAACGTACCACTTAAAATCATCTATGAGTGACATGATATTTAAACATTTGGGTCATTCCATGCCAAATCAACCCAAAAAAAAAGGATTTGACACCCGTGATCTCAGATTTTAATGAAACTTGGCATGTTCATTCCTTTCATGGATATAAGTAAGAATATAAATTAGTTTTCTCAATCTCAAATAGTTTAATCTTATACCCTGCTAAATTATTTCAAATTTTGCAGTTATCATCGATTGGACAAAGGAAGTGCGCTTAATTATAGAATATAAATCATACCTATCGACCAATGTTGATGACATTTTCTATGAAAATACTTCAATAAATATTAAAGCCAGAAAAAAAATAATATAAGCATAAAGTAATTACAAATGTTCTGAAAAAATCCTGAAGTGTTAAAATGCATTTTGTAAAAAATAAATATGGCGTTCCACACTAAGTGGAATATCATCAAACGATAAAAAGAAAATCACTAAATTTTTTTTTTTTTATTATTCTAAAAGGTATACACTATCACATGAAAAAATAAAATGTATGGTTTTTCACTCTTTAATTTTTTTCCCCCGTTAAATACAAAAAATTGTTCAATTAAAATTTTAGCTAACAATATATTATTTTTTAAAGTACAGCGATTTAATTTTAAAAACTATAATAAATAACCCAAAGCTATTCAGAATGAAAACTACCTACATGTACAAAACATTCATTACTTCAGAGAAGGGTTTGCTGGGCAATATAAAATGAAATACAACTTAATTTTTATCACATTTAACTGCACACCAGTAACTAACATTAAAATTTGAAATATTAAGTTTTTGATCTGTTAACTTGCTGGTTTCAGTTTGTTTTCCATAGTTGAATTTTTGATTTGCGTATTGCATTTTATCACATGCATTTGCTTAATAAAAACTATGTCTTTAACAGTAACCCATGGACTGTCCGAACTTATGAATGAATGAATATTTTCTTAAAATTTACAATTTTACAGCAAGGAGTCTACCACATTTGATTAAGATTAAATACTAATAAGAAATAAATATAGAGGCATTGCAAAATAAAACTTAACAAAATACTAAATATTTACACTATGAACTTTTTTTACTTGAAGAGAAAAAATAAATAAATACCCTACTTATAGAATCTTGACTGTCCGAACTTATAGCAGGCTCAATATCTACTTGGCTCAAACGGAGAATTGTAGTGTTTGTCATTAAACTAGATGCAACATTACCAAACTACTGAGTTTTTTACATTTTTAGTTTCAGATTTACTCATAACTTCCATTAGAGACCAAGGATTTTACTCTTTCTCCCACCCTATCTACTACACGTTTGTCATGAGCTGTAGTAAAATATTTCCGTGAAATTTTTCTGAATGTTTGTAAAGCAATCTTGACATAAACTGAGACGATGGATTATCACTGTAAATAATTTGATTTTGACAAATCATTTTTTTTTATTATTATATCATATAATCTTATCAAAAGTGCGTATACAGAATTCATACCATTATGTTTAGTATCGGAACAAATGAGAAAAGTAGTGCATTTGTTTTTGAAAAATAATGCTCTGTAAATAATTGAACAGTTTCTCATGACCACAATCCTGATTGAATTTTGTTTTAACAATCGCAAGAATAAGCCATTGCAAGAACGGGCGTTTTCTTTTCATTAATCAGTTATTTTATTTTATTTGATTCATTTATAAATAAATGACATTATTTTTTTGTATTTCTTTCAATTAATTTATGATTTGTTTCTTTTTCAATATTATTGTTACTATTTTTATTTGTATTATTATTATAGTTGTTATCATTACGCTATCATATTTCTCTATTTTAATATTATTATTATTATACTTAAAAAAAAATATTAAAAAAAATATATATTACTTTGATTGTAATGCAGGCAGTATTGGAAGATGGAACCTGCAGAACCTAAATGAACTCCCACAGTATAAGAATACTATATTGTGGAACAAAAAAAGAAAAAGCCATTCAATTTGTTCCTCATATAAATCCGCAGCTTTTTAGCGATTTTGACCAAACTTGGCACACAGGTAGGGGTTGATACGGGAAGTGTCATAGGCTAGGTCAAAATCATCTATCAGCTTTATGTCTATCTGTTTTTTCCTTATACAAATCCACACCGTTTGACCGATGTTGACCAAACTTGGCACACGGGTAGGTCTTGATACGGGAAGTGTCATAGGCAAGGTGGAAAAAATCTACCAGCTGTATGTTTGTTCCTTACAACTATATAATATAAAGTTGGTGTAGCATGGCACACTGGGTAACAGCTAGTCTTAAATAATTGGCCTCTAAACTGGTGTAACATTACAGATAACAAATTCAAATCAGCGTTGTTTACAGTCCCTCATCGTACAGAATATCAAGCGATGAAAAAGTAGAAGTAGCCAGACTACGAATCGGTCACAGGCATGTGACTCACGAGTACCTAATGACCTATAAGGATAAAAACTCTTTTCGTTCATACAACACAGACTTCACAATCAAAGATACTGATGAATTGTAGTTCAAGACGTTACCTAGATGTCCCATTTAGCATGAGAGAACTCCTTGGATATTGTAGACTCCACAAAGGCATGTGACTCACGAGTACCTAATGACCTATAAGGATAAAAACTCTTTTCGTTCATACAACACAGACTTCACAATCAAAGATACTGATGAATTGTAGTTCAAGACGTTACCTAGATGTCCCATTTAGCATGAGAGAACTCCTTGGATATTACAGACACCACAAAGGCATGTGACTCACGAGTACCTAATGACCTATAAGGATAAAAACTCTTTTCGTTCATACAACACAGACTTCACAATCAAAGATACTGATGAATTGTAGTTCAAGACGTTACCTAGATGTCCCATTTAGCATGAGAGAACTCCTTGGATATTACAGACACCACAAAGGCATGTGACTCACGAGTACCTAATGACCTATAAGGATAAAAACTCTTTTCGTTCATACAACACAGACTTCACAATCAAAGATACTGATGAATTGTAGTTCAAGACGTTACCTAGATGTCCCATTTAGCATGAGAGAACTCCTTGGATATTACAGACACCACAAAGGCATGTGACTCACGAGTACCTAATGACCTATAAGGATAAAAACTCTTTTCGTTCATACAACACAGACTTCACAATCAAAGATACTGATGAATTGTAGTTCAAGACGTTACCTAGATGTCCCATTTAGCATGAGAGAACTCCTTGGATATTACAGACACCACAAAGGCATGTGACTCACGAGTACCTAATGACCTATAAGGATAAAAACTCTTTTCGTTCATACAACACAGACTTCACAATCAAAGATACTGATGAATTGTAGTTCAAGACGTTACCTAGATGTCCCATTTAGCATGAGAGAACTCCTTGGATATTACAGACACCACAAAGGCATGTGACTCACGAGTACCTAATGACCTATAAGGATAAAAACTCTTTTCGTTCATACAACACAGACTTCACAATCAAAGATACTGATGAATTGTAGTTCAAGACGTTACCTAGATGTCCCATTTAGCATGAGAGAACTCCTTGGATATTACAGACACCACAAAGGCATGTGACTCACGAGTACCTAATGACCTATAAGGATAAAAACTCTTTTCGTTCATACAACACAGACTTCACAATCAAAGATACTGATGAATTGTAGTTCAAGACGTTACCTAGATGTCCCATTTAGCATGAGAGAACTCCTTGGATATTACAGACACCACAAAGGCATGTGACTCACGAGTACCTAATGACCTATAAGGATAAAAACTCTTTTCGTTCATACAACACAGACTTCACAATCAAAGATACTGATGAATTGTAGTTCAAGACGTTACCTAGATGTCCCATTTAGCATGAGAGAACTCCTTGGATATTACAGACACCACAAAGGCATGTGACTCACGAGTACCTAATGACCTATAAGGATAAAAACTCTTTTCGTTCATACAACACAGACTTCACAATCAAAGATACTGATGAATTGTAGTTCAAGACGTTACCTAGATGTCCCATTTAGCATGAGAGAACTCCTTGGATATTACAGACACCACAAAGGCATGTGACTCACGAGTACCTAATGACCTATAAGGATAAAAACTCTTTTCGTTCATACAACACAGACTTCACAATCAAAGATACTGATGAATTGTAGTTCAAGACGTTACCTAGATGTCCCATTTAGCATGAGAGAACTCCTTGGATATTACAGACACCACAAAGGCATGTGACTCACGAGTACCTAATGACCTATAAGGATAAAAACTCTTTTCGTTCATACAACACAGACTTCACAATCAAAGATACTGATGAATTGTAGTTCAAGACGTTACCTAGATGTCCCATTTAGCATGAGAGAACTCCTTGGATATTACAGACACCACAAAGGCATGTGACTCACGAGTACCTAATGACCTATAAGGATAAAAACTCTTTTCGTTCATACAACACAGACTTCACAATCAAAGATACTGATGAATTGTAGTTCAAGACGTTACCTAGATGTCCCATTTAGCATGAGAGAACTCCTTGGATATTACAGACACCACAAAGGCATGTGACTCACGAGTACCTAATGACCTATAAGGATAAAAACTCTTTTCGTTCATACAACACAGACTTCACAATCAAAGATACTGATGAATTGTAGTTCAAGACGTTACCTAGATGTCCCATTTAGCATGAGAGAACTCCTTGGATATTGTAGACTCCACAAAGGATTGATGCAAAGCTCAGACATATAAACAAAACAAACATGTACAACAAAATCTACTATACAAAGGCAAATTTTAAACAAAAAAAAGGAGCAAAATTTTTGATAAAAACGTAGACTCACTTTTTTTTTTAATATTATGTTTGGCTTCTAAATAGCTAAGATTATGTTGGATAACAAACATTTAATACAAAACCGTTAACACAATGAATAATATAGGGATCGGAGTAATATAATATGTTTAATAATCGTTCCTTTGGAAATCATTATAGAATTATTTATTGTGATGATAATTATAATCAAGATAATGTCATATATTATGTTCTCATGTCTGTTTAGATTGACCTGTAATTAGCGGTACTAATTTATCATCTCTATCATTTTTGTGAATGGAATTTATTATTATCTATGTACTTTCTATGGTTTCTGGAGGCCGGATTTATTTGCGGCCAATATATTTGTAGAAGAGCGAGGGTTGGTATAAAAGGCAGCACGTCCGAACATCCACGGTGTCCAGCCTTTTTAATCAAGCTTGAAACGTGACTTCCTAGGAAGATATTGTTCATTCCAACCTAGGACAATATGCCACACTTCCAGTTGCACATTGATGGTGTAGCACGTTTATTTGCGGATATTCTAAATAAATCCAAATTATAAAAATAAAATGCTATTCTGCCTTTGTAGGCGTAATTAAGAATTAATGTTAATAAATAAACGTCCGACTTGCAAGAACTGCGTGATCTTAGCGCCTTTCCGTTCATATCCCTACTCCCATTAGTAAATGAAAAAAATTAAATAAAATCTCAAAGAGAAGTAATAACATATTTTAAGCGCCAGAACAGGAAACTGATTGTATCATAAACGGATATTACTCCATTCTCAATCTCAAACTTCGCTCTTGGAAACTATAACTATGTTTCTCAGTTTCTTTTTTTTTCTAGCGTACTTATTTTACTGTTAAATGCTAATAAAAAAACAAAAAAACAATTAAAACGTTAGCTGGTTAATTCATGAAATTCGGATCATTTTTGAGCCGGCGTGAGACAAATATATATATTTATTTAAATTTTAACATTCATTATTATTAACTACGAATTTTAGGACGGGTTATCTATAGGTTACCACCCTTTTCTAGACAGGATAGGGCTGATGCCTTTTTTCTAAAGAAAAGCCACCACCCCATAGTGGGAATCGAACCCACGAACTGTGGCACGAAGTGTTAAGTGCTCACGCCTTAACACTTACGGCCTCCGGACCTTCAAAATAAATATATACAATCCTGAAATCATAACCGATGTTTACTAAATAGTGATTAAAGTTTTTCTTCTTCTAAAGTTTAGGATTTCTTTGACATACAAGTTCTTATTCCCACAGACGTAGGTAATTAAGAAGTGTATGGTTTTGGCTAGTTCGATAGCAACAGAGTAGTCTGAATGCAGCATAAGTGGAAGCTGGATGGATGCTGTAGGGTAAGGTTCGTTTGTTAAACTCCTACTAACTTAGTTTACTTGTTTAAAAACAACTAGGAACATTTAGTTGTAAAAAAAAACAACAACAAAGAAATAAGAATAAAAGATTACATAAATTTAATATTTATGTTTTCATTCTAAGAACTTAAGGGGTAATAGTACCTTGTGCGATTAAAATCAAAGTAATTTTCTTGAATTTATAAGTAACAAATAAATCTATACTTTTCAATTATTTTTATCTAACGTTTTATATAGTGTGTTAAAGTACCCCCCCCCCCCCCAAAAAAAGTTTCAATTCTTCGAAATGGCGGACCGGAAACCCTTTTTTTTCACGAACGATAGTCTGCAAGGGGCAATTTTTAATCTATACGTAGAACGAAAAACTAAAATTATTTCGAAACAACAAGGTTAAATCTAGTTCTGTACGAAGGAATTTAAAGAAATATTAATTTTTTCGAAAACTATTTTTCGTTTTCTATAAAAACATTTGTCAAAAATCTTTATTTTATTTTTTTTTATTATTTTATTTTAACTTACTGCCTCTACTCAAAAAGAGTCATTGGCAGGTCAATGAATTATTTACACTTGTAATTTTATAATTTTACAAAAGGTAATTATTTTTTGTGTTATGTCGAGGTTGTCCATTAGTGCCTCTTACAGGATTTTCGGTATTCCTTGGGATTCTCTTTCCTTATGGAAAACAGGACAGTGGAGGAGGATATGTTTGACGGTTATGATGTCCTGGCAGGTGTCGCATGTCGGTGGGCGTAAGCCACGGAGTAAGTGCGTGTGGGTCAATTTAATGTGCCCAATTCGCAGTCTTGTTAGCAGCACTTCATTTTACCTGTTTTGCCGGTGTCCATCCCTTTACATCTTCTTTAATTCTCCTTAGGTGGTTATTTAGTTTTAACCAATCTTCAGACCACTGGAATAGTTATTTTTTCTTGACATAATATTTTATGTCCGGAGCGAGGGCTTCTTCAATAAAAATTACTCCTTTGACCTGTTCTCGAGCTCAGTTTGCCTCCTCATCTGCCTTCTGATTAAGACCAATATCGCAGTGAGAAGGGACCCAAATGAGAGCAAGTGTCTTATTTGGCATTTGATGTATGGATTCTTCTATTTTTTGGGCTATTGGGTTCTTTGAGGTTCTGTCTTCAATCGATTTTAATGAACTCATCGAGTCCGCTAAGATAAAAATTTTAGATTTTCTGAGTATTTAACTAATTGCAGTGCCTGCCAAATAGCAAAAGCTTCACCCGTAAATACACTATTGGCTTCATGGAGGTTCTACTTGATGGAAACATTTTCTTGTACAATGGCACAGCCTACCCTAGCGTCACTCTTAGAAGCATCAGTAAAAATCTTAACATAATCCTTATATTTTGTTAGTTGTTGCTGCTATAACTGTTCATAGCCAAAGTCAATAAGTGTAGATGTTAAATGTTTAGGGAATTTTGACAAAGATAAGTTCAGTTCAAAATTTAAATTATTCCAGGGAGGTTTGATGTCTAAAGAATTTTGGAGAACTTCAGGAATTTTAAGATTAAAATGATTAATTAAATGAAATATTCTGTAATAAATGAGTTTGGCCGCCGTCCGGGATCATGTGTGTTACGTGCCGATAATAATTCTGGGTGGTTTTTACTTGCTTTTAATGAAACATAATAAGATAAAGACAGATACGCTCTTCTGAAGTAGAGTGGAGGTTCACCACATTCTGCAAGAAGGCTAGCTGTCGGCGATGTTGGGAAAGCACCAGTGCATATTCTGATCCCCATATGATGAATCGTGTCCAGTATCTTCAAGGCTGTAGGACTAGCGGAGGAATAAACCACTGATCCGTAGTCTAATTTACTTCTTATAAAAGTTTTATAAAGAGATAGCAATGTTTTGCGGTCGGAACCCCAATTAGTATTGGCCAGAACTTTTAGCATAGCTAAACTTTTAATACATTTTTTTTTTAGGTATTTTAAACGGGTTATGCAATTCAACTTCTGCTCTAGGTGTATCCCAAGGTATTTGTAAGAATCGGTGTAGCGAAGAGTGGATCAAAATAAGTGTAAGGACGGATTGCTTTGGCAGTTCCTTTTTTTACAAAAATGCATACATGCCGTCTTTTGTTCAGAAAATTTAAATCCTGATTGCCTACACCAGGTTTCAAGGTTTTGGATTGAATTTTGGAGTTTTAATTTGAGGACATCTAAAGACTGGTCTCTTGCAAAAATGGTCAGGTCGTCTGCATATACAGAATAGTTTACTCTCGGGCGGAGGTTATTAATCACATCGTTGATTGAAACCAAGAAGAGTGTTACACTAAGAACTGATCCTTGGGGGATGCCATTTTCTAAGCAGAAAGGCCAAGGAAGGATTTCCAAGTTTAACCTTAAAGAGTCTTTCACTTAGGAAGTTTTTTATGTAATGTAGCATATGGCCTTGGACACCCCATTGGTGAAGAAGAGCCACTACACGATTGCGCCACACCAAATCGTACGCTTTCTGGATGTCAAAAAATACGTCTATCAGGTGTTCATTTTCTATAAAAGCGGTTTGGATCTCATTCTCAAGGATCAGTAAATTGTCTAAGGTGGAATGTTTTTTTTCGAAATCCGCATTGGTTCTTTATGATCAGATCATTTTTGGAGAGAAAATATACTAATCGTTTGTTCGCCATTTTTTCCAGGATTTTAGACATGCAAGAAATAAGTGATACTGGTCTAAAATTTGCAATATTTGAGTTTTGATTTAAACTTTTACGGATTGGGATTACTATCGAGAGTTTCCAATCCCTGGGGAAAACATTTTTTGTCCAAATTTTATTATAAATTGCAAGAAGTTGGCTTTTAGTTCTTGAAGAGAAACTTTTTATGAATATGTATGGAATGTTGTCATATCCTTGGGATGAGCTAGATTTGCAAGATGAGAGTGCTTCTTCAAGTTCATCAAGGGTGAACGGTTCATCCATCTCTTGGTATTCATCATTTATTATGAGGGGTATACTTTCTTTGGCTGTTTTGATCTGCAAAAAGTTTGGATCATAATTTTCAGACTTAGAAATAGCTGAAAAATGATTGGCTAAAGCGTTCGCTATTTCTAAGTTTTCCGTTATTAATTGGCCATTAACTTCAATGCCGGATATATCAGTTTCTTTTCGTAATCCCCAAATCCGTTTTATTCTGTTCTGTGTCTTTCGTTACATATTCCCGCCAAGACTGTTTTTTGCTTGTTCTAGTAATGTTATTAGCAATGGCCCGGAATTTTTTGAATACCTGAAAATCCTTAAATGTCTTTGTTCTTCTATATTTATTAAGCGCCCGTTTCTTATTTTTTATAGCTATTTTACATTGGTCATTCCACCAAGGTACACGACATCGACCACTTGAAGGTTTTATTTTATGGATGTTCATGCTTGCTGCGTTAGTTATAATTTCATGAAATATTCTAATTTGCGAGTCGATGGACATATGAGAAGCAGCTGAAAGAAGGATGAGATTATTATCAATGTCATTCCTGAAAGAATCCCAATTGGCTGTTTGAAAATTCCACCTTGTAAAATCGTATGATTGAGCATTCCTATTCGTCATGATCTTTAATTCAATCGGAAAATGGTCGCTTCCATATGGTTCATCTAATACCCTCCAGTCAGTTTTGAGTGCAAGCAAACTATCTATCATCGAAAGGTCGATTGCCGAAAACCTACCAGTTCTAGCATCAAGATGTGTTTGAGATCCATCATTTAGAAGGGCTAAGGAAGATTCGATATCCAAGAATTTTTCTATTTATTTGCCCCTATGGCGATAAACAGATAAGGGTGAGTGCCATAATTGGCTATGAACATTGAAATCCCCAACGATCAGTACTGGCCCCGGCAGCTGATTTAATAAATTGTGTAAATCTTCTTTACAGAAATTATGGGAAGGTGAGATATAAAGGCTACAAACTGTTAGAGGATTGGGAACAAAAACTTGAACTGCTATGGCTTCTAGATGTGATTTTAATTTTATTTCTTTGGTATGAATTTTGTTTTGTACAAATATAGATACACCACCCCAGGACGACTCTGAGTTAAGACGGTCCTTTCTGAAAGCTTTAAAATGTTTAAAGTAAGTTTTTTGTGCTGGTTGTAAATGAGTTTCTTGTAAGCAACAAATGGATGGACTTTTTTCGGTAAGAAGTAACTGAAGGTATTCATAATTTTTATACATGCCGTTACAATTCCATTGAATAACCTTTATATATTGTGCCATATGATATGATTTCGACTTTTACAGTTCTTTATTATTCTGATCTGAAAGGTTATTACTGTCTTCAGTGGAGATACTGTTTACTTCGTCAATAGGAGATTTAGAGATGGCTTTAATAAGTTTCGTAATACGGATTTTAGCAGTTCGATTTTTAGTTAAGTTTTTTGTGTCGACAAGCATTTCCACTAAACCATTAATGTCAGCTGTAAATTCTTTGACGAAGTCGAGTTTGTTCTTTTGAAATATCGATATATCTAATAAGGAAACTAGTTTGTCATAAGATAATGGATACTTGTTAGTGTCTTTTCTATTTCAATTTTAGCATCATCAATGTTCAATTTCTTTGAAGGTGTCAAGAAGGTAGTGTTTTCTTTATCATTGATTCGTTTGGTTGGTTCATGAGAGACAGTATGATCGATGGGGATTTTAGAAGGCTCGGTAGTAACAGGGGACTCAGAAGAAGGTTGCTTTTCGCTTGTCATATTTTCCTTCAACACTTTAATGGATAAAGTTTTAGATAGATTATCGGTAGGTTTTTTCAACTTTAGCTGAAGTAATGCTTCAGGGTTAGAATTGAATTTAGAATTTAAACGTATGTCAGAAATTGTTTCTTTCTGTTAAACAGCTGTAAAGGAGTTATTATTTTTAAAGGAATTTTCTGAGCTCTCATTATATTTAGTAACTGGATCACTCAACTTATTGTCTTTAAGAGTACACTGTGAGCTTTGATGCGATCCAGCTCCACAAAGAAAGCATTTGGGATCGTCTCCTCCGAGAAATAGTTGGTAGTTTGTGCCTTCATATTCCACTAGAATCGTCGGAGGGACCAAATTAAAATGTTCGTCCTGAATGAAAACTTGTCTCCTGTGACTGAGGATATGTTCATACACCTTCATCTTCAACCCCCCCTCCCCACGTAAGTCTGTGATGGAGGACAGTAGTTTAATCCCTAGGTCTTGCAGTTTTTGTTCAATCATATCACTAGGTATAAAGGGAGGAACATTGGAGATTACTAGACGTTTTGAAGGAGTACCTAGTCTCCTAGCTTCAATAAAATTATTCTCTACGGTAATTCCTTTATGGGTTGAAATGAAGTTATCTACACAGTTTTTGCTTGAAAGGAACAACGATATTCTTCGTTTGGAGATTCGAGAAGCATACAATATGTTTTTAGGTTCAATAAATTCACCAACACCAAGGATGTACATGACTAGGGGAATATTATTAATAGCTGGGAATAGAATTCCCTGATCTTTACTTGGCCTTGAGGTTATGTTCCGAGTGATTTTAGATTTAACTGCACTAGCAAAACTAGTCATGCATGTAGTTGTTGGTTGGGTTTTTTGATGGTTTTGAATTAGGAAAGATTCCCCTTAAGGGAAATCTTTGAAGGGGTTCAAAGAAGAGGCCTCTGAAAGGCCTGTACAGTTGTACTATATATTGCAAATTTATGGTATTTCTACTTGCCCAAATGGTTTTCCTTCTTCGGGGGCTGGTATTCTTCTTCTAGATGTGTAATGTACTATTTTTAACACTTTTCACCACTAGAATATACACAAGAAATAAATAAAAACTTCTCTGCAAAAATTGTGTGGAATTCGGTTTTTTCAGTCAGCTGTTATGTTGTCAAAAATCGTTATAATTGAATAAATCGAAAACATTGTTCGTACGTTACTCGAAAATACCATTAGGAAGCTGCAGTTAAAATTTGAAGTTCATCGGACAAAAATTAAAGACACCAGAGTATCGCCCAATTTGAAAAACATAGTTTTGAGAGAAGGACTTTAACGTTTAATGTTCTGAAATATTAATTTTTTCCTATTTATTTTTTTTTCTCATACTTTCTGGTAATAAGAATAAAAATATAGGTTTTAATGTTGAAATGTATTGAAGGAGGACCAAAAAAAACTTAACAACTAAAAAGGGACCATTTGAAGCACGCTGAAAAAAGTATTTTCAAATCAGCATCGCGTTTGTCCATTTAAAAACTTTTTCTTCGCATTAACACTCTTGGATATAATTTTTGATTACTTAAGGAAAAATGTTAGCCCATAATAAAATAAGCCCCTTCTTCTTTCTTTTAATCAAGATCTACCTAATGCCCAGGTATAGGATGGACCATCAAAATAGATGGTTTGCATGTTTATCTGTTTACAAAAAAACAAATTAAATTAATTTTTCCCTTTTGTCAACAATATAGTGTACATCACAGAATAATTCTGTAATATGAATTTATTATTGTTTTCTTCTTCCGCGAGTTGCCAAAAAGAAAGAAATATCCATTCTTGATCTTCCTGTTGAGATTGTTTTAGTATATTCGACGAAATAAAAAACAACAATTGGAGATTCCACAAAAGTTGCAAAGTTTTGTTATTCTCTGAGCTGTTGATCTTAGGCTTTCTTTGAATGCCGTAAATCTGAGACCAAGCCTTCCTGGAATCCCTCATTTAGCGGCAGGGAAAGCTTTGGCTTTTGGAAGGCTTCTTAGATAAACAAACATTTTCAGCCAAGTTGTTTGTTCTTTTTGTTCATTTGTATAATTTTGATTCGTTAAAGGCAAATCATTGCCAGTAAAAGACACGACCTTAAGCAATCCACAGCCTTGCGGTAATTCAGCCATTTTCCAATATTCAAAGCAACTGTCTGAATATCTACCAACATATTGATCCCGTAGCTTAGATATTAGTTGATTTATCAGAATTAAAAAATTATAATAAAAAAGAAATTATAATAAAAGAATAAGTCTTATGATGCGTCATTTCTTACGCTCACATCACGCGGATATCGTTATTACAATAGTAATGACAGTAAAATTGTTAAAAAAGTTGTAATTATGAAAATTAACTATTGAATTAGCAACATCAAACGAGTCAACAACCCAATGAAAAATATCTTGCATGTGTAACTGAGAAGAAATATTTGTATACTAACTAAGCTGCATTTACAAGGCGAAAAACGCGTCTTCCTGTGAGGTATCGGAAAAGCAATGCATGCACAATCGCGTCCATATTTCACCTAAGGGTTATTAGTAATCTACTGTGCCTGGGGAAATTAGACATAACATTATCATTGCTATAGCAAATAGGCATTTCGATGGAATAGCAGTAATGTGAATTCCGCTATAATACGGAATAATAAACGGTAACTTTAATAATTTAAATATAAAACTAACCGAATCCCAACAATATCCCGATCTCAACAGTTATCAGTATTTTTGTTTACAAAAAGATTTGTTCGTCGTTCGACATGCAAGATATTGCCATGAAATTCAAGTAGCCTCCTATTTATCGTTTCGTTTCGATTGATAGATATTCATTTTTCAGGCGGAAGATTATATTTATTAGACAGTAAAGCGCTAATTTAATTGAAAGTTTGAGTCAAACAATTAGTTCTTTCTGAAATTGTAAGTAAGAGTCATTCGAAGGTACATTTAACACACGTAGGATATAAAAATGTAAGAGAGCTGAAAAGGAAATAAAATAGGGCATATTTCTTCCGTTATGCCTAGCAGTAAAAGAGTGCAGTATTCTGTGATAAGTTTTAAATTGCCTATTTGGCCTGTTATAGTCTCTAAACAGACGGATTTAGATCCATTACACGTTACATCGCCTCTGTCTACATTCCTTTGCAAGAAGAAGGGAATGTACATTGCAATTTATGGCCCTTTATTCATAAACAATTATTATTTTATGGTAATTAGGAAAACTCTAAAATGACACAAGGATGGAATCTTGACATTTGGCAACACGCTGAAGACCCTTCTGATAAATGCATTCTCATGAAAGATGTGTTGAAGTGTTTTCGCCAACATAACGTCTTTTCTCCTAGACATAGTTCCTATCGAAATCAGTCAAGGAAAAGGACGAAGTATGTAATCAATCAACTATTATCAGCAAATCTAAATCCAATAATTTCCAAAATTCCCTTATCTTTTTTATTACCTCGGTCTTATTCAATGTCTTCAAATCCTCGGAAAAGATAGAAAGTAATATTATTATATACTATTGAGTAAATCACCTCGTTGTGGGCTCCTAATTAATAGACATATATTATTTTTTTATTTATTTTTTTAATTGGTGTTCCGCTTATAACACAATAAACAACAGAACTTAGTCTTACTACGAAACCAGCTTTTTTGTTTGTATATGTTTAAATGTGCGTGTAAAGGTAGTATGTTAGGAGCATTAAATGTAAATATCACTTAATATTCATGGCAACATAATGTCTTTAAGACGACATGCTTAAAATCGTCAAATAGATTCGTACGGTCCTGTGTTCCTGGAGTAGGCCAGTACACTGTTTATACTGGCTATCTATGCCTAATAGTTCTTGCATATCATATGACAGATTGACAGTTTGACTCTAAGTTCGCAGTTACATATGTCACATATTGGTCTGTTACGTCAAGTCATTAAGTATTCATGTGTTAGTCAAGTATGTCCAATTAGTAGTCGAGCCAGAACTATTTCCTCACGTCTCACTGTGGAGCAGAATCCCAAAAAGCTAGCCAAAAGTCGAAAAAAAAAAGTTTCTAGTTTAAGAATTTGAATTGTTAGGTTGGCTAGAGTAATATCCCAAGGGTCAAAATCTGCTAGTATTAGGTTCAGACCCCTTATACCAGCTTTGGAAAATTAATAGAAAAGCGACCTTCAGGCGAGCAATATCTGGCGTGCACGCAGTAGAGAAAGCAACCTCGTGTTTCAACAGTTATAACATTTTTAAGGGTGCGTTTACACTTGATAGTTATTGCAGGATATTTATATCGGATAGAAATTGCGACTACTGAAAACCCATGTAAAATGTATGTCTGCAATAAATTGCTCATGGCAATTTATTGCAGACATACATTTTACATGGGTTTTCAGTAGTCGCAATTTCTCCCCGATGTAAATATCCTGCAATAACTAGCAAGTGTAAACCCACCCATAGAGTTGATCGATTTATCTTTAACAAAATGGAATCAACTCATCAAAGTACGTAGAAAATAATTGTGTTTATTAGAACAATGAATATTCTCATAGAAAATAGTAATAATTTATTAAACTTATGTGAATTTTAAGTTTGAAAACTAAAAAGAAACTTAGTTTTGAAGGAAAAAATATAATTGTTCATCAGTGTTTAAATATCTAAGGTATTGGATATGAAAAGTGAAACTATTATCTATAAAATAAAACTAAATTTAGCTGCCGTCAGCTGCTGTACGAGTTTTAATGCAGCTTTAAAAAAATAAAAAATAAAAGATATATGTGCTCCTTAAAACAAATAAAACGTTTTTATTAAAATTATATTTTTTTTTGTATTATGTCGTTTTAAAAATAATTATTCTATTGTCAATTAATAGTTTTTAATAAACTTTTTTTTTTTATTTAAGGATTTTCTTTATTTCATCATATATCAGTTTTCCTATTTTTGTTATATTACATCCGCCATTTGTATTTCATTAAATACTTAATAAACCACTCTGAACAACCCTATTCAACAAATGCTATCAAAAACTAATAATTTTTCTTTACATTGAAAGTTTTTTTACTTCTGATATGGCCATATTCATCCCGCAATTTTGAATTTCGTAATTTTGACCCCTGATTCGTAATCAGCGACCCAAAAAACCTCCAAGTAAGAAATTTCAGATCGATTCATAAAGATCTCGAGTTTTTGCCAGCTTTTTGGGATTCTGCTCCATTGTGCGTCTGTTTTCTCTGTGACTGGATGGCCATTCCTCGACTGTTTTTTTTTAATAATTCGAACTTTATTGTCAGTTAGTTGTGTCCACGAGTTGTACCGGTGATACGTATTATCGTTGATTTTATAGTTTTCGTCAGGTCTTTTTCAGTTAATAGTTTAAGGTCATATGTCATATGCCTTACTGTATTTTTAGCGTAATTATTTGCTGTGTATATATATATATATATATATATATATATATATATATATATATATATATATATATATATATATATTATTAACCACACTTTTTATTCTAAATGACTTCCTCGCGATCGTGTTTACAAATTATCAAAGGATGTAAATGTTTAAATAATTATGTAATTTAACGTAATATTTTCTCCTTAGTTGGCTTTTTACCAACTTATCAATAGACATTTTTATTATCTTAACTGAAGATTGTTATCCTGCTTAATCCGGCAACCGTACGTAATATTCTCTTCATATGGCTGCTAAATCACAAATGATATTAATGTTCAGCGGAATAAAATGTCTTATAAACATGTAATTCGTTTTTTTTTTTTCTATTATTATTATTATAAAAATGAGAGATTATAGTATAGACTCATCGAATTCCAGTTAAAGATGGTTAGCTAAGATTAAGGTTTAATGATAAAAATACAGTGGTTGTTTTAAGAGTGAATTTACGTCCAAGAAATATATTCTCCAGACTGTGACGCCATTTATGGGAGCGAAAAAAAAAATCTTATTTCTCCCCTCGCTCCGCACTCTGAGATAAACCGCACTCTTGGGGAATTCGGGCTTTTAAAATAGCTCATTATATTCTTTATGGTAGAGGTTATTCTTCCATCATTTCACTCGCCAGTAATAGTCCAATCTATCCTGAGACCAGTTACCCTTAAAGCATTAAATATATTAGTGAAGGCTTACTGGATAATATAGGAGATGGGATCCATTCCAAAGGGTTTTACTTACCTTTAATGCTTTACACTCCTCATTTACCTTTTTTACTTCCTCTTATCATTATTTTACTGCTAATCACATCCCCTCTTTATTCTTATCTTCTACTCCTTCATCCATATTTTTTTTCTTTTTAAAGCGCCAGGATTAGGGGATGCGGAAGGTTGCTTCAAATTGTGTGTACACAACAGATCGTCTGGAGGATTAATAGCATATCATAAAAATAAATCCTTGTAAAAAATCATTGAATATTTTTTGAGTTAAAATTTAACCCAGAAGAGCTTTTGTATTATCTTTCATCATCCACTCTCGAAAAAAAGATTATTTTATCCTACTATTTATTAATGATAATAAAATTACCTTAAAATTAATAATAATTTGTTCAATCATAAATTTCATGTTCATCTTAATAATAACTCTCTACACTCATGCGACATCCCATATATGTAACACCATTCGCCAACTACAACGTAAATAGCCTTGAGACCAACTCCAGTATTCGGTGAGTACTGCAACTGAACAGCTTTCATCCTGATGAGAATTCAAGGCAAAAGAAGAACATCAAAAAGTTACTTTAACTTATAGTATTTCTGAGATTTCAAATAAATAAA
This sequence comes from Gonocerus acuteangulatus, assembly GCA_946811695.1. Classification (NCBI taxonomy): domain Eukaryota; kingdom Metazoa; phylum Arthropoda; class Insecta; order Hemiptera; family Coreidae; genus Gonocerus; species Gonocerus acuteangulatus. Next base: position 82,363,529 of record OX328123.1, read on the forward strand.
TTCGTTGAATGCTATATTAATACAGTTCCGGGAACATCTTATTATATAACTGTCTCGCGCGTAAACAATCTGTATGAGGACACAATCGTCAAGACATATGCATACAACTTCAAAAGAATTGCTACTTATTGTTAGTCCTTTTTGAGACCTTTATGAAGCTTTCGTTTTTGACAATGTAGACTTTTAATACAAACAGCCAAAAACGTTCCTTATCTAATTTTGACTCAACCGTGCACCATAATCAAATATGAATATTTTTTAAAATTTTAACGTCCATTATTATTTACTGAAAATTTTAGGACGGGTTCTCTATGGGTTACCACCGTTTTCAAGTCAGGATAGGGCTGATCCCTTTTATTTTTTCTAGAAAAAAGCCACCACCTCACAGTGGAAATCGAACCCACGACCTTTGGAACGGAGTGTTAAGTGCTCACGCCATAACACTCACGGCCACCGGGCCTCCCATATATGATTATTTATTCACAAATACACTGAACTCCTGAAAATAACTGCATTTGTTAGATCAAGCTTTGCAAGTTCGGCGATCCTACTGATGCGGGATTAATGCCCTCCCTATACAACATAGTTACTCCGGTATATCGATACTGATATCCAGAATCCTCTTAGCTGCATCGTCTTCCTACTTGTCTCAGTAGGGAGGGAAGGGGAGACGGTATCCTGTCCTGATGGACATTTCAGTACAAATTGAATTAAAAGTCAATGCAAAGCAGTTTATTTATTGTTTTTCTTGGAGAGCTGTGCAGCAAAGGCGATCTGATTAAAATAAACAAAAAAAAAAAAAAAAGATAGCTAATTATCTTATTTATAAATCAAACGTTCATAATTAGTAAATTAAATATAAAAAGAAATAAATATATAATAATGCTAAAACAATCGATCTGATGATATGATGTCTACCGCAAAAAAAGAGAAATAAAATATATCAAAGAACAGTGTCTGGCAGTAATGACCACAAGGGTAGACACGCCTTAAATCCAACTAAAAAAAGTCCGTCACGCAGGAGCTGCATAACTAAGCACTTTCCTCAGAATTTGGGTAGTGTAGATTGCTTTCCAGAACAATTTGCTTAAAATATCCTACATAAATAAAATAAAAACATGAATAGTTCTCTTTTAAATTTGTAATGAGTAACTGATCAATTAATAATTTGCTTCCAGAGTTATGTTTACACATGGTACCTATTACACTTCGTAATAAATACAAAAAACCTCATATTATCGTATTTTGATCTAACGCAGGAACAGGATACAGTCACTCTAGTGGTAGAAAGCGCTCCTTGCGGCGGCTTTGTGAACCTACGTCTGACGGGCTTTTCTATTGAAATATATTACAAATTAAACCCCCGCTTTCCGATTGACCGATTCAGCTCATTTCTACAACACTTCTTTCTCATGAGTTACCCACGACGTATACCGCGTTTCGTTACAATACAGCAGAAATTACGACCGGTATGAGTACATTAAGAATTTGGGTCAGGAGTAAACCCCCCCTTCTAATGATCCGATTTAGTTTATTTTTACAACACATATTTACCTGTAGATTACCACTACGAATGCCGAGTTTCGTCGAAATATACCAAAAATCACTGCTGGTAGTGGCGAATTGGTATTGTGGGTCCGGAGTAAACCCCCCCCCCCCTCCTAATGAACCGATTTAGTTTATTTTTACAACAGTTATTTACCTGTGGATTACCACTACGAATACCGAGTTCCGTTGAAATATACCAAAAATCACGGCTGGTAGTGGCGAATTGGTATTGTGGGTCAGGAGTAAACCCCCCCCCCCCTTCTAATGAACCGATTTAGTTCATTTTTTATATCTCACTTTTCTCTCTATATTACCACTACGAATACCAAGTTTCGTTGAAATATAACAAATATTACGGCTGACATAGTCCAATTAGTGTTTTGGGTTCGGGGTAAACCCCCCCCCTTCCGGTGGACCGACTTTGGTGGTTAACGAACTCGTTCAATCGTTTGCTAATTGAATGCTATATACCAAGTTTCGTGACGAAAAAAACAAAAACTCTGGCCGCTATCGTGTTAACAGACACATATATATGTATATATATATGCATATATATATATATATAGATATATATAAATTTTTAACGGGGGTCATTTTCGGTGTCTACTAGGTAGGATCGATAAAGATTTGAAGAAATTTTTCAAAAATTCCGTCATGAGTCCAACCTCAATAGCTACTTTCCTTCGGAGGAAAGTGCTAAAA